>CM060837.1:16091250-17340000 GCA_030762175.1 Metallyticus violacea | reverse complement strand
AAATGATGATTATATGTTAAGTTTCGCTGAGAAAAAACAAAAGTTGCGACCGCTAGAGCGTTAAAACACACACATGCGTGTATAGTTTTTTTTCATTGTTATTTTCCGTGCCTATAGATAGAATTGATAGAGATTTGAGAAAATTTGCTTAAATCTGAATTAGATTTGCTTAAATCTAAATACTAAAGCTACATTGCTTTAGTATTTACTAAAATTTATGTCTCAACACTAGAGCCCGCAATTTTTATTTATTTCCAATGGAACTCGACAATAAATGATTCAAGTTCGTTAACCAGCAAAATTCTGCCATTAGTTAACTTAAAGCACAAAATTGAAAAATCGCTCTAGCGCTCTCAATTTTTTATCAACAAAATTTGGTATATACCATTGAAATAAAATAATAAAGATAGTTTCCGAAAATCAGCGAAATCAAACATCATGAGTGGGAATTTAGCTGAAACGCAAAATTTTAAAATGGTTCTATTTGTTTTTATGAACAAAACTCGGGATTATGCCATTGGAAAAAAAATTAACGTGAATAAAATTAATAAAATAAAAGAATAAAAATTAAATTAAATTAAATTAGGAAAATCGGGGCATTAAGAGTGGGGATTTACTTGAAACCCAAAATTTGAAATCGTTCTAGAGGAACAAATATTTGCTTTTTCGCAATGAAATTCGGTATATACCATTTGATATAAAATAAGAAAACTAGTTTCAGAAAATCAGGTATATTGGGGCTATTAAGAGTAAGGATTTACCTGAAACCCAAATTTGGAAATCGCTCTAGCGGTATCAATATTTGCTATTTCATGAACAAAACTCGGTTTATGTCGTTAAAAAAAAAAAAAAAACAAGAAAACAAGAAAAATAATTTCAGTAAATTGGTGGAATCAGATTATTAAGAGTGACAAATTTCCTGAAACCAAAAGTTTGAAAATCGCTCTAGATGCACCAATATATACATATATTTTGCAACGAAACTCGGTATATGCCATTTAAATAAAATAAAATTAGGGAAATCGGGACATTATGAGTAGGGTTTACCTGAAACCAAAAGTTTGAAATCGTTCTAGCGGAATTAATATTTGTTTTTTCGCAATTAAATTCGGTATATATGCTTTAAATAAAATTATAAAACTAGTTTCTGAAAATAAGGTATTTTGGGCTATTAAGAGTAAGGGTTTATCTGAAACCCAAAATTTGAAAAGCTCTCTAGCGACCCAATGTTTGTTTCCTCGCAACGAAACTCAGTATTTGCCATTTAAATAAAATCAGAAAAATAGTTTTTGAAAATTAATAGAATCAGATTATCAGGAGGGGGGTTTTCCTGAAACCCAAAATTTGAAAATCGTTCTAGCGGCACCAATATTTGATTTCTCTCAATGAAAACTGGTATAGGTCATTAAAAAAAAAAAAAAAAAAAAAGTTTCTGCAAATCATAGAAATCGGGCCATTAGGAGGGGGTATACTTGAACACCGAAATTTAAAAAGGCATAATTCTCTGCTGTAACACTCTGTTAATACCTTTCACAAATTCAACGTTCTGAGGAATTCACTTGGTATAAAAGATGGACTTCGGAAAGCTGCAAATTCTACAAGGAGGTGATGACTGGTTTTCTTTCCTGATCAACCTACTTTGCCGATTTGTAAATTACTCTATAAAACAGTACGCATCCAATCTCCAGAAATGCCCACAACTTCAGCAACCTCCCACACCCACAATCTTCGATCTCTCAGCACCATGTCTTGGATTATTTTTCAATAATTTTGGGGGTCTTACCTCCACAGGACGCCCGGATGGTCTGCAACGCTTGTGTTCATTCGGCCTTATCTAATTTCACTGAAGCATTTATACCTCATAATCAAGGGTGCCAATTCGCCAGTTTCGGTCTAGTTATAGCGGATGTACTTCTTTTAAAAATCAATATTTTATTAATACAAGAAACTCGTGTTTCTGCATATTAAACGTTTGTTGACAAACTTAAGGAAGAAAATTGCTGTTAAACACAGTTTAAGCTTCGTAAATGTTTATAACCACGTTGACATAGTAAACCTGAAAACGAATCTTCTGGCACCATCTTTTGATTTTTTGGGGGGATTTATCGAATAGTCTTCATAACACATACGGATTAAAATAATTAATCCAATGTTTGTTCTACTTATAATTTTGAGTTTCCCATTAAATTGCCCCATTAACTTTGGCGAAATAAATAAAATGTTTTCTAAGCAACCAACGCTAGCAACTTAAACAGCCGTAATTTTAATACATTCCAAAACAATTTATAACTAAAAATGTAGACAAAATTAAATTGCTGAAGAAAATTTCGGGGAAAATTTAACCTTTGTATGAAATAATTAAAAATGTACGTATAAAATACTTTTTCAACAAAAATCTAGGCTTAGTATGTACCGGCATTTAACATGACACGTTTTTCGAAATCCCCTATAATAAAGTACAAAGAGGACAGCTAGACAGGCAGGATAATGCTAATGGCTGACCGCCTGAGGGCAGCAAATGTACAGAACCTTTGTGACAGCATTACAGTGTTCACCTTCAGGCGCAACAAATTAACACTACTCTGGCTTGAAAAAAATCCCTTCATGTGCCCTTTATTAGCTCTTCCTCTGTCTACATCTTAAAAGTAGTTAACGTAAAACCGTAATTAAAATAATTACTATGGTAACCCATCCGAGTATAGACCAAGCACCTTGTTGCTTAACTTATGTAGCACAAAAGGGGGAAAAAATGTCTGGTTATCATGGTAACACAGGTAGTCAAGTGGAGACGTTGAGATTTTAGCCTTTGCAAGTAAAAGTGCATTAATACGCTTTTAAAGTAGTTCTCACAGACATTTATACGTTTGGTCACATTAGACAATTCTAGTGCTTGCATTTATATAAGTTGGAAGTTTTGAAAGAACGAAATATCCCAATCTGTGTCGTTTTATTTGGAAGGACGTTATGACATTGTTACCTTAGTTGCCCCAAGTGATATCTGGTCTGTCCTGTTTGAGTAACACTCTGGTCTTGCAGTATACAAACTCTTAGACCCCAAAATAGCGGATTATTCTCGGTCAGGATAGATGGATACTTTTAGGTCTAGTATGGTTTCATTCGGAAGAGAAGAAAAGCCGTGGGTCCCGTGTCGTACATTTACGGCACGTAAAAGAACCTCAATCCTTAAAGAAGACACCACCAAGCAAAATGTATCAGCCGTTTATGCCATTAATTGAATTGGGCGCTGATGACCTGAGTAAACTAAGCGAGTTCCTTACCAAACTGAATAACTTTGAAAATAAACATAAATCCAAATTATGACCTTATTAATTAACGCAATGAAATACGTTATTTCATTACTGTGTGGTATTAGGGGAACAAAATTAGAACTCTTGCAATCTATAAGTTTTACAAAGGAAAAACAATATTTTGAGAATTACTATTATTGAGATTAAACCACAAAAATTAATGGTATTCTATTAATTAATGAAATATATGACCAACTTTTTGGGAATGGTGTTTAACGCCCGTTTTACTATTGAGGCACCATAGGCGGTGGACACTGATAGTATATGAGATGAAGACTGAGGAAAACCTGATAAAACCTCAGTCAAGGAGGACGTTCCTGGTGAATTTAGAACCCCAGACCTCCCGCTCACGAGTGCACGCCTTAACGACCTCGGCCACCCGTGATGGTGCAATGATAGACAAAGCTATACTGTATTTTTTTTACCCACATGGAAACTTACATTTTTCAGTGGTCATCAAAATTGAAGCTTTTGAATCGGCGAATTTAAGTAAATTTTTTTGTGATGGTTTCAAATCTTTTTACAGAATTTTTCCATCACCCACAGCTTCTGAGTAATCGCATAAAAAATCCTCGTATCTGTACATCTTAACTGAAATTAGATTTACTCTCCTAAAATGTATGTGAAGCAGATTTTCTGCTACACTTCGCTTGAGGAACATTTCCCTTTAGTGTCTAACAGTAATCAGCCATGCCATTTAACCTGGTAGCACATTTCCCCGATGTCCTGGTAGAAACGCTCCCCGTGTTCGTCGTTCACAGCTCTAGGTTTTCAGGGAAGAAATCAAGATGGGAGTGGAGAAAGTTTATTTTTAAAGACATAATATATCTTCTTGTTCTCGATCATCTCACTGACAAGTTCTATGTACTTCTTAGATAGGAAGTTACCTAGAAAGTGTGGCACGTTTTTGAAAGATATCCACACAGTTGCTTCTCGCATATTTAACTGTTTTCAAATTGTGTGCCCTTATTTCAGATGTTCCTTCTTTTAGTTTAAGTAGAGAAATGCACTGCCGTCAGGTTCATTGTTTTTACAAAATTCCTAGTCAAGCCTGGTTTGATATGAAGTGGAGACAATAAGAGTTTTTCACAACTTACAAGTGGTTGGTGAAGAACATTTTCTTGTCCTGGATTTAGTGACTTTCTCTTTGGCCAGTTCTTTCTTATATAATTACTTTTATCTCTACTGTTCCACTTACACAAGTAGCAGCCAAAATCAGTACAGCCAAGCTGGGAATATGTAATAAATTAGGAAAATTCTCAACTTTCTGCGTGGTCTAGTTCGAAAATTCTACTCGTTTTTTGTAACCCAAGTAATAAAGCTGTTACTTTCAAATCCCCACATATCCGGCAAGGAAATTTGCCATACTTGATATATCTTCATATTCCCATAACTTTCCTTCATACCAACTGCATAGACTAAAGATGTTTGTTTCCATTATGTAGCACCACTCCCTTTCAAACTTGTTTTCGAGGAGTTCATAAACAAATGCCAATCAGATTTATGCTCAGCCCCAGTGACTCAAACAAATTCTCAACATCAATGAAGAAAACTAGCTCCCCCTCTTTATGCTCAAATTCTTTTTAGTGTCGGCGCAAGAAACTTACTTTGGAATCACCCTGCATCAGTTTCCAGCCTTTCAATATTGAGGTCAGAAATACTCCTTGCTTTTACTTGAACCAAGATCCTGAACCAAATCATTTAAATCCTCCTGTGTTAGAAAGTGGGGTTCATTTATAGGAACACCTTCCACAAAATCGGGATCGTTCTGAACGTCAGAAACACTTCAGTCAATGTTACATCATCTGGTGAAGTTGGTGTGGGAAATTCAGGTGGAATTGCTGAGTCTAAACAGTGTGTATGGACATGGAACTTAAATTTGTCAAACAGAAGTAACAGTCTGTCAAATGATCCTTAGCTGCACCTCATATCATAGGGACTGACTACAAATGCATATGAGCGGATGGATGCTTTTAACTAAGCAGTTAATTGTATTACACATTTAGTACAACAGATTTCCGGCACCAATGTCTTGTTCTGTCCTATTTGTGGTCAAAACAACTCTGGCTAATGAGAGAAGTAAAACTTCACTGCTGCGTTTTTAAAGTGAGCTCACCACATACGTAACAGAAGTTGTTTCTATCTTGAAGACATGTTTCTTATACACTGCTATGACAACGGAAGTTAGTTTCTATACATCTGGCAACTATCACAGTTTTGTGAGGCAAGTCTAATTGTTGTTATTATGTGAACTGGCAGGTAACAATCACTTGTTGACACAGTGGAATGTACTCCTTCTAGTCAGCACGTGTTATGCCACAAAGAGGAAACAATTGTGGGCGATGGAAAATTTCTGGATTCAGCAGATGGAAATACATAAGAAACAGTATTTATTAAAACAAAAACATTATTGACTAGTGTTAATTTCATTATATTACTTTATGAACCATTTTAGTGCATTTTTTGCAAATGTGTATAAATAACTAATGGTTACTTTCTCTGTTTACCACAAAGCTATTACCCAATATTTCTTACGTCCAGATTATTTTTGCTGCCTTCCTCACAGTTTCGGCTCGTTAGCCACTGAGAACAAGCGCTCGGCAGAAAGTCATATTTTCAATACAGACCATATTGTCCCCGGGAACTTCACCCTTCTATATCATTTAGAGGGGAAGAGCTTCCTAGCCCAAGTTCACAACTCTTTGTCCAACAAAACACGGAAATGCATGTCGAGGAATTACGTCTTTCCTTTGAACTTCCATTCACGGGCAGCCTCCCTCTTACACGCCGTTCTCCGATAGTTTTGCGGTTTGTAGGGCGTAACTCTTCCTGAGGAAAGCTCTAGTATAAAATCAGTTAATTTTACTGTCGATTATGTACCCGTATTGACAGTTGGTTGTATGCAATGACGTTACTATGGAAAAAACAGTTAAAAACACGAATATCTCTAAAGCTATTAGGTAAATATTAAAAGCAAAAAAGTTCGTCACGCAGAAGCTGCGTAAACTAAGCAAATTCCTCACCTAATAGAGTGAATAAAAAGAATATAAAACCGAATTATAGCCTTATTAATTAAAGAAATGAAATGAAATAATTACGGTATTAGGCAAACAAAAGTAAAATTCTAACAATATATAAGTATCACAAAAAAGAAACCACCTTCTTAATTATTATTATTATTATTATTATTATTATTATTGAGATTAAACCACAAATTATAAGGATTACCATTAATTAAATGAAATATATGACCAAGATAACCAAAGTTAAACTGCGTGGGTATTTTTAAATGAAACCATGTTTATGAACTAAGCTCTTAATATCTTTACATTCACTAAAATAGAGAGAAATAACATAAAGTTTGAGTTACATTGTGCAATTAAGATGTTCATGTGTTTCAATAAAACAAAAACATGTTACTATTTAAAAAAATTACATTGTACTAAGCAAATGTACAGAATCAACAAACGAAAGTTTCATCGATTTTTATTGACTCTGATATTTAATTTAAATGTTATTGCAGTAAAAACATGTAACGTAAACGTGTTTTTGAATGTTATTACAGAGCGCTGTTACATACGAATAATATTTCACATTTACTATCTTCACAACGATGCTTTTGTTAAATATAAAACAATCCATCGCTATAAATACATACTGAATTAACTGGTCCCTTTATTTTAAAAAATTATACAAAAAATTAAACGAAAGAGCGCTTTTTTTAAACTTTCTGTTTTCAAGTATGCTGCCACACATAATGGATCAGTTATCCTAATTTTCAGAAAATATTTTTCCTTAATTTATATAAATGATATATAACGAGTTTTGTCATGAAGAAACAAATATTGGTGCCGCAAGAGCTTTTTTTTTAATTTTCGGTTTCAGGTAACCCCCCTCCTACTGTTTCTCTTATGGCATATACAGAGTTTCTTTTAAAAATAATTAAAATTGCGGCTGCTAGAGAGATTTTTAAATTTCGCTATAATGCTCACTAGTATTTCTGATATTCCCCAACTCCTAATGACCCGAATGTCCTGAATTTCGGAAACTTATTTTATCATTTTTTTAAAGAAACATAAACAGTTACGTCGAGGAAAAAATTTGGCCACTTGAGCGATTTTTAAATTTTCTTTAAAAAAAATGTTCGCTTTAGGTTAACCCCCCAGGGTTTGGTTGAGAAAAAACAAAAATTGCGACCGGTAGAGCGTTAACGGACATACACACACACACACGCGCGCGCGCGCACAGAATATTCTTTGGAAATGGCCAATATAGAGGATGAAACAGTTTGTTATAGTGATTAATATAAAACTGTTAGTGTATATATTCTCATATTAATGTCTATATATTGAAATACTTTTTCCGGTCAATTTGCATTTGGAATGCTTAGAACGTGTATTTCAAGGCTGTGTCGTCCGTTTAGCGGCAATCTCGAGATGCGGTTGTAACCTTAGCCTAACCGATACAAGTTCTTGCAGTTTCAATGAATATAAGCACGTACCTCATGACAGAAGACTTCTGTTACATTTCTGCATTTTTTGAAAATTTTCATTCACAGACCACTTTTAAAATTGAGTTAATTTTAACTTGAAAGCATACAAGGTTGCAAATTTATGTAATTGGATATTACGGAACGTTAATGATCGAGTAATTAATTCACGCTCCAGACTATCTTGTCTTTGGACAACTCAAAGAGTCACTTAGGTGTCAAAAAGTTCCCCACTGACGAATTCAGGTATTAGTAAATATGTGGTGTACAGACATGTTATCATAGAAAATGTAGCCCTTCTTGGGTAGGTCCGGCCTCGTCGATAAGGATTATCACCTTCACAAAAGCCTTAGCTGATGCCATACTTTATATGTTAAGTAAATAATTGCAGCTGTAGCTGTGTTCAGTTGTTCAGATATAGTTACATAAAGAAGGCTATGTGTAGAAGATTGTGACATGTTCAAAACGGAGTATCGAGCAATTATTAAGTTCTTTACAAAAGAAGAACTTACTCCAAATGAAATTAAATAGCGACTGGACCGTGTATATGGGGAAGCATCCCCCTCATATTCTACCCTAAAAGAATGGGCCAAACTTTTTAGAATAGGTCCAGAAAGCATTGAAGACGAAGAGCGTGCAGGTCGGCCCTTGGAGGTGCTCACTCCTGAAAACATCGCTCGCTCTTGTGGAAGGAGAAATTATGGAAGGCCGACGGCTCAAAGTTACAGAAATAGCAGCAAGGTTGAGGCTTTCTAAAACAACAGTCCTTTGAATTATTCATGAACATTTAAACATAAATAAGCTTAGTGCAAAGTGGTTACACTTCTTTCCTCAGTCCAAAAGCAGCAACGAGTCATCTGTTGTCAGACATTTTTGAAGCTCTGCCGTGGCAACGAGAGAGAAGTTCTGCAAACCATTGTTACAGCAGATAAACTATAGTCCTCTACTGTGATCCCTTGTACAAAAGAGAATCAATGGAGTGGCAGGCCTAAACCTGGCGAAGCACAGCCTTTAAAGGCCAAAATCACTCAATCAACCGGGAAGATCATGGCCACAATCTTTTGACACTGTGAAGGAATACTCTTCATTGACTTCAAGGAGAGGAACACCATAGTAAATGGGGAGTACTAGGCTGGCCTACTGCACAGATGACGTTTTCCATCAAAGAGAAAAGGCGAGGAAAGCTGAGTGGTGGTGTGCGCCTTCTTCGTGACAGCGCGTCTATGCACACAGCTCTTGTTACAAAGGAAACTGTGAAGAAATGTGGCTTCAAGGAGATCGACCATCCACCTTACAGCCCAGATCTAGCTTCCAGAGACTATTTCCTCTTCTCACAACAAAATAAATAAATTTAAGTATGACGAAGAAGTGATGGATGCTGTTTATGTCCATTTTGCAGACAAGATTTCTGACTATTGGGGGGGGGGGATTGAAATGTTAACTCAAAGATGTGAGAAGGGTATTGCAATAAAGGGTAACTATATTGGAAAATGAAATATAATTTTTACCATACCTAGAAAATGATTTGGGCGATTTATGAACTAACCCTAATATCATATGTTTGTTAAACGGACGGTATTAGCATGTAAGTTATAAATTATTTGTGTACTCAATACTACTACAAACTACTGAGACATGAACACTGATGATAAATAGATGACATTATAAATTATGCCTTTTTTTAAGGAAGGAAGTGTTCCAGGCCTAAGTTTAGAGTACCTTCCGGATATTTGCCATTTATGAGCACTAAGGAAATTCTAGATAAAACCTTAGGAAGGAAAGTCTTAGTGGGAATTGAACCCAGGCCTCCTGCTCACGAGTAAATGAAGCTTTATTATAAGATTTACATAAAGACCGAAGTTTCTTTATATAAAAATTTAAACCAATATTTTAATGACACCCTTAACGTCAAGCTTAAGTGGTAAGGAATTACTTCATAATTGCTGTTTATATCTCTTACGCTAAATAGTATACCGCTAATGTAAAACAGATCCCCAAGCCGCTGAACAAAATTTTCCATTTCCCTCACGCACATCTACTTTAATTCTAAAAACAGACACTCTTTACGACAAGTCGTATTTTTAAAATGCTGTAGTGACCTTTTATTTCTAGAGGTTGGCAGCAGCGGTGCACCTCGGAAAAGGTGAGCAGAGCGAACCAATTGGACAAGAACATAACTGCGGTTGATGTAGCAAGGAGGGCAGTTAAATAATTGCCAGCATTTGGAGGGTAGCGGGGCATTTGTAACCCAACCGCAACGCCTGGAGCCTACGCACTACTACATGCAGCTCTGCTGTCCTGCATGAAGATCCCGTTGCTATGGAGACGTCGAGGTGAGAACGGTGTTCAGTTGTTTCACGGTAGTTCAAAGTTCAGATATAACAGAATGCCCATGGAAACGATTTACAGAGCCCATCTTAACACGGGCAATGGTTATTAATAGAGTTTCTGAATTTCTGAGAAGGGGTGGGGGATTGGGGATGTTTTTACAGCTATAAAAAGTTTCAGAGATGCTTTCTTACTTGTTAGCCGATGGCGACGAGTATTTCACACTGTAATAACACAGCTATCAAATATATTAAGGCGAATAAAGACAATATTTCTATTTTGATATAATTAAGAATATTACTTTTTTATAAAATGAAGTATCAATGATTAATTTTTCTGTCAATATTTAATGATGATTTATGTAACTCTTTATAATTCTTACACTTACTCACACGCTAATTTTCACGCTTTCAATATGAACATTATACACGTGTTGCATACAAAGTTTTATTCAATTTTAACTTTGAAATGTTTTTAAAAACCTACTAAAATTTTACAAAATGTTATGACGTATTATATTGCATAGTTTCTTACTACTCGTTTCTATGACGATGTTGTTTTGTTTTTGTTTGGAACAATTCAAATGGAAATGGATGCTAATTCCGCAATTTTTCATAACGAGGAAGGTGGCGTAGCCGAGGGTTTGTTAATTCCTGAAAAATCGAAAAATGCATACCAAAAGTTAGTAGGATTTTTGATTTCTTGAAGAATTGTTCAGTGGGATATTAAGGCGAAAAAAGCAAACGCATATTAATGATAGAAGCACCTGGTGATAGGTGTTTACTAATGAAGGTAGTTTTGTCTTTTGGAATTTTTGGGGCTTGTAGGTGCCATAAACTACAAGATTTGTGTATTGATGATGAGGTTGAAGGCCGCATTTTGGCGGTTCGTATTCGAGACACGAAAAATTGTAGGTCGCGTACATTTATATTGTACTTCATGACGGTCCTATGAACTTTGTGGTTCTGTTTGAGAAATTATGTTGCTTTTCAAAATATGTGAAATGAAAAACTTCCTTTTGTATTATAGAGGTGGTAGATATAGTTGTCAACCTGTTGATTTAATAGTTTTGGAAAGTGTCTTATGGAGTTTGCTAAATTTTCGGAGCAGCAAAATGCGTCAAATTACACAGGGCACTGCTTTAGGCGGAGTTCGGCAAACACTGGGGCCAGTATTACTCAAGAGATAGGAGGGTGGAATTTAGCATCAGTTGCTGAATCTGGCTTAGAGGAATCAATTGAAATTAAAATAAAACAAATAAAAACTAAATAACAGTAGGAAGGTGAAATGTTAATGCATTAGATATCAGTAGTGGCTCAGGAATAAATGTAACTTACTGCACTTTTAATATTTACCAAGCAAAGTAATTGTCAAAGATGTAAAATCAATGTAGTAAGGTAAAGCAGGTTTTCTGTTTGTATAATAAAAATTATTAATGGTTCAAGATAATGTTTTGAAATGAAAAAAAATGCATTTTCAATGTTTCGAAGATAATGGAAGGTAATTTTTGATTATTAATAACTTACATTGTTGCTGTAGTATCAAAACATTTGTTTAATAAAGCGATTCTCGTGTTTGAAAGTTGGTATGCTTGTTAGGGCGACGATTTTAGCTTTTTCTTACTGGTACGTTGTTTGAGATTGTGTTGTGAAGGCGGTGATGACTTCATGGAATATTGGTTGCTAGGTAACCAATGTCAGAATTGTGCACGATTTATAGCGTGTTTTAAAGTCAGGATTACATAAAGGTTTAGATGTGAAGACATTGTTATACACATGACAACAATTGTTTCCAACAATGTGAAGATAAAATTATTCTAATTTTAAATTCTGAAGAATAGGCCACAGAAAAAGAGAAGTATAAACAGGTCAGAAAGGAAGGAACGAATATTTAAGGAGAGGAAAGATAAAGACAAAACAAGGGAAAAAAGGAAAAGAAAAGGAACGATAAGACGCTAAAAAGTAAGAAAATAGAAGAGAAGAAAAAATAAAGTACATTATGTGAAAGAAAAGGAACAAAAGGATAAAAAGATAACATCTACAAACTGGGGAAAAGAGAAGGAAATGGAAAGGTAAGAAAAGAAAAGAAGAGAATGCAAGAAAAGGGAATAAAAGTAAGAAAGAGAAAAGGAGAGAAATGTATTAATAAATATTAAAGAAAAATAGGAGATAAGAAAAAAAGGGCAGAGAAATAATAGAGAAGAAAAAAGAAAAATGATAAAAAAATACCGAAAGTAAGCACAAAGAGGAGAAAAGGAAAATATGATAAGGAACAATAAGAGAAGGGGGAAAATAATTAAGATTAAGTATAAAGAAGAAATGAAATAAAATAAAATAAAAATCGTATAAGGGTAGCGAATGGGAGTAAAGAGAAAGTACAGAAGGTACTTTAAGGGAAGGTAATAGGGACAAAGAAAAGAAGTATCAATAATAAGACAATAGCTGGAATATTTTTTCAATACAAGCAACCTCAAAACATTTTACTTTGTGAAGCAAGCAATTGAAACACTTTTACAGTTAGACCGGATTCAAAGTTTCCTGTTCATGTCCCAAAATATTCCTTTGGTACTGATAATTTCCGTTAGAGATCGCGGCAGAGCATGTGAAGATAATTGCACCTTGTTCACTTTAATTAACTCGGTGACATTAAACACGTCTGCTATGAAAAGCCAAGGAGTAAGTAATTAACAGCACTTTATGACTCCTATTTCAACACAAGCCCAAAAACGTTTACTGTTTCACTGCCTCCGTGGCGCAGTCGGCAAGTTGTACACCGTATCATGTTGTTATGGAAACAAACCCGCCAACTTACTATGTGCGTTACTTCTTCTTGCTCTTCAGAAAAACCTGCGTGATAATGCTTCACTCTGGAAACAAATGCCTGTAAGAGGCAAATACTGAGCAGCGTGCAATAATTAACCTTTTGTACGAAAGGGTATGCCAGCTATAGAAATTGTCAGAGACGACAAACATTTACCGCCGAGTTCAAAAACAGTCGTGAATGCTTGAAAGATGAACCGTATTGTGGACAACCAAAATCTGCCACTTTGTAAAAAAATAAGGTGACAGACACTGCTGAAGCTATTGTAATTTCGGGCAAAAGAGTATTTCACAGTTTGACTGCTAAAATAAATCTTCAAGATGAGCCTTGCGGGTTTCGACGCCGGATATAAAAAATGTGTGACCGCATTTTCAGGGAGATGCAATTGATTTTGTCTGCCATTTGCGATCAATGATAAACAATGGAAGATTTATGACTCTCCATCCCCAAAGAAGGATAGAGATCTTCTTAGCGGAACATTAGAGCAAGCTGTGCTAAATTAAATTCTGCTAATCAGCGGAAAACTGTTGCTCTAGATGGAGCAAGGTTCCCAAAATCCTGTTGCAAGAGCTCAAGGCTTTAGTAATCATTTTAACTACTAGCGAAACAAAAAAGAACGTTAGCGCAAAAAGCTCCAACGTAACGATTGGCTGACTGTGCACCGGAGGTGTGAGAGTGCAGATGGTACTGGCTTTTTCAAGGGATGAGTCTACCACATGTTATACTCCTTTTTAAGTGGATATACATTCACTTTTCTCCAACTCAAAACTTTCCCAGTGACCCTCATTGACGCCGTAGCAAGGTCAGTCATGTATACTCCGGCCTAGACTTATTGCAGATGAATAATCAGAATGTATCTGGCTAACACGGGAATATCCAAAGCAGCACCACTTCAAGTTTAGATAGGAGCAGTCAACCATGCTCGCCCATAGTCTTAGGATCAGCCCGAGCCAGTGCAGGGAAAATGATCCTCAGAGTCTTCTGGGACCATGAATGCATACTGCTCACCGCATTTTAGCTTCAAGGACAAACAGCAAACGCCGGCTCTTACTGTAAAATCCTTAGAAAACTTCAACGGAAGCGACCAGGACTCCTCACCAAAGGCGCGTTACTCTTGCATGACAATGCGCGTCCTCACACTGCCAAAGGAAAAATGAGACGCTTTGAAATATCAATTGTGAAGTTCTTGAGCATCTTCCGCACAGCCCCAAGCAACTTCCATTTGTTCCATCCTCTTTCCCGAGGACGAAGCTGTAGAAAGGGAAGTCACTGCCCGGTTCTGACAGCAGCCTAAACAATTTTATGTTGATGGATATCAGGGGTTTATGAATTGTCTCCATGAAATGGGAGATTATGTTCAGAAATAAAAGTATGTCAATATTTCTATTTATAACCCACTTATTGGTTTACCCTTGTATCTTTATCCTCATCCACTGGCTAAGGGAAACTTTTTCTTCCCTATTTAGCTTCCCACTCTCCTTCTGATAATGCTAATGAATGTAACACCTTTTTCACACTTTGTTTCCCACCATTTTCTCATAGAAAGTCATTCCTGCCAACCACGAGCACTAAAGTTGCTCAAGTTAAAAACGGCGGTAACACAGGTTACCTGCTCAATTTATGCACCTTTTATAGCTAATCAGGAGCTCAAATACAACAATATTTTATTGTAACCAACAGGCTTTATAGTAGTTTACTATCATGAAGTTAACTTTGTTTCTCATAATTTTACTCTTGCATATTAAAAAATGAAAAATGTCAAACTATTTCCATATAAATATGCCACCCATTATGATAAACAGCAATGTAATAAATTATACCAACACGGCAAGACACTTAGGTGTTTATATAGACTCCGACCTAGAATGACACAGTCACGTAACCCATACCTACAATAAAATATTTTCTTTGGTTCACACATTAAAACATGTAACAAAAGATCTACCTGTCAATCTCATTCAAGTGTTTGTTATACCTCACTTTGACTATTGTGATATCTAATCTGAATACTGCAAAGATCGACAGATTACAACACTCATAATGTCTGTGTTCGTTTCGTCTTTAACACTTGTAAATTTGATCATGTGACATCCTTACACAATTAACTGTCATGGTTACCTCTAACAGAACGTAGAACTTTCCATTCCCTTGTGCTCCGGTTCAAAATCTTCCGTGCCGCCACCTCTTGCCTTGCATTCCTGTCCCTACCTCGAATCCGGAATATGACGTTACTGTCTATCCCTCGACACCGAACACAGTTCTACTCAACCTCATTCAGCGTGTCAGTTCCCAGAGTCTGGAACTCCCTTCCTCCTGAAATTAGAGATTGTTGGACATTAAAGCAATTTAAACGTAGAATAGCCTGTTATCAAACTCTAGGAATTACAGTAGCTAGTCTCTCTTCTTCTTCTTCTTCTTCTTCTTCTTCTTCTTCTTCTTCTTCTCCTTCCTCCCCTTTGCACTGAATAATTGAAGAGCAAGGGGAAATCTTTACTACATGATTACCCACATCAGTCAACCCGAGAATTAGCAGATGTGACGAACGGTGACCAGTGTGAAATTTGCATTCCATTGGCAAGGTTAAAAAAATCGGTATATGGGTACCGCACGCTTAAACTGAAAACATCCTGCGAGTGGCCATTTGTATATCTCTGCTTGTTCGCCAACAACTTCGACCATGCCTATCCAAGATTGGCTTTGGGACAGTGTCATAAAAACGACAGTATATTACTGCTTAATTTAAGGCTATTCATTTCAAATAAAAACTTTTATCACAACCCCCCCCCCCCCAAACTACGAACATATGTATTAACACATAGCATTTTCATCTGTAATTATAACAAACACAGGTACTTGTTAATTTTAGCGAATTCCGAAGGAATGTAGCTGTACCCGTGTAAAAGTTTTTAAAATAGTTATTCAAATCTCCATCGATCCTACTGATAACAAATCTGACGATGAAATTGTATATATAGTATAAATATTTTGTGTCCCCTAATGCTCTAGCAGCGGCAATTTTTATTTTCTCTCAACGAAACTTGTCATATAATGATCAATTAACAAAAGAGTAATAGAGTTCATTAACCAGGAAGATTGAATAATTGGGGTTGGGTTTAACCTAAAGGAAAATTTAAAAATCGCGGTAGCTGTCCAATTTTTCTCAACATAATTCGATATACGCCTTTGAAATAAAATAAGCAAAACAGTTTCTGAAAGTTAGCGACTATTATGACTGGGGGGATAACCTGTAACCATAATTTTTTAAAAAAATATTTGTTTTTTTTTTGCAACGTAACTGGGTACATACCATTTAAATCACATAACTATTTTATAAAAATTAGGAAAATCATTAGAAGTTGGGGTTTATCTAATAACCGAAATTTAAAGAGTGGGTTAGCTTAAAGTGAAATTTTAAAAATCGCTCTAGCGACCGCAAGTTTTAATTTTTGTCAACAAAACGGGGTATGTGCCAATGAAATAAAATAAGGAAAATGTTTTCGGAAAATCTGCGAAATCAGACCATTAGGAATGGGGATATGCCTGAAACCCAAAATTTAAAAATCGTTCTACCGGCACTAATTTTGTCTTTTTCGCAATAAAACTAGGTGTATGCCATTTAAATAATACCAGGAAAATAGTTTCTGAAAATCAGAAAAATTAGACCATTAGGAGGTGGGGTTTACTAAAGTTAATTAAAAATATATAATGATGGATATGTTTTATTTTTGACAAATGCATTGTCTTGAAGACAGAAACGATCAAATGTTAATTTATTGCTGCTACGCTCATCATATACCCAGCAAACTTTTGATATGACAGTTACTCGATTTCCCAAATATATCACTGATAAACTTTATCGCAGCTTACATTTGTCTGCTGTTAAAAGTATTATTGGTGTGGTAAGACGGATAATATCTATTGCTATAATATCAAAGGCTCTGAAAAGTCTTGGCAACTGGCTTGGCCCGTCCTCTACAAAAGAAGGTGAGTGTTTTGAATTGTGGGCTCCTGGTAGTTGACACACTGCTTCCTCCCAATTTCTGTAAACCCAATATCTAACTTTTCTGTTCTAGCGCTCTGTAATAACCTTCACAAGTTCAACTTTCTGAAGAATTCGCTTAGTTCTACGTTTTGTATACTTGTTTTTTTACATAAATGAGTACAGAAAACGATTTTTAAGGAGTAAGTTGTGACAAAAGGCCTCCATCTTTCATTGCCTTCTTTGATAGATCAGAAAAATTTGGGAATCTCCAAATTCGTGGGCTCCCTTGGAGAGATCGCGAACCACGGTTTGAGAACTATTAGTTTATAAAAAAGTTTTTTTTTAATGCTCAAAAGAATGAGAAGTGAAAGAATTAAAACAGGAAAGGACGAAACAAAAGAACTTGGACAAAAGAAAGCGCAGGTATTGAATATCCTGCCTCGGCAGTACGTTCAGATAATTACATTCGTATGGTAGACAAAGATAAGTCTATATGCAGGTAGATTCTGACTTCCCTATTTTATTCTGCAAGGCGGTTGATTTAGGGGCACTCTTAAAGCCGCTCGGCGCTGGCTGCTAAGGAAGAAAGATGCTGGAGAGATTTTCACAGGCGCAGGGTCGTAAGTCAAGGTGGTGTGACGTCACAGCACCGAGTTTCATTGTCTACCACAACATAGAGATGAACTGTTTTTCTGGTTCGGGCATATAAAGCAATTAAACTCTTCTTGAGGTTGTCAGCTTGAGAGGAAATGTTTCGCTGTTGAGTTGGTATGACTTGTAATGTCAGCTGTGAAAGTCACTTGAGTATTTGTCACAGGGAACTGACTTAGAAGAGAGGTACCTATTCGGAAATGATTGACAACAGTACCGATGTGACATGGGTCAATATACTCCCCACTAAGGTCGATGCCACTTTCCTGGTAGGTGTCGCGAAACCTTTGTTTGGGAGTACTCGCGGACAGCCGCCTGAATTTACTCGCATTTACCGATTTTTTTACCTCGCTTGGGTCCTTCATGCATAATGCATAAGGAGCGAGATCTGGTGGATATGGTGAGTGAGGTGCAACAGTGATCCCAACTTTGCGTCGCGTGTTGCTGTGTAGGGTATTGCAATACACCTCGCAGTTGAAAGTGGAAATCAGTCCGAAAACACCTTGCCGCAGTTGGGGCAGCACGAAATGTCTTGGTTGGGGGACTCCCAGGATGTTTCCATTCCATGGATTGCACTTTCTTCTCTGGTGTGTGACAATGCCACCAGCTTCTTCAATCTTCATTGTGCACTTTCAGTAGCCGACGACAGCCCTTTAGTCCTCCTATGTCCCTGTCAAGTCCCGTTGAACACAATATGCACACATTCAAATCGGCGTAAACAATGTTGTGACGACACTTCAGAAACAACCTGGGAGACTGCAATGTTGGGTGCTCACATTGTTATATGCAGATTCCCTGCCGCGAGCGAACCCATTAACCCAGTTGTCGATGCAGGTGCCTCTAGACCACATAACACATTTAAACATCTATGAATTTCTGCAGTTTTGAACGCCTCCCCGTACAAAGACCATGCTTTACAACAAACGAACACCGTCCTCACATAGTAATCTCTCTTCTGCACGATTTACTGGTATCAGCCCATTGCTGTACGAATGAGCGTGGTCATGAAGGCGTGACTGCAATAAATGAAGATCTAACCTCCATCTTCCCTTGGACACAAACCTTTTTACTAAACTGAATCCATTTAAATCACAGGCTACAGTAGTGAGACATTATGTCAAATAAACTCAAACAGTGTGCCGCCCATTATGATAAACAACAATGGCATTAATTAAACCAGTAGGGCAAAAAATCTAGCTGTTTATAAAGACTCCGAAGTAGAATAGCTCAGCCTGGTAACCCATACCTACAATAAAATATTTTCTTTCATTTACACGTTAAAACATGTAACAAAAGATCTACCTGTCAATCTCATTCAAGTGTTTGTTATACCTCACTTTGATTATTGCGATATCTAATCTGAATACTGCAAAGATCGACAGATTACACCTTCATAATGCTTGCATTTGTTTCGTCTTCAACACCCGTAAATTTGAACATGTGACACAACTACGTAATCAACTGTCATGGTTACCTCTAAAAGAACGTGAATGCTCCTTTTTAAAACCCTCCGCACCTCTACCCCTCAGTATATCGTATACTTGTCCCTTACTCGGGCCCGGAATATGAGTTTACTGTTTTTCCCTCTCCACCAAACCTCATTCAGCGTCAGTTCCCTGAATTTGGAACTCCCTTCCTTGAAGTTACAGATTGTCGGACAATAACGTAATTTAAACATAAAATAAATTATCAAACTCTAGGAATCACAACAGTTACGTCTCTTCTTCTTCTTCTTCTTCTTCTTCTTCTTCTTCTCCTCCTCCTCCTCCTCCTCCCCATCCTTCCAATCCCCTTGTACTCGAGAAAAATTAATGCAGAGCAAGTGGAAATCATACACTATCTTTATGCACTTTCTAACTATATTAAAATATGTTATGTTTACAAGCCGTATATCTTTAATTTGCCTTTTCCTGTATTTTATATAGCTATGTAAATTGTATGATATAACGAGAAAGCGAGCCAGAGTTAGAGAGAGAGAGAAAGATCGCATTATATTGGAGGTCTTCTGACAATGAGCATATTCATTCTCATGCACTTCCTGCCTCCCCCCTCTTTATATCCTTTGTTCTTTTTGTTCTATTTTTGCTGTCCAACCTGCCTTACGCTCCAGGGCAACAACAACAACAACACGCATAATTGGCATGTGACAGTGTGGGCGTCTCAATGCGATATACCGGAAGCAGTAGGCGGAAGCAAGAAGTTCGTCCATTAATGGATTCTCCTTTTTACCAGGAAGAACGGATGTTTGCTTAAAAATATTTGTAACTTGCAGGAAAATTAAAAAAAGAAAATATCAATAGCTAATCACAGCCTCAGTGTCTACTCTTTTCCACAACTTCACCAGAAAGACCCAAGCAGGCAGGTCTTATGGAACATGAGGCACAATGCGGCCTAGTTGTTTCTTTATTTGTTTATTTACGGACACTCTTTAACTTCACAGGTCACCAGCCTCCCATTCTATTCGGGCGTGAAATGTTAAATACTGAACACCCTAAAGATGGAATAGACTTCTAATTGCAGTATCTAGTGTTCATGCAGAAATCTGTAATCTGGACAGATGAGCAGGTAAGAGGAGGACGGAAGACAACACCCGAGAAGGGCAGGAGGTACCAAGTACGAGGGTAGGTCCATAAGTTTCCAGCCTCGCCGATAAGGATTATCACCTTCACAAAAATCTTATATGATGTCATACTTTATATGTTAAGTAAATAACAGCTGCAGTAAATTAAGTAAATAACAAGTAAATGCAGCTGTAACTTTCGCTCCACTGGGTTCAGTTGTTCAGATATAGTTACATAAAGAAGGCTATGTGTAGAAGATTGTGACATGTTCAAAACGGAATATCGAGCAATTATTAAGTTCTTTACAAAAGAAGAACTCACTCCAAATGAAATTAAATAGCGATTGGACGGTGTATATGGGGAAGCATCCCCCTCATATTCTACCCTAAAAGAATGGGCCAAACTTTTTCGAATGGGTCCAGAAAGCATTGAAAACGAAGAGCGTGCAGGTCAGTCCTTGGAGGTGCTCACTCCTGAAAACATCGCTCTTGTGGAAAAAGAAATTATGGAAGACCGACGGCTCAAAGTTACAGAAATAGCTGCAAGATTGGGCCTTTCTAAAACAACAGTCCTTCGAATTATTCATCAATATTTAAACACGAATAAGGTTAGTGCAAGATGGTTAGTGCAAGACTTATTTCCTCAGTCCAAAAGCAGCAACGAGTCATCTGTTGTCAGACATTTTTGAAGCTCTGCCGTGGCAACGAGACAGAAGTTCTGCAAACCATTGTTACAGCAGATAAACTATGGTCCTCTACTATGATCCCTTGTAGAAAAGAGAATCAATGGAGTGGCAGGCGTAAACATAGTGAAGCACCGCCTCTAAAGGCCAAGGTCACTCAGTGAAACAAGAATACCATGACCACAATCTTTTGGGACTGTGAAGGAATACTCTTCATTGACTTCAAGGAGAGGAACACCACAGTAAATGGGGAGCACTATACTGGCCTATTGCACAGATACGTGCTTTCATCAAAGAGAAAAGGCGAGGAAAGCTGAGTGATGGTGTGTGTCTTCTTCACGAAAACGCGCCTGTGCATACAGCTCTTGTTGCTAAGCAAGCTGTGAAGAAATGTGGTTTCAAGGAGATAGACCATTCACCCTACAGCCCAAATCACGCTCCCAGTGACTATTTCACCTTCTCACGACAAAAGAAGGGCCTTCGAGGAAGGAAATTTGGACAAGACAAGACTTCTGACTATTTGGGGTTGGGGGATTGAAATGTTAATTCAAAGACATGAGAAGTGTATTGCAATAAAAGGTAACTATGTTGAAAAGTGAAATATAGTTTTTGTCTTTATCAAATCTAGAAAATGGTTAGGCCGGAAACTTATGGACCTACCCTCATAGGTTCACCAATAGGACTTTGCAACGGGCCAAATAACCTGCAATTCATGAAATATTCTATGATAGAGCTATTACTGACAACATATGGACCCCTCTGTATCTCGATTTAAGGTCCTGCGATGAAGATACGGTTAATAGGAAAACAAGGACGGTGAAATACCGGCTTAAACTAATGCAGGCAGATCAGTCCACCCTTCACGCTAAATGCTATAGACACCAGATGCACCAACGTTTTGGACAGCAGAGGTAAAAAGAGGACTCAGAGAAAGTGGCCTGGATTCAATATGGCAACCAGATAATGAAAATGTATGGAAGAAGGTTAGAACAAGGCTAAAGGTTATCTACAGCAGGCAGGAAATCGAGGCAAAATGTAATACATAAGTCTCCTTGAGTCTATCGAATGAAATTAAATTAACTTGGAGTAAAGAGACATATATGCTCGTTCTAGGAAGAAAGGCAAGATCAGGAATGGCCTGATTTAGGTTGGAGGTTGGAAGGCACAAAAAATAACGGATAGTTCTGGTAGGAGAATATGCACATTTGATGGAGGTGATGAAGAATGGGTACGTATTCTGGCAGAATGCCCCCGCTGGGAACACCTGACAAAAACGCTGTTCCTTTTTTTTTTTTTTTAAAGCAAATAGAAGTGGATTGGTATGCTGGGGCCTGTTTGCGAACCACACTAATTGGTTAATTACAGACATTTTCCTACCCGAAATGCGCGGATGTATGCATGAAATGTGAACATCAATTGTACACAGTAGCAGTATTGATCTACTATACAAAGTTTTCAGCGAAAGCGATGAAAGATTTTATAACGTCACAATGCCCATGCTGTCATTTTCGTCTCTCTAGAGAACTCTGCGAAAAATTTGACACATCCAAAGAATTTTCCCATCTTCTTCCTTTTCCAAATATGAACACCCTTTACATGACCCCAGAAAGAATCTCTTGTTGTAATTGCAGCGTTAGAATTGCGTTCTCAAAACAGATAGGAACAACGGGCCTCTATCTATTTCATTTTGCACATATAAATCGCAGGTTTAACGTTTGTAATTGGCAAGAAAGGCGCATACCAAACATCAACCTTGGGTACAAAGCCGCTGAGAGTAGAAGGTAACGCCAGATTGACTTCCTGTTGTAACTTTGATGACTTTGCAAGCTCCGACTTTCATATAATGAATAATTCGGCCCTCCTCTCATTCCCTACTCCGGCGTTGGGGCGCTATATTTAGACCAATCCATATTTCATTCACACGGTTCAAACGACGCAAACCAAGTCTCCGATAATATTGATCCCCCACCTCTGCTTTTACCCAAAAGTGAAAAATAATGTACAACATGGAACATTAGCCGGTCTTAGCCAACGGTAGCGCTTGTGAGAGAGTTTAGGTCCTACAGAAAAGCGAAATGCCACGTTTGACTTTAACTTGAACATTATTTCTGAATGCAGAAGTTAACAGTCATTATTTTATAACATTATTTAAATGATACGAGGGTCAATAGATAAGCATTGAGACATGGAACATTGGCCACCCCTAGGGAAAGTGTTGTTGAGACTGTTGTGTTATAAAATCTGGAAAGTGTGTACGTTCTTCTAAGTGCAATAAAGATCCAGAGAGGGCGATGATCTTGTACGATTTCAAATGTGACTTAACATGAAACGCAGTCACTTGAGCATTTGAGGGTGGCTTTTCTTCGTCGCGTGCTACTGTGTTCCACTGGTTTGGAGAATTAAAGAGGGGGCGACAAGACGAATAGAACAACAGTAGTGACTACGAACAACATCACCTCTTGTGGTAACAATGGTGAGGAAAGCTCCAAGATTAACTTAAAGGGTACCGAGTTGGAATTAGCTATTATTTCACCGAGTTTTTCAACCTTCCTCCATGAGCACCTTTGTGTAAAAAATTCGGCTGTTGCATAATTTGTCTGAAGAACTCCACAGGGGGAAATGCTGCAAAGATTTCACTGTGTTTCAGATATTTAAAGGCGGAGATGTATAAGTTTGATCAAAAAATAAAAGACCTCTATTTGGGTTTTTCCTGGGGGCTAACCACCCTCCAAGAGGCGTGGGAAATAAAATGGCTACCTCTTTCATCTACACAAGTGGTCACGATTGTGTTTGAAAATCAGACAACTGTTAATGCAAAATGGTACACAGAAGTGGTCTTCCGAAAATGTTTCAGAAATTCCAAGAACGGCGTCCAAAGACTAAGAGACATTTTGTTGCACCAAGACTATGCATCAGCTCACACCCCTAATGTAACAATGGAGTTTCTGCAAGGAACTGAGGCAACTCATTTGCCATACAGTCCCAATCTGGCACAAAGGGGTTTCTTCCTGTTCCGCACTGTGAAGAACCGAATTTAGGTCACCGATTTTCAAGCGGTTGCAGCATACGAGGAGGAGTATCTGCAGTGTCGGAAACTGAGGGACGTGGATGCTTTCAGGAGTGGTTCCAGAGAATAGAACGCTGCATACAGTGTCAGGAGGAATACTTTGAGGAACTGGGACGAAACAAAAATACTTATCTAGTGACCCTTGTATGTAATCTTTTTCTTTCCTGGAGGAGACATTATAAATCCTGTTTCAGGTCTTCAAATTCTAAAGGGGGCAAAATAGTTTTAGGCGCTTTGGGAATTTTTCTGCATTTTCGGTTTTTAGATAATTTTTTTAAACTTTTAAATTACATTTAGTTATTTTTCGACTTTAGTGTAAATACTTTGGTCACATATGAGATTTAACAAAGAAAATATGCATTATTGTTTCTATTATTTAAAATCGACCATTGCCGGGCGCTTTTACTGTGTTCAATGTTTCAAATTTGTTTAAAAACCAAACTATTTTTAACGATTCTGTACACATTCAGACCACTGATGATGTGGATTGTAGTGCCAACGAAAGGTATAGGAGATTACTCAGCAAGGCTATTAAAAATTACGTTTTTTTTATTGTTTGAAAAGAAAAACACCTTGGGGGACAGTCTGTGAAGTAAGAAACGTATATAGGAATGAGATTAAAAAAGAAATAGAAAGGGCAACTTTTGTTTCTGAACAAGCGGAAGATATTACATGCATGTCACAACATCTGCAGAAGGCTTAAGGCATAATTTAACAACTGAATTAGAAGGGTTCACAGTACAAACGTATAATGGCGCTGCATTTATGAGAGACAGTTCTTGCTCAACCTTCTACAGGGACCACGAGCCGCCTCTGTCTAGAATGTTATTGAAAAGCAAAGTGCACAATTTCTGATAATATAAAATGTAGATAAGAAACTGTGCATTGCATATTGATAGTTTATTAATGTTTAAACTCAGAAAAGGTAGTTTATTTACCGAAAAGTGTGTTGTATTTTGATGTGACGTTACCTTGCACAGAATCTAAAGCATTGTGTTGATTTTAAACTCGAAAAAGCAGGGACATCTGAATAAAGGGGAGCTGAGCTTGTTCGATTTTGAGATCACTGTCAACATATTGACATGTTCCGTAAAACATCGCGAGAAAAAAGAAATAAACAGGTCAGATATCACAGAGTACCTGCAAGTGAATTTGAGATGCGATCATACGTCACGTCACGTTGAGATTCTTCATCATGACGGGCGTGACACGCTTGCTCCTCTCACAGTAAAATGGAATATTCATCATCTCCAAGTTAGGTTGTAAACATATGCTGTTTGAGGTTTAAGCAACCAAATTATACAAAGACAGATAACAGGATGGCTTGTCATATAATTTTGTTTCTTTTTATTGTTAACTTCCATGCACATTAATGGCCTGTGACGTAATACCCTCTTTACAGCGAAGTTAAGCTTGCCTCTCCGGGTTGAACAATCAAACCTGTTGATGGATAGTATTTGTGACTAACCTTGGATGCATTATTATCTGGGACTTTACACTACTATAATAGTAGTAGCAGTAGGAAGAGGAGGAGGAGGGGGAGGTGGAGAAGGAGTTTATTCATTTCAGTGACACAAACTTCAACAGGCGCACGGGTCCAATGGATGATTTTATAGTACATTTGGTATGTTTGACTTAATACGAGATACTATATTAGGTATTCGCAATAAAATATAAAAACAAGCATATATTTTCAACAATAAAATGAAATAAATAAAAAAGAAGTTTATAACTTTAAAAATTGAAAGTTACGTAATGAATGACGCATCCATCTCTCACAGTTACCAGCCTTTTCAGACCTGAGCTGTTTCACCAGAAATCTCTCCTCCCCTTCCTTGTCTGCCAGCAAAGCTCATCTCCCTCTGTTCGATCCTGTAAAGGAGTGCCGTAGGTACTTATCCCTCCATTCTTACGTACCTTTACACTCAGCCAGAACAGGTGTCCATTATTCCCCTCCTCACTAATTCCTTGCTCATATTCGGCAGTGATGGAGGGCACATCGAATTCGGAGCCTACAGCGAGACCATAGAAGGTAAAATCGGAATAGTGAAGTACTGGCTTCTAAAACCAAACCAGGACAATGTGCTATCATGAACAGCTGGGGAAGGTACAGAAGAATGCAGGGAGAAGTATCTATCGCACTTCTTTACATAGGGAGATGGTTATGCTGAGCTTTGCCGGCAGGCAAGGAAGGGGAGGTAAATTTCTGATGAAAGTGAGACGCTCAGATCTGAAAAGGATGAAGGGAGGGGATTGACATAAACCAACTGTGTGTCATCCGAAATGTGATTTCTTTGAATTTTAATATTTTTTAAAAATTATCTCTCTGCTATTTTTGTAGTGCATTATAAAAGCAGTATGCTCCGTTGGACGCATGCGCCTGTTCAAGCTTTTTTGCATTGTATTGGTACCACCCCACCACTCCCACGTTGGATAGAGAATGTAAAAGATGAAAGTCTGAGGGTGCAAGATCGAAATATATTTAGGATACGGAATCACCGCCCCACCTGTCTCCTGGATAGCCGACTTCGACCTACTAGCGGAGTGTGGGGGTGTATAGCAGCAACACTTTTTCGTCACCAGTAATACTCTTGGATAAGAATGGTTGATGCTGTTGACGAACCACCCACTGATTTTTATTTTCACTTACAGCGCGGGACCGAGACACCGCATTTTTTTTTTTTTCCTTGCTAATGATAGCAAATGGCAATGGGGCGGTCACATCGCAAGAATGCAGGACAATAGGAGGACCTACAAGATGTCCATGTGGTACCCCCGTATAGGAAAAAGGACAGAAGAAGATGACAGACCAGCTCAAGGCTCAAGCAGGATCACATTGGTCAAGAGTAGCAAGAGGAAGAGAAAAATGGAAATCTCTCGAGAAGCAACTAGTGCAGTGAGAAATGGAGTAACCAAAGAGTGTCTTAAACAGCATACGAACAACTAGCGAGGAATAGCTCACCACGTTAGGAAAAAGCGAGCTTTCCCTACCTTTGCTCTTAAGGGATACAATAGACTAGTCTTATTTCATGGAAAGCAAATTCCGCACCATGGTGACTGGTAACAATTCATCACATCTGCTAATTCTCCGGTAGTCATGAATTCAGAACCATTTTCTTGCCGTGCTTTCTCCAATGTCATTCTTCCTGTAGACGATACGAATGTTTTGACTCGCCTCCGCTGTCTTCGCTCTTCTATTTAACTCAAAAAAGAAAATGTGGGAAGTGTGAAAAAAAAATGTTGGTCTTGGATATATTCTACATGTGGGTCGGATAACTTCACTCTCTAAACGATATATTCACAACGCGTATGTCGGTCCTGGTGGTGTAGTGGTAACCATACTTGCCTCCTAACCCAAGATCGCGGGTTCTAACCCGGCCAGGACCGATGGATTTATTCGGGCGTAAAAATCCTAAGTATGGCTTCCTTCGGAAGGGAAGTAAAGCCGCAGGTCCTGTGTCGCACATTTACGGCACGAAAAAGAACTTCAAGCCAGGAAGAAGAGGTCTCTGAGCAAAATTTAACGCCCTGAATTGAATGGGACGCTGATGACCTGAGATGTTAAAGAGCATTCGTAAATAAAACAAACAAACAAACAAAAAAAACCGCGCATGCAGCGATTGCACAACGCAGTGGGCACTTTGTCTGTAAACGTAATGGTTACAATCATAGGCATCTGGAATAAGAGCATTAGGATAAGGTAGCAGTGATTATATACACACACAGACGGTGCCATGCTTCAAGCGAAGAAAAAACTATGTGAACATAACGCAACTGAATTCACACAAACAGAAAATAATGAGCACTAATCATCTTAAGACTTTTACAGCTACAACAGTTGCTCAAAATGTCCAACATCAGCATTGATACATTTCTGAGCACATTGAACTACTGATTGAGTAACGTTTGCGAAAGTGTCCTCAACACATGCCGTTTCAATTTCTTCCCGAAGTGCTGTCAGTGTAGCTGTTTTTCTACGGTATACAGCGTCTTTAAGAGTTCCCCATAGGTAGAAGTTCAACGGATTTAGATCCGGAGAACGCGGTGGAAACTCAATCGGACCTCTTCGTCCTAACCAGTGCCTTGGATCCCTTGCGTTGTGTGTTGCTGTGCGAGGTCTCCCAGATCTGCCCTTGTGAACATCGCATACGGTACCATGAGTCTCAAATTTGTCTGGAGTGCGTGCAATTGTTACTCGCGTTGGAGGTTCTTTTCTGTACACACGTCTTTGAACTTCAACATCGTTCTTGGTTTTCCAACACCACTTCAAAATTGTTTTCCGCTGTTCAAACGATAATCTTGGCTCCATTTTGTTGTAGCAACACTAGCATAACATCTGTTTACAGAACATCATACTACACATTCGGTCCAACTTTGAAATATATTAAATAGATATCTACTGTGAAAGTGTGTTGGCTCCCTCGGTATATAAATATATGAAGTAGGAAATTGCACCAAAGATTGCGATTTTTAAATTGATTTTTTTTTTATGATAGAAATTGATTTCTTCTCCTTCATTCCTTTGCTAGCAAAAACTCGAATATAATTTCCTAAAGATTAGAGGATTGAATCAGTGATTTAAAATAAATAATATAAAGTCCCATATATACCATAATAAGCTTCTTCGTGAAGGAATGAATCATAGTGTAAACAGAGGTGGCAGAGCTGCATCCTCACATATTACTAAACAATGCTTGCACCTCGACATTGCGCAACGTCACAACACCCTGTGAGGGCAGATTGCAGTTCACGAAAACAATTACAGTCGCCGTATAGGACAAAAATTAGCGCGTGTTTATAGAGAGGTCGCGTGACTCTCCTGTGTTTTAATAAGAAATCAATACGAGGTCGTCACGGAATGCACCGCCGTCCTGGCCAACACAAGCATCTCACTTCTTTCTGCATGAACACTATCAGTTTAGACAAAGTCAATAAGCGATGAGCATCTTGCAAATATTTACTTTAATAATTGAAAATAATATCAAAATATAAATATGTGTAATAAACGACTAAACTCCACGCTGTAGTTAATGCGAGCCTGCATATCTAACATTTTAATACAGAAATATGTCTTGACCCATGGTCTACCTTCTCATCGCTTTCTATAAAGCCACAAGTGTTTCTCAGGAATACTTTCCAGAGGTTTTCCACCCCGAAATCTGGCATAAAAGATCACAAGTAGATGACCCAGACTTTTAGTTTATCCCAAGTTTTCAAGTCCTACCCACCTGTGCTAAGAGGTGACAAACCTCCGTATCCTGGAAGGTTGCTGTATGATTGAGAAAGGGAAGAAATCATAAGATAATTAACTGTGGGAAAAGTGCGTGACGCCGCAGCTGAAGTCCTCGCTTGGTACAGTAACTTTAAAGAAGAAATAAAATACAAAGTATGATTTTATTAATTAATGACATGAAATACGTTATGGCATTACTGTGAGGTATTGGGCATTTTTGCCATATCACAAAAGAGAAACTTCTTTTAGAATAAAAAAAGTCGGTCCTGGTGGTGTAGTGGTTACCATACTTGTCTTCTAAGCCCAAGATCGCGAGTTCGAACCCGGTCAGGACCGGTGGATTATTTCGGTATGGCTTCCTGGGTATGGCTTTCTTCGGAATGGAAGTAAAGCCGTGGGTCCCGTGTCGTACATTTACGGCACAATAAAGAACCTCAAGCCTGAAAGAAGAGACCTCTGAGCAAAATTTGTCGGCCGTTTCACGCCCTGAGTTGAATGGGACGCTGATGTCCTGAGATGTTAAAGAGCGTCCGTAAATAAACAAAAAAATTAGAATTATTATTATTACTATTGAGATTAAACTATAAACATTAATAGTATACCATTAATTAAATAAAATGTATGATCACTGATGGACAAAGCTATACTGTGTGCATATTTTTAAACATGTAACCATGTTTTTGAACTGAGTCCTTGATATCATCTTTACATTCCCTAAAATAGAGAGAAATAACAGATCGTTTCCAGTTACATTGTATATTTAAGATGATGTTCATAAGTTTCAATAAAACAAAAACAGGTTACTTTAAAATAAATTGCAATGTACTAAGTAAATATACAAAATGAACAATAAACATACCAAAGTTACATCGATTTTTATTGGCTTTGAAATTTAATTTAAATATTATTGTAGTAAAAACATAAATGCAAACGTTTTTGAATGTTATTACACAGCGCTTTCACATACAAATATAATTCTTATACATTTATTTTATTAATGTTTCACATTTTTTGTTAAATATAAATCATATGCATAGTTATTAATATAGTTATACGCTAAATTAATTTGTCCTTTTATTTTGTAACAAATGAGGGAAAATTAAACGGTAGGGCGTTTTTTAAATTTTGGGTTTCAGGTAAACCCCGTTATTAATTGGTCCAATTTTACTAATTTTTAGAAACTATTTTTCTTGTTTAATTAAAATGGTATATACCGAGTTTTGTTATGAAGGAAAAGCAATATTGGTGCTGCTAGAGCGATTTTAAGTTTTAACTCCCAGGTATACTCCTGAAAAAACGCCTAATAACCCAATTTCCATGGTTTGGAAACTACTTTAATAAATGCATTTTAAATAAATATACCAAGCTTCGTTAAAAAAAAAAAAAAAAAACTTGCGGTCACTAGAGCGATTTATTTTGTTTTTAAACAAATTCGCGTTAGGTTAACCCCCATCCACAATGATCCATGGTTAACGAACTTGGCAAATCTTTTGTTAATTGATCGTTATATGCCGAGTTTCGTAGAGAAAAAGCAAAAATTGCGACCGCTAGATATATTTTTTCGTCGTCGTTCTCGGTGCCTAGTAGATGGGATTGATGGATGTTCGAAGGAATTGTTCAAAAGTAGTTTAATGGGTACAACTATGGGAAATGGCTAAAAGGTAGTATTAGTGTTGCTGAATGCAAACCAGTTACATATTGTTTACTCGCTACTACTGTCACTTTCGTCGTCCTCTCAACTCGTCTTCTGATTCACTAAGGCTGTCTCTCAACCGCTAGCACTACGACCCTCCCCCCCGCAGAAGATATATAACAAATATTAAAATGGACTGTTTTACTTCATTCTATATTGTCCCTAGTTTCTTGGATATACGACGGACGTTCTAAAAGTCTCCGACCACAAGATTTAAGAGAATTTTTTCAAGTCACCTTGTAACTCAATACATTTAGTACAATGACTTTTGAACTTTTTAATTATTCTCTTCGGGTTGATGCATAAGTTCATAGCGTTTATTGGCTGCTGATGATGCAAAGATGCAAAGGTAACCACAACTTAGCTACATCATTTCGACCTTGAGAGCCAACAGCAAAACTCTGTGGGGACATCTCCATCAGCACCAGCACAAAAAAGTGGTTGCTTCTGCAGGGAAAGTTATGGTCATCTCATTTTTGGATATTCATGGAATGGTTTATCAGCTATTCATACCTGCACACACAACTGTAACTGGGAAATATTGCAAGGCCATATCACTCGCCATATTTCCACAATATCTATGTGAGGTATGTCTTTCGCCCTACCTACAGTCCAGATTTAGCCCCGGTGACTTTTTCCGTTTCCGCAAATGCAATTTTCACCATCAGAAGCAGCGGTGAAAGATGTAGGGGCGATTCTGAAGGACCTGTCAAAATGGTTTCCATATACGTCAGTACATGCTGAGGATCTGCAACTCAAGACCTAGGCGCAGTATTAACATGGGTTAAACAAAACAACCTTATAAATGCGGGAAAATAGTACACCGTCATAATGAAACATAATCGATTAATAATACACTTAATCAAACAATACTTACTCCCGTAAAACTTTAAGAAACAAACGTGCAAATAAAACCATTTGTAAAAAATCTCAGTGTGTATTTTGACTATAACCTTAATTGACATATTTAATATTCCATTCTTTGATATGACTTAAGAATTTTCTCACATTTAATTTGGAAGGGGGGGGGGATTGCCGCGTCTGTTAACTGACTTAACGACAAAATCTTGGACATAGGGCTACAAAGTGCTCGTAATGTCTGCGTTCGCTATGTAAAGCAGATCATATCCTCCCAACGAATCTTTTACTTTTCTTCATCCTTCACAGCTGTCTCTGGAACACTCTGCCGTCAACGATAAGTTAGAATATTGCCGATTTACAGACTTTTTGTGAGTTCATAGGTTTGAATTTTGAGCAGCAATTCTTCCAGCAAGACGGAGCCACACCATACGATCTCCCAGAAACTGTTTCTAAAAAGGGTTCATCTCAAGGTGATCTGCCGTTTCCTATCCTCCCAGCAGTCAGATTTCTCCATGTATGACGCGTTGTGTTTAAGGAACAGTGTTTCTATCCCGTACCACGTACCCTTGACGACTTGAAGACAAACACTGAGTATGGCATGCTTGCATACATCGCTGACCGCATGCAGTGTCTAGTGGATAATGAATGAATGTTGTTTAACTACTGAGGCACACAGGCGGTGAGATTAAATAATATATTGGGAAAGGATTTTTTTTTAAGGAAGGAAACGTTCCAGGCCTAAAGTTTAGGGTACCTCCACGGCATTTGGCATCTATGATGACTGAGGAAAACCTGGAAGATACCTCAGTCAGGGAGGACGGTCCTGGCGGGATTCAAACCCCAGACCTCCCGCTCACGAGTCCGCGCCTTAACCACCTCGGCCACTCGTGACGGTGTGAATAATGACGGACGCCATATGGAGCACGTAAGAGGGGTGTTCAGTATAAGTTTCCTATGGGATACATTGAAACACATGTCTCAAATTTACATTAAAACATAGTGTCAACTTTACTCTACAAATGCCAGGGCCTAGCATCGGCATGGCATGACCATTGGCGCATGCGTATTAGTTTTACGAAACATGTGCACACGGGAATCGTAACGAGCGATGAAAGTTGGGTGCACCATTGCTCTCCTGAGGCGAAAGTGGCGTCCACGAGTTTGCCAATACGAAAGAAATTCAAGAGCACTCCCTCTGCAGGGAAAGTCATGTTAACCTGTTCTGGGATTCCTAAGGAGTTCTTCTTGTTGATTTTCTCGAACTACGAGAAACAGTGAACGCTGATAGTTACTGTATAACCTCCTGACGTCTCAAATGTAAAATCCGTCATAAGCGCCCTGGACTCCTCCTTGCCGCATACTGCAAACCAAACCCAACTCCAAAATTGCACGATATCATTGCCTTCAACATCCACCGTACATCCCTGATTTTTGGGGTCTAGACACTTTCATTTGTTTCCAGGACTGAAAAAGTATTTGAAAGATCTGCGTTTCCAGGACAATGAACAAGTGAAAATAGCGATGCGGCATTTTTGTACAACCAGAGTCACAGCGTCAGAAGTTGGTACACAGATGGGACAAACGCCTCAAGTTATATGGAAAAGTAGTTTACGGATGGAGGTAAATGATGTATACGTGTAACGTAACAGCAAAGGGAAACTTATTCATTGAACAATTGTAATTGTATAAGGGACTAGAAAATACTTTCGGTTATCTTTTTTTTTTTTAAATACTCTATACCTTGGTCAATTGTTAATGCCATTAGCATTATGCACCTATATAATTATATATATATATATATATATATAATTATAATTGTCCTTGGCGAAGTGGTAGAGAGGACCTAACATCTTAACCTAGCCTGGTGAAATACATTTATTATGATGACCACATCATATTTGCCGTTACTTGCACCGTTCTTCGCATATCTGAGGGTACACATAGCTCTTCAGTGGAGAGCGGGGGTTAGGTGGAAGAGAAAGCCCGCCCGATATTGTTGGTTTGCGGCGTGAATTAGTGAGATCCGTCCCATGGTGGATATTTGTTTAGTTCCGCTTGTGGCGGCGCCACTGAGCACTCGACAGGCAATTTGCCTATGGTTAATGTCTGCCCACATCCAACTAAACGGGCATGTGGCTTGTGGTATTTAACGGATTTTGTACCTTTTTTTATCAGACTTTGCCAGTTAATTACACGTATATCTGACATCTACTGACAAGACTTTTCTTAATTTGTACTGTTTCTGCTTCGTTTAGACAGTTTTTATTCGCTTGTTAAAGTTTTTTTTAAAGAGTAAGGTCTATTTTAATACTGAGGCACTACAGTCGGTGGAAATGATTCCACATTGAGATATAATGGCAAATTAGGAAAGTTTTTTTTTTTAAAGAGAGGGAGCGTTCCAGGCCTAATTTTAAGGTACCTCACCGGCATTTGTCACTTATGACGACTGAGGAAAATATGTCAGAAAGGACGGTCCTAGAGGGACCCAGACCTCACGCTCAGAGAGGGATATGATCATGCTGTGCTCTGCTGGTAGGTCAAGTTCTGATGAAAGCGAGGCATTCTGAGAAGGGTGATAGTTAACAGGAGTTTTATTTATTTAGTACGCTCTTCAACATCTCAAGTCATCAGCCTTCCGTTTGGTTCAGGGTGTGAAACGGCTGATAAAGTTTATTCACAGGTCTCTTCTTTCAGGGATGAGATTCTACGACATGGGACCCACGGCTTTACTTCTCTTCCGATGAAACGCAAGTGATGCTAATCCCTGTCTCACAATGAGCGCAAATTTTAAACTGAGCGCTTCTGTTGGTATGTTAGGTTGCCGGTCTTGGAATTTAACAGATTGTCATCTGCTTGTATTGCGGTGTATATTGTTATCAGCACACAAAGAATCAACGCGTCCACATTCTGCGCTAGCATTTTAAGTTCGGTGAATGTTATGCAGATACCTTTCCGAGACTTCGTGTAATTTTTGATAGGCGAAAGCGCCTAATGTGTCAACAGTGTAGAGACTGGTAAGGAAATTTTAAGGTACGGGATCCACAGAGAACATCAAATCACATGGACGTTCTTATCGAATGGTAGAGAATGTTGCCCTCGTCAGACAGAGCGTTGCTACGAGCCCAATAAGTCAATTCGCCGCTGTTCTGAACAATTAACCGTTCGGAGAAGCAGTTTGCAGTGAATTTTAACGAAATATCTGCATATCGCGCTTTTAAGATGAAACTAACACAAAAGTTGAAGCCGACGGAACATTTGCAGCGTCGAAAATTTACCTCTCTCGCGGCGGCGATCAAAATTGACCACCGAGATCATGAGATTTGACATCATGTGACTATTTTTATGGGTATGTAAAATCTTATCCACGAACCACCCCTCAACTCAAGGCAGAAATTGGACGGGTCATGGGTGAAATTCAGCCGGAACTTTGCTATAAAGTCCTTGAAAATTTTTCTAACAGAGTGAAGGTGTGCCAACGAAGCCGTGGAGGACATTTGGCTGATATTTTGTTTTATGTTTAATAGCAGTGTTTGTATTTCATATTGCCTTAATATAACACTTTTCAATTAAGTGGCGTGTTTTATTATTAATATAAAATTGCTTTTATTATGCGACAGCCTATACAAAGATTTGTGAAGCCTATAGAAGAAATTTTACTGAGATAATTGATAAACAAGCATTCCCCTTGTTGACAGTTTACTTCAAAAAGTGTTCACAAACACACATACATGAACTGTGAAGAAAATAAACGGGGATTTCCTCACAAATTTTCATCATGAGAACAGAGGCATGTTGATGGCTCTCTGTTTGGATTTCAAGAGCAGAAGATACCAGTGACTTACGTTCCAAAAAGAAATAGGCAGCAGATTACTGATATCATGACTCGGCAGTGATTGATGACACAAAGTCTGAGATTGTTTTACACTACAGCTTGACTTAAGCAGGTGACCATACTGTCGACAAATTACGGGCTATTTACTCAGTACTTCAACCTAGCTGTCTTCTGAATACAGCAGGTACAAACTGAAGGGTTTCGATGATGATAAAGCGCAGGTAATGCACCAACACGCAGATCTACCTGAATGACTTTGGCTCTTATGATACAACAGCTCATTTCACGTTCTCAAGCACCGTCTCTACACCACGGTATCTGCATTTCTTCAGAAATAACGTCCAAACGCGAGAAACCCCGCCAGAAAGCGTGGAACTTGTTTCTTGTGTGGACGGAAAAGGAATTCCTCATCTTGCATGAAATGTGACAAATGTTGATTTGATTTGATTTATTTACGGACGCTCTTTAACATCTCAGGTCATCAGCGTCCCATTCAACTCAGGGCGTGAAACGGCCGACAAATTTTGCTCAGAGGTCTCTTCTTTCAGGCTTGAGGTTCTTTATCGTGCCGTAAATGTACGACACGGGACCCACGGCTTTACTTCCTTTCCGAAGGAGCCATACTAGGGATTTTTATGCCCGAAAAAATCTATCGGCCCTGGCCGGGATTGAACCCGCGTTCTTGGGTTTAGGAGGCAAGTATGGTTACCACTACACCACCAGGACCGACAAGTGTGTGACAAATGTGAACAATATTCTTGTAAATCTCATGCTAAAAGGCAAGTGTTTGTGTATGTTGTGCTGAAGAAAACTTGAGTGATCAGAAACAGCTGATTTCACTTTTCTGGATGTTTAATACGAGTTACAAGATAAAATAATGTTTTCCTTTATGAATAATGGTGTTCAGTAAAGATATATTTGGCCTAAAAATTAATCTCTAAATTTGAAGAGATGTTTTTTTTTGTTTATTTTAGTTAATGATTAAGAGAATTAATTGTTCATGCACTTTCTGCATAACTAAGACATGAGCTATTTATGTAACCAGTGTATAAGGTTGGTAACTGTGACACGAGTGACAGACATTCCCACTCACGTGCTAATTTTCACGACTGTTCACAGTGAAGTTATACATGTGTTGCATACAACGTTTTTTTCAATTTTCGCATTGAAATATTTAAAAAGTATTAAAATTTTGCAAAATGTGATGTTATGACGTAGTAGATATGACGTATTATATTGCAACGTTTCTTAGTACTCGTTCCTATGATGGTTTTTGTTTATAAGAATTCAAATAGAAATGGATGCCAATTGCACAATGTTTGATATCATTACAGAAGAAATTATAAAGGAGGCTAAGGTAGCTAAGGGTTTGTCAATTCCTCAAAAGAAACATGACAAGTTTTGTACATGGAGAAAAGAGAAACATGTTAGTTCAATTAATGAAAAAATCTTGTAAACTGGTAAACATATAATATAATGTTGATTGATTATTAATATGGTAAATAATTTAAAATTAAGATATACTTAAAAGTTTAGGATGGTGGAATTCAGCATCTATTGCTGAATCTTACATAGAGGAATCGAATTGAAAGTAAATAAATAAATAAATAAATAAATAAATAAATAAATTACTTAAAAATAAAAAAAACAGTAAGAAGGCAAAATGTAAATGTAGTAGAAATCAGTAGCGGTTCAGGAATAACATTTTCTAATGTAACTGACTACTTTTAATATTTACAAAACAAAGTAACTGTCAAGGATGTAAAAATCAATGTAGTAAGGTTAAGGAAGTTTTCTGCTAGTATAATAGAGTTCAATATTAACGTTTTGAAATGAAAGAAATTGCAGTTTCAATGTTTCTAAGACAATGGAAGTTAATTTATGATGATTAATAATTTACATTGTTGCTGTAGTTTCAAAATACTTGTTTAATAAAATGATTCTCGTGTTTGAAAGTTGGTATGCTTGTTAGAGCGATGATTTTAGCTTTTCTTACATGTACGATGCTGTGAAGGCGGTGATGACTTCATGAAATACTTGTTGCTAGGTAACCAGTTCACGGTTTATAGCGTATTTTAAAGTCAGGATTACATAAATAAATATTACATCCTATCTAAAGATAAAGTTTAGAATAGATTAGATTAGAAATACCTTACTTTAAAGTTGATTTTTAGAGTATTTTGTTTCGCCTTTTTAATTTTATTCATTGATTATTAATATACAGAAGTGATAGATTCAGGTAGAAAGCATTAATAAGTACTAAGGGAATAAAAACAATTTATTAAAGAATTACAATTGTATGACTGAAAATAGTGAATGCTATAAAAAGTATGTTTTATAAGCTTACATCGACTTTTTATACTATATTGAAGTCAAATATAATGAAATTGTTACATATTAATGGTAAATTACTGATAAATACGTAACATTTAGCAACTAGTAATGTCGCCTGTCCTGCATGCATCACAAAAGCACGTTTTCCAAGGAACACAATATAGAATTTCTTTTGTTAGAGTTGTCGAGATGAACAGAAACCACTGTATGCTGTGATATTGAAAATATACGTTTACACAAAGACCCTATACAAACCTAGAAATATATACACTGAAATCTGCAAACGGGGAAAAAATGCACACCACCGCACTTTTTACTAGACACATCTTTTTTCACTAGTAAAGAGATGTACTCTTTGTAAAATACTGCAACACAGCACAAATGACCTTACGCTGTCGGTGAGGAAAATTATATGGGGTCTTTTCAAAACTCACCCAAAACTTCAAAGAGTTATACATTCCAATATTGCGAGAGGGGGGGATTAAATAAAAAAACTGCTTTGGAAAAAAAAGTAGTTTTTATTTTTTCCAGTGAACACTTGTTTGATTAAAACATTAATGATTTTATTAGTGCTGCTATAGGAATTGAAAGTTGAAAGTCATACAGGGGCATTCAATAGAAAGCGGTCACACTTTTTACACGCATAATTTCTGAGGCAAAAATGTACCTTCAGAATGTTTTGTTAGCTCAAGGCGTACTGTACACTTTCATTGTTCTCACTTCCAATGAACGATTTTTTTAATAGTGTTTAACGTTTGTTTTTACTGCTGAGGCACCACAAGCGGTGAACACTGATGATACATGAGATGAGATGATATATTGGGAAAGGATTTTTTAAGGAAAGAAGCGTTCCAGGCCTAAGTTTAGGGTACCTCCCCGGCATTTGCCATTTATGAGGACTGAGGAAAACCTGAAAAAAAAAACCTCAGTCAGGGAGGACAGTTCTGCTAGGAATCGAACCCCAGACCTGCCGCTTACGAGTTCGGGCCTTACGACCTCGGCTACCAGTGGGGGTCCAATGAACGATGATGAGGCAATCAATTTCAAAGCAGCGCTTCAGTTTTGTGGTATAACGGAAGAAAACATTAACACCGCTGCTGTTATTGTGAGAGAGGAATCATTAAGACCACTTTGAGCAATTCTAAAAGTTTCACTGGGTGCTAGCCACATGTTGATGACTGAAAAGTTGCATATGAGACGTGTTTGTGGTCGGTAGGTTGCAAGACTGCTGATTATCGAACAAAAGAACATTAGCGTGCAGTTGATGTTACAGAGGGATGCGGGGTTTCTTTCAAAGGTGAGGGAACTTGGGTACCTCTCTTGAGAGTAAACTACAAATCTCCACCATCGCCAACTGCAAAAGTGGCTGCCTCTACTGGAAAAGTTATGATCACTTCATTTTTCATATTAAAGGAATGATTTACCAGCATGTTGGATAGTGCACCACGATAATGCTGTTGTGAATATCTCAAGAAGTGTATTCCTCGCCCTTCTTGTTTTCCAGATTTAGTTCTATCTTCCTCAAATTAAAGAACATCTTCGTGGGAGGCATTTTCCATCTTGAGAAGCGTAAGACCCTGAACACTCTCATAAGGAATCAAAAATATTACGGGACGTCTCTCTTTCATAAGCACAGTTTTCTGTTGTTTTACAAGGATCAAGAGAGAAGAAAAACCATTTAAAGATGTTGAGAGTAGTAAGAGGTGATGCCTGAAAAACGCAATTTCTTTGCTAAAGACTGCGATAAAAGTTGCAAGAGTAATCAATAAAGACATGGAGGGCACTTTTGGGACTGGTTCACCAAGCGCTTACAGCATCAATATTTAAGTTCCATGACCATTTCTTACGGTTAAGTCGCTTAATCTTCTTAATGCTACTATCAACGGGGCTCCAATTGATGTCAGCATAAAAAGTTTTAAATACATATCATAGTTGTAATGATGATGAACTAAATATTTAACATCAAATAATAAACAACACACATGATCTAAACGTTTACTCCCATTGTTTGGTATAACATAAATAAATAAAAAAGGAAACTATTTTATAGTACCAATATTTTAGTGCCATTACATTATTTTGGTCTTATGAGTTTCTGTTGCATGAAAATTTCTGTCAGTTTTTATATTTACAGTCTTTAGTCGGTATAGTATAGATACACTATTTTCTTTACAGTTTCACAGTAATCTATAACAGTTATCACACTTCACTTGTCTTCCTTGAACATAAGTAGCTCCGACTCTTTACTTTCTGGCAGTTTTCTTCAGTGTTCGGGGCTTCTTCTCGAGGAACAACATTCTTCAGCATTTACAATGGTCACTTGGAGCTCACAAGGACTTTGCAAACTTGTTTTCACAAGTGGAATCATCAGTTCTTTTCCAAGTTGTAGAAGGAAAAGTTTTCTAGAATCTAAGCAAGTTTGGATATTTAATCTACCATATGAAAAAGGCGTTTAGACCCAATATCAACCAAGCTCAAGAAAATAACATTTGGCCATCTACTAGTTGCGTTCTTCACAGAGTACTCGTTTACCATTTTGTCCACAGTATCCGCACCACCTCTGGTGTTGTTGTAGTGAAGAATTATATCAGGTTTATGACCGACTTTCATATTGAGTTTTCATGTCACGATGCTTGGTGCTTACCAAAATTACATTTTTTGAAACGTATGATACCATTGTCATTTCATTGCAAAATAAAAAATGGAGGATTTCTCTGGTTTTGATGAACCGGGAAGCATTTCTTTCGGTATATCTGGTTTGTTTTGTCTCATTGTTCCACATAATGTCAAGTTCTTTTTGTATACGAGCAGTACTGCAGTGAAAGAATTGTCAGAAGTCACTCCATATCCTCCTCGAGGAGAGTCTGTCAAATCCATTACCACTCGTCGTTGCTCTTGATTCTTCTCACTGATGTTTTCATTCTTCCCGGAGTGTACTTGCAGATTCAAAGCACATGAAGTTTTGACATCTCCATATCCCAAATTGGCAGGTTTGGACTTCATGTACACACCGCAGGGACATCACCCTTTAAATGCAAGCACTTGTAAAATGCGATGCAGGATTGTGGCTAGATTTAGAAACACTCTTTCTGCTGCCAGTTCACCTGTCTTCTGTCGATCATCCCTATTTCTTACGTCACCCTCTTGTACATCACATCTGTAGTCCACAGAAACTGCACAGATTCCCACTTGGCTTTCAATGCACTCATTGTTACGAGAATACACACATTTCAACAATGTTTGTTGCCTTCCATTCTCTTTGCTTATTCGGATTTTTCTCATTCCACAAATAATAAACATATTGGGTTTTTCATTGGTGAAATCAACAATCATTTCTATGATATTATTATAAACAATAATCTGAATTACTCACTTACAGATAGAACATTTTTAGATGATTCATCAAATGTGAGGGCACTGCAATGACATTGTGTGATGTGCGATGGACGAGTTGATCAAACAATAAAATAATGAGTAACAATATGACATACCTCGTTACTCTACTGTTTTCTAAATCACATTCTTGTTCATCATCTTCGTCTTCCGACACATCTGAGAAAACATCTTGTTCATCTTCACTGTTACTACATTGTGTTATATGCAAAATCATCTTCATTCAAATCATACAGCTCTCTTCTTCTGTTTGACATTTTTCTGACCGACTGTATGCACAACTATTTGTTTCAGGGCCAGGAACAACACTGACTTTATTTCCAGAGAATGAAAGCGAACTTTGAACGTAACAATGAAATAATCAACAATGTATACGAAATATTAGGTTGAGAAATACATGGCAACAATGGGCACACAGTGCACTTATTACCAACTTCGAAAAGTGTTTATGTAACACCAAAGGTTGATTTGGTTTATTTACGGACGATCTTTAACATCTCAGGCCTTCAGCGTCCCATTCAATTCAAGGCGTGAAACGGCCGACAAATTTTGCTCAGAGACCTCTCTTTCAGGCTTGAGGGACCCACGGCTATTTACTTCCCTTACAAAGGAAACCATCTTTAGGATTTTTACGCCTGAAAAAATCCATCGATTCTGGCCGGATTTGAACCCGCGATCTTGAGTTTAAAAGGTTACCGCTACACCACCAGGACCAACTGTAACACCAAAGGTTAAGTGGACTCCAACATCTATATTAATATTTAATGTTTAGATCGCTGGTATATTTTGAAAGACTATTTAACAGTTCTCAACTGAAATACATTTAAGACGCATTAAACAAATGACAGTTCCTAAATATCGCCACAGGTGGCCGAGGTCGTTAAGGCGCGGATTCCACAGCGGGAGGTCTAGGGTTCTTCGAATCCCATCAGGACCGTCCTCCCTGACTGAGGATTTTTCCAAGTTTTTCCTCAGTCCTCATAAATGGCAAATGCCGGGGAGATACCCTAAACTTAGCCTGGAATATTTCTTTCCTTAAAAGAAAATCTTTCCTAATTTATCATTTCATCTCATACAGCATCAGTGTATACCCCTTGTGGTGTCTCATCAATAAAAACGGGCGATAAACCCCGTTAAAATTTTATCCTATATACATTTTTTTTCCAAAAGTGTATTCTATTTCCTTAAAAATTAAAACTGGTGTCCAGATGGACTGCCTTTAGCATTAGGAAGATGAATGTTTAAAAATGGAGAGAAATCGAGCACAGAATATCTTCCGACACTTTCGTTTCTCTAGAAATCAGCTACGAAATTGTTGCCGCATTCCCATTACAGTCTCGTCTGGGTATCTTGCGATTTCTTTCACTTTCCAAATATGAAGACTCCCTTACTTGAGCGTAACTTTTCCACAGCGAGACTATAATTTTAATATTTTTATACCGCTATCCTGAATTTAATAAATCTTGTACCCAAAACGTAATCACTGCTGTAAAGATTACAGTGTCGGCACGTGTCTGGCATTCTCTTTCTAAGGATGCGGCAATATAGCATGAGGGCTCCAGAGGACAATTTAATTGCTGCAAGGACCTCCATATGTAATATCCTTGTATAAAAGGAGCTTTACAGTAATGTGTCCCCAGGGTGACGTTTCCAGGCCCTCGACCCTGCTCCTTCCGTTTCTTTTTCCCTTATTTGAAGCTAATTGCGAATTTTATTTTGTGCTTCTGGGGTAAACATTCCGTGGCTCATAAGATCTCCGCAAGGAATGTGAATTAAACCCTTCCCAACTCCAACTGAGTGCGGTTAAAGTCGCATATTTTGCTTTATATAATTTTTATTTATCACATTTCCAAAAGAGGCAAGTCCTGCTATATATGCAAGTGGCTAAACTTAATGCTATTTAATTAGAGATTAAACTGCACTTTTTGAACATTTATTTGTGTATACCACCTGCGTATTGCAATCATTCAGAAATCTGGTAATGTTAATAAACCTATACAGCTATTTACTAATTCCTGATCCAATGCATTTCATTTTCGTATTCACAGAAAATCCGGTGCACACGTTTGGAACTGAAATTGTAACGGAAATGATTTCCATTTCCATATTAGGCTTACGAAATTCTGCCGGCTTATTGGATGGATTTATTATCATATTAATACTTAATTAAAATAGGAACAAATGCGCAGTTTCTGCTTGTGAAGAAATAGTAAGGTGATTGTTTCCATTTTCGGAATTTCAAGAATCATTAAGGGTACCATTTTTCCTATTTACATCACTCAATAGAAACTTATACGAGAGTAACTAAAAACCAGAAATAAATAAAAATTATATAAAAAAGTTCGTCATTTCTAATTTTCTGAACATTTTATACTACAGGTGTTCTAAAAGTACTCAGCTGAGTGAGAGATGTCGCAAGTGTAGTCACTTGTTTGTGACGATCGTGTAAACAAACTAGTGTTAACATTTTCTACAAAATGGATAAAAACTTAAATACGAGCTGTGATAAAGTACTTCGTTTTGAAGGGTTTAACTCCAAGAGAAATATAAAATGAGTTAGATTCCACCATTAAAGGATTCTTGCCCTTCGTTATCGATGGTTAAAAAAAGTGGGCTGCTGAATTTATATGTCGTCGTAAATCATTCAAGATGATGAGCACTCAAGGCGTCCCTAAAACTGCTGCGACCAACGAGATTATGATAAAAATTCACAATGCGTAATTAGTTGCAAAGACTTCGATAAGCGCGTCCACTTTATTTTACACCAAGTTTGGAGTACGAGAAAGCTTTTCGCTCGATGGGTGTCGCGTTTGTTAACCATGGATCAAAAAGGCATTCGAATTAATATTTCGCAAGAGTGTTTAAACACAATTTCAATGCATTCATAACTGTAAACGAAAGATGACCAAGGCGTTTGTTGCTGCCAACATTCCATGGAATGCAATTGAAAACCAGGTCAAAAGAGAGTTTTTACAAAAATATCCTTTCCTAACCTACACCAAGAAAAATGATTTAGACAGAATGTACAATGAAACTTTAGAAACCATTTGGAGGATATAGTTGGTCTCTAATGTTGATTTTGGCCGAGACGGGTGACCGAAGTCGTTAAGGCGTGGACTCGTGAGAGGCAAGTCTGGGGTTCGATTCCCTCCAGGACCGTTCTTCCTGTCTGAGGTTTTTTCTAGTCTTCATTCCTCATAAATGGCAAATGCCAGGAAGGTGCCCTAAACTTAGGCCTGGAACGTCTCCTTTCTTAAAAATCCTTTCCCAATTTATCATTTCATCTCATGTATCATCAGTGTTCACCGCCTGTGATGCCTCAGTAGTAAAAACGGACGTTAAACACTATTTAAAAAAAATGATTTTGTTTCTAATCGGGCATTGATTATTTTAATATATAATTTAAAACCAGTACTCAGAAGACAGATGTGGGTCCTGGCGGTGTAGTGGTTACCATACTTGCCTCCTATACCCAAAACGAGGGTACGAATCCGACCAGGACCGATGGATTTTTTCGGGCGTAAAAATCCTAAGTATGGCTTCCTTCGGAAGGGAAGTAAAGCCGTGGGTCCCGTATCGCACATTTACGGCACGATAAAGAACCTCAAGCTTGAAAGAAGAGGCCTCTGAGCAAAATTTGTCGGCCGTTTCACGCCCTGAGTTGAATGGGACCCTGATGACCTGAGCTGTTAAAGAGCGTCCTTAAATAAATCAATCAAAAAAAAAAAAGACAGATGATTCGGTAATTCGAACATTTATTTCGTTCAACCTTTCTTAAAAATTGAGATTACATTGACTTGATACAATGAATTTGCAATTTGCTTCCTCTCGTAATTGCTTATTTCTCATTCACCAATACATTGCTGGGAGAGTATATGAACACTTTCTCCTGCATGGAAGCATTCACAAATATTTAACACACTTAAATGCTTAAAATCTTTGACTACTTCCTTCGTCTCCCTAAGCAGCAATGAGCTAGGCCATTACTTGAATGTGTGCAACTCTCAGCTTTTAGTAGAGATACATATACTTCATTCATAAAGGAGCCGCACCTGCGAAGTGGATCCAAGAGTACTGTGCTCTGGGTTTAGTCACCAACTTGGGAACCAATAATAATTTAAACCTACAGCGTAGGCTGTACCTAATTATAACTTTAGTAGCAGTTTCTATCGGCTTTGTGCCCAGAATTAATTTATTTGGATTGCTGTTCGCAAATCCCGCAGTTTCAACAACATAACAAACCAACACCCCAGTGAATGGCTTGCAGAACAAAAGAGAGTGCAAACAAAGAAAAGTTGCAGGTAATACCAGTAGAAATTCAAATGGAAACACAACATACATGTCATTCAACAGCCTGATCCAATTAACAACAGCCACAGGTAGTAGAATGGATTTAGATACGGGGTTACGAAATAATATTAAAATGTTAAGGTTGCTAGTAACATTGTTCAAGGTGTATTTTACAGTGGCGTGAACGATCCTTCAAACGATATACAAACTATCTTGTGGAATTTAAGATATGAATAACAAAGAGTTCAGATAATCACAGAGAAATTAACTCATGATCGGAAAGTTTAAATTTACATTGACGCCGTTTTGAAGAGAATCCGCTAACTTTTGGATCATAACTATGGAGGAAATAATACCATATCGTAACAAGGACATATTTAATTATTAGCCATGTACATCACTTTATTACTGGAATTTCCAATAAGTAAGATGAATTTTTATGGCATAATTTCTGGCGAAAATTTTAACTTTGCAATATATTTTATTAGCTTAATGCACAATGTACTAGTGGTACTGCTTTGTCACCTCAGGTCCCGCCTGTGAAAGATGTGCAAATTGAAACATGTTCAGTTCCGCCTACAGAAAATGGAGGTGACACACGAAGAACGAAATGCTCCTCATAATTGCTTTCGTCTCAACAACTCTTCAGCTGAGGTCTATGGAGAGTTTGTTATTCCCTATAGCACGACTCTCAGTTTGTGCCTAACGGAAGAAAACCTAACACCGCCGTTGCTGTTGTGAGAGAGGATTGTCCAATAAAATTAAGAACACGTTCAGAAGTTCTGAAAATGTCACTGGGTACCACAAACTGAAATGTTGCATATGAGACGTGTTTGTTTACGGTGGATTCTAAGACTACTGCAGGTCTGCATGCAGTTGAAGATGAAATTACAGAAAAATGCGGAGATCAAACTTGGCTACATCATTTCGATCCTGAGTGCAAACAGAAAAGCTCTGTGTGGAAATCTCCAAAACCACCAACATAAAAAAAAAGGGCTAAGTGGTTGCTTCTGTTGGGAAAGTTATGGTCATCTCATTTTCCGATATTCAAGAAATAGTTTACTAGCATGTCGAACATGCACATAGAATTGTAACTGTGCAATACAACAAAAATAAATTGAAGGTGTTAGACCACCTTTCCGTGCAACTAGTTCGATGTTTAGCCACGATAACGCATGGCCGCAATGTTGTTGCTGAATATCTCACAAGTAACAAAGTGAGGTGTGTCCTTCATCCTCCTTATAGTTCAGATTTAACCCCATGTGATTTTCTTCACCTTCATGGGCGACATTTTTCACTATCAGAATCATGGTGAAGGCTGCGGAGGGGACTCTGAAAGAGCTGCCAAAAATGGTTTCCAGCATGTTTTTTACGACTGACAGAAACACTGGGACTATTTTGAGAAAGATCATCAAAATCATAAGGATGAGTAAATGTATATTATTAAAAATATGATAATTCTTTATTGTATCTAAGCATAGAACATACTCTGAAAAGTTCTGTCTCCAAAATTCTATGCTTGGTAAAGCGTCTAACAAAACACGTTACAATAATTTAGAACTCATAACATCCTTTAGCTGTGGCAACTGACTCTAGAGACCCATATTATAATGTTATTGTTATACGACAATTTAGTTTATAAATATATGCTTCTCGAATATTTCCGCACACTAGCTGAAAACAATGGCATGTTATTCTGCATGGGAACTACCAAAGGTGTGCGAAATGAGTGAGATCTGTTTTCACATAATTAAGTCTTCTGCAGAATTAAATACAACATGCTTTTCTCATTTACGTTTTACAATCCGGTTTGTAACTTGCAAACCAAAGTAATAACATTACAGTATTGTTGAAGCAGAAAATACAACAGGTTAATCAAATTAGAGCTAATCTCGTTTTCAATTTTGCTTTAGGAAATTTGCAGGAACTTTAAATATGTTCCATTTTTGACAATGCATTTTTGCATCTTGATTTGTTCATAAATGTTACAGGGTATTGATTTGTGACACCGCAGCTTTCCTTTACCTAATTCCGAATGAATATAGCCTTCTCCGTTGTGCCCATTAAAAGATTTGAAAATGTTCTTCAAATCTTTATCTATCGTGTTTGCTAGGTACCAAAAATTAAGATGAAAGAATATATACACGCACTAAAGTTGTCAAAATGTATACATACTTTAACAGTAGATATCTATTTGATATATTTAAAAGTTGGACCAAAAAGCAACAGTAATGTGTAGTATGATGTTCTGTAAACAGATATGAGTCATATACTATGATAGCGTTGCTACGTGACAGGTAAGTCAACAATGAACAAATGAAGCCAAGATTATTGTATGATGTTCTGTAAAAAGATATGAACAGCGAAGATCAATTTTGAAGGTTATTGGAAAACCGAGAATGTTGTTGAAGTTCAAAGGCAATGGAGACGTGTGTACAGAACAGAACCGTCAACGCGAGTAACAAGTGCACGCATTCGAGACAAATTTGGGACTCGTGGTATCATATACGGTAGAAAACCAGCTATACTGGCAGCACTTCGGGGAAGAAATTGAAACGACATGTGCTGCAATCGCTGAGGACACTTTAGCAAACGTTGCTCAATGTAGTTTAACGTACTCAGAAGTGTACCATAGTGGGCATTTTGGGCAACTGTTGTAACTGTAAAAGTATAAGATGATTAATGCTCATCATTTTCTGTTTGTGTGAATTCAGTTTTGATAAGTTAATACAGTTTTTTCTTTAATTGAAGTGTGTACACTTTTTGGCACCCTCTATGTGCGTGTGTGTTTATCACTCTAGTGGCCCTAAGTTTTGTTTTTTCTCAACGAAACTCGTTACAGACCATTGAAATAAAACAATAAAAATAGTTTCTGAAAATAATGGAAATCTGATTATTAGGAGGGGGTTAACCTGAAACGCAAAGTTTAAAAATTGTTCTAGAGGCAACTATATTTGCTTTTTCGCAACAAAACTAGGTATTTACCATTTTAATAATTTAAGAAAAATATTTTCTGAAAATTCGGGGAATAGGACAGTGGGAGTATACCTAAAGACCTACATTTAAAAGCGTTGTAGCGTTTAATTTTCTCTCAGTTGTGTTAAAAAAAAGGGGGGGGGACAAATAAACTCATATTTTATAGCAATGCATATGTATTATTTTTCACATAATCATTATCGTGAAGACAGCAACTGTGAAATAATATATTATTGCAACGTCATAGTGCACCCGGCCGGTATCAAAAGAGGCTGCAGACTTTTTATATCACCGTTATTAGATATCCCAACTGACAAACTGTCCCTCAGCTGTACGTCTGTCTGTTGTTAATGCTAGAACTGCTTTGACTGAAACTGAAATATTATTGGTGCGGTAAGACAGAGAACCTTATTGCTATATAATCAAAGGATCTGGGGGAAAAAAAAAGTTGCCACTAATTACACTGGCTTGGCCCGTCTTCTACAAGAAAACGGAAATGACCAGAGGTGAGTGTTTTGAATTGTGGGCTCCTAGCAGTAGAACACGAGTTACTGCTTTCCCCCAATTTCTGTAAACTCAACATGTAACTTCTGTGCTCTAGCGCTCTGTAATAAGGTTCCCCTTGTTGAGGAATTCGCTTAGTTTTCGCAGCTACTGCCTGACGGGCAATTTTGTTTATTTAAGAAAAAAAAAAAAAGAGGCAACTTTTTAAGCAAACCCTGATAACACCTGTTTTTTGTTTATTTTTTAAAAGTGGTTTATAGATACTAGTTTTTTTTAGCAAAATTCCGCTTTTATAAGTGACTTTTAGAAAAGGTTTAAATGTAGGGAAGTGATATTCGTGAACTATGAAACAAGTATTGGAAGGTCTTATTTTCGCCATTTTGGTATTAATCTGTCTAATTGTGCCTTTTTTATATTACTTATCTGTTTTTGTAGTTCAGCGCAGAATAAGAAGTAAATATTTGTTTCACGCAGTCGTTGCTGGGATTTCATCTATAATTAGGAATGGAAAAGGTTCATAAAAATTTTAAATCGGGTAATTACGTCGCAATGGCAGTCTCGTTTTTACTGTGGGCGATCGACATTTGTTTGTGAGCTGAAGAAATTGACTTTTAAAAATAAGCTCTGCTGTAGAACGGTTGTGATTATAAAAACAGCTACAAAGACGCGATAAGGGAAATATTTTAGATGCTATTAAAGATTCATTATTGTAAATTTCTACTGAGATGCTCAGGTACACGACTTGGAATTTCCGACGGCATCCTAAACAAGAGACAATCTGCACATTGTTAATACAAGAATGTTCAGGGGAAACGTCAATATTACTAAATATCCCCAGTTTTTGTTTGATTTTCGTTACAAATAATGTCTCCGTTTAAAAGTATAAAATAATTGCTTTAAACGCTTATCTTATGTAAAAAAGAATAATATCTACTTCCGGTTAACTAATAAATTTAAAACAAAACAATTATTTTTTAAAATTATCATTACGTTTAAATTCATTTTTACTTACCAGTAATAGTAATGTGTGAAGTTTTTCACTTCTTATATTTAGTGTCTTTCACCTGCTTTTTTTACATTTTTTAATGCTTGAACATCGGTGCCTTTTTTACCGCTTATTTGGCATATTTTTAGTGTCTTTATTATGCCTTTTTACATTTTTAAATGCTAGAACAACGATGATGCATTTTTAATGTTTACTTAACATGTTCTTAATATATTTGTTTATTTTTTCTACATTTTGTTCTATTTTTCCACATTTTAAATGTATGAACACTGTAAAATCCTTTTTTTTTTTTTTCCTGTTCACATATTTTAAGTAATACCTATCTTTTCTACAATTTTAAAAGCCTTTTACAGTAATTTTGACATATTTTAGTGTCCTTTTGTTTGACTTTTTGCATTTTTAAGTTCCTGTACATAATTACTTTTTAATTATGCATTTTACATGTTTTAGTGTCTTTTGGTCTGCTTTTTTCTACACTTCTAAATTTCTGAAAATAGAAAATGCCTTTTTACTGTTTATTTGAAATATTTTTAGTGTCATTTTGTTAATTTTTTTCTATATTTTTAAATTCCTGAACAATACTGCTTTTATACTGCTTATTTTATGTCTTTCTTTGCCTGATGCTTACATATTTTAAAGTTAAAATTAGTAAAGAGCATTTCGAGAAGTCGCATTTGCACTTTTCAACAAAATATGAACCCAAGTCGCTTTCGTTGGCAATAAATTGAGGTCAAATCATTGTTCCTAACCATGAACAAGCTTAATTAAACATGCTATCAATTAGAAACATATTCTTGAAAGTCTTTAACACGATTACACAAAGTTGGTATAACTGTCGGCAGTGCGTATAAAGCCACACAGCTGTTGCATTCTTCATCTATATAAAATAAAACTGGAAGGTACTGTAACTAAATACCTCGAAGTGATTTTATTTCACGTCTTACAGTGGAGGGTCGAGTATTTACTATTTACTGTGTCCCGACAGTGCGACATCACCTCCCATGCCAGGGGGCTAGGCTATTAAGAAGTAAATTTCCGATGACATAATCAATTTATGTTTGTGTAGCAGTGCGATAGAAAAAGAAAATACTGCCTAAAATGATGCAAATAGACGAAGTAACTAATGCACAATGAATGGAAGATTTGTGGTATGAACATAATTTCCTCATGCACTTTTTTTTATCCTCATCAATGATAAATGCCAGGGAGATAGTTATCCTAAATTAGTTCTGGAAACTTCCAAATTTTTTCTCAAATTTATCAACTCATCTCAAATACGAGAGTAAGTTGAAAGACTGTGATTTCTACGTCAAAAATGCGTATTTTTTTTTCCTATATGGTCCCCTTTGAGGTCAATGCACTTTTTCCAATGAGTAGATTCCATCTCTGAAGCTGCGATAGCCTCTTCATTGTACGCAAAACGTTTTTTAGATGTGGGAATAGGCGAAAATCAAGGAAATGCAAAATCTGGTGAACAGTATGGGTGTTCGAACAATTCGTAATTCAAATCACTCAATTTCCTCAATGCCAAGGCCCCTTTTTGGCAGATGCATCATCCTGGTGTTTTTTTTTAATTCAGGTATTTCTTCATCCAGTTTGTCCAGAAGACTTGCGTAGTATCCGCCAGTTATTGTTTTACCCCTTACAGGATTATCAATAAGAACAGTCACTTCTGCACCTCAGAAAACACTTGTCACCGGCAGATGACATCGACTTCACGTTTTTGGTGCAGGGCCACCGGCTTCCACTCACTGCTTTGATTTCTGTTTTGTTTCTGCAGTGTAGTGGTGGATTCACGTATCATCCACAGAAACAAATTGGCACACAAAATCAGTTGAATTCTTTTAAAAACGGTCCAAACATTGCTGTTAAATTAGTTTTTGCATTAGCTTTTGGCCAGCATTCAACAAATGTGGCACCCATCTTACACAAAACTTTCTGATATCTGCAACAGAATGTTTGGACAGAGGAGGTGTAAGATTTGACAACATAAACGCCAGTATTAAGCACCCCAGTTGGTGGACCGGTTGGCGTTATAATTGGGACAGTTAAACTGAAGATTGAGCAGCAAATCCGTAACTACATACTCAACAATTATTAAGCCTCAGCGTACAATATACATTATGATCTCCTGTATTAGCTCAGATGGGTCCCAAGGCAGCTCTCAGAAGCACTTGAATAGTCCCGTCCACGAGATGCTTTTCCCTATCGAACTGCAGTGGCAAGAGACATGTCAACCAAATAGTTTGTACACGCTGTCTTGATATGCCTATGACGTCAAATATTTCACACACCTTTAATCGCCAATATTGTGCACTTTCTCGATGTTTTCCTCGTGTTTGCAGTTTGGGGTGTTCTTCGCGTTCATGATCTTCAAGAGAAGCACAAACCTTCACCAAATTTGAATGAATTTCCATAGGCGATAAACCTTCCAAAACAAGGACTTTTATGATGGCACGTTAATCCAGTTTCTTCATTTGAACGAAACACTCGCAACAGGCCTATTTACAACAGCCGTACAAACAAAACAACTCGGTTGTTCAAGTTGACAACTGACTAACGTTATTACGAAACATGTAGTAGCAACATGACATAACAAAAAAAGCATTGATATCAACACCATCTCTAAGCAAGGCAGGGATTTCGTATTATCAGTGTCCACAGCTCAATATAAAAACGGGTGATAAGCATGATTTACTTTGCATCGCATCTGGAATTCGTAAACGTATTTGCTACGACATGACAATCGTTTAAGTTAGCTGAAGAATTATATCGTGGATTTGCATGTATATTAGAGCTATACTGTGCGAGTGCATTATGAACTAAGTCGGTATGATTCGGTGCATTAAATTTGCATCGAGAGGATGGCGAAGTTTAATTACCGGGTAATTCATATAGCAAATGGATAGCCATTAGTTTATTGCTGATCGGCGCAGGGTAGGACGATAAGAAAGTAACCGGCTAGACTTTTGATGCTTTCTCGATAAATTGTTTTGTGACTACAGATTCTAAAGAAGTATAAATCCAAAACAACTTCACAAACTTTGTTAGATACTTGGGAAATTTCCACAATATCAAACTAAAATAAGTTCGTAGAAGATAAACATTATTTGATCGAATAAAACTAGCTAAAATTCCAAGCGGCAGCATAAACATGTGAATTTGCATCTACAGGTTGAGAAAAGTTACTTTCCCCCAACACTTTCCCTACATTTCCTTACAATATTTGTAAAAAATGAATAACGACACAACTTAACATTGTTTTGAGGAACATATCCAAGTTCTGACAGTGGACTTCTACCTACGGGGAACTCTTAAGGACGTTGTATACCGTAGAAAACCAGCTACACTGACAGCACTTCGGGAAGAAATTGAAACGGCATGTGCTGCAATCGCTGAGGACACTTTGCTCAATCAGTAGTTCAACGTACTCAGAGGTGTATCGACGTCGATTTTGAGCAACTGTTGTAACTGTAAAAGTGTAACATGATTAGTGCTCATCATTTTCTGTTTGTGTGAATTCAGTTTTGTTATGTTAACACATTTTTTCTCTGCTTGAAGTGTGTATACATTTTTGGGTACCCTCTGTATAATAGAAAAGGAAAGAGATGAGAGTAACAGATAAGGAAAGGCAGAGATAATAAAAAATAAATGACAGAAGAAAATTACAAAAACAAAACCAACTAAAACAGAAAAGCAACGAAATACAATACACAGGTGAGACGAATGTACAAAGCAAAGATCTGTGTAAAATACAATGTTTGCACATTTTCGGGAATTTCTTTTGCCCCAAAGTGTTTGTTATATCCTTGTTTCCGAATATAATATACACATTCCCTTATAAATTTGAAATGTTTGCATTTTATTAATTTAAACATTAAATGTTTTCATTTAAAGCTCAAAAGAAGCATCTTAGGTCTTACAAGTGTGGTAATTTTTTCACAGATTAACGCAGTAAATGTTTTAAAACACATGCAAACTTTTTTCGCAAGTATCACATATTAAAACGTGCAGAACAAAGGAAAGTCGTCTGAAGATCTGGTTTTTATGAAATATTTCGTTAATCGGATCTGCATGGATTAAACAGCACGCCTTTCGCCTTTGCCGGTCATCTTATGTTCGCGTGCAGGGGAAGAATATTCATGAGTGTTTTGAATGTTTTCGGGTATCTCATAATCGCAGTGTAATTTTTTCCACCTCCCACACGAAACAGATCACAAAGGAAAACAAAAGGGCTGCACTGCAGATAATCACACTACTAAATAACGGGGAATTACCACATAAAACAACGTCCGTGCTGGCGTAAAAAATAATAATTTGTACCACACAAACTGAAATCAAATAAAAATCTACTGATGTCATATATTTTAAAAGATTAGATGTGAGATAATATTTCTTAATTCTGACGGAGTAAAACGCCGAAATCTGTAGAAAATGTTCATAAAAGGTCGTAAATTATATTTTAGATAAATAGTGATTAATGAAAAGATATTAGTGCCACTGTTTTGTGAGTGACAGTTGATATATGGGACTAAATAATTATAATAAATGAGATTTAAACATATATATGAAAGCAATTTAAGGACTGGAAGTGAGAAAGACTTCCGCATTCACCATACACACCATATCTAGTAAACAGTAATAATTCCTTTACTTGCGTAAGCTTCAAGGTAGGACGTGGGTGTATTTGAATGAACAAATTTATAAAATAGTTTATTTTAAATTCATAAAATTTGGCAAGTTTTTCATGACGATTCAATATTTTAATACATCCTACTCCTTTATTCATCATTCCACATGTTTACCGAACCGGTGGCCGAGGTCGTTAAGGCAAGGAGATGAGCGGGAGATCTGGGCTTAATTCCCCCCAGGATCGTTCTCCTTGACAGGAGTTTTCCAGATTTTCCTTAGTCCTCATAAATGACAAATACCGGGAAAGTACCCTAAACTTAGGCCTGGAATCCATTATTTCCCAATTGAGAGTCGTTTTCACAAAACTTGTTATCTACAAAAACAAACGTTTTCACTTTGACTTTTTTTACTAAGAACATTTCTATAAGACTATAAATTTAAAAATCAGCACAATAGCGGGTTTACTGCGATGCAGACAATCAAAAAGCTTTGTAATTACCACCTTCAAGTCCAAACTAGGAGCTGAATTCGAAAACATCCTTACAATACTTCAAAGTACACACAGTGCAACCACTTGTCAAAAGCACTGTGGTACTGGGACTGAGATATTGCCAACAGAGCTGAATTTATAGCTTGAGCAAGGTCCTGCACTCGTTTAAAAGATCTTCCTTGCAAGGTTTCACTCAAGAAACAACCAGAAGTCGCACGGTGCAACGGTGGATGGTCAAGCAACTGGACTTTGACAACTTCTAATTTCCGCAAATTTGCAGCTGTTCTGTGAGGAGACGCATTGTCGTACAAAAGCAACAGCCTTGAAGTTCCTGTCAACGGACGCCGTCGCCCCAACTCTTCAAATAAAGGATCCAAAATATAAGTGTCAGAGTATTCTCCATTCATTGTCATTCCTTCTGGCATGCAGTCAACCACTAATGATCCTTCATAGTTGAATACGTGTATACAGGCAAGTCTTTACTATTCACATTGACAATGACGAAATTCAACACGAGTCCCACCTGTGAATACACAGATGGGTCCCAAGGCAGCAGTCCAGTGACCCCGAGCACTCGGGCCGTCATATCCATCTAAGACAGGGGCTGGGTTCTGGAAGCACAATTATAAACTAGAGAGTAAGAAACAATCGATTTAATGGAAGTACTTGTAGGTTGCGGTCAAGAAAAATTTAAAACACAAACTTCCTTTCCTCGCGATCTTTTGGGACGTCAATGGCCACTCAGAAAACAGGATGAAACCCGCGATGGGATCGAAATACCTGGCTCTTTCCTCAAAAGAAAGTTTACTAATTTACGACAACGCCCGTCCCTATACGGCTGCAGTGAATGATTTGAAATTTGGTAGTCTCGCATAGTGTCCATTTCACTCGTTTCAACCTCTAAGGAACATTTACGTGATTAATGAAGATGGCAAAGGTAATGGCGGTGGTGCAATGTGTCACTTAGTGGATTGTTTATGTTGAAAACGTCTTTCTAAATATGCAGTTAAGTTTTTAAGTATTCTTTTCATATTGTTCTACTTTAACGAGCCCGTTCCTTTTCTCTCAATAAATCACATTGTGTTAATCGTTAGGGGAGCTTTATCCCAATATAAAAGCCGCTAAAGAAAAGTTTTTTCCCCCTTAAAGAGAGTGTTTCAGTTTTATTATCCCCTTCTATTTTGCGTTTCCAGCATTTGCCCACAGTTTATGTAGCTAATTTTGCCGCATATAATTAAGAGCATTTCCGATATATTTCACATCTTTCTTTTTCTCTCCAATCTGCTTCCCACACCCTCTGTCAGTAACGTTTTTTTTTTTTTTTTTTTTTTTTTTTTTTTTGCTGTTCTTCGTGCTATTAAAATACCTGCCACCCACCTGCTTATGAATGGCGATGAAAGCTAAACAAAAAAAAATATATAAAATAAAAGAAGAACAGTTTTAAAGCTTTGGCAACGATAAAATGAATATTTGGTCATGAAAAGCTGAACGTACAAGAGCTGCCAGGTGCACTATAGAGATAGAATAAATTTCTTTAATTATACGTAAATCAAAATTTTAATAATGACAAATATTTATTTATTTCACACACTTTCTACAGTTTCGAAATAATGACCTGTGATGTGGAGGTCGCAGGGTGCCGTAGAGTGCCACAAAGTGGTTACGTAGCTGTAGTTGGTTGTTCACATAGCATGGCTTACCTCATACCTCATGCATGCAGGTGCGGTTGGTTTTCACAAAGTGTGTGCACGATGGATAACCTCTCAACACAAAATACAAAGAATTCGGTCTGGCAACTCAATCGTTACCTCCATGAAGTTTGTTCAACACGAGACAAAGCTTGTGCGCATTCCTACTGTAACATGCTGAGGAAACTTCGTAAGTCATTCAACGGAAGCGACCAGCACTTCTCACCAAAGGCGTATTGGTCTTGCGTGCACTTCTATTATTAACCATCATCTTCCCGACAATGAAGCTGTCACCGCCTGGTTCTGCTGCTGGATTTCGGGGGCTTGAGACAAGTGTACTGAGAGATTGTGTTGAAGTTCTACTTACCCTCGTTGTTAGACCCGCTGCCGACGTCCTTAAGGCGCGAGAGCTCTGGGGTTCCATTCCCAATAGGACCATCCTGCCTGACTGATATTTTTTTCAGGTTTCACTCAGTCCTCATAAATAACAATTATACGTTCTGTCCGCTCAAGGAATAGAAACAAAGCACATTCGTATACTACACAAAATCTACAGTCAAAGTTTCGCGAAAGTAAAAAAGAAGACGAAGGACAACCATTCTGACTAGTAAGAGCAGTTCGCCAATCTCTCTCAAACTTCGTCTGTGTAATGCAGCATGCATTCAGGAAAATGAACTGGCATTATAAATTCGGAATCAACACAAACGGCTGTCGACCAGCAAATCTAAGATTTTCTGACGATGTGGTCTTATTCCTCAAAACACTACAACAATTATGTAAGCATAGCAAAAATGCAGGGTTGCCACTAAACTAACTGAAGACACGCTTAATTTCAAACGGACCTGAAACCCCGATAAAACTAGATGGAACAGTCCTCAAATATGTGACCTAGGACAACAGATTTCCTTCCATGATAAAATGGAAAAGAAGTACAAAGCAGGGTCTCATTAACTAGAGAGCACTTTGGGTCCTTAAGTTTTTATTGTTAGACCAAACACTAACTAAGAAAATCAGATTTCAGATGCTCGAAACCTTTGTATACTATATGTGGGTGCCAGATATGGTCAATAACAGAAAACAAAGATCCTGGGAATAACTTTGAAAGACAAAATATCTATAGTATTAATAAACCACTTATCTCAGGCAAGGGACATCACACAAATAGCTACCAGAAGCAAATGGCAATGGGGCGGTCACGTCGCAAGAATGCAGAACAGTAGATGAACCTACAAGATCTCCATGTGGGACCAGGATAGGAAAAAGGACAGAAGAAGATGGACAGACTCTTCAAGGAACGTGCAGTTCAAGGAAGTGAAAAATGGAAATCTCTTGAGAAGCAACTAGTGCAGTGAGAAATGGAGTAACCAAAGAGTGTCTTAAACAGCATACGAACAACTAGCGAGGAATAGCTCACCGTTAGGAAAAGGCGAGCTTTCCCTACTTGTTAGAAGGCCTTTGCCCTTAAGGGACACAATAGGCTGGGAGGCTTCCTTTCTTTAAAAAAATTCTTTCCCAATTTGCCATCACCAGTGTTCACCGCCTGTGATGCATCAGTAGTTAAAAGGATCGTTAAACTTTATTTAAAAATGTGTTAGGCCCAGAACTTTTGAGACCGGCCTCCTGCAACCTTATGAAATAAACGCTTTAGGGTTATAGCACTTTAGTGATGGAGAACAAACCCGCAAGGTCATCAACATCTTTATGTGAAAGTTACTTTCTATTTAAGCCTCACTTTCAAATACGCAGCCAGCCTCAACCTGTATCGCTCTTGTCTATTCAGCTATGCATACTAAACATTCTCATTCATGGAACACTCCGAATTTTTAAAAAAAATAAACTTAAATGTAAATTTGGTGGAACGAAAAGTTTCGAAATTGAATTCATTATAAATACAATTCATTTCATAACTCTTAGACAGCAAAATGGCGATATAGAATTAAAACCCGTCCCTGCTAACACTGCTGGCATATGAAGTATTTACATGAAGATTATAACGGGATCGATAGAGGACGGTTTTCCACTTATTAATGCATATAACGTGTCACTGGAAATAAAGATTGATGTAGCGCGCTCCTCGGCACAGCGGTATCCTCATTATTCCCATTTCCAATCAAGAATGAACTGACGTCACAACCGAGTTTCGAGTTCTATTTGTCTTACCGCACAATACGTAACATAAGGGTTTTATAAATGTAACTTCAAACAAGTTTAATTGAATAAATGTTAATAAACACCCAAAATTATACACGTGACAAAATATTAACATAACAACGACTAGTATTTTGCTTCTGATAAATACACGAAGATGCAGGCCTTGTGCTTCTACGAGAGTCATTCAAAAAGTTTTGCAAGTGTCACCCTAAAGTTCAAGTTAAGAACTGAATTGGAAAACTGAACCTCACAATTCTTCAAAATACTCTCCATCTCTCTCACACAGTTGTAGACGATGCAACCACTTGTCAGGTACATGGACTGAGATATTGTCAACAGAACTGAATTTATAGCTTGAGCAAGGTCCTGCGGTCGTTTAAATTTTTTTCAGCTATGCAAGATTTCACTCGAGGAAACAACCAGAAGTCGCACAGTATAAGGTCAGGGTGGATGACCAAGCGACTTTCAGTTTCCTCAAATTTGCAGCTGTTCTGTGAGGTGACACACTGTTGCCTTGAAGTTCCTGTCTTTGGGCGCCGGCACCACAGCAGATCCAAAATATAAGTGTCATAGTATTCTCCAATCATTGTTATTCCTTCTGGCTTACAATCAACCACTAATGGTTCTTCATAGTTGAAGAAAACAGAGAACATTCGCTTCCTAGAACGAAAACAACTGGTCTTGGGTCATTCTCATTTACCCACACACAGTGCTGAGCTTTATTTGGGGTGGTATAGAAATAAAACCAACTTTCATCACCGGTGTATATATCTGTCAAATGTTTAGGTTGGTTAGGGAATGTGGAACCCATTTTGCACAGATTTTTCGTAGCTTTAAATGTCCATGGAGTTCATGCTGGCAACACTAATGTCCATTTTCATACTTAGAATTTCAACAGGAATATGTCGATTTTCCTCCACCAAGTTCACTCACTCTGTGAGTTCACAGTTTCTCAAATCCGGCCAGAGCGAAGTCTTTCAAAGTCTCTCGCCCTTCTTCAAATGATCGAATCCATCTTGTTATCAAATGAACACACTTGATCACCACGAACAGCTACCAAGTCCTCGCTCTTTCACCTGCTAATAGCGTATGAAAATGTAAAATGTAAAAATTTCTTTAGAAATATTCATGATTTTTCACACTGACTGAACTCAACACACAGTACGACAGTACTAAGGAAGTTTAAATCTGCACTTATGGATATTTTGATAGCTTAATGTTCATTGTTGACAGCTGTGTTAGTTTAATGTTTTTGGACATTATTGTCCAACAATGGAATAGGCGAAATGTCATTGAAATGGCGAAAGTCAATTATTTGAGATGCGATTTGCTGTCACATCCGCCTTATTCTCCAAACTTGACTCCATCAAACTTCCGTCTTTTCCCTAAAGTGGAAAAATTCTTTAGTAGAAATGCATTTTGTACGATGTAGAGCTTAAATCATCAGCTGAGGCCTATTTTCTTCAAGTCTGGAGAAATCTGACTTTCATAATGGGATGAAGTATTTGGGGCTTAGCGAGACAAAGTTCATTATTGTGAAGGTAAACTGCGTTGAAACATAAGAATAATTTTAAAAATCTAAGCTGTCATTTTGTGCTTCATTCCGAGAACTTTTCAAATGAACCTCGTATTACAATCCTCCAAATATACAAGCAGATACAAAGACATTTGATCTGCTCTTCACTACGCCTTTCCTAACGGCTGGCCAAACGACTTACTTTTACCTTTGGGTATCAAATCAGATTTTTAGTATGTAAACAACATGACGTTAAATTAACATTATCACAGTTACATTACATTATCCACTACATACAGTGGTGAAAAATAAGTATTGTATTTCCTCCCTTCGCATTCGTAATTTACACTTTGATAATTATTCATTTAAACTTAGTTATCCATTGTTGCTTGTGTATTCTTGTTTGCACACTGTTTATTGTCATTTTCTCAATTTACATTGCTGAAGTGCAATATAGACTTATTTGTTGCTGAGATATTGTGGTGACAAGATGGGCAAAGGATCGGAATTAATGCTGAGGAAGAAAAGTGTCATTTTTGTTTATTCCTCTGTTGGTCTAAGCACCAGAGACTGCCTCTAGAATAGTTTTACATCAGTGTATTATTTCAAAAGTACCACAGAAATACAGGGTGAAGGGAAATGTTGACCGGATGAAAGGAAGAGGCAGGAAAAAGGCATCTACTGCAAATCAGAACAGGATACTGTCTCAGTGACCGTTGGCTGTCATCCTCAGAACTGAAGCGACAGTGGAAAGACTTCAGTGACTACAGAAGTATCTCCTTGAAGTACGACTTCCTATCTGTCGACACATACAGAAACCGTCATGGCTAAAACAATGAGACAGAAGATGGGCAAAAGAGCATGCAGCATGAACAGCAGAGATGTGGGATAGGGTAGCTTTTTCAGATGAGTCCAAATTTACCCTCATGACTCCGATGGGAAAAAGTACATGCGTGTTGTACAGAAGTGTTGATGAACTGTTGCCTTCATGCATGACACAAACAGTGAAGCATCCACAAGACCAGATGATCTGGGGGTGCATTTCTTTGTCATAGGTTGTAAGGAACCATGGCGTCGACGTCGTGAAAAATGTGTAGGGCTGCAGGGAGACTACGTTGAGAAGTGACATAGTTTTGGTGTTAAAACTTGAATGCACCTCGTATTTCCTTCATTTGAAAGTTTTGCTCAAAAAGCCTCAATCACCGCTTCTTCATTTCAACGTCTTCTGTGACGTAATGCAACAATGAATGACCTTGAAACTGCGCACACCTCGCCCTGACATTCTTTATTGTTAATACCGACACCTTCATTTTTATGCTAGAACTTCGACTTTAAGATAAAAGTAGTGAACTAAAAAGGTGGTACTTTTGGTTCCAGACCTAGCTCTTTGTGAGAGTGGTGTGGGGCTCATAACGTGGAGCTGTCGGAGCCCTACCCCCTCCTCTTCTATATTACAAATGGCAATCAACCTGATGATGGTAATCCCCCAACTTCCTCAGGCAGCAAATTGCGGAAAGGAAAGCCGGAAAATTGATTTCAATTAGATGCGGCGTCTCAAGGAGCGGAAAGATTAAAAGATAACATCTTGCGTGGCAGATGTTGCACACGCAGAGCAAATCTTCACCAATCTTGTTTTTCTTTTGTGCCGAGTCTGTGTACCTGAGGTAACGTCATACACAACTCCCACAGTGTGCTGTATCGTACATATATCACCACTTTCCTGGGCGAAACATTAATAATATCTTGCCCCACTTTATGCCCCCGCAGCAAAGTGCCCCTTAGGGAGAGACTTACCCAAGTTTTCACATTAAATCTTTTCCCCAAACACCTTTCTGTTCCACGGATAAAGCTTCAATGACTTTGCAAGAGAACTAAAGGCGTTGTCTTCAGTCGCAGGAACGGCAGTGTACGAAATATTTAAACTGATAACATTTATTGCTAATTAGCAGAGCCAGCCCGGAAGTTAGGCAAAATGCCTTTTCTATCTGGGCGGATATATTTAAGTCAGATAGAAATGAACACGTTTCCGTACATTTGGAGTCCGTAAGGGCCAGTTTTTATCTTACTTTTTATCACCATTTCGGCTTCTCTTGTGTATTTTAAGGTTTAAACACTTTTTTTTGTCTATTTAGGGTATTTACGGATTTTTCTGCGATTATTTACGCATTTAAAAAGCACATATAGAATTTGAACACATCAAAGATAAAAAAAAAAAGTTATAAAAATTAAATGGCATGGTCACCTCACAAAAATATATATTAACAATCTCTACATTTATTTCTTTTCAAACAGTCAAAAACTTTCTCCTCAACCCAATCACTTCAAATAGCACAACCTTTCTTGGTGAAAGAAGGAACGCATGCATACGAATATCAGGAAATAGAGAGTGTATTTTGGAATAGTCCTGGCGAATGACCTTGTATCGATCTGCGGGAGACAATTCTAGGAAATCTGTGGTGGGGGTAACCGTCCCTACAATGTGTTCAGTACGGAAGTAAGAGTGACGCTAACCTGATTCTCCTGTAAACACATATACAGAAAACGAATTCGACCAAAAACTACTGCACAGCCATGACTATTCAAAACCATTTTTACTTTGTCTTGTTCAACATTTCCGCGATTTTCTGAAAGGAGAATGTTCTGTTGTAGCTGGTATGAGCCCTTTCGAAATGGCTTGTTTTAAATACCTGCAATCACTTCAGTGGAAGTAGAACGTTCTTTTTCCATGATGAAACGCGTTCTCTCTGACAAGCGGCTGACTATGACAGTTGATATCTTGAAAAAACATCTTGCTGCTTGTAACCAAGAAAAGTAAGCTTTAAGTTGTTTAGTTATGTGATAAAGAAATTATGAAGTATCTTAAATACATATTTTTATTAATAATGAGTGACATTAATATCTGTTTTCACTTTTAATAAATGTCTATTTTAATTATATTACTGCCAATTTTCAGTATTTAAGTGTCTTTTTGCTTGCCTATTTTAACCATAATAAATACCTGAACTTCCAAGCTTCAGGCGATTAGAAAATGTTCTTCAAATCTCCATCGATCCTTCCTAACACATACCGTAAATGGCAACGAATATATATATATATATATATATATATATATATATATATATATATGTTAACGCTCTAGCGGTCGCAATTTTTGTTTTTCCTCAACGAATCTCGGCATATAACGATCGAGTTTATTAACCAGAAAAATTGAACCATGGGAGGTGGGGTTAGTCTAAATCGAAAATTTAAATTTCGGTCCAGCAGCAATTATTATTATTATTATTATTATTATTATTATTATTATTATTATTATTATTATTATTAATTTTTTTCCCACAAATCAGACTTTTAGAAGTGGAAGTTTATTCAGAAAGCGCTCTAGTATTTATTTTAATTTACTATTGCTTCAAAATAAAAAGAGAAATTAATGCCGCATATAAACTGCAAATTTTATTAATGATGGATGTGTTTTATATTTAACAAAAGCATCGTCGTGAAGATGTCAAATGTGAAATATGTTTGAGAATTATGTTTGTTTGTAAGAGCCCTCTGTAATAACCTTCAAAAAACGTTTGCGTTACATGTTTTTACTAAATAATATTTAAATTAAATTTCCAAGCCAATGAAAATCGATAAGACTTTCGATTATTTACAATTGTTTAGTATATTATAATTTTTATGAATAATTACAAGTTTCTGTTTTATTGACATATATAAACTACTTCTTAAATACTCAATGTAACTCGAATTTTCTGTTATTCTAGTGAATGTAAAGATGTTATCAAGGGCTCAATCCACATACATAATTACCTTGTAAAAACGTTTAAAAATACTCACGAAGTATACCTTTATCTTTTTTTTTAATGGTGTTTAACGCCCGCTTTTATTACTAAGGCACCACAGGCGATGAACATGATGATACTAGAGATGAAATGATGTATTGGGAAAGGATGTTTTTAATGAAGGAAACGTTCCAGGTCTAAGTGTAGGGTACCTACCCGGCATTTGCCATTTATGAGGACTGAGGAAAAACCTTGAAAAACTTCAGTCAGAGAGGACGGTCCTGGCGGGATTCGAACCCCAGACTTCAAGCTCATGAGTTCGCTTTATCTACCTGTGGTCATATATTTCATTTAATAGTATACAATTAATTTTTCTGGTTTAATCTCTAAAATGAATAATAATAATAAAAATTTAGTTTCTCTATTTAATTTTATAAATTGAAATAATTATAATTTATTCCATTATTACGACACAATAATGCCAGAACCTATTTCAGTACATTAATTAATAAGGCCTAATTCGGATTTATATTCATTTTGAAAGTTATTCAACTTGCTGAGGAATTCGCTTACTTTACATAGCTCCTAAGTGATGAACTTTTATTTACAGTGGTTGCAACAAAAAATATGACTATTTCATTTATGTGACGTAATCATATTTTCTATCAATAAAATGCAACCAAGTGTTAAATTTCAAACAAACACAGCCCCATATTATTTTACCACCTGGTGCATTTGTCTTCTCAGTGCTGCCAACACAGTTTTCTTACAATTTCTTGAGCAAGAATGGATTAATCATAGCAACAAATAATTTTAATAATTATGCATTTTATTTATTTCAGATCGGACTAACTATCGGGTTGATGCATATGTTCGTTGCGTTTTTGTTCTTCATCACAACATTGCGTTCCTAGCACATATTTTACCGTTTGTCATCTGTCATTCGTTATTTCGAGCGTTGTGCTTGTAAACAGGCCTTGAATTTCGCAGATTTGAAGAAAGTTTACACTGATGAATATGAAGGTTCAAGTAGTATAAAAATTGAGCATCTTTTTTAGTTCAATAGAAGAACAAAGACAGCGGAAGGGCTCCAAACATTTGCACCGTCCGCGGTGAGAGTGTCATTGGAGAAAGCACAACAACAAAATGGTTCTGTCGTTTCAAAGAGGGCCACTTTGACGTGAGCGATTCGCCACGATCTGGAAGATGATTGGACTATGATGGAAACCTTCTGAACCTTAATCCATGATTACCTAAGTCAATCAATCCTGAAATTAGCAGATATGATGAAGTGTAATCAGTCAACCAATCATGGACAAGGTTGAAACATTCCGTGTGTGGGTGCAGCACGCTTTAAGTGAAAACAAAATTCAGCGGCGACAATTTGTGCATTTCTGCTTGCTTGTCAACAACATCGACCGTTCCTACCCAAGATTATTACTGGTGCCTCTATACCAATATAAAAAATATAAAAATGGCGACTTTCTCACAGAAATTCAACAGTTCTTGCAAAAGTTTCTGTCCTCCATAGAACATGACGTATGCGCCTGGTGGGGTAAGAAGGCGTCGTTAATTGCCAACAACACGGACGCGTTGCGGCCGCTATAGAAGATATAAGACTGTAACACGATAATGCACACCCACACTCTGCTAACATGACGCAAGAAGCGAAATGATTCCGCATCCCCCATATTCTCCCGACTTTCACCTTTTCCATTCTCTATCCAACAACCTTCGATAACGATAACGAAGGTGCTTTACAAACTTGCAGATTTCTTCAGACATGGAATCAAAGAAATTACCCTATCGTTGAGGAAAACGCCTCGAATCTGTGCATTAAGCAGATAGCTTAAAATATGTAATACTGTTTATGTTATTCCATTAAATATACTCCATAAAGAAAAGCAAACGGAATACATTGTCTTTTTTTTTCCTTAGTTGGCATTAGTGAGTAAATGGCGTTTTGTCTATTTAACACTCACGTTTTCTGAATAGTACTTTTCATTTATAAACGTTAGTTTCAAAAGTTTATACAATTATTAATGTTCTAATTATATTCGTGAAACAAAAGACGTTCTGAGCTACGATCTTAAATTTATCGATTATCTCAACACCTTTTGTTATTATTTAGAGCTATTTAGTGACGAATCAATCACAGCTGATTACTGACTCAATTTTGTCGCTTCCCTTTTACAGCACCTACGTGCAATTGTTTTTATGCAAATTCATCAGGAATGCTCACTGAATTTATCTTTATGACATCATTACTCTTCAACTACAGCGTGTGCTAGAAATTAATATTCAAACATTGAAACCCTTTTGGTGAGACGTCAAATGTATAAATTTACTTTTTATTTTAAAATTATTCATAAAAAAGACTACATAAAATAGAAATAATGTGCGGAACCAAAGTAGTTTAATTTTCAAAGCTGTGTTTAATAACAATAGTAGGTTTGATTAGTGTTGCGGTTTATCATGTTTCAGTTGTCTTCAATTCGTTACTAAAGATTTCAAATAAATATATACGAATATTTCTCATAATTTTATGAGTACATAGTTTCTCGTGATAAAATTTAACTTTAAAACGTTTTGTTACCTAGTGCGTAATGCACCCGTGGTAATAGTTTCATTGTAGTCACTGCCGATTCACCCAAGATCGCGGGTTCGAACCCGGCCTGGACCGATGGCTTTTTTCGGGGCGTAAAAATCCTAAGTGTGGCTTCCTTCGGAAGGGAAGTAAAGCCGTGGGTCCCTTGTCGTACATTTACGGCACGATAAAGAACCTCAAGCCTGAAAGAAGAGACCTCCGAGCAAAATTTGTCGGCCGTTTCACGCCCTGAGTTGAATGGGACGCTGATGACCTGAGCTGTTAAAGAGCGTCCATAAATAAATCATTTAAAAAAAAATGTCGATTCCTATTTATGGCAGGTGTGCAAGTTGAGACATATTCAGTTCCGCCCACAGCAAAATAGATCTTCTTCTGAGAGTTGGTTCCTCTCTATAGCACAACTCGAGGATGGTTTAAAATACTGATGAAGAAGGGATGGATGTTGTTTATTCCTATTTTGCAGACAAGTCTTCTAACTATTGGGGGGGGGGGTTGAAATGTTAACTCAAAGGTGTGAGAAGTATAATGCAATAAGAGAAATATAGCATACCTAGAGAATGGTTAGGTCGGATACGTTATATTTATACAGCTAATTACCACGCCAGGATGTGATTGGGCTTACATAATTATATTTCGGTGGGGTTGGATCGGCGGACGTGTTACAGTACAAAATATGCATGCAGAACGTATTCACTATTTCTACTTGCAGTTTCTATGTCTGTCCCTCTCTGCTATGGAAAGATGATGGGGAATGTGTTATACATGCCAGTTCTCGTACATAGTAAAAGAAGTTATCTTATTAAACTCATAAATGCATAACATGTTCAACTTTGCAAAGTTTAGTTTCGTCCCATTGCTAAGTTTTCTTAATATCATTCGAACCCTTAGTCCTGAAGATACAGCATCCTTAAGCAGATTATCCCCGGCCCCTCCTTCTCCCTTGTTCCTCTTATCACCAGAATGATTCATGCCAGAAAGACGTTTCTCTGTGATATGGGAAAAGGAAATTAAAGATGTAGCGATAAGTGTGTGCAATACACTCTTCTAATTTAGTAGGCGAGAGAAAAAAAAACGGCAAAATGTGTTTTCTTCTCTTCATTTATTTTCTTATGTTCTATTTCGTTCCTTCCTCTCCTAACTACCGGACGATAAGGTATGTGAATATCGTTATAAGGAATAAAAACTGGTCGCTAAGGGTCACATAAACACAAGACAATCGGCCACTTTTGACAACGTGCTGGGTTTTCAAAGAGATATAAAATGGTTGGCACAACTTTTCGCTGTTCATATCATTTTAAAAGTATTTCGGGACTAGATGTAGCTTTAATACATTCTTTTTTGCAGTATTCGAGAAAAATACAACTTAAATTATTTTTTTAAAAAAAAAATTAAGGGAGAACGCCTCTTTTTAGCCTTATAACTTTTGACATCAAGAATAATAAACAATAAATATTGTAACACAAGTGTTGAAATGCACATATTTTGCATCCAAGTGTGATTAGTTGCAATAAGCCTTTCAACAAATACTAAGGATGCCAAAAAATATCTACACACTTTCACAGTAGATATCTATTTAATGTATTTCAAAGTTGGACAGGAAAATAACAGTAATGTGTAGTATGATGTTCTGTAAATAGATGTGACATTATGATAGCGTTGCTACGTGACAGCTAAATCAACAATGAACAAATGAAACCAAGATTATCGTATGATGTTCTGTAAACAGAAGTGACTCACATTACGTTATGCTAGCGTTGCTACCACAAAGTGGAGCCAAGATTATCGTTTGAACAGCGGAAAGCAATTTTGAAGTGATATTGGAAAACCGAGAATGTTGTTGAAGTTCAAAGGCAATGGAGACGTGTGTACAGAACAGAACCGCCAACGCGAGTAACAATTGCACGCATTCGAGACAAATTTGAGACTCATGGTACCGTATGCGATGTTCACAAGGGCAGATCTGGCAGACCTCGTACAGCAACAAGCCCCGCGCACTGGATCCAATACACTGGATAGAACGAAGAGGTCCGATTGAGTTTCCATCGCGTTCTCCTGATCTAACTCCGTTGTACTTCTACCTTTGGGGAACTCTTAAGGATGTTGTATACCGCAGAAAACCAGCTACACTGGCAACACTTCGGGAAGAAATTGAAACGACGTGTGCTGCAATCGCTGAGGAACTTTCGCAAACGTTGCTCAATCAGTAGTTCAACGTACTCAGAAGTGTATCGACGCCGATGCAGCAACAGTAGTAACCGTAAAAGTGTAAGATGATTAGTGCTCATCATTTTCTGTTTGTGTGAATTCAGGTTTGTTATGTTAACACAGTTTTTTTATTTGATTGAAATGTGTATACATTTTTTGTCATCCTCAGTATATTACATACTATATTAATACTACCATATGGTGATGTAACTTATTTTTAATTTTATATAATTTATTCTAACTAAAAACATCGAATCGATTAGTATTTGTTCATATGTTTGATAGCTATGCATTACTGTATTATTGATTTTATTGAAACATTTAGTAGCTCGATGATATGAGAGTTAATTAAAATTATAACGAAATATGAAAAATGTGATACAGCTTTTGAAGGAACTCCACCAGAGGTGGTTGAAACAGCGACTAGTGTTAAGGAATGACTTGCTGCCTGAGAAATCTAAAAACGATATGAGCGAGAACGTGACGTGTTCACAAATTGGTGCCAAAAGAAAAATGTCTGGACAAATAGTGAGAATGTTATGTTGGAGAAATCGAAGGTAATGAAATTTTCAATAATGTGGTCTATTAATACACAAATCTTCGTTATATCTGAGTCATAGTGTTGATATTTTGAAGTTTGGAAGTTTGGTCGCCTTCTGTTGGATATCTAGCAAAAAAGTTGTGTTTTCACGAGAGATGGCATATGTAAATTTTTGGTGGAAGCTGCTAATGCAGAATATTTAGATATAAAGGCTGATGTAATAATGGACGTCGCAGAGATGAACTTGTGACAATGGAACTGCACCATATAGAAGATAAAGAAAATATACTCATCGTATCAGTTCCGAAGATAAAACACATCAGGTGAAGAGCTTTACTGTTGTGGAAAGTTTGTCTCTCTGCGTCCGATACAATCGTTTACTTGTGAATTACAGCACGGCGCAGCCAAGTGTATTAATGCAGTAGGAGTGTTTGGAAATGAAGTTGCAAAATTCTGCAACCCCTCTCGTTATACTGGACATTGTTTTCGGACATTATTTGTGGATGCTGAAGGAGATTACTGAAATTAAAGAAACTGGTGGTTGCATAGGACGACTGCTTGAATAGGAGGTCGAAACCTGCACTAAAATTACGGAAAGGATGACTCGCAGCAGTGAGGGGATGTCAGGAATCCATGAAGGACTGCTACAGAGTGTGCTGTTCTTATAAACGGGTGTATTCTGTCTTGCCTTAAGCTCACTTGCAAAGGAATCAAAACAGAGTATCCTGCGCACACCATTCATTAAAACTTCCTTCATCTCCTTTTAAAACCCGTTTCGCACGTTCTTCCTTTCATTGCTAACCCTCACATATGATGATGGTACACTAAGGAAAATTACATAGGGAAAATGTGCTTCCTAGCAACAAATTTTAATACACACTATAATTTAATCATTTACTTCAAAACTTGCACGGTGTGTATTCTTAATCCACAGCTCTTTTAATTACTGCTATTTAGGAGATTGTCTCAGAGGCGAGTTTGCAACTTACTACGAGCAAACAAAAGGGTAACTATAGACACTACAGCCGGTGCTATTGGCTGTTCACACGACACGGCCGCTCATTCTGACCCTACAACAAAAAATTCAAAGAATGGATCTGGCATTGCAGCATTTCAATCGTTTCCAGCTTTACAAACCCAAGACAAAGCCTTCGTATGCAATGGAAACATTCTGCGTCGCCTGCGGAAAAAAAAAAAGTTAAAGTGACACATTCGCTCGAAAGTGATGTCCACCGCCTTCTGGGATCACGAAGACATATTTATCACCGCATTTCAGCCTCAATGCTGACCCCCACTGTAAAGCCATTCAAAGTGGTCCTCATACAGCCAAAAAGACAAATAAGACTGGCACTGGAGCATCCTCCATATAGCCCCGAACTTGCTCCAAACGACTTGCATTTGTTTGGCCTTCTTAAATGTCATCTTTAGGGTGAACATTCTTCCGACGTGGTAGCTATATACGGAGAAGTCACCGCTGGGTTCCGACAGCAGCCCAAAGAATTTTATGCTGGATTTCAGGGTCTTGTGAAACGATGAGACAAGAGCCTCAATGTACAGGGAGAGTGTGTTGAGAATAAAAGCATTTCTGAAATCGGTACTCTTATTTGTTTACTTGATGACTTATTCACGTAAAACAAAGTGAAACTTCCTTTAGGTTTTTTGCTGTTTTTAGATCCTATATCAACTCCCCAGAGGTTTTCCACATTTTACGCATAATCTTCTGAAGTGACTCTCAAAAGCACTAAGTTTTCGTTACCTGTGAAAAACCTCGCATTAAGAATTTATCAAGCTTCCACCTGCTGAAAGTGTTCTGCGTTATTTTTCGGACTAAGGTTAATGGATTTTTGAGCATACAATCCTAAATAATCGGAGAGGAAAGAAACCCATGGGTTCAGTGTCGTAGATTTACGGCATGTAAAAGAACCTCAAGCCTGAAAGAAGAAGCCTCTGAGCAAAATTTGTCGGCCGTTTCACACCCTGAATAGAAAGGGACGCTGATGACCTGAGATGTTAAAGAGCGTCCGTAAATGAAAAAGACAAACCAAAGTCACATATCGTGAATACTCTCCATTTTCAGAAATATATCAATATTTATTGAAATCGCCCTAAATTTGATATGTTCTTAATAATCATGATGTATAATGACAAAAATTTTCCCACACAGCAGTTTTTTTTTTTTTTTGATTGATTTATTTATGGACGCTCTTTAACATCTCAGGTCATCAGCGTCCCATTCAACTCTGGGCGTGAAACGGCCGACAAATTTTGCTCAGAGGCCTCTCTTACAGGCTTGAGGTTCTTTTTCGTGCCGTAAATGTACGACACGGGACCCACGGCTTTACTTCCCTTCCGAAGGAAGCCATACTTAGGATTTTTACGCCCGAAAAAATCCATCGATCCTGGCCGGGTTCGAACCCGCGATCTGGGGTTTAGGAGGCAAGTATGGTAACCACTACACCAACAGGATCGACTCACACAGCAGTGATCGATTAAACTAACTGTAACAACTTGTAAATGATCAAAACTTGAATATTTCATGTTTTAAAATCCGTCATTTTTAAAAAGTCTATATTTAATTATATTTTTATGCTATACATTTTGTTTTTGTATATAAAATACTTATGTAAGTCTTTAAATTATGTATTTAACAGTTTAACATATTTAGATTGTTCTACTTGCATTTCTGTTTCCCACCATGTTCTAATTTCGTTAGTACAGTTGTAGACCTTGTTATACTTGCTACTTTCGATTTAGAAGCTATGTACATATTTCCTATTTAATGTATAGTATAAACTCATATTACTAAAAAAATTAGGAATTTTATACTCGTAATACATTTTAATTTCTTTGTTAGGAATGTTCTCATAAGTTAAAAAAAAATTCTATATGAATATCTAAAAATAGAAAGGAATTAAATTATGTTAATCTCTTAAACTACGTCAAGAAGTCTGTTTATTCAGCAAGACGTGATTCTCCTCAGTTGCAGTTCATACTCTTTGGGACTGGTATCGACCGATTCTTCTCTCGCTCTACAGGTCGTACATTCCCTACGAGAGGTTTGTAATGGAACAGGGCGAAGAGAAGCTTTGAGGGTGGAAGATGCCCTCTGCATAACGCAAATACCTAACTGTAAAATTAACACTATTACTTGTATAATTAGAATGAATTAATAACCAACTCTAAAACTGCTTAATTAATCTCGAGGAAGAAACTCTGTCATTGGAGAAAAAATAAATAAATAAACGGATGATAGAGTTCGAGGCTAAAAACTGTGTATTCATTATGAATTAAATAACTTTTGAAAATGTGAAACGTTTCTTATTTAATATCCCAAAATGATATTTGGCGTCTGTTATAGTCACCTATAGTACTAGTTGTAAAATGTGGTTATCAAGATGAATGTTTTATATTAGTTGTTCTGTCATGACCATTCTAGTATTAACAGTACTTGTAATAAAGATAGTAATACATCAGCTGATTCAAAGATATTCGTTGTTCTGTTATTAGTATTAACTATTTGTAATAAAGTTGGTCATTTATCAAACTTGTTGTCCTAAGTCATGGCCAAATCCTGTATTAACAGAACATGGTCATATAACATAAAAACATTCATACTGGTTTTTCTGTTATACCCAACATTTGGTATTAAGAGGTCCTGTAACAAAGTTGGTCGTGTATAAGCTGATTTATTCGAATTTGTTCTTGTCATGACCAACTCTATTTTTAGAATTTATGTATAAAAATTGTATCATATCACCTAATTGATTGTTGTTCTGTTATTTGTATTAATAGAACTTGTAATAAATATAGAATCTGCCAACTTAATATTAATATATGCTGTTTTATGATAATCAACTATCATATTAACAATATGCATAATAAATAAAGTTATTAATGTTTATTGTTTTGTCATGACAAACTATATTATTAATGGTACTTGTAATAAAGTTACTCGTGTATCACCTGTTATAATCAGATTTGTTAATTTTAGGACCCAATGAAAAACTTTTAAAAGAAATAATATAGGTGAACTCTTTAAAGTTGTTTTCTCATGACCAACTCTAGTATTAACAATCCATATGGTCATGATTACACTTATTTATTTACATTTGTTCACTGTCACGAATAACTCTAGTATTAACAGTCATGGATATAAAGATGTTCATATTGTCATGCCAATACAAGTATTAAGAGGACTTTTAGAAAAAATAGTTATATTCCAGTTAAATTATTTACATTTATTATTTTGTCAACTACACAAATGTCGTTTACAGAAGTGTTGATAAATATAAACATTTAAAAGTTGATTTATTGATGTTTGTTATTTCGTCACGACAAACACTCTATTAACACTATCTATAATAAAGATAGTCATATTTATTTAATTTATTTGATTATTTAATTTTTTTGTTTTATTTATACCATCTCTAATATTAACAATATTTGAAATAAAACTGGTTATGTATAAGCAAAACTTATTCTTTTTTTCCATGACAAACTCTAGTATTAACAATTTTTGGATAAAATATGTCACGTATAGATACTGTTTTATATATATATTTATTGCTCTGTCTCGACCAACTTAGTATTAACCAAATTCATAATAAAGTATCAGCTGATTTATTTACAATTGTTGGTTGTAATGATCAACTTTGGTATTAACAATATTTGTACAAAGCTTGTCATGTATTAGCTGATTTATTTACATTTATTGTTTTGTCACATACAACTAAAGTAATAACAACATTTGTAGCAAAGTTGGTCAGCTGTCTAATTTATGTTTCTGTTTTGTCACTGACAACTATAGAAATAACAGTATTTGTAATAAATAAGGCTATGTCCACTATTTTATTTACATTATTTGTTTTATCTTCATAATCTGTACTAGTTGGTATGTCTCAATGAACTTTAGATTAACCAAATTTATAAAATGTATAAGCTGAATCATTTACATTTGTTGTTCTGTCATGGACAACTTTAGCATTAACAATATTTGTAATAAAGTTGGTCATGTATCAGCTGATAATTCACATTTTTTTCTATTAACATCTCTAGTATCAACAGTTCTTGTGATAAAGTTCGCCATGTATCAGTTGATATACAGGGTGTTCCACTTATGTTGTTCACTCAAAATGACCCTTTTTCTGATGTGTCAAGTAAAGAATTGTTTCAAACAAAAATCTTTGGAAGAAAAGTTATTTTCAGTGAGCAAGATAAACGGGACAACATTTGTTGTTTTATCCTTACAAAAATTTTGTAATAAAAACATTTCATGTATCCTCTTATTAAAAATTATAGTATTAACCTTTTTAACAAAAAGGATGGCCATATATCACCTGATTTATTCACATTACTTTTTCAACGTCAACTCTAGCGTAAACAGAGTTGGGAATGTATCAGCTGATTTATTCACATTTTTAATGAGCCATACTACTAATTAGATCTATTATGATAATTTAGTTATGTAACCCTTGATTTATTAAAAGATGTATTTTGTTATCAATTCTAGTACAAACGTTATTTGTAATAAAGCTGATCAAATATCTGCCGCATTTTTTACATACATTTTCATGACAAAATTGAGTAAGTATCAAAATTCTTGTGATAAAGTCAGATGATATTTATATCTATAGTTAAAATGTTGGTTTCCGGGTCTTATTAGTAAATTTGTTCAGGCTGAGCTATACTTGTCGAACTTGGCTGCCTGGTGAAGGTGTACTATTGCCGAATTCTTGCTAGATACCACTAAGATGCGGAAGCATCCGAAAGTCAAGATTTTAACCATGGAACGAACCGCGCAAGTTTGCGTCTTCATTTATATTTGTTGCTTTGTCATTACCATCCTTTTCATTAACAATGCTTGTAAAAACGTTGCTTATATATAAGCCGGGTTATTTATATTTATATATATTTTTTTTTTTTTTGTCACACCGACTTTAATATTAACAGTATTTGTAATAAAGATAGTCGTGTATCCATGGATTCATTTGCATTCATTTTGATTTGTGTTTACCATTTATAATATTAACAATATTTGTAATAATAATAGTAATAATAATAATAATAATATATCAGATGCTATATTACATTTGTTTTTCTTTTTGATCATATCTAATATTAACAAAGTTTATAATAGAGATACACATGTATTTATAGCCACTAATTTATTTACTTCACTGTATTTTCATTGATATGTCTAGTATTACAATATTTTTAATAAATTAGATATGTATAAATCTTTATACGATATTTTCTTGTTATCATCCATCATCTCTAGTATTAATAATACTTGTAATGAATTTGGTCATGTATCAGCTGATTTATTTAATTTTGTGTGTTATCATGAAACACACGAGTACTAAACAGTATTTCAAGAAATATGGTCATGTATCCAATGATTTATTTACATTTTTTAATTTTTAATTTAACATCTCTAGTATTAACAGTATTTGGTCATACATATATCAGCTGATTAATTTACATATTTTATTGACCAACAATACTTTTAATAAATTTTGTAATGTTTCAGCTGATTTATATACATTTGTTGTTATATCACAACCAACTCTTAAGTATTAACAGTATTTGTAATAAGGACGGTTATGTATACCCTGTTTTATTTTAAATTGTTTTTATTTAACATCTCTAGTATTCTTAGTATTAACAATAAACTATTTAATGTATAAGCTATGTTATTTACATTTATTGCTCTTTCATGTTACACATTAATATAAACAGTATTTGTAATAAAATTGGCATGTATCAATTTATTCACATTTCCCCTTTGTCATCAGTATTTACAATAGAGCTAGTAATGTATCCAATAAATTTGTTTATATTTAATTACCATCTCTAATTTTAACAGTAATGTCAATATAGTTGGAAATAATCATATATAATATATATCATTATTTAATATATATGATCATATATATTCAATATATATAATATATATGATTATTTCCATACATATATATACATTATATATATAAAGATATAATAATGTATATCTGATTTATTTTCATTTCTTTTGTTATCATTTACAGTATAGGTGATAAATTTAGTCATTATGTAAACTAATTGATTCACATTTATTTTTCATGATCAATGCTAGATTTTTACATCTTTTGCGATAAAGTTGATGATGTTATCAATTTCATTTACAGTTTTTTTTTTAATTTTGACTAACTCTAAAGTTAACAATGTTTGTAATACAGTTTATTATGTATTAGCTTATTCTTTTACATTTTTTTTTAATCGTGGCCAGCTGTAGTATTAACAATAATTTTTAAAATATTTTAATTACCATTGATTTTTATTTTTTTCCATGGGCAACTATAGTATTGACAACATTTATAATAAATTTGGTCATGCATGAAGTGATTTACTACATATGTAATTTTTTCATGACCAACTTTAATATTAACAATAATTGTAAAAATATTAATATAGCAGATGATTTATTTACATTTTTGGTCATGGCCAAGTGTAGTATTTACAGTATTTATAATACTTTTGATAATGTAGGGACTAATTGATTTACATTTGTTATTTTGTAATGGCAAACTTTATTATCATATGGTATGTTTGCTCATATTTTGGATCATATTACATGATATAATACACATGCAAAAAGCTACAATTTCTAAACATATTATTAACAGTATTTATAATAAAGTTGTTTATGTATCAGGTGATTTATTCACCCTTTTATCATGATCAAATCTAGTGTTAACAATTCTTGTAATAAAGTTGACTTGTACCAGTTGATATATTAACATTTGTAGTTTTGTCATTATCAACTCTAGTAATAACAGCACTGGCTATAAAAATGGTCATGCTGTCATAACCAAATCTAGTGTTAACAAAATTTGTATCATTGGTAATTATGTATATTACTTTTTTTTACAGCAACCTCTTTTATTAATGGAATTGATAATTCTGCTGGTCATATAGTATTGACTAAGTTTAGTGATAACAGAACTTGATAGATATTCATCAATTTGGCCAAGTTGTAATGATTAACTCTGTACATATTAATAGCACTTTTCGAAATATATTCATGTATCAGCTGCCTTGTTTACATTGCTATATTGTGATAATCAATTATAGTACTAATAAAATTTGTTATTAAATTAATCACGTGCCAAATTGTACACATTTGTCATGCAAAAGCTCAGGTATTAACATCATTTGAACACCAGTGACCTTTAAAAGTGCAATGCCCATAAGAGACGCGTTAAAAGGATCCTCACTGTCTCAGAAATGACTAGTACGACAACACCACCAGCAGGTGTCCGAATTTGATCGCGGGAGAATTGTGGCATGCGGTGAGTGCGGGATATCATTCGGTGAAATTGATGCTTGGGTTGGACGAAATGCGTCCACACGCAGCGAAAGGATCAGTGGGGTCGAGGTAGGACGAACACACTGGCATGAAGGACACAAACAACCAAACTAAAATATATGGATAATTCGCATGACTGTTATGAACACGTATATGTGTTGGCGCAATTTTAAAGCCCAGCAGTGTAGTAATTTATCATCCGCTTTATTCAATTTGTTGTTTTGTGATGTCCAGCTCTAGTATTAACAGTGCAGGTAATAAAGACGTTCTTTTTCTCATTACAAACTATACATTTAATAATATTAGTCACATATCAGTTGACGTATTCACATTTGCCTTTTTGTCATAACCAATTACAGTATTTGTATTAAACATAGTAATTTATCAGATGGATAATTCACAGTCGTTTTGTGATCGCCAACTCTGGTATTAATAGTACTGTTAATCAAATTGGTCACGCTTCAGCTGATGCACTCACATTCGTTGTGTTCGGCACTGTGCTATTTAAAACTGAAGACATACATAATTTTCTTTTAAACTGAAATTAGATTTTTTTTTTTTTTTGAGTTACCAGTATACAGTCACCTCGATTTTGTCAATGGCTCACATTCTTCAAAAGCTATTTATGTTGAGTGGGGCTTTTATCTAATCTTATATATAAGTGTATATTTATATCACTAAAAAAGGAGAAAAACCATTTGATATAATTACTTTCAGACGATTCAGTGATACAGTGATTAACAACATCTTTTAATTTAAAAAAGTATCCCCGCATGAAAACTGAAAAACACTGAATTTGGTGATTTCCCATTGAGAACTCGAAAAAGTCGCCAAATTGAGATTATGGGTAGACTGAATGTATCTACAATTTCGCAGTTATTTTTTTCGAAAAAAACGAGACTGCTAAACTTGTCTTCCTCCTTGGATTTTTGAGAATGCTGAAGCAGATAGACTTCTATGTAACTGTTCTTCGCTTTCCAGCCGTCAGACTCAAGATGGGCACTTGAAATTCAGCGCCATTTTGAACTTCAGATTTTGGTATCTATTACGATACCTAAAACCCGCCACAAGTCTCTTTTGCTAATATTTCCAGCATTTCTCCCACGTTCCACCCCGATCTTCTTTTTCTTGTCTGTGCGGCACGCATTCAGAAGACGTTTTCTTCTCGCTTAATTGTTTAAGACAAAATGCATTGTCCTGAGTAAGCACATTGATTGTGTGGTATTTTTCAGGCAATGATATATTCTAAAAGTCATTGCTCTGGCTTAGGCTCGTAATTTATTTAATAGTTCAACCGCCAGATATTCGCATTTCAAATGATTCTAAATAACAATCCATTTAAGAACATGAAGGGTATTATCTACAAGCCCAAACGTTTTTGATCTACGAGAGTAGGTCCAAACCCTTATCTGGTGTCATACCTTACCTATTAAGTAATTAATTGAAGCTCTAACTTCCGCTCCGCTATGTTCACTTGTTTAGATATAGTTGCATAAAGAAGACTATGTGTTTAAGATTGTGACATGTTCAAAATGGAGCAGTGAGCTACTATTAAGTTCTTCACAAAAGAACGACTTACTACAAATAGCGATTGGACGGTGTATATGGGGAAACACTCCCCTCATATTCTACTGTAAAAATGGTCCGAACCTTTTCGAATGGGTCAAGAAAGCATTGAAGACGAAGAGCGTGCAGGTTGGCCCTTGGAGATGCTCACTCCTGAAAACATCGCTCTTGTGGAAGGAGAAATTATGGAAGACCGGCTGCTCAGAATTACAGAAATAGCAACAAGGTTGGGTCTTTCTAAAACAACAATCCTTCGAATTATTCATGAACATTTAAACATGAATAAGGTTAGTGCAAAATGGTTGTTTAGACTTCTTTCCTCAGTTCAAAAGCAACAACGAGTCATCTGTTGTCAGGCATTTTTGGAGCTCTGCCATGGCAACGAGAGAGAATTTCTGCAAACTATTGTTACAGGAGATGAAACTATGGTTCTCTGCTATTATCCTTGGGACTGTGAAGGAATACTCTTTATTGACTTCAAGGACAGGAACACCACAGTAAATGGGGAGTACTATGCTGGCCTACTGCACAGACTTCGTGCTTACATCAAAGAGAAAAGGCGAGGAAAGCTGAGTGGTGGTGTGCGCCTTCTTCACGACAATGCGCCTGTGCACACAGCTCTTGTTACAAAGGAAGCTGTGAAGAAATGTGACTTCAAAATGATCATCCACCCTACAGCCCAGATCTAGCTCCCAGCGACTATTTTCTCTCAAGAAAAACCTTTGATGAAGGAAATTTAGGTGTGAGTAAGAATTTATGGTTCTGTTTATGGCCATTTTGCAGACAAGACTTCTGACTATTTTGGGGGCGGGGGCGGGAGATTAAAATGTAAATTCAAAGATGTAAGAATTGTATTCCAATAAAGGGCAACTATATTGAAAGGTGAAATATAATTTCTGTTTTTATCATACCTAGAAAATGGTTAGGCCGGAAACATCTAGACCTACTCTTGAATGTTCCTGATTTGCCTACATTTATAAGTTATATCCTGCTAAGCATTTGTGTGTTTCGTGTAAAACTGGAATTGATTAAACACAGAACCCAGAGGTCGTAATGAGATTCTCGCTCTTTATCATCTTGCATTGGAATATCATAGCCATGGCCTTAATGGAATTCTAGCAAATATCATTGCTTAGGGGATTGTAATAGAGAAACGATATTTTATTTATAAGAGAATTGTCCACTGAGCTGCAACTGATTATCAAAAAACTGGGGACAAGAGTGTTCATTAGGTTGGCACATAAGTTTAAAGATACCGGTTATCAGGGAACGATCTCTCATGATATCTCCAGAAGATGTTTTCTCAAAACAAGGTAACAAGCACTATATCAAAGTCATCTGTGACGCCCATGTGGTAAATAAATTCTTTTTTAAAATGCTAATATTTTGGTATAATTAAACCTGTTTAGTTGTTATTTAAGAAATTGACCAGTTATTAGTAAAAGTGTACAAAACTAAGATACCTGGGAAAGTTTATATACAAAATGTAACAAAAGGTACGTCAAAACTTTGGGGAAACATTCTTCACGTATACAGGATATAAAACATAACATGAACATGGGTCTGGAATTACTTTATTTCCTTGTTAGAACCCTACACCTGTACCACGTAGCAGAATATTCAAACAGGACTGTCGGAAGCAGAAAATCATATGAAGAGTTCAAAATGTCCTCCCTTAGCATGGAGGACCTCCCATCAGTCCTGATGCGCTGATGTATCCCAGGAGTATCTCATTTGTCTGACAAACAGCAGAATACGAACACGAAGACTCTCGGCTAATACATAAATCATATGAACATCTGCCAACTGTGCATTTGAATATCTCATTGTACTGTACTTGGAACGAGATCCGTAAACACACACAACTGACACTATGTGCTCGGTACAAAGTCAAACAATGAAGTGAGTAGCATAACACGCGGACTACCTAGTACAGAATGACCACAACAACGGTGAACTAAGAGTAGTTACAACCCCTCACTATATTTAACCATGTACGTATTATGCAACTTTTCTGTCGTGGGTTGCCATAGGACAGCTATGCTTGCAAATCACGTTACGAGCTGTCATCTCCATCAATATAAGTATAAATGCACAACTTTAATTGTATTTTTAACAGAAAGAGCGAGGCATATGAGCAAAGAAATATAAAACGTTTACTAAACACGAAATTGCAAGAGAAGCGGACGATGTATTTCTGTTTGTTAATGGATCAGCTGGTGCTGTAGAAGAGATGAACTGACGTTTATGCAAGTGGAGCATGTCAGAGATGAAGGATGCGATTTTCGTATCATCTACCAAAACCAAAATTTTAAGGGAGTTTTTTGTCACATTGACGGTGTGGATAGGTTCGTCTTCGTCCTGAGGGAAATAATCATGGGATACAGGAACAGTAAATGTAAGTATGTGAACACGCTTGAGAAAGGTCCGAGGGATATTGCTGTATTCTCAAAACTGCCGAATCCTGAAGAATACCTGGACACTGTTTCTGTGTCGCTGTGGCTGATTCAGGAGCTGACCTACAAACCATCAAGCGACACAAAGGTTGGATAGGATCTGTAGAGAATAAAAAGAAAATTGTTTCGAGTATGCTTTGTCTGCAAGAGAATGTAGAGACGAATAAACAAAAAATTATAAATGTCAGTAGGAATTCAGGAGAAGACTTGTCTGGTTTTTAGTTATTTAATTGCAAGGAATGTGCTGTAAATATATATAGGGTGTCCCATAATGAATGCAATATTTATTTTAATAATTCCACGAGACAAGACATAGGGAGAAATCCCTTCTAATAACTCTGCCTTCAAACTTTTTCCCGCGAACGTTTTCCTAATATGTGGGCGGAAAACTGCATGAATGTTTGGAAGCACCTACTTATGTGAAAGTACATTCTCCACCACGAAGTTCTTTAAGAGCCGGTACAGAAACTGTATCAATGGCTGTTCTCTCCTGGATATTCTCCGTCTTGCAACAACAGGAATCGTTGCAGACATCCCGGCCGTTACGAGTGCTGCCATTCGTCCTCGTCTGTCGTATTAAATGCCTACTCCTTACTAATATTTCAAACTGTTGAAAATGGTTAACTCGTCATCTGATAGTAAATACTTTTGTGGCCCTCAGGTTAACAGTGATTGGACACCACTGGTTTAGACCAACTCTTACAAGCCGCCACTGCAAGGTGCTCCACTGTCACGTGGCTTCTTCCGTTTAAGACAGCCTATAACGTCAGCAGAATTCCCCCTTACAAACATGCACTGCCGGTGACACAAACTTCCTCATATTTTCAGTAACTCGCGTGCTACCCCATCGAAATTACCTTTAGGGTTACTGCTTAAGAAAGAACGGGGAAATTTTAAGAGTTTTACCAGCCTCAAAACGGGAAGGTAACCGAAAAAGAAGGGGAAAAAAAATACTTCAGTTTCACTTGAAGAATTCACTGCGAAAACAAAGTTCGGGCGAGTAAAAAGTATTTATATTTCATCTGCGCATGTTTACCAACCTGTTTCCTTTATGTGGTTTTATTTGTTATAAATGAATATTTTATACGTGTTATTTATTTATTTTTTTTTTTTGAAAGTGTGGAAGTTTTGTGAAAGGTAAATTTTCAAACAGAGATGATGAAGATTTCTAATGACCCCATGTGCCGAAGAGCACTGTAACATTTTGTTTGTTCGAAAATATTTTAAAAAGCTGCATAACTTATTGTTATAGAATATTTAATTTATAAGGAATGAAGTGGTTACTGCAAACATTGGAAACTCAAAAATTTAATAAAACTATTACCCGTAAAACGATCTTAATACAACGTTACTGTTTGCAAATCTGGAAAAGGAAATTTACATAAAGCCTTCAAACTCGCTTTACTTGGAACGAGCCAAATATCTTTGTGTAAGCCTGCACAAGTAGGAAGTAACTCCCACTCTCAATTTAAATGGAATACTCAATACATTTTTACATTTTCAATAATTCTCATTAACAGCTATTCAAAAAGTACCCACACTGGTACAAATTTATTGTTACTAAATCAAGAAAACAAAATGCAGCGATAAATTAAACGCTCCTTTCTTTAAAAACAAAGCTAGCTCAACGTCCAAATTCTGTGTTCAAACTGGTAGCCCTTAACTGCTTGACAATGTGCCTGTCGATCATAGAAACCATTTAAGGAATGCTTTTACTAGGCTTTAGGAACATCTTGCACTGCTTGTATTATTCTTGTTTGTTATACTACTGACTTAAGTGGCCTCACAAAAAGAAATCCAAAGGCGATAAATCTGGGAATTTTGCTGACCACTCTATGCGACCTCTCCTATCAACCCATCTTTGTGAGAGAAAAAAAAAAAACTGGTCTAAGTGCTGAAGAACATTCTGTCCATAGTGAGCTGGAGTTCCATTTTGTTGGAAATATATGTCGTCCCTGTATAGCCATGGTTGACTGGATGTGGAAACAAATCAGCGTTTAGCATTTGTCTAAAGAAGAAAGCACCAATAATACCAACCCAAATATTAAGGGGTTTATTTTGCACGTGATTCAGCTCCATACATTGTGGATTTACGTCTGACAAACAGAAATTTGTTGACAGATGCATGACTGTGAATGAACCACGGGTTCTTGAAACTAAAATTCAGTAAGGAATGGGACCTTAAAAGGTCTCTAGCTCCTAAGAAATTTAAGATATGGCGATAAGCAGACGAGATGATGGTGTTTGTTGTGGGAGGGAGGGATGCACTGGTTGATTATTTGCACAAAGAAGGCACAATAAAATACTTTAATTGCCTGTTCTAAAACTTTACTCCCAATTCTTGAAGGAAAAATAATTTTATTGGATTTTAAAGCACACTAATTTGCAGAAGCTAGACAAACCATCTGTATTCAAGAAGAGAATATTAAAACGTGAGGTAAAATTAAACATTTTAGTTAAACAAGAAATCGGTTAGTGGTGTTGTGTAAAGATCCAACACGCGTATATGAACTCACTTTTCAACCGTCCTGCAAGCACAGAAGAATTAGGCTAAAACCAGAAATCGACGATGTAACAGCAAATAATGTTAAAAGAGCTTTTTACCCTATTTGGCACTGACCTCACTCTGCATTACAAGAAACGTAATGGCCTGTATCACCCCTACAATATACATAATGCTTCAAAACAAAAACAATGCTATACCCCCTAAACTCATAAATGAATGGCTTATTGAATGTTTAAACACAGATTTTGTATGCCAGTGTAACAGACATAAAAAAAAAGCGGGGTGTCTAATGAGAAGCAATGGCGCGTGATAATATCAAAATTTGCAGTCGTTCAGTTGAATGTGTGAAAGAGACAGCAGACAGACGCCTCATTACATTTGCTCTACATAAACCGCGATCAGCATACGTGAAAATCGAAACGGCTCCATGTTCACTTTCAACTGCCATTGAAGTTGTGTGAACTGCAAATGATAAAAGTTACAAGCGAAATGTTGTGTAACCTTGTTAGTGTCAGGGCCCAGAAATGAAACCTGCTTTCTGAGGAATATAAAGCGGTGATGTTTTAATCACAGCAAGCTCAGACAGTAAGATATCTTTTCAATTTTTATTTGCATTATTAAGTTCTTATAGAAGTACGATTAAATAGAAAAGTATATGGAAAGTTTTTAGATGTTCCCTAGGAGTGTATTATTACAGTGACACCAACTTCAACAGGCGCATGCTTTTATGATACTATTGATATCTTTAATTTAGCACAATAGATTACATTAGATATTAAATAAGATATAAAACATATATTCAGTAATAAAAATAAGAATAAACAAATAGAAAACAAAAATACAAGAAGAACAACAATTTTTAAAAACATAAAGAAATGCCATTATGGATGATACACGGCTGGATTCAGTCAACTTGTCCCCTCCCCCCCTCATCAGCCCTTTCACACCTGAGCTGTCTGTTTTTCATCAGAAATTAACCAAACCTCTCATTCCCAGCAAAGCCCACCATGACCATCTCCATCTGTTCGATCCTCTAAAAGAGTGCGCAGATGCTTTTCCCTCCATTCTTCCGTACCTTTACTTTCATCCCTATTCTGAGCCGCCCCTGTCTATTGTGTTTAGTCTCATATTTTGATGTACTGTTCCGATTGTACTTCCAGTGAAGGCATTGCGCAATGTCTTCTTCTATCCATACCCCTCAAGCGGTTTCTAACCCTCCTCTATGCGCTCTTTCATGTGCGAGGATTTGTTCCATATACTTTATTTTTCAGCTTCCTTTTTAAAAAACGCATATTGTTAGTGTATCATCCCTATATCTTTTTGACAGCCACGGGAGGCCGAGGTCGTTAAGGCGAGAGGTCTGGGGTTCGAATCCCTGACTGAGGTTGTTTCCAGGTTGTCTCTCTGCGTCCGAAACATGTCGGACACAATCGTTTATTTGTGAATTACAGCACAGCGCAGCCAAGTGTATTAATACAGTATGAGTGTTTGGAAATAAAGTTGCAGAATTCTTGAAACTAGGCAACCCTTCTCGTTATACTGGACATTTTTTTCGGACAACTTGGGCTACATTATTTGTGGATGCTGAGCACGACTCCTTGAATAGTAAGGTAAAATGTTTGCACCAAAATTATTGGAAAGAATGACTCACCTGATGAAGACAGCGGTTTCGCAGCAGGGAGGGAATGTGAGGAATCCATGAAGAATTGTGAACGCCCAGTTATGAAGAATGCTGTTGTTTCACAACGTGTATAATAAAGTGCCAGGAATTAATTTTACCTCGTGTAGTATAACTATTCTGATTAACAGCAAGTAATTTACTTTGCGTGAATAACTTCATGTATTTACTGTATTAAGTTGTGCGATATAGTAAAACTGCTACTTTCAGTTGTCATTTATAAAGTAATGGTGCATAGTTACTTTGCCCCACTAATCTTCAGTGCCGCTAGACCGCTACATTCAGTTCTAACATTGGATAGGCATTAATTATATTACGATACGCTAGTATAAAACGTCATTTTTTTTAAATGTTCTTCCTTCATTCTCAAAACTTTACAGTGACCTTTATACCATCTGTTAAACTCTTCATATGTCTTTGATATAAACTGTTACAACTATTTTAATGCAGCTCCAGCGTGTGTATCTTATTTTAACACAAATATTGAAACTTACAAAGTATATTTTAAAAATAGCTGGTAGTAAATCTGGCAAGAAGAAAAGTGTACTTAATTTATAGTCAGTTAAAAAAAATGTATGGAAAATCTATTGGCCGTATTTTATCCCTGGTGTCGTTTCCTACCCATTAGCAGTAGCAACCCCTCGAGAGGGAAGATCTGCACCCTCGCCGTTTGGTATAAATGTTTCCCGCAAAGTGCTTCTGTTTCTCAAGGGCAACCCCTACAAAACGTAATACTGTTCTGTGCTATCGATCTTTTCGTTTCGTTAAGAAAGCCAGTTGTACTATTTCGTACCAGTAGAAGTGGCTTGTAAGTCGTAAGAATGACACTTAAGTATTGAATGGTTTTCCAAACACCATTTGTAGCTCTTCTAGTACTTGCTAACTGCAGCGAAACCACCCTTATCTTAGTCAAACGTTAAGATCAATTTATATATATGGACTGGGGAGCGAGATAATATACAAAATAGACTGAAGGTAGAGTATTAGAAAACAAATCTTTTAATCTTTCATATACTTTAATTTAATTATTGCTATAGCAACAGTGAAAAAATTCTTAACGTTTTAAAAATGCACTATAACATTACAGACCCATTATCGCGATATATGAAACACAAATAAGATTGTCCATAAATTTCGACATCTCATGTCTAAGCCTACTCTATGCAAAAAGTCCCTGCAACAGACAGGATCTCTCCTTGACAAGAAACTTGTTCCAAAACACCACGTTCTTACGGGAAAAAAAATTAAATAAAATATAAGAATTTCCTATTGCCGGCAATGTACTACCATCGAGGGGCATCATTTGCAACCTCTCAACACAGGTTAGTGCTTATTATTATCAGTTTTAAATAAGTATTTTTATGCTTTCAGTATAAATATAAATACTACAATACGAACCTTCTTGCACTGTTCCACCCTAGCTCATACCCTCTTCCCATCCTTATCTCTTCTCCACTGACAGACATTGTTTCGATACCAAGGGGTAGCACACGTTTAGGTCTTTCTTGAAAATTGTAGCACTATTCAGTAACTTTGATAATATATATGGGGGTGCTGTTAATGTTTATTCATTGTATTGTAAAGGTTTTAATGTTGATTTTAAGTTCCTTTTAGCGAATTCCGAAGGAATCTTTTCATGGTTGTACCAATGCAAATATTTTTGAAAAAATCTTCAAATCTTCAACGGTTTGAAGAAATTACAATTAAAAACTTTTGTATATGCATATGTATGTCTGTTAAAGCTCTGGCGGTCGTATGTTTTTTTCTCAACGAAACTTGGCATATAATTGATTAATTAACAACCATTTGTCGAGTTCGTTAATCAGCAAAATTGGACCATTGGAGTAGGGGTTAAACTAAAGCAAAATTTTAAAAGATTTAAAAATACTCTAGCGGCCGCAATTTTTGTTTCTTTCTCAACTAAACTCGGTATATGCCATTAAACACAGTTTCCGAAAATAAGTGAAACCAGGCTATTGGAAGGGGGTTAACCTGAAACCTAAATTTTAAAGATCGCCCTGGCGGCATCAATATTTGTAGCGACGAAACTCGGTATATACTATTTAAATAAAATAGGAAAAATTGTTTCTGAAAATCGGGAAATTGTCGGCCCATTAGAAGTGCGGGTTTACCTGGAACCCAAAATTTAAAAAGAGCTTTGCGTTTAATTTTCCCTTTATGTTTAAAAATAAAAAAACAAATTAATTCAGCATATAAACTGTATTTATAACAATGCATGTACTTTATATTCAACAAAATCATCGTCGAGTAGGTAGCAAACATGAAGCATTAATCTAATATGTGTTTGACAATTATATTTAAACGGGCTCTGTAATAACATTCAGAAAACATTTTCGCTATGTTTTTACTACAATAAAATTTAAATTGCATTTCAAAGCCAATGAAAATTTATAGAACTTTCGATTGTTTAATGTTGATCGTGTATATTTGCTTAGTACATTGTAACAGTTTTTAAATAGTACGTTTTTTTATTACAACATATAAACATCATTTTAAATACACAAAATAACTCGAAACCTTTCTGTTATTTTTCTCTATTTTATTGAACGTAAAGATATCAATGGATCATTTCATAAACATGGTTACATTTAAAAATGTTTAAAAATACACACAGTATAGCTTTGTCTATTAGTGGTCATATATTTCTTTAATAGTATACCGTTAATTTTTGTGGTTTAAGCTGAATGATGATGATGATGATGATGATGATGATAATGTGGTTTCTCTATTGTGATTCTTATAGATTGCCAGATTTCTAGTTTTGTTCCCCTAATATCACATTTTGCATTTTATATACATTTTTAAAGTTATTCAAGTTACTGAGGAATTCGCTTAATTTACGCAGCTACTGCTTGACGGACTTTTATCTAACTTTAATGGGAACTTGTTTGAAGCTACTGTCAAATAAGAGCAATAATAAAAGTCTTTTAAAATGTGTTAAATTGAGATTTGTAAAGGAAACTAGCCCGATAATATTTTAAATTTTAAAAATATATATTACTCGTATACGGGGCATTGAGTTAACATTTCAATTTGCAAGTCATGTTGCTGACTACTGTATTCAGTGTTAAGTTTTGCTTATTGTTAAATAAACCACCTTTTGTAAATAAACTCCCATATTCGAAAGCTATCTTTCCCTACCAACATTCTGGAGGTTTTCCTTCCGAACTGAGCTCTTGTCCAGGCTATTGAATTCAGGCGGCCCATAACTGAAATAACCTCTTTGTACATAAGCTACAAGCAGTAATTAAAGATAAGTGATGCGGTAGTGTTCGCATTGCACTAGTGCACACTGCCCATATTGCAAAGCACTTTGTGAAGAACAGTAAGTTTCTGCAAATTGGGACATCCACCCTACAGCCCAGCTCCAGTCTCCATTTGCTATCATGTTTTCTTAAAATTGAAGAAAATTCAGCGAGAAAGAAAATTTAATAAGGTGTTTGGGGTGAAGTAATCCGTTTATCATGCGCATATAAATAAGTTTGTTGAAAAGTAGCATGGTTGTATGGTGGGCCAGAAGCTTATGAAACATACCTCGTAACTTAGGCAGGCGAAAGGTCTGAAATCCTTCTACAACTTGTGAAATTATTGCGCTGTAGTTCAGTAATCCATGTAATGTTTGTACATTCTTGTTGTAAATAAGAACACACCATCTGGTCATTCAAACAAGTGCAGTCTCAGGGAGCTGAAACTAGGCTCTACGGCGGCTGTTTCCTCTCCAATAAACTCTACTCATTTTGAGCGCGGTTTGAATCAGACCCTTTACTGCCAAACTTTTCGTTAGAACGCCGTTACCAAAATTCCTGAGATAATTGAAGGATGCCGTTAGGCGATAGAGAGAAGCCGGCAAGCTAAGACCTTCCTGAAAATAACCCCCCCCCCCAGAAATTCCTAGATATGCATAGAATCGTAAAACGCCCAGTGAGAAAACCACAATTCACGTTTCACAAAATTTTATTGAGAAACTCTTAGACAATAAAATGTAATGGAGGCAAGAAAAAGCATTAAGGAAGTTTAGCATGAAACTTAAAACTACTTTTAATTTTAAAAATGCGCTTATTTTTATTTCTTGCATACGTTTCTTAACCCTTTTGCTGCCGTGCGCCGATCTGGTCGGCTTCCTACGACTTTTAAGGGGAAAATACACCATTTTGCTTCTATAAATTCAAGAATAGCAAATAGAGTCACAAAACGTTCCATATAAGGAGTACATTGTTCAAAATTGAACGAAAGTAACACAAAAATATAATAACATTAAAATATCCTAATTGTTTCAATCGATATTAAATATTTTCAAAAGATAAATACGGTTTTCGTATTTTGGATTTCATTATCAACTTTAAAACGTTCAACAGAGGAATACGTGACAGCTTTTGTTTACGCTCCCTTAGCGTCATGCGATGTTGAACAAGGTTTCTCACGCTATGCGTATATCTTAAGAAGCAACACAAGAAATCTGACTGCAAAACCTGCAAGAACCCAAACAACACGTAGGCGAACCCAGAATTTCAAGAAATAGCTTTAACGATAGTACATATACATTACATTTCAAAGACTTTTAATGAATGAAAATCGGTAGCTATTATTTACAGCATGTTAGTGAATTAAAGTTCACAATTGTGTACTGTAATGAAATGTTGGACTAGGTTCGAAAAACAACCGCTCTCATGTTGCAGAGGAAGTTAAAGAAAATATCAAAGTTATAAATTTAAAGAATTACTCACTTGATCAATAGTAGGGTATGAAAATTTAAATAAACATATAAATTAGTAACTGAAGAACACCACCTTAAATTTCTGTAACACAGAATATTATGAAAAAGTACTACTATTGTGACACAGAACTATTGATTAATTTATTAAAAGTTATCAATAGTTACGAGGGTAGGTCTATTAATATCCGGTCTCGTCGATAAGGACCATTTCCTTCACAACATTCTTATCTGGTGTATAACCTTATCTGTTAAGTAAATAACTTCCGCTCCGATGTGTTCAGTTGTTCAGATATAGTTGCATATGTGTAGAAAATTGTGACTTGTTCAAAATGGAGTATCAACCTGTTATTAAGTTCTTCTTCACAAAAGAAGCACTTACTCTAAACGAAATTAAACAGCGATTGGACGGTGTATATGGGGAAGCACCCCCCTCATATTCTACCGTAAAAGAATGGGCCAAACTTTTTGAATGGGTCAAGAAAGCATTTAAGATGAAAAGCGTGCAGGTCAGCCTTTGGTGGTGCTCACTCCTGAAAACATTGCTCGCTCTTGCGGAAGGAGAAATTATGCAAGACCGGCGGCTTAAGTTACAGAAATAGCAGCAAGGCTGAACCTTTCTAAACAACAGTCCTTGGAATTGTTCATGAACATTTAAACATGAATAAGATTAGTGCAAGATGGTTGCCTAGACTTTCAGCTCAAAAGCAGCAACGAGTCATCTGCTGTCAGGCCTTTTTGTAGCTCTGGCATGGCAACGAGAGAGAAGTTCTGCAAACGGTTGTTGCAAGAGATGACACTATGGTCCTGTACTATGATTCCTTGTTCAAACGAGATCGAATCAATGGAGTGCCGTAAACCTGACGAAAATCCGCCTCTAAAGACCAGGGTCTCTCAGTCAAACAAAAACATCATGGCCACAATCTTTTAGGACTGCGAAGAAATACTCTTCATTGATTTGAAAGAGAGGAACACCACAGTAAATGGGGAGTACTATGCTGTCCTACTGCACAGACTACGTGCTTCCATCAAAGAGAAAAGGCGAGGAAAGCTGAGTGGTGGTGTGCGCCTTCTTCACGACAAAGCGCCTGTGCACACAGCTCTTGTTGCAAAGGAAGCTGTGAAGAAATGTGGCTTCAAGGAGATCGACCATCCACCCTAAAGCCCAGATCTAGCTCCCAGTGGCTATTTCCTCTTCTCAAAACTCAAGAAGGGCGCTTGGGGAAGGAAATTTATGTGTGAGGAAGAATTTATTGCTCTCTTTATGGCCATTTTGCAATTCTGACTATTTTGGGTGGGGGAGGTTGAAATGTTAATTCAAAGATGTGAGAAGTGTATTGCAATAAAGGGAAAATATACTGAAAAGTGAAATATAGTTATCATACCTAGAAAAAAGTTAGGCCGGAAATTTATGGACCCACCCTCGTATGTCACATAACGATTTTTGTATATTGTAAACATTTGTGTATAAATTTAAGCTTTGTTCATTAAGGGCGGGGCGGTACATGTTAGCAAACAGGCTACGTATTTAATTCCTAAAATGCGTTTCGTTTGTATTAATAAATTCCCGTCTCTGCCACTCGTGGAGTCCATTAAGATCGAGCAGAGCATTGTCTCATGGTGCCAATAGATTCTTTTTTGTCTGCTCAGTATCTAATTGCTATTCTCGTCGAAGTCTGTGTGTAAAGTTTGCGAACCTGCGGCAAATAGATGGAATGGAAAACGTTCCTAACCATTTGCAGAGTTTATCGAGTGTTTGCAGGGACTCCAAGTGTTTGAGTGTTGAAAAGAAATAGACTCTCAGTCGATTTGAATTCTGCAGACGTGAAAACGGCACATTTCGGTTTTATGAGGAATGGAAAATGATACTTTACGTCTGCAAATGCAGCTGATCACAATGTACTTTATATTCCCGCGGGACGGAGACTTTCTTCTCTCGACTTTTTCCATGCCGCGTTTTCTCTGCCCCATTTCACTAAATCGTTATTGAAACAAAAATAGATAAAGGCAATACATATGAACGTCGCAGAATTAAAGCAACACTTACACAGTAAACACAAATGCTCAGCACCAGAACTGGTGAACATGGGGCGTGCGGTAATGCCTAATGAGAGGTAAGGTTCCCACGCAGTGACGTCTCTGGAGGAAAGCTTGCATTTAGTATGTTTATATTGCATTTAGTCACACGTGCATCTGCGATTTGTACGAAAATTCCCCTCCGGTACGCGTTAAAAGAACAAACATTACTAATTTTTTTACATGCATACAAAACCTTAAAGATATCTAAAGGAAGTTAAATGAGGTACAGCTTTTCGTTAGTTAAGAGGCCAAATTTCAGCATTCCTTCATTCGATAGTATAATTTTTTTCAATGATATATTTAGTGATGATCTCAATTCATGCTTAAATACCTTTATATAGAAGAAGGACCGGTTCTGTAGCCGACAGATGGCAGCACTAGGGAGCTATAACCTTGTACTGCCAGTGCGCCAAGCGACATTACTGTATTTATAAACTGAGTAGTGCAATCGGTATTTTTGAGATCACGCCTGCGATTATATCATCAAAAAAAGTAAGCGTTAAACTTGGAAAATTGCCCACTTTCACTGTCTTTGAGGCCGCATTCCAAAAGTGGCAGAAAAAATTACACCGGTGTATGGTGTTCAAAATTAGATAAACGAATCATTTTCTTTATAACAGAAACCAATCCGGAAACTTTTTGATATCACCTCGAATGTTCAGGTAAGGGGGGTGCCAAATATGATGGTAGTTGAAACATTTTCACGCTATTGTGACTTGCACTAGTTATTTTGAGTCTTTCTAACCAGTTGGTACTGCTCATTGCTCAAAGTCTTCCTAAAACCATAAGTCACAACAGACTAATTTTTTTTATACATATATTGAACTTACTTCCAGATCTCAGAGGTTTGGCCATCCCTGATCTATAACTTTTTTATATTCTGCAGGTAAATCGCCCTACCAGATATTAATTTTCGTTAAATTTCTGCCTTCCTCAGTACAAGACGGAGAGAGTTGTTAGTTTAATGTTCTCCATTAACAATGCAAGTTACGCGGTAGGCGAGCGGATTTCCTGGCTTGTGAACGCTTTGCCGATGAAATTCCAGGTCGGTGGCGATCTGGTTACATTCCAAAGGCGCTGGAATTCCACAAACACGGATCAGGGAATATCTTGCCGAGTGAAACTGTAAAACGGTTCGGCAGGTAAGCATTGAAAGATATCTACAGGTGTATCTATTAACATCCTATGCCAAAGACGAATTATTTTTAAAATGAAGATGGACCATAATTAGGAGGTTATATTCTTTTATTCTACTTGTTTAGGAACTCGTTTAGTTTATGCAGTTCCCTGCGTGACGGACTTTGTGTTTACAAGGTGACATTATTTATCATTAGAAAATATTCTAATGGTATTTAAGAATCTAAAACTGTTTCTCGTATGTAAACGAAATATAAAATAATATGAGTTCTGCATACATAAAATCATTCATGTACAAAAACACCAACAAAATGCATAAATAAGAATGACATAATCAAAGTATTTTTCAATAGTGCAACGTGCATTAAATTTGTTTTAAGCAAATTTACTGCTATGAAAAATTAATGAATGGTTTAAGCATACATGCGTCTATATACAGATTTGACTTTTGGCTTTTGAAAAATCATACAAATATAAAATAGTTAGCCATTTTATCTAATTACCGAGCTCTCTACAAATAGAATAAACAATTTTAGCCAAACTACGGGAAAAGAAAATGTAATGCAAAATACAATCAACCTTATATACGAGTATGTGTAAGAAAAACTTGCAGCCCACATCAAGAGCTCTGCAGAATGTGTAATTTGATTTGCATAAGAAAGTCTCAAATGTTCTAATGAAAAATTCTAAACCATGATCTAATAGTAAACTTTCCTCGACATCGTTTATTAAGAAGCCACTCTTTCAATGAGATAACAATATTATTGAGATAACTCGCCAAATTATCCAGTTTGCTCCATCTGTAACATTTTAACTCCTTACTTCCTCTACACTCCAAGATCGAACTGGACTTCTGCACAGGCAAGTAGCTTCCAAATTACTGATCATAGGTGGGACAGCATCACATTTATTTTAATGAAAAGAACAGTCTTCCTTGGCAATAGTTAACCTCACTTACAAAAAAAATCAAAACATGTTATAACATGCTGCTTTCTGATCTCTCCTTTGATTGCTAAACCTCGCTGTCACGGGTGATGGTAGATTGGGGCAAATTGCACAGGAAGAATGCCCTCGCTAACCACAATACATAAATATTTAACACACGCTACATGTTTACCGTTAACTTCGAAATTTGCACGCGTATACTCTTTATAAACTTCTCCTTTAATAATTTCTCTTTAGGAAATTTAAATATGGTAGTATGCGGTTCATTGCCTTAATTAGAGGCACACAACTGCACAAACAAGAGCGACCCATGTTGTACTAAACACTTTCTAATACACTATTGATATTAACTTAATAAAAAGCAAAATAACTAACACGCCACTGTTGATTTATTTCCAACCACTGAAATAAACCACATTACGGCAACGAACCATATAAATAAACCAAAGGGCTTGAACCTCGATAACCGCCAATTTCTGTACTATCAATTGCAGTATTATGCTCCAAGGACTGGAGTCGGTCTTGTGAAGACACGCTCTTTCCAGTGCTGCCAACAGAAAAAGTTTATCGCCTAATAGTTTCTTCAAATTCTGAAAATTAAGTTATTCTTTTATTATCTGTATGCAAGCTATTTATTATCTCAATATCTCGATCAATTTTATGCATAAGGCATTTACTGTGTACGAACTCGGAACTACTTTTATTAACACAAGAAACAATGGTTTGGGTAGCAAAAATTGCATTCATTTAAGTCTGAATATTTGTCCTAACACATAGCAGCGCTTTCTAAATGTGAAGCTTCTGTGCTTCTCTCCCTCTAGTCGCTGTGGCTGGTATACATAACATTTGCTTATGTTTGATACTTGCGGATTTTCGCCGAGGACGAATTCGACAGTCATTTATCTTTCACACAGTTTTTGGAAGGCTCAGCCAATACGGCTGCGAAATGATGTGTTCACTGCAAGTAAGGTGAGGAAACGAAGTAACCTTCTTCTCGTCACTAATGGCCATAACGTAAACTTACACAGCTTCTACATAACTTTATAACTTGTATCAATGTTTTTATTTACCGAAAACAACAAAATACCTGAATTTCTGAAAGTGACTTATTGTAGAGGAATTGCAAGCTCGTCTTCTGCACTTAATTCGGAATCAGTTTCCTGCAGATTTATAACTAAGTTTTATACATAATTATCTCGGGCTACTTCTTCCTGTAGTTTTTCACAGAGTGCAACGAAGTTCGTCTAAATTGGAAACGCATTTGTTGCTTTCTGACATGCTTTCCTGGAGGTCTAAAAAAAGGATCGCCAATTTCTAAGGTAGAAGTTTGGCCCTGTTTGGCGCGACACAGTATGCACACTTTGGCCGCGATTTCTTGACTTTGCAACAAATTTGCTTTGTCACGCAGTTTCTCAGATAACAATTACTTGAAGAGGTTTAATGTTTCTGGCCTATGAGGGAATACTTTGTCCTTAGCGCCTGCACCTCTAGTATTGGTCACGCGAGTGTTCTTGACGAGTGAAGATTTTCATATGAGAGGTTAGATACTCACTGTGACGCAGAACCGAGTCCAGGTATCGTCAACTAGTACAGCCACATACACCAACAGCTTCACTAACTTTTACATTTACCTGTCTTCTACACATGAAATTTCTTCGTCGAACGTGTCATTTTCATCATCTTCATCACTGCTTCCCGTCCCAATGTCTTGAATTCTTTCTTCTATGATGCCATCTGTATTCCCGGACTCTTCGAAATGTTAACATTCCGTTTGCCCAATTTTTTTAAAGTTTGCCAACGCAGAATTTCAACTTCTTTTAATTTGGAGGTTACATTTTTGGTAGCCACCCTTGTTTAACATCTTCCCGTGTTAATTCAATGGGATCAAGGTCTGGGTGGTATGGCGGAAGCCTTGGAGTTGAGTGGTTGTATTCAGACAATATTTGATGAATTAGATATTGTGTCTGAGCTGGCTTGTTGGCTAGGATTTACTCGTACAAATGTGCGTTTGTGTGCATATCAAATGGAATGTTGCTAGTTTGAAGTCAAGACTGAATGTGAGTTTTTAATGAATTTAATGTTAGTGGCGTTGTGAATTACTAAAGCGGAGTTTGGTTTAACGTTGTTCGAAGTCATTCAACAGAGTTCATTTCTTTATGATCTGCATGAACCGAAACTTTCACGTACCAGTCGCTCTCCATGTGTCCCTCAGCTCTGTACTTGCGAAGGGAAGTAAGACAGGCGACGGATGTTATGTCTTTCAATTAGGACACGCCTATTGTTTCTTGCTTTTATCCATTTAAAATCCAATTTTTACAATAAAAGTTCGAAGGCTTGTAGATTTACCTTGAAAAGTAATAACTTCCTGTAACTTCCGTAGTATCTTTTTATTGTAGGCACAGCCTTTCCTTCTCGTATAAGTGTCGAATTACACACTTACTGAAACCGCTTAGTCTTTTGGTGACATTGTGATTGTGTCAAAAGAAGAAGTCCCTTTCTCCTCATGTTTTTGTTCCTCCCACACAAATCTGTAACTGAGCTTTGCGATGTTCTGGTGTCTGCACCTTCTGAACTTGTTTGTAATACTCGGCAGAAAATCCGTTCTTACGTCTAGCCTCTTCCTTCACATACTCGTCAACATTAGCAACAACCTCACGACTTTAGTTTTGAGATTATAGGAGGCATTTTCTCGGCGGTAGTTGATACTTGTTAAAACTCAACTGTATACATCCGTACCACATAAAAGCTTGCATTCCTATACATAGGACTGAAGTATTTTTACACTGTCTTGTTTTGGGAAGTGTTGAATGAATAAATAGTGTTTAACATCCGTTTTTGCTACAGAGGCACCACAAGCGATGATACATGAGATGAAATGATATATTGGGAAAGGATTTATTTTTAAGAAAGGAATCGTTCCAGGCCTAAGTTTAGGGTACCTCCCCGGCATTTGCCATTAATGAGGACTGAGGAAAACCTGGGAAAAACCTCAGTCAGGGAGGACGGTCCTGGTGGTATTCGAACCCAGACCTCCCGCTCACAAGTACGCGCCTTAAGGACCTCGGCCACCCGTGGCGGTGGGAAGTATTGAAAATGTCCCTTTCATATCCTGGAGTAGTGAGACAGTCTACCTAAATGAAACATCAGCGAATTGTTTAGCTAACGATAACTTGATACAAAGGACCAAGGACACGATCATGTGAACATACCAGTATTAACATTTTCTACAAAACGAATAAAACTGAAATACGAACTGTGATAAAGTCTTTCGTTTTGAGGGGTTTAACCCCAGCAGAAATGCAAAGGGAGTTAAAGGAATCTTCCCTTCGTCGTTTTCGACGGTTAAAAGTGGATTTCTAAATGAGCATGGTCGTACATCCATTCAAGATGATGAGCGCTCTGGGTGTTTCAAAACCCGACGAGATTTAAAATGCCGTACTTATGATCGCTGATTGAAGGAACGCAAGTTTGCTGACATTGCAAAGATTTCCATACACGACGTTTTGGGTATCAGAAAGCCGCTTTTTTTAACATTGGACCAAAAAGGCATTCGAATGAACATTTCGCTCGCAAGAGTGTTTAGACTTGTTTAAACGCAATTTTCATAACAGTAGATGAAGCATGGATTCATCACTACACGCCAGAGACGAAAGAGCAGTCCAAACAGTGGGTGGCAATAGGTAAAATTGCAACAAAGAAAGCAACAACGGTTCCATTTGCAGGAAAAGTCATGGCTACGGTTTTCTGGGATTCTCAGGGTATGATGCTCGTAGACTACCTGCAGAACCGTCACCGGGGAGTATTACGCTTCACCACTGGTGTTATCAGCCACGCTCTGATTGCTGCAAGATGTACATCCGCTATATTTGCCGGATTTGACTCCCAGCGATTACTTTTTGTTCCCAAACCTGAAGAAATGATTGGATGGACGAAGATTCACATCAAATGACGAGGTTGAAGCTGCGACAGACGCTTATTTTGTAAGTGAATGTATTGATTTATAACGTGACTATGTCAGAAAAAAACATTTATTTTAAATCTTGTGTTTTCTTGGTCAGACCGAGAACTTTTACAACGCCCCTAGTACGTCAGCATTCAGCAACTTCAACTGCCATCCACTCATTCGCTGACTGATCAGAAGTTTAACATGCTATTTACATTTTCATTAAATCTACCAATGGCAAGTCTTCTTTCTCAGGTGTCTTGGGCTTCATGATCAACAATGAAGTGCATTTTAAATTAGATACAAGCAGTGCACGGCGCACCGCAACAGATTTTTGCTTGTTAGCGAACATGGAATCCACTTTACTTTGTAACATAACACGCTCTAAAAGTAGCTAATTATTGCAGCTTCCGAGGTGTGCAAAAGAGAAGGCTGAAGCAGCGGTCTCCCATTCAACTGCTGACCAAGTTCAGAACTACATAAAATTTGGCCAGTGGTTTCAAAAGTCTACAGAAATAAAACTTTTTTTTAAGAGATGGAACGCAGCAAGGAAGAAGAAATTTGTCTCTTGGGAACAGACTAAACGCGTATCCAATGTCACGCCTGCCTTCTACTCTTCTTGCCTCGCCTTCAAACCAAAAGATGGAAGAAGAAAAAGAAAAAAAAAAAGGGCGCACTCTGAAGGAAGATAAATGGAAGGTACCAAACGGTATGAAAATCAATGAAACACGGGAGAGAGAAAGATAGAAGCACGTCGAAAGGAGGTAGTCATTTTAAAGACACCGTGATCGCGTTGCATAATACAAGCAGAAGCGTTCGGATATCTTAATCTTACATTGTTGCCTAGCCGGCAGTGAACTCGGCTCAAGTGAAGCAGCAAATGTGCTCCTCTCAAGAAAACAGAACAAGCCTCAAAATGAACAGTTGAAACAGAGAAAACTACATTCTGAACAGAAGTGCAAAAGTATAAGAGATTTCGTTTGATTTTCCAAATTAATTAATCTAATATTTTAAATATTAAAAAGTGTCTTGGTTTACAAGTTCTCTCCAGCAATATTCCTTACTGCGTCACTCAATAAAAACATTACCTTTCAAATTAAAAGTTCAAGGGATAATCAATAAAGACTGAGAAAGCAAACTACGAGTATTCACCAATCGAATGCGTAAAAATGTTGCTACCGTCTATAGAACTCCGGTATAGAAGCTACGTGACATTACAGCAAATATATGGCGATGCTGTTCTACCACAATCAACAGCCTTCTGTAGTTCAAAGTGTTTAAGGAGGATTGTGTTTCAACAACAAAGTAGGATAGTCTAGGTGCTCCAATCACTGCAGTGCACGAATAGCTGCCATTATATTTGGGAAGGCCACAAAAAAACAGAGAATGGGCATGTTAGAATGGTAGTGTGTTGACATATGACACGCTGCAAACAGAGGATAGCGCGAGTGAGCGTGTGCCTGCAACATGGAGCGCCATATTTGAAATACAGTTGACGAGACTTGGCTTTACCATTACGATCCCGCATGCACACCGGGGAGCTCACCCGGTTACGCTGATTTCCTTCTTCCATTAAAGTGGAATGGTTTATCAACATTAAGACCGCCCCCCCCCCATATCAACCGTTAATGGGAAGCACTACAAGATTGTTTTGAGCGCCTGGCGCCCTGAGTTCCGTACGTCTGGTTGGCGCCTTCGCCTTGACAATGCACGTCCTCACGCTGTTGCTCAACATTTGCCAGAAAAATCATTGGACGTGTGCCCCACCCTCCATACAGCCCGAGCCTATCTCCTTGCGCCTTTTTTCTTGTTCCCTCGTCTCAAAAACGAACTGCGGAGCCAGCGTTTCGGTTCGTCAACTACTGTCGTGACGAAGGGGCAGGCAGTTCTGCACACGACGTCAAAAAACGGTTCCCAGGACTGGCAGACACGTTGGGCCAAGTGCATACAGCTCTACAATGTACCTACTTTGTAAGTTAATCTGAGTGTCTAAATCGGTATTTTCTGGAATACAAAATGAGGCCTTTTCCTCATTTTTATATTTTGTAAACTGGCGTCATCTTAAATTCGCACATAAAAAACAGAAAAGTTTAGTTCTCCGATTTTTATGTCATTTATCCGGACTCGAAATAAAGTCGAGTCTCACACTTTCCGCTCGCAGTTCACTCGACGTAAAACAATTATAACTCACTTCAATGACGAACTAATAGACATTTCTGATAAGAGCGACGCTCGCTTGTCCACATTTAGACAACATTGTGGATAACATTCTATAACAAGATCTGAAATACATTACTAGTAGTGATGAACGTGTAAAAGCGAAGAAGAGGAATATGATGATTAATTAGCATTGTTAGTGAATTACTTAAATATAGCTTAACAGGTAGCTTTCCGCAGACTTCAAGGTATCTTCCATGTTATATTAGTTGTTAGGCTTGTCACTTCTTATACGGAAATATTCAAAATATATTGTACTTTTAGGTAAATGTAAATATTTTGTCTATAATTTGATCAATATAAAGACCTTAAAACTTCTACAGAAGCCATTGGAAAGGGAGAGATCATCGTATATTCCGTTAAGTACAGGAGTATTTCAAGGCAAGGTCCACCAATAAACTGTGCATTTACTTTCATTTTTCTATCCATCGTTTTAGTTATAGGATAAAAGAAGAATCATATTCAAAACGGAAATACACTCAATTTGTCTGATAACATATGATATGAAAGAAATGTCATTAACAATTACGATTATGTTTAAGTTAAAAAAGTGGAATCGTTAAACTACATACATTATTTTCTGTAATGGTCACAGATGAGTTTATATGCACCTAATTTGGTTAAAAAAATCAATAGCTCTGGTTTAATTGTTCAGGCTGGACCAAAGTGCACTTTCACTCTTTAGAACTAAGCGAAACATTAGCTTTACTAAAAAAAATCCTGCTTTTCTATGATTGGGAAGAAAATAAAGAGAGTAGAAATTAATTTCCTTCAATTTGAATTAAATATAATATACGAGACATATTTTGGAGGGCAAAGAACAGGAATGACAATGGATTTTACCTAATTATTACGTTCTTTCACTTAAATGAGTTGATGCATTTTGATAACAGAGCAAATGCTTTAAATATTGTCTAATTTTATATACTTATTTTACTTTTTACTAAAAAGTCAAAATATTTTCCGAAACTAGTTCTGGTATGTACTTTTATTAAAAAAAAAATCAGAGAATGTCTTTATGTACGTTTAGTATGATATTGTGTTAGTGAATATTTAACATTTTGTGGGCTTGAACTGATACTATTAAGTTGTTGACAGAAAAGTTCACTCTCCGAAATGGACCGTTATATAATCATAACATCTACGTCATGAGAAAATATAATACATTTTTATGGGCAAAATACCATTACTATGTTAAACTTTTCATTGATACTCAAATTAAAGGTTAATAAAGCCGTTAACTTACATAATCTATGGATTACACAATATTCCAGCCAAAGCAATCTTAAAACACGTATTTTTACGTAAGGTGGCAAGACTTACTGCTTTGATTAAAACTTTAATATATTCATTCCACTTTCAAACCTCTCTTACAATTAATTGAACAGCTTTAAACTTACGCAACATAACAAGAGAGTAGGTGGAGATATTATTACAAAAGTAATAGCCACTGGGTCCTCGGTTTCTAGGGTTCACTCGAGGTTATATACATATACATATATATATATATATATATATATATATATATATGATTAGAAATTCCACTTTGGCCTACTGTTCAACTTATTTGGTTAGTTCTTACTTTAAGGAAACGAGTGCCTTATCCTAGGTAAATTTTACTTGCGGGGTGCAAATAGAAGTTTCACCCTGCTTTGAAATAACGAATGTATTGTTAGGTTAGGTTTGGTCTCTTCAATTAAATTAAACAAACTGTGAAATGAAATGATTACGCAACTCCAGAAAGAAAAGCATTAACTTAGAAGCAATGTTGGTAAAACACCCATAGTCGCTTTGCAGTACTAAAAGTAAACGAAAAGTTTCAAAACCGACATAAAATGGCAACAAAAGTTATAAAAAGCGATGTCGGCAGCAGGAAGGAAAAATGGCATTGAAATGGTGAAAATGGTGGTGACGTCACGGTCGTTGCCAACAACAAGACATGTACTAGATTGCAGCGCAGTTTAAATAGTGCGAAAAGACTGGCTGTGTCGGATACCTCTCAAGTATAGCTTTAGCGAACACATAATCTAACTTAAGCATTTATTCGTTATTTTACGGATCCTCATAAGACATAACCTAACATAGCAGGTAAATTTTAAGACTGTTGGGTTCACACGCGTGCTTTGAAGCAGAGGAGAAATAAAACTTTTCTGGTATGAAGATAATTTGAGTATAAGTGAAGTAACAGCAAGGGAAGACTACTGTGAAATAAACGGAATCGGAAATAAAAAAAAAAAAAAAAAAAAAAAAAAAAAACAGAGGGACTAGTAATTCGTTGTTCTTTTTTATATTGCTCATATGTTAGTTATCTTAATCATTATGCTAGGACCGTGAAAGCACATGACTCAGTGTATATTTATAATTACCCCATAGTGTAACGTTGTTGTCACTGTAGTTGCTTATTTTAACTTTAAATTATAAGTGAAGTTGGCACTAAGGTTAGCAAATAGAAATTAGAATAACAGTTTTTGTATCTATTACGAAGCAATGTTTCTCAAACAGCCTCTGTTATAGGCAAATACATGTAATATTAATTTATACCAACCACAGTGAATTCTGTACACGGTGTAAGTTTAGCCATTCTGAATGCCGTTGAAATGTTTAACATAACAAACATTCCTGCTACGTAACAATTACAACACAAACATATCACGTTATGATGTTATCCACATGTTCTGATATCATAAAATATTACAGTTGTGATTAGTTTCACCTGTTTTACCTTACTTTTTCAAATCTTTCCACGTCAATGATACGTTGTTTATCAGCGATAGCGCGAAGAATTGAAAAAACGCTCATCATTTGTTTACAGTTTATCTGTACTGAAAACAGATGGCACTGATATGTGCTGAACACAGGGGTAGCACATTCTGCAAGGTTTAGGAGTTAAATTAGTTCGTTCAGATACTGATTTGGTTATTATTATTATTATTATTATTATTATTATTATTATTATTTAGTTTCAGTTCCATATATCTATGTTAAGGAAAATTACTGGAATATTTATGGCATTAGGTAAATATTATTATAGAGTTTATTGCGTTACCGCGTCTTCGGAATTTACTAACAATCAGAAATGCACGACTTTGCAACAGATCATAAGTTCAACAATGACCTTGACTTTGTTATTTCTTAAATGACTTGTAAACTGGTTTGGCGTATATTAAATATAATACAACATTGAAGTGGATATATTAATGTACTCAAAACGAAAGGAAAACTCAATTTGGGCAAAATTATTTACAAATACCCGCTAAAACAAGCAAAAATGAACAAATTTAAAATGGCGAACATATTTTTAATTCATGAATAACATTAGCTATTATTCATAGCAATACTATTTCTGCGTATTATTGTAAAAGTAAAATAGGCATTTTTGTAATTATTTCCCAAAATTTAATATAGTGAGAAAAACATTATTACCATTTCTAGTTAATTACCACCTTATTTCTCCATGAAATACAGAACATTATGATTAGAATAGCATGCTGACTACTGCTGTATATTAACTAAACCTTTCTGCTAATATAGACGTGTCCTGTTTTTGGGCACCAGTTTTGCTGTCGACCACTACATGCTTTGAAAAGAACATCTTTTGAGGGCAAGGGCCCAAGGGACTGAGCAACCACCCTCACGCAATGCGTGACATTTTTCGCCCCCTACTATAAGGGTAGAAAAATAGAGGTGATTGAAATAAATAAGAGCTGTAGATCCAGGGTCCTTCCTCTACTTCCCTATGTACAAGCTACAGAATAAATAACGAGTGATCCTTACGTCTGGGTAGGGGGTACAAACATCCACACCCTGCACAGAAAACAAAGCTAATATTATATTGTAGCCTCTTTCCTTTCTAAAGCAACTTTTGTTGTCTGTTTGGTGACCGTTTCACCGTTAAGGTTACCACCATAGTAAAGAAATAACTAGAGCCAGCTTTCCCCTGTGATCGTGTAGGCTTATGGTGGATAAATTTAGTGAACTTTTCCTTCCTTGTGACCAACTTAATAGAGAGAATGGACCAAAGATGAAGACCACGTTGAAATATCAAGTAAACTTTCGCTAATACATTTAATATTTGCTATTGACATCTCGCATCATGATTTGGGTATCAAAAAATGGTCCCTTAAATGTCTGAACGCTCATTAAGTGAAATTCAATTCCAACCGCTTTAGAAAGGGTTGTTTTAGTTCTTATGGTCGCATTGTGTCTTTTTAAGAGCCTGAAAGTTAAGCATTATTATCTGGGTGTATTTATTTCAGAGTCAGATAGAAATGTACACATTTCCGTACATTTGGGGTCCCTAGGGTCCGTTTTTATTTTGCCTTTTTACCTATTCTTGGCTTCTGCTGCCTATTTTAAGATTTAAAACTTTATTTGGCCTGTTTTGGGTCGTTATTAATTATTTCTGCGATTATTCACGCATTTAAAAAAAAACACACTAAGAATTTCAACATATCCAAGTGAAGAAAGTTATAAAAATTAAATGGCACGTTCACCTCACAAAAACATCTATTGAGAATCTTGTTAGACATTTATTTCTTTTCAAGCAGTCAAAAACTTTCTCCTCAACCTGTTCACATAAGTTCCTTAAATAGCAGAAACTTCATTACTGAAAGAAACGTACAGTTACCTCTGGCATACGAATACCATGAAATAGAGTGGGTGAGGGAAGTATTATTTTGAATAGTCCTGGCGAATGATCTTGTATCGATCTGCGCGAGATAAATCTAGGAAATTTGTGTTGAGGGTAAGTTCTCAACTGCATAAATATAACAAACAATTGTAAGCGAGAAAAATGAGAGCGGTACAATATCCCTACGATGTGTTCAGCACGGAAGTAAGAGAGGTACTAACCTGGTTCCCATATAAACGTATAAACATAAAATGAACTCGGCCAGAAACCACTGCCCACCTTTTGCTAACTACCGGGCTTATTAATTAATTTGTCTTAATGAACATTTCCTTGATGTTCTGTTGTATGAGTTCTTCCAAAATAGCTTGTTTTAAATATCTTTAATTACTTAGCAGAAAGTTATTTTTCCATAATTTTTTTTTATTAGTGTTTAACGCCCGTTTTTACTACTGAGGTACCACAGGCGGTGACATTGATGATACATGAGATGAAATGATATATTAGGAAAGGATATTTTTAAGGAAGCAAACGTTCCAGGCCTAAGTTTAGGATACTTTCCTGGCATTTGCCATTTATAAGGACTGAGGAAAACCTAGAAAAAACCTCAGTCAGAGAGGACGGTCCTGATGGGATTCGAACCCTAGACCTCCCGCTTACGAGTTCGCACCTTAACAACCTGGGCCACCCGTGGCATTTTTGTTTTCCATAATGATAAACGACTATGACAGTTGATATATTGATAAAAAAAAAGAAAAAAAACATCTTGCTGTTGCTTGTAACCAGGAAAAATAAGTTTAAGTATTTTAATTATATGACAAAGAAATTATTAGTTGTATTAAATGCCTATTTTCATTAATAATGAGTGATATTATTCTCTCTTTTCTCTTTTAAATTTTAATTGTTTTACTGCACATTTTCTGTATTTTAAGTACCTTTTGGCCTGCCCATTTTAACCAAAACAAATGCCTGATATTTTGGCTTTGGTCATTATGATCCAGAAACAAAAGAATCGTTGAAGAAAAAAAAAACTGAATTCTGCCCGTCAATATAACTTGCACGCTTATAAATTGGTAGCAGTATTTTTTTTTAATATAAAGATAAAATAAATTTGTTGAGAAACGTAGTGGTAGCATTTTCTAAATGGTTTTCACACCAACACAAAAAATAGCGTGCAAAAGTTGGTAATACTGCTGTTTACTAGCCACGTATAGGGAAACAGGTAGCACGATCGTTGTTTGTTTAGTGCGTTGAAAGTAAAGTTAGCAGTAACAAGCGAGTTAAGAAAAGAAAAAATGTGACTCGCTTTTTGACTGCTGGTGATTTTGGAGGAGAAATTTATATCTGTATGGCAACACTGTAGGTCACGGAGAGTAGCATAAGAGAACCCGTGAAGGACGGGAGTCGCAAGACGATAACAACATGTCATTGCTGCTGATGTTATTGTACAGTTGCGGAAGAAATTCTTCATTTCATCGGGATATGATTTTGTTCTTTATCTGCAGTACATTTCACACAGCGTGTTTCGCATCAACAAAAGAGTCTGGGTCTCCTGCAGCGATACAACGAGGAAGAGTATGCGTTTCTGTCCTGAATCTCACAGGAAACCATCTAGAGCCCCAAGAGCAAGCCCAAAACCACATCGTGACTTCTTTCACTGAGAGAGTCCACTGCTTTCTCAAATCAATGAAAAAACTTTGCAGAAACTGAAGAAAACGCCTCGAACGATATTATTTTTCTCTATGATAATGCCCGACCTCAAACTTCCCAACTGATGACAAATAAACTTAAGATATTTCAACATCTTCCGTACAGCGCAAAGTTTCCCCTTGCGAGCGTGAACATGGTTTGAAACGGATGATGCCTTGTGGCATTACTTCTGCGCACTTTGGAGTCTCAGTTTTGATGAAACATTTTTAAGTATTCATGTGTTTTTGTAGAGCTTTCATCGAAGCTCTCACAAATGTCGTTGTTATCAGCAGTTTACTTTACAGATCAACATTTCAGGATGCTGTAGCTTTCTATTGGAAAAAAGCAGATACAAAATCAGGTCGACGTGTATGAACTTTTTGCGATATTATTGAATGTTTGTGATGCTCCAATATATTTCATTGATTTCACGCTACAACGCGCTTTATAAACGAGAACTGTCGTTAAACGAATATAGCAAACTGGGGGTTTCACAAATATCTTCCTTTGGAGGCAATTGCGTTATGCAGAAATCAGAAGAGAGCGGTTATTGATACGTAAACACATAACTCTAGCGTCAAACCTGGCTTCAATTATTTTTCATTATACAGTTAGTATCAGACATATCGATCACAATATTTTTTGTTTTACAATCAGTTCCAGCAATCACATACAGTCCTAATGTGTGTGTGTGTGTGTGTGTGTGTGTGTGTGTTTTTTAGCATACTTTAATTTATTTAAACCTTGGCTTAAAAGCAATTTCAACGCTAGGAAGGACTTCCGTAAGTTTGGTACACCTGTCGTATCAAAATATTTGTGCACCTACGCTCAGCCTTCAGGAAAACATCCTCTATAGCGCCCCCCCCCCCAGCTGACTCCCTGTGACGTTAGAACGGCATGTCCTCGTGTGCTCGATCCGTTTGTGTCACGCACGCTGTTGATAGAATCAATGGGGCCTACTTTCCTGTATTTATATACACGTTACTAGATCTACTCTCTCTCTCTCTCTCTCTCTCTCTCTCTCTCTCTCTCTCTTGATTCATTTTATTTATGGACGCTCTTTAACTTCTCAGGTCATCAGCGTCCCATTTAATTCAGTGCGTGAAACGGCCGACAAATTTTGCTCAGAGGCCTCTTTTTTCAGGCTTGAGGTTCTTTTTCGTGCCGTAAATGTACGACACGGGACCCACGGCTTTACGCCCGAAAAAAATCCATCGGTCCTGGCCGGGTTTGAATCCCCGATCTTGGGTATAGGAGGCAAGTATGGTAACCACTACACCACCAGGACCGACTGATCTACTCTTATTGTCATGGAAACGATAGTAATGCATTTTTATGTAAACACTAATCAGCCCGTCGTGTTCCTGAGCAATTCATTCCGAAGTATCCTGGGTAATCGCTTCCTTCCAGGGTTGTAATTCCTGATCTTGTAAGTAAATATGACACTACTGGTATAAAACAACAATCACGCGAAGACAGAAGAGGAAACGGCGAAAATCTTGAACGTGCGCCAACAAAACCACAACCGAAGTTGGCACAACAAATTGGGATACCAGTGTCTTCTGCACATGCAGCAACAAAATTAATGAAACTCAGGCCGTAGAAGTGAACACATATGTCCATAGTCTACAAGGTGATCCCGTAGCAGGTATGCGTTATTGTGAATGGTTTCTTTCATCAGTGACTGAAGGGTTAATCGCCCCATTCAGATGAGGCGTGGTTCCACCAAAATGGTCGTGTGAACACTCCCAACACTAATTCTAATTGTATATTATTATAGGATAATTAAGAGTTTGGTGTAGGAATAGCGCAAGACGCATAATTGTTCCGATTTTTACGAGCAGACAGTTAAGGGAGAGACGTACCAAAATGACATTCTGAACCCCATTTTTAATCAACTGAAGGAAGAAGAGATAGCTTATGGGTGGTTTCAACAAGATTCATACAGCAGAAGAGTACATGGGGGAAGTGTTTGTCAATTTAGTGCTGGTGTTATGTCCTGTCGTTCCCCAGATCTAAGTCTGCGATTTTTATTTGTAGGGCAGTCTGAAGGACAAAGTATGCAGAACAAATCCTCATTTTCTATAAAATAAGAGATTATATACAGTATTAATAAGCGAAGTCAGAGTACAGGTGCGGCCGGCTGTGGCATGCCCAGCTGCCGAGATATAAAACCCCGTACGAGCGGTAAGGACATATTCTGGAAGTCCTTTATATAAAAGTATATTAAAATTAAAAAAAAATGAGATTGGTTGTCCATATAGCCTGACATTGGCAGAGGAATACAAAGCACATAAAATGGTTTTTGAAGCACTTGCTGTAGACCGGCTCCGGTATTTTGTTGTTAAAACATCCTCACTAAGACGAACATTGCCCCTCTCTCTCTGCGAAAACAAAATCTAATTTAAGAAACAAAATTCCTCTGATTTTTTTTAATAGAACCCCTTTCGAAGCAGTTCAATATACACAAGTAATGATATTTTAAAAATAATTTAGCATTTGAAGTAGATGCACACACATCCTTAACTGCAAAAGCGATCGTCAAATGTTCAAGTCCCGTTCCCGCAGTCAAGAGGTTCCAGTAATAAACTCTTCGCTGCAGGTAGTATCAACATGTTTTGAGTTTGCCAAAGAGAATGCAATAATTTCAAGAGCAGTAATATATTCCGTACTCCAACTGTGGTGCAATAGATGGGTTTAATGCACGCCACTGAGTCAACTTCTGAAATAAAATTAACTTTTGAAGAAATATTTGGGTTTCTGCGCTAAGTATATGCGCAAAAACTCTATATAATATTTCTAACAGCTTTTTAGACATTTTTAGAAACATTTTCTTAATTTTCCTCTGATTTATAAAGCACGAATGTTCGAGGGCCATTAATGATTAAGTGAAACGTTAAGTTTTCCCACGAATCTTGTGTTTTATACAAACCGTCGCATCAGTATGCTAAAAGGTTGTATACAACAGTTCATTTTTTATACTTTAGGACAAGCGGATTTCGCCCTGGGCTTATGCAATGTTTATTTTTAATTAGCAGATCAAAGAGGCACTTGGGCGAGCCTTGTGCCCGAGCGTTGTATTATTTTTATTAAAAACTGCCAAGATAGAATGGCGCATTATTTGCGATAATGACGAGAGAGAGAGAAATTGCTTCTTCAAAGTGTTGTATCTTTATTAGAGATGGAGCCCAAATTTGTTTAAATTGTAGTATATTAAACGCGGTTTTCTGAAAGTTAATTTTAAATTATATTTAGTATAGTTTAGAAAACCGAACATGGTAACACTTCTTATTTGCAATTGGGAGCGTTCAAATCCTTTTTCGTGGTCGCTTAGAATCTTTCCTTTCCAAGAATTTTCCGCTCTCCCATTTCACTTCATTTCATGTTACAGAGTCGAAAGAGCCAGGTCAAGTGGACTGATGTTATGTGCAGCGTGATGATAGATTCGCACTTTTGCAAGGTTTCTGGTGTAAAAGCCGCCTTTCCTGGGGCTTTAACTTCTTGAACGTCCGCCGGCGTCGGGGGTAATCAGTCTGGGAACAATATTTGGGGTTCCGTCTACATCTTTGCTTGCAAAGGTGCCTCCCCAGTCAAAAATGGCCATCGGTCTCTTTTTGTATACTTTCAATCATACTGTTTGTTATTAAAACATGCTGCTACTTTTTTTTTGAGTAGAAGGAAACGTTCCAGACCCAAGTTTAGGTACCACCCCGGCATTTGCCAGTTATGAAGACTGAGGAAAACCTGGAAAAACCGCAGTCAGGGAGGACGGTGCTGGCGGGATTCCAACCCCAGGCCTCCCGCTCACGAGTCCATGCCTTAACAACCTCGGCCACCAGTGGCGGTCTGCCACTTTTGGAAATACCCATATGACAACTAAGCCGTCCTTGCAGTGTAAACAATTGCACTCAACAACAATTAAAATGTTAAAAGAAAAGACCGTCTAGGGACAATTGCTTGCTGGATTTTTCCAACACGACTCTCGTCAACATACGGTTTAACACTGTAGGCAAAACGCCAAGTCCATCACCTTATCTGATTGATCTGCTCAGTGATTGAAATAGGCAAGGTAAAAATCAATATGACGGAAGTCATTGTTTGAAAAGAACAAACAAGAGTCTCTGTCATTTATCGATCGCCCCAGAGAACAACTGCAAACTTTAAAAATGAACAAAGGTAAGCGTTCTCCTTAACATCAGCACATCAGTGTTGATTAGAGAAACACACAAGGAGAAGTCAGAAGACAGCATGAAATTCTTCGTGACCTACTTTAACGTTTCGTGAGCAAACACCTCCGAGAAGACAAGCAGATCTTCATGAAATGTCCAAATTGTATGCGTTGACATCCCTTAAAGATCAAGATATTTTGAGAACTATAACAGAATTTTTTAAATTTTCTCAGTCAAATCTCCATTATATGCACATTTTGTGTTCACTTAAGAGATAATTAATATCTGGGGAGAGATAGAAGGAAATATTTTGGAAAATGTTCATTGAAACCTGTATGCAAGTTGCCGCTCTCAAGACGTGATAGAGGGTACCCAACGATAGAGCGTGTTACTCTACGATAAGTATTTATTTTGTTACAAAAATGTATGCGGTCAAATGGGGTGGATTATTATAACTGTGTCACAAGATAATATCATCTTTATTAATGTGCTTTATGTATACGTAGATATATTATTAACCCCTGTCTCTTAGCGGAAATATCCTGTTCCATCTTGAGAGTTTATCTGGTGATTATGCTGTTTTGGTTACAAGAGTAATATACAAATACATATAGTCGCAGGAAAAAAAAAATTGCCCATTTGATTAGAAATGAAAAAGCAGGATTAGGGGCATCTCTGGTGGTCTTTTTTTTTAAGTTAAATTTCGAGACATGATTAGCAACAGTTATATATTAATTAACACACAAATTAAAAGCTCCATCCTTGAACGTTATAAAAATTGACTTTGTCCAATAGATTTGAACTCCAAGTTCAAATCCAGTCAAATGGAGCAAATTACCAATACTAATCGCTATTTTTGCAATTTCACCACCAGCCTCCGCTTCCGTGATTTCGGAAGTCATTAACATCAGGTTCTAGCCGCCTGATAAGGCTGGTAAAAACAAATAAAAAGTTGTTTCTGAAGATAATATTCTTTGAGCTTAATGCATTTAGCCCAGCAGATTCCAAAAAAGAAAATCTTTTGAAATGTACATAATGCGCATTTACAGCACATAACCTCTTCAATCGACGAAACAATCTTCCGCCCAAGTCAGTTTTTGAAGTTAGGAAAGAGAAAACGGGACATATAGCCAAATCTGGGGAATAAGGTGGGTGCGGATTATTTCGGAACTTAGCTCAAGCACTTTAGTCATCGCAATGGCCAAAGTGTGACCAGCGCATTTTTCCGGTAGAGTAGCACAGTTGGGACGCCGATCTTGGTCCCTTATACGTCTACTCACTTTGCAAACAGAGCAATAACAGCCAGCCACTTATAAATAGTCATTCGTGATGATAACCTGGGAGTACTACAATGTTAGCTTTTTCCGGTGCACTTTCACCTTCGCCAACTCACTGTTTTGACCGCCAGTTTTTTTAGTCGATCCTGATGGTGTAGTGGTAACCACACTTGCCTCCTAAACCCAAGATGGCGAGTTCAATCCAGGCCAGGATCGATGGATTTTTTTCAAGGGTAAAAAGTTAAGTATGACCGTGGGTCCCGAGTCGTATATTTACGGCACGATAAAGAACCTCAAGTCTGAAAGAAGAGACTTCTGAGAAAATTTTGTCGGCCGTTTCACGCCCTGAATTGAATGGGACGCTGATGACCTGAGATGTTAAAGAGCGTCCATTAACAAACCAATCAAAAAAAAAAAAAAAAAAAAATCAACTGCCGTTTTGTCTCCGAGGAGTTGTCGTGGATAGAAATTCCACAGTCACAAAACGACTTTGAAATATCCTTTCTCAAGTATTCTTGATCTGAGTCAACAAACGCCATAGCGCACCCAGCTTCTTCAGATGCAGAATATTATGTGCCCGTTCAAATGAGATGCCTACCATCTCGGTAATCTCACGAATTCAGTCATCTGTTACGACACCATGAATTTGATCTACATTTTCTTCAGAGCAAACAAATCGGGCGTATGGAATGTGCAGTATTTGCAGAAAAGCTGAGAAGTTATACACTTATTTAAAAATAAGAAGAAGAAGGAAAGCAAATTGACTATGCTACTGCCCTATGCGAACTCCAATGCCTGGCCAGTTAGTAACTTGCCATTAGAACGTAAACATTTACTTCCAATACAAACATGGGACACAATTGGACATGGGTGTACTTTGAAAAAATGCAATTTTTTATCTCAAAACTTCTCAAGTAAATCGTTTCCTAATAAAACAAAATATTAAAATTAACAATAAAATATGTCGCAGTATACGAACAAACCTCTCAACGGTTTTTACATTTTGCATTCTTGTACTCCTTTTCCGGATTTTTCTTCCAATTACCGACCACTTAGCACACCATTTCAGACTTCTATCGCAAAAGGAAAGAGGGCTGACTTGCTTTGATACAACATCTAAGGAATATTTTATAACATCTAAATGGTTTCGTTTCTCCTTTTCGTTTAGAGTGTGAAGGCTCCAAATGTAATTTACATTTTTGAAGTTTGTAGAACGGTCTCTTAAATGGCAATATCAAGAAGAATGACAATGATTGTGTGCTGTTTTGGAAGTAATTGGAGAGAGGGCGAAGTAGTCTATGTCAAAAAAAAAAAAAAAAAAAAAAAAAAACAATATTTCTCTCTCTTCTTCTATCGCCATCAAAGAATGGAAGAATATTAACTATAACGTTTGAAGAGTTTAGATAGAGGTTATACAGTGTGAATCTAAAGTCCTTCCCCGATTTTGGGAGTCGATAGAACAGACACTATGACAGACATAGCGAAAACGCTTTATATTAATGAAAAGAGTATCTCTCCAAATCTCCATTCGTAATAGGCGACGTGACGTAGTTATAGATTATACGCTAAAGGGCAGTGGTATTTGAAAACATGGCGTTACTGATGCACATAAAGCTTTCTGAATGTTACAATTCGCTAAATATGAGTACGTTGTGATAGTATATCACAATTTCGTACGAAACATCAACAAGAACTTCCTACAGCCAAAACAACTCGTGAATGGTACAAACGGTTTGCACCGACTGGCTGCTTGTGTGATGGACAACGAACAGGCCGACCAAGAGTGTCGGTTCAGACTGTTGATTGTATGTGAGAAGTATTTGTTAAATTCCTCAAAAAGTGAACGCGTCACAAGACCCAGGAATTGTAGACTCCACAGCCAACTGTTTGGCGTACTTTACGTCAACAACTTAAAGTGAAACCATACCAGATACAGCTGTTGCAGGCGCTGAGTTCCGAGGATTACAATCGTCGTCTTCAATTCTGTGTTAATTTTCAAGAGCAGCTAGAAGAAGACGATTTTGCCGAGAATCTGATTTTTAGTGACGAGCCCACGTTTCATTGTCCGGCAAAGGGAATGGGGCACGAAAAAGCCTAGTGCTGTGGTAGAACAGTCTACCATTCCACTAAAGTCAATGTGTTTTTTTGCTGTGCCTTCGTCAATAGTTTACGGATCGTTTATCTTTGCGGGAAAACTGTTACCGGTCCATTGTACCTGGACATGCTGCAACAAAGGGCTAATGTCACAATTACTGCAGATAGCCAGGACATTATTTATCAGCAAGATGGGGCTCCTCCTCATGATGTCCGTGAGTATATCGACGCTAAAGTTTTTCTTTGCAAGATTAGAGGGACTGCTCGAGATGACTCTTCTCTTCTCCTGTGGCCTCCACGGTTACCTGACCTTACCCCATGTGATATTTTATTGGGTTATATCAAATATGTGTTTTCATGTTACCTTTTCCACATGATTTAGTACAGACGCAAGAGAGGATAACGCATGCAGTCGCTGATATCGACCGTCAGAAGTTGGGATGTGTGACAAGAGTTGACTACAGAATGACGTCGGCCGCATTACCAACGGAGAACACATGGAACACCTATAAGGTTTGTACCAACTTGGAGAGATACTCTATCCACTGATCCAGTTCTATCGATTATGGAAGGACTTTAGAATCACCCTGTACCTTTGCATTCTTCCATTCTACATTACATTTGTCAATGGGGGGAATATAATTTTAAAATGGAATTTTTTACGGTAAGCTTATTGAGTAAGGGGCCGCCTGGACGCGGCTGATTGATGGGGAAATGCAGCCACCACAATCGGGAGAAAGGAGATAAAGTAACCGCGCGTAAAATTGCATTTTTACTTTTCTGAAACTATAAATATTTAAAAACTTAAATAAGCATAATCAGTGTTACAATGTCCCTCATTGGCAATGCCTTGCCGGAATCTGCTTAAGGAATTCGCTGCATTTCATCTAAGCACACAGCGGTTCGAAACAAGTTTCTTATCTTTGGATATTTCCTAGCGAATCGCCTTTCTCCGTCTCTGCAAAAATAGGGTTTAACATATGTACAGCATATAAAAACCCTCATTCTTTAAGACTGTGTTTATGGAATGGCATAAATAACGAAGAACAATTAGCAGACAACCACACAACACTCGCTGACAAAACTTCCCTCAAACTAACTACAAGTTGCTACCTCCAAATGCATTATAAAATCTTGATTTTTGACCTTCCCGTACGCAATAGCGTTCCATTGGTCCTTAGCTCAAATAATATCACTGTAAAACAAAATTTGAGTATTGAATGATTAAGTAGCTAAATGTTATAATGACTGTTGCTGTGCATCCCCAGGGCAGACAGTCAGTACGCAATATCGTATTCAATGTGCGATCAACTTTGAGCTGCAGTACCTGCCCATTTTGTATGACAATGCTCGAGCATATCTAGCATACAATGGGAGTGATAAGGTATTCGCTTTAGAAGATTCCAAAGATTCTTTTGACATGTAATAAAATGATTATATATCTGCAGAAATAGTCAATAGTTAAAAAGAAAAACAGAATGCTTATAATAATCATTATTTGCAAATAAGACGGATGAAAATCGGAAAATACATAAACAGAAAAAAAAAATAACACCAAAATATGATTAAAAACGGCTTAGTGAATCTTGGAAAAAGTCTTGAATTTAATACCGAAGCTTATAATGTGTTTATTTATTATGAAAAAGACTTTGAAAAAGTAAAAAGGTCCCTTTTATGGAAAATATTAGAAGCCAGAGACCTTCTTAAACACATTATTACTGCCCTTTAGAATTTGTATGTAAGAAAGTAGGTCCATAAGTTTCCGGCCTCGAGGATAAGGATTATCGCTTCAAAAAAGCCTTATCTGGTGTCATACAAATAACCCGCTCCGCTCTGTTCAGTTGTTCAGGTGTAGTTGCACAGAGAAGGCTATGTGTAGAACATTGTGATATGTTCAAAATGGAGTATCGAACTGTTATTACGTTCTGCACAAAAGGACTTACTCCAAATGAAATTAAACTGCAGGTCAGTCCTTGGAGGTGCTCACTCATTAAAACATCGCTCTTGTGGAAGGAAAAATTATGGAAGACCGGCGGTTCAAAGTTACAGAAATGGCAGCAAGGTTGGGCCTTTCTAAAACAACAGTCCTTGAACATTTAAACATGAATAAGGTTAGTGCAAGATGGGTGCCTAAACTTCTTTCCTCAATCCAAAAGCAGCAACGAGTCATCTGTTGTCAGGCATTTTTGAAGCTCTGCCGTGGCAACGAGAGAGAAGTTTTGCAAACCATTGTTACACGAGATGAAACTATGGTTCTCTACAATTATCCCTTGTGCAAAAAAGAATCCATGGAGTGGCGTAAACCTGGCAAAGCACGGCCTCTAAAGGCCAAGATCACTCAGTCAACCAAGAAGATCATGGCCACAATCTTTTGGCACTGGGAAGGAATATTCTTCATTGACTTCAAGGAAGTGAATACCACAGTAAATGGGGAGTACTATGCTGGCCTACTGCACGGACTACGTGTTTCCATCAAAGAGAAAAGGCGAGGAAAGCTGAGTGGTGGTGTGCGCCTTCTTCACGACAACGCGCCTGTGCACACAGCTCTTGTTGCAGGGGAAGCTGTGAAGAAATGTGGCTTCAAGGACATCAACCATCCACCCTACAGGTCAGATCTAGCTCCCAGTGACTATTTCCTCTTTTCAAAACTCAAGAATGGCCTTCGAGGAAGGAAATTTAAGTGTGACAAAGAAGTGATGAATGCTGTTTATGTCCATTTTGCAGACAAAACCTCGGACTATTTTATTTTGGGGGGGGGGGTTGAAATGTTAATTCAAAGATTTGAGAAGCATATTGCAATAAAGGGTAACTCTATTGAAGAGTGAAATATAGTTTTTGTCTTTATCATACTTAGAAAATGGTTAGGCCGGAATGTTACGGACCTACCCTGGTAAATACCAAAATAATTTATTTGTTTAGGTCTTAAAATATGAAGATGCAGTACTTTATTTAATTATATAGTGAAGACCTAGATATGAAGTGGAAAGATGAAATACAGTCTGGAATTAAAATAAAACGAAAAGCATCTTTAAAGCTTTACTATATGCTGATGATCAAATAGTTGTCCAAGAAACAGAAGATAATCTACAAAGAGCAGTGTATAGATTGAGCCAAATGCAATGTATTATAATATATAACTGATCTACAAAAAATATTGCTTTTAAAGGGAAGAATCCTGTTAGATCGAAGATATTAATAAGTGAAAAAATATTGAAACGGGTGTCTCATTTTAATTATTTAGGGTGTGATATTTGTTTTAAATTTGACAAAGAAGTTGAAATGAAAGTTAATAAATTTCAAAACATTAGTGGAAACATTAGAAGAACTTTAGGGGAAAAAACTAGAAGAGAGACGCAAATAAAGTTTCATAAGGTTATGAGTGCGTCTACTGTTCTTATATATGGTTCCGAACCGTGGACAGCGTCAAATCAGTATACTGTCTGCGGGGTGAAATTTATAAGATGTGTACCAGTGTTGATAAAGTAAGAAATAAAATAATAAGATCAAAATTCGAATATTTGTTTCAACTAACCATAGTATAAATGAAAATAAAAGAAATGCAAAGATTGCATTGATAGTATAACAGAGAATAGACTGCCAAAGTAGATAATGATTATAAACCAATTGAGAGATTTGGGTGGACCTCGTAAAAAATGGCTTGACGATAGAGACCAGAACAAGTGAAATTACCTAATCTTTGAAAGGAAGAGGAGGAGAAGCAGAAGAAGAAGGAGAAGAAGAAGAAGATATGTGCAGAAGTACTTTTGAACAAAATATATTAAGTTTTAGAAAAAAAAAACACCAAATATGATCTATATGGTTAATTAACAGTTAACAACTTGTACAAATTTGTACTCGATATCTCACTTGTCTCATAAGTTTTAAATGCGTCTTTCGTACACAGTACTGGTAACTTTACAGAAATTCTCAGTACTCTAAGGAATGCATAGCACGACTACAGTTCTCACGAATTATGCATTATGTCTTTATGCCTATGCGGCACGTGAGACTGTCCTATATGGCTGAAATTCAATTTTGAGTCAGGCAAATTCATGGTTTTGACCTGTTTTTGCAGTCGCTATACAAAATATGATAATTTGACGTTCAGTTGCTAGGCAATATTTCCGTTAAAATGTTTTCGTGTTTGGAAATGGAAATTTCTGCAATTTTCTGATATCAGGAAAGAGAGAGTAATGTTTATATATTTATACAGCGTGTATCCGAATAACTATTCTTAATTTTCTGATGTGATAGAGGACATGAAAAAAATGAGTTTCCAGAAATGCTTCGTTTTCAATATAAAAGACAGAGCTCATCACTCACATTGGCTGCATTTGTGTTTCAGCTATTCTTGTTACCATGGAAATAATAAACAAATGAAGTCAGTTTTTACTTGTATGTCACAAAATTTCTTCTGTGAGATCTGTTTATTAAAATACATCGGTATATAAATATTGAATTTGCAGACATACCTAAGACATTTGGAGCAACTTACGGCAATGCTAATTTGACAAAGCGAATCTTTGAGGAGCAACACTCTCATCTTGACATACAACATTTTCAAGACTGGATCAACGTCTTGGAGATAGTGGCCACTTACAGACGAAGCAAGTAAATTCAGGAGCGAATGGAGCTGTGAGAATATTTTACTTTGCAGATGTTTGAAAATATTCCACGAACTAGCATTCGAGCTGTTGTCCATTCGATGAACACCGGTCATATGTCTGTATGGAGAGTCTTAAGTGAATGTGAGAAGCATACATTTCATATCCAAACATTAATCCCAGCTGATTATCCTAACAGACAACAATTTGCTGAATGATATTTATATACCGTTATAACAATGAACCTGATTTTGCTTGACACATTTTCTGGACAGAAGAGGTTTGTTTTTTAAGAGATGACTTTTTTATTACACATAACAGTAACATTCAGAGTGACATAATCATAAAGCTGTGGAGGATCTCTGCAATCAATGGAAGTTTTCTGTAAATATTGGGTAACTTTCTAGTGGAGTCATATGTTATGCCTGAACGATTGAATGAAGATGTTTATGGTTTTTTGTTGCAGAAATGCTTCCGGAACTACTGGAAGATGTCCCAATTAATATTCACAGAAATATATTTCAACGCCACGGTGCACCCGCACATTTCGATTTTAATTATCGAAATTATTTAAATATACATTTTCAAAATCGTTGGCTTGGGAGAGCAGGTCTAGTTGCTTGGCCGGCACATTCCCCAGTTGATTTTTGTGTTTGGAGTCATATTAAATCAATTGATTATAAAACAATCATCGACACAGCAGAAGTTAATTGCTAGAATGATTCTTGTTTTTGACATCTTCGTAACCACCACAGATATTTCGAAGGATTCGTTGTTCAATCAATCATACAGCGTTATACTTTATGTGTCAACAATGATGAACAGTTCCTGTAGTTTGTCAATACCATTTTCTTAATATTTAGTATTATTCAAAAAATTGCTGTTTAGCTATAGAAAGTAAATAAAGTAAATTTCCAATTTGAGATTCATTAATGTTTCCCTTCATACTATTATAACGTGGAAACGAAGCATTTTGGACATTATTAATGAAAAGTGTTTAAGTTCATGTCCTCTATGTTTATTCTTTATCAGGTATTGGGCTTTTTAAGGGCTGTTGCGAGGTGCAAATTATTCATTTATTAATTCGGGCATATTTTCTTAAGTCTTCCAATATTTAGTCTTTCTTTTGCGGAGTAAGATGGAGTTTATTTTGGATATTTTTCATCCATGTGCTCTAATCATTTGCGTTGTTCATTAATATTATAAATTTTGACTTCTTATATCTTTATACCCGAATCTGTTTCGTCTTATTTCTTCTGACATTGGTGTTAAACATTGCATTTTCAACGCTTGCAGTTTATTTTCATCTCTGGATGTCATCCTCCATGTTTCACTTCTATATAAAACTCCTGTACGAGAAGCAGTCGGATAACAACAGCACACTTCTTGGATTTAGATCTTCTCCCGCCGATGAATGAACTGGTGCACACAACTCCTCACTTTGACTACCACCTCTCGTTCTGGAAACGCTTGCCACGTGCTGGGGTCCTCGTGCGAGGAAAATGAAAGAAGTCACAGGGTGCCAGCCAGATAGGGTGAATATGCAGGATGGGGTAACAGTTCATTACGCATTTGATGTGAAGAAATATGCTGGCGCGTTGTCGTGCAGTAAACGAACTCCCCTGGACAGTTTGATGGTCTCCCGCAATCTGATCAGGAGGTGCTGATAATGTTTTACAGTTATTGTCTGGTTCTTGCAGACATAATCAGTCAACAGCATACCATGGGAGTCCCAAAAACACTGAACATGACGTGTGTGTCGGTGTTTGCTCTGCTACTTTGTCTTGGACTCATCTACAGTGACCAGGCGCTCAAAGAGTAATCAAGCTGCAACATTCGATTGCCGCTGTTTACTCCGGTGTATCCAGCGTGCCCAAAACGTTGTGAATGCGTACGTACATTCCCTGCACAGATATGCGAGTCTGCAAGTACTACAGCTTCAACTTCCCGGTCATTCGCCGAGAGATGGGCGGACACTTCTTGGCCACATTGGAAATGCCTTCGTCGCTTAACCACAGTGTCATACGAGTAATTTAGGGCAGTGTCTGCATACACGGCAACCAACTCAACATAAATTTCCTTGACAGTTTTTAATTTCAAAAATAGGAAAAGAATAACCGTACGAGCTTCCGTCTTCTCTAGGAAGTGCGCCATCTTGGATTTTGAACTCTTTGCGGCTTTCTGCATAATAATAGCGGGGTAAAATTTACAGGGACACGTGATCGCTGTACAATGCAAAGCCTGAACCGCTTCACTACTGAACCAACTGAAGGATGCTATTCAGGCTAAACGTCCACACCTTGCGAAAAAGAAAGTTCTCTTTCATCACGATAATGCTTCTTCATACACGTCTGGGATTGTTGCTGCAAAACCGCATGACCTTTGTTCGCTTCCAAATGCTTCAACATCCGCCATATTCGCCGGATTTGGCTCCTAGCGATTACTTTTTGATCCCAAACCTGAAGAAATGGCTGACTGGACGAAGATTCACATAAAATGATCAGATTGAAGCTGAGACAGACGCTTATTTTTCACAGTTGGACAAATCTTATTTTACTGAGGGTGTTAAAAGGTTGATAAGTCGTTGGACTAAATGTATTGATTTACAAGGTGAATATGTTGAAAAATAAAATCATTTCTTTTAAATCTTGTGTTTTCTTGGGCAGGCCGAGAACTTTTAGAATGCCCCTCGTAAATATCTTAGATCACAGTAATGTAAAATAAATAAATAAATAAATAAATAACTTATTAAATGACCCATAATAATTACCCAATGTGGTTGCACCGTGAATTTCTTAGGGTGTGGAGAGAGTTTAAATTTTCATTTGCTACCCATGAGTGTATAGTCACAAATCTGCCCACATTTCTACATACATTTTAGAAGAAGGCGCTCCTCCATTGGCAGCGCCATTTCCCTTTTCATTTCTACAGATGCTGTGACGTAATGCAACAATGTATGAACTTGGAACTACGGAAACGGCATTGTTATGTCATGAAATAAAAAGTGTACATACTAGAAATGCTATCAACCTTCATAATTAAGGTCTTTCTTCTTCTTTTGCTTCCATTTCTGACGTAATGTAACCTACCGAATGATGAAGGCGCCTTTAGCGGGAGTTACACGTATCTTATAAACTGCGTAGCGGAGCTATAATGGAAAGTATATTGGCAGTAGATGGCTCTGCAAGAGCACATAGATCGACTTTCAGAAATTTGATTTTAACACGACCGGAAGCACAGCGCGCTATTATATTGGTTTTATATTAGCTGATTATTATAATGGAGAGTAATTTGTTACAAAAATTAAATACCTTCCATGTTTCTTAATTACGATATCGTATTGCCTGACATCCTCTACAGCGGGCGCCTCAATTTTTTTAATTGGCAATTATTATTTTGTGTTACAACAGCTTCTAAGCACAGAATTCTCGAAAAATATTAAAAATAAACATTTTCAGTTGTCACAACATTTCGAAATGTTCTCTATGTATTGTATTATCAAAATCTTTACAGGTCACGTAAGTCACAGCAAATAATATAAGGAATCAATCGGAAATATGGCCCCCATTTTAGTTACGAATATTACTGTAGCTATTGTGTAGTGAAATGGGGTAAATACGTTTACTTTATAAAGGTAGCAATAGTGGATGGGAAACTGTTTAAATTAGTAAATTATTTTTAAAGAAATAAAAATAGCAATATAGTAAATACATGATTTAACACCTTCTACAACACTCGAATTTTAACTAACAATACCATGAGCTCTTGTGAGTTGTGACAATCTATCTGAGCTAAAACGGTTCTCAAAACGTATTCAGTTATTGTTTTCAAACATTCGTTAAACTAGACTTCTAATCCACACTGCCATATGCGTAAAATGAGCCATGAATGCATGTGCCCCATTTGACAGTGACGAAACATTTCGCAGAACAACATACATTTTCTTAGAATTGTATGTTAAGGCTCCACAAGTCCCATATCCGCCGTTGGTTGTCAAAATACCCCTCAGGTTAATCACGGATAATCTCGAATTTGTGCATCACGAGTACAGCTCTAAGCAGTAACATAAGTTAACTTTTGCAGCTAACCAATGCTCTAGCCAACTGACCTATAAAACGAAAAAATATAATGTAATGGATATTGAAGTCTATTGGGAAATTATAAAATAAGTATTACTCTATGATTAATATATAAGCACATATTTAGTAACATGCGTAAGATGAAATGCATACGTCAAATGGGGTAAATGCATACGTCAAATGGGATAATCATAACCAAAATACCCATACCGCGTTTTCTGTAATGATGCGTTTTGTATTATCAAAACATAAATGAATTCACAACATAATATCAAATAATGGATTCAACTTTTTATTGGAACAAGTTTACTTAATTATTCGCAATTATGCATACGTATTTTGTTTCCGCCATCCCATTTTCCGTTATTAACGGACCCCATACTTAGTCCCGAATTACTGGAAACTCCAAATTCAGCCATTACAAGACAAGAGTGTTTCAGGCAAGATTCAGTTTATTCATCATAGCGTCAGATGAAATTGCTTAGGTCAGATATTACTTTTCTTATTTGACAGTAAAAGAAAATATATCGTTGTCTACTTAATGTCCCTTGGACAGCATTTTTCAAAACATCCTATACATCGATAGATAGCTTCAGAATAGTCGATATAATGAAAAACAGTCGACGCTTGTACTCAGTAAATTTGCGCAATAAAGAATGAGGCCACAATTTTTTTTATCGGAAGTCCAATATTGACGAATGAGCCCTCCCAGGTATGATAAAATGACTAGAAAATGTTTTTTTTTATTATCTGACATATTTGTATACAGTTGTTTGCAAAGAAAGAGTGTTGCTCTCTACAGGATAAGATCAACGATCTGTAACAGCTGAAAGTGCGATAAGGTGTCCGATACCCGGCCTATACCAAGCTACAGGATTGTTACTATGATTACTATTATTATCAAATTAGAAAAAAAAATGTTTATTCTAAGACAGAATGAATAAGGAAGCAAATACAAAACACTCTCTGCTCTTTTATCATAATTTATATACATCTATCTATAATATTATAATTTCTACTCATAAAATATTCTGACGTCAATGATCGGTGGTCAAAATTCAATAAACGGGAAACAGTAATAACAATAGTAATTGTACTGTATGTAAAGTTTAGTCAAATTAAAAACAGACATGGTTGTATAAACCAGCTCATGTTATTATGTGTGTTTTATGCTGTTAAAATATGTTGCCTTAAGTGTGACGTCACATCCACCGCTAATAGCGTAGCGTATTGATGCACAGTTACAGAACAAAAATTCGGAAGTGATTGTGGTGTTCTGCAACATCCACAATATAGCCTTAGTCTATTATACATACGAGGGTAGGTCAAAAAGTTTCCGGCCTCACCGACAAGGCTTATCGCCTTCACAAAACCCTTATCTGGTGTCATACCTTGTCTGTTAAGTAAATAACTGCAGCTGTAAGTTCCGCTCCACTGTGCTCAGATATAGTTGCATAAAGAAGGCTATGTGTAAAAGATTGTGACATGTTCAAAACGGAGTTTCGAGCTGTTATTAAGTTCTTCACTAAAGAAGGATCTACTCCACATGAAATTAAACAGCGATTGGGCAGTGTATATGGGGAAGCATCCCCCTCATATTCTACCGTAAAAGAAACTTTTTCAAATGGACCAAGAAAGCACTGAAGACGAAGAGCATGCAGGTCAGCCTTGGAGGTGCTCACTACTGAAAACATCGCTCGCTCTTGTGGAAGGAGAAATTATGGAAGATCGGCGGCTCAAAGTTACAGAAATAGCAGCAACGTCGGGCTTTACTAAAACAACAGTCCTTCGAATTATTCATGAACACGAATAAGGTTAGTGCCTAGACTTCTTTCCTCAGTCCAAAAGCAGCAACGAGTCATCTGTTGTCAGACATTTTTGGAGCTCTGACGTGGCAACGAGAGAGAAGTTCTGCAAACCTTTGTTACAGGAGATGAAAATATGATCCTCTACTATGATCTCTTGTCCAAAAGAGAACCAATGGAGTGGCGTAAACCTGGCGAAGCACCGCCTCTAAAGACCAAGGCCACTCAGTCAACCAACAAGATCATGGCCACAATCTTTTGGCACTGTGCAGGAATACTTTTCATTGACTTCAAGGAGATAAACACCACAGTAAATGGGGAGTACTGTGCTGCCTACTGCACAGACTACGTGCTTCCATCAAAGAGAAAAGGCGAGGAAAGCTGAGTGGTTGTGTGCGACTTCTTCAAGGCAGCGCGCCTGTGCACACAGCTCTTGTTGTAAAGGAAACTGTGAAGAAATGTGGCTTCAAGGAGATTGATCATCTACCCTACAGCCCAGATCTAGCTTCAATGAATATTTCCTGTTTTTAAAACTCAAGAAGGACCTTCGAGGAAGGGAATTTAAGTGTGACGAAGAAGTGATGGATGCTGTTTATGCCCATTTGGCAGACAAGACTTCTGACTATTTTGGAGGGAACATTGAAATGTTAATCCAAAGATGTGAGAAGTGTATTGCAATAAAGGGTTTACTATACTGAAAAGTGAAATATAGTTTTGTATTTATCATACCTAGAAAATAGTTAGGCCGGAAACTTATGGACCCCCGTATGTGTTTTCTGATCTAGAAATATTTGTGTGAGGGATTTTTAAACCAACTCTGTACGATTTATATAAACGATAAATCTGGCTATGCCATCTAAATGGACAGAATAAACTCCTTATATGAACCTCCTGTGAACCGTTTGGTGAGACGAGTATAGAAATGGCGACGCAAGCGCAAAGCCGTCCCTTGCTATTCAACATTGTCTGTTGTGCCTGGAACCGGAAAATTTAGTGCTGTTCTACTGTTAAGCTGCGGCCGTTGGGTTGCAATTGCATGCAAAGGGCCCATAAATCCCCGCGACAATTGCGGGACAGTGGTACAAGCCGTTTTCTGCAACTCCATCACATAGCAAAGGAGGATCGACCTGTTGAATATTCGCGCACTGTCAATCAATAGCAGGCTTGGTGCAGTAACCGAACCACTGCCTGCGTAATAATGTGAACATTTGTTGTATAGATGGAAATGTTTTGAAATATGCATAAAAGAGCCATATGTCAACAACCCGTTGTCTGTTTTCTAACGAAACGAGACTGTTGAACTTTGGTGACAGGATAGGCTGTTTTCTGGTGAAACAAAATGCCTCAACTGTGTTTGGGTTTTCAGGAACACATTAAGTAGGCTGATGTCTAAATACCTTTGGTCTCTTCATCAATGACAAAAGTTGCTTTCTATGAACCGAGACTGCAATGAATTTCGAGATCAAATTTGCAAATACAGATCCGTCTGTTGTTACATATTTCAAATCCGCCAATCTCTTGCCTCACTCAATCTTCCTCACTCTCAGATGGGTGGAAAAACTGCTAAGACAAATGCTCCCTAAGATAATCTCAGTCTTCTCAATGCGGATGATCTGCTGTTGCAGTTAAGGTCGGGCGTTTTTACTTTCACTTTTTCAAGGTGAGATTCCCTTCCTCCACCATCGATTGTTGAGTTCAGTCTGATGCTCATGAACTTGAACTATGGCTCTGCAACGCAATTTCCATTGTAGAAGACTGTACTGTAGAACAGGTAGGGTGATGTAGGTCCACTCCTCCTGGCAGACTTTCCAGAGATGCTCAATCGCGGTGGGATGTTGAGAAGCAAGGCTCCCTTTCAGCATCTGATGATGGATCCTTTTAAACGGTATCATATTCACACCCGTTTCCGGCGGTTATAGTCCGGATGACCGTTAAGTGTGGCTGGATGCTTTATCAATGCATTTGGGGCATCCCCAACATACAACCAGGAAATATCCAAGACATTGCTTTGTTATTAGGCTACATGTGCATTAATGTTCACTGTGAAAGTTCAGTTTCTCCAAAGAGCAACCACCATGAACACCTTCGAAAACTTTTCCTTGTTTTCCAAGATGAAGTTAAACGCCTCTTTAGGCTTAAAAATGAGGATGAAAAAAATGCATGAATGTGTGTGTGTGCGCGTGTGCTTGTGTGGTCTGATAAAGCTCTAGAGGCCGCAATTTGTGTTTTTCCTCAAAGAAACTCTGTAAATGCAACTGAAAAAAAAATAGAAAAATAGTTTCTAAAAATCAGGGAAATCGGATCATTAGTAGTGGGTGGTACATCTGGAAACAGAATTTTTATAGTCGCCGAAGACGCCGGGGGGGTTGTGGCATACGGGCGGTTAGCAATAGGATATTTGTACCAAGGGATAAACGTTGGTGTCATATGAAAGAGTAGGAGTGGAATAGACTGCGCAGGTGTATGGAGGAATAATCGAACTAACGCTTGTAGACAGGAGCCATCCTGTGGTTTCAGTGCCGAACGGCAGCGGTAAAAGCCGAATTCCAAGAAATGCTGCAGCGATACGGAGGAGCGGTGTACAAATGTTAAGCGGTAGTGTATGTACTCTGTCAATCTTGGTAGTGTAAAGTGTACAAAAGATGCTGACAGAGAGAACACAGCACAGAAAAACAAGCAATTGTAGGTTATCTGTGTAGCTTAAATGTATTCCATATTAGTTGTTATATAGCTAAGTGCAATTGGAAACGTTAAGCTAACAACATAACACGAAAATAAAATATAATGATAAGGAAAATGAATATATTTTAAAGCCTGAATGTCGTGTTTTATTAAATACATACCTATGTATGTATGCATGTATTAAGTTAGCGTTATCTTTTTTTTTTTACTACATTCTCTGCTCAAGCGCTCTGCAATAACCTTCAACTTGCAAAGGATTCGATCCTGCGTGAGGGACTGTATTTTTAGGTTGGTTACCCTTCATCTTGAACTGTCTCCTCCTAATTGACAAGTGCAGCGGAACGGCGCGGAATCTTACTAGGATTATAGAGAAAGGAGCGGAAAAAAATTGAAGTGAAGCATCAAGAATTAATTTCAAGAGTGATTTATGTATATGAATTGAAAAAGGGCCGGGATTGAGCTCATATATAAATATATTTAAAATAAAAATAAGTAATGGAAAATTATAGTTTTTTAATATTACTTTGCTATCATTTTGAACATAATAAAGTGGTATTATGATACCATTACGGAGTCATTTTTGTGATATATATATATAACATTATTAATTTCGACATCTCAAGTCCCAATCTACTCTGGTGATTAGCAGTAAGATGCTTGTCTCTTAAACCCAAGATCTCGGGTTCAATCCCGGGCAGGATTGATGAATTTTTGGGGGCGTAGAAATCCTAAGAACCTCAAACCTGAAACAAGAGGCCTCTCAGCAAAATTTATCGGCCGTTTCACGCCCTGAACTTAATAGGACGCTGATGATCTGAGTGTTAAAGAGCATCCATAAATACTACACTTTATTTTTAATGGCCAAATCCTATCGCTGAAAGACAAATCTATGCATCTCTAAGAGAGAAGAAGATTTGTTATTCTATTTGTCTAAAACTACATTCTTAATATGCACTTTCCACGGCAAACTTAGCTAATGTTTTATCTTAAATTACATACACTCTCAAACCGTAAAATGTCAAATGTTTACTTACCAAGCTCTGCTTTGGTTTCACAGTTCTGAAACAATAAACAAAAGTATTATTATTACTAATAAAATAATTTTAATATACAAGCATAATTTTAAAAGCTGGATGATGACCCGCAAATGACGGTGACATTCTCAAACTATGTACCGTCCTTCAAAACAAACAAACAATGTAAAGACACTTAGGTGTTTATACAAACTTCAATCTAGAATGACACAGTCAGGTAACCCATACCTACAATAAAATATTTTCTTTAATTCGCACGTTAAAACATGTAACAAAAGATCTACCTCTCAATCTCATTCAAGTGTTTGTTATGCCTCACTTTGATTATTGTGATATCTAATCTGAATACTGCAAAGATCGACTGATTACAACACTCATAATGTCTGTGTTCGTTTCGTCTTCAACACTTGTAAATTTGATCATGTGACACTCCTACGTAATCAACTGTCATGGCTACCTCTAACAGAATGTAGCGAGCTCCTTTTCAAAACCCTCCGTACCTCCACCCCTCAGTATATCGTATACCTGTCTCTACTCGAACCTGGAATATGACTTTACTGTCTATCTCTCGTTCACCGAACACAGTTCTACTCAACCTCATTCAGCGTGTCAGTTCCCAGAATCTGGAACTCCCTTCCTCCAGTACGTATATATGTAATTTATCTTTTCTGTATTTTTACAGCTATTTGTTTGCTTGGTATTTTTCACTTGAAGAGTGGATCAGAAGGGCCCATGGTCTTAAATCTTGTCAGGGTACATAATTCTTAAACCTACTATGTTTCCTAGGAGTGCATTTGACAGAGAGATTACAGCTAATGGAAAACGGAATATTGTACAATAATAAAGCGTTTTTAAAGAAGACATGAAAGTAAGAACGCTATTCAATAGATCGTCGTTTTTCTCTAGCAATAAAATTTAAGCTTAACAATATTTTGTTATATTAATGTTTCACTGTTTCCTCCCACATCAAAATAGAGGTGACATGCCATTTGAAATTATTCTGCTTTCGTCTCAACAAGTTTTCAACTGAGCCCTATGTAATGTTATAGGAGGTTTATGGAAAGTTTGTTATTACAATTCGAAGATGGTTTAAAGATAAAGGCAATCAATTTCAAAGGTAGATGGACCCATCACTTCAGTTTGTGCTGTCATAAACATTAGCTGTCATTGTGAGAGAAGTTCGTTCAATAACATTAACAACACTTTCAGAAATCCGGAAAATTTCACCACCCGTACGTTGGTAACTGAAAAACTGCAACGATACATGTTTGTGCTCGGTGGCTGATTCCCAAACAAAAGGACGTTTATGTGCAGGTTTGCATGCAGTTGAAGATGCGGAGGTAACCACTGCTGATGCTAACATCATTTCGATTTAAGGACAATGGTGCAAGCTATTAATGTATCATCAAGGAGTTGAATGCATTCTGTTAGCTGTATCCACATTTCAAATATATCAGATCAATATTTCGGCTACCTTAACATTTTGATTCTAAATCCTTCAAATATTTACACATTTATCGATAGCTTAGCTCATTAAAGACATAAAAGCAATATTTTGCTTTTTGGATAGGAGTAAAAAGCGAACGGTAAAATGGGGCTTGCATGTTCTTCATAGAACAAAAACAAATGTAAGTAAATGTTATTACTTATTATTTAGGAAAGAGTTTAAATAAATGTAGCTACCCAATATGGGAGGCATTTATATGATATATCGGACAGAAATTTAGGGATAGGAACAAATTCAGTGAAAGTATGTTTCCTGTAAGGAATTTTGGGGATGGGAGGGGCATAGCGAACAGAGGAATTATAAGGGAATTCGAGCCCTACGGCGAGACCACAGAATATAAAAACAGAATAGTGAAGTTCTGGCTGCGAATTATTCATGGAAACCAAACTTTAATTAGGGCATTATGCTATCATGAACGAGATATGGGCATCCAAATAAGAAAGGGACTAGAAACAACAGGGATGGACTCCATATGGATGGCGAGCCAGGGGAATAGAAAGAGCGCATGGAAGAAGGTTAGGCACCGCTTGATGGATATGGATAGGCAGCTGGAAATACATTTAGATATAAAACTGGAATGGGGAATGGAACAGTACATCAAAACAGAGACTAAACTCACTAGACAGGGGCTCGCGTGGTTGATACCAGGGACTTGACAGATGATTAAGATCACTGACGGATATGAACTGAGAATTTGTCTCATTTTTGAGGAGAATGTAACGGCATGGGAGAATAGAGGGAAAAGTATCTACCGCCCTCCTTTACAGGATCGAATAGAGGGAGATGATCACGTAGGGCTTTGCTGGCAGGCAAGGAAGAAGAGGTCAGGTAAATTTCTGATGAACGTGAGACAGTTCAAACGGAAGGAGGTTAGGGGAAATAAAGTTATTGAATACAGCTGTGTCTCATTTATTTATACCTTACATTTTAAAAAAAAATATTCTTCTCAATTTTTTCCCTAGTGTATTATAAAAGCACCTAAGGTATGTCTGATCCGTGCGCCTGTTAAAATTCTTTGTATTATGTTGGTACCACTGTATCTACCACAACAACTACTACAAAACCGCTACAACACGCTTTACAAGAACTGAAGTTGGGTTTTTATGTGTGTTGTACGAAATCCTGGATCCATATTTCAGTAAAATTCATTAAAAACTCTTATTTAAACGGTTGTTACAGTTCCATAATAACAAAAAGTAAACGTGCCCTATTAGACTGTTCAATAGAATTACTCTATTTCGCCGAATTCGCAATTTTATGTCGAAATAGATAACAAAAGACAATCGTTCTTCTTTTACTGGAATGTTAAATACCTTTGTTTATTTCTTTCTTTGCGTCTTTCATTATAACAGTATGGGAGGAAAAAACGTGGGAAGTGAGCACGGATTTAATTCTGCAGCGGAGAGCAACTGTAATCACAAGTAGCTATTTTCACCTAATGACCTACTTGTGGGTTTGAGAAGGATATTTTGCAAGCTACTGCATTGCCTGCCGTTCTTTGGCGGTTTTCTGGTTCGTCAGCTAGTTTTAAAAATGGGAACAGTATCGCTTCTTTCTCTAAAAATATTGTTTATAAAAACACAAAACTCAATTTAGCAATTAATGAAAAAATGAACATTAACTTTACCAGGTTGTTATGCAATCCTATCATTAAAACACGCCTCTTATGATGCTATAAATCCTGCACAATTCCGACACTGGTTACCTAGCAACCAATATTCCATGAGGTCATACCGCCTTCGTAACACAATTTCAAACAATGTACCTGTAAGAAAAAGCTAAACTCGTCGCCCTAACAAGCATATCAACATTCAAACACAATAATCTTTTTATTAAACAAATGTTTAGAAACTACAACAATGTAAGTTACTAAATTAACTTTCATTATCTTGGAAACATTGAAAATTCCATTTTTCTCATTTCAAAACGTTATCTTGAACCATTAGTAAGCTCTATTATACAAACAGAACACTTCCTTTACTTTACTACATTGATTTTACATCCTTGACAATTACTTTGCTTGGTAAATATTAAAAGTACAGTAAGTTACATTTATTCCTGAACCACTACTGATATCTAATACATTAACATTTCGTCTTCATATTATTATTATTATTATTATTATTATTATTATGTTTTCCATAATTTTTTAATTTTCAATTGATTCCTCTAAGCACTTATGCTCAATTCCACCCTATCTCTTAACTTTAGAAATACAGGCCCCAATATTTGCAAGAATCGTTGCCGAACTCCGACTAAAGCAGTGCCCTGTGTAATTTAGCACCCCCATAGAAAACTTTCCGAAACTATTAACATCACCCGAGTGACAACTACACCTAACACCTATATAATACAAAAAGAGGATTTTGCATTTCACAGTTTTTGAAACTAAAGTAACATATTTCTCAAACAGCTCCAAACAATTCATGGGACCAACATCAGTGTGTAATATAAATGGACGTGGCTTATAATTTTTCGAGTCTCGAGTACGAACCACCAAAATAGGGCCTTTAACCTCAACACACAAATCGTGTAGTTCACGGCGCCTACAAGTCCAAAAAGCCCAAGAGACAAAAACTACCTTCATTAGCAAACACCTATCATCAGGTGCTTCATTAATTTCTGATCTAGAGATCACATTTGCCATTTTTCGCCTTATGTCCCACTGCATATTTCTTCAAGAAATATTTTTTTATTATTTTATTTTATTTACGGACGCTCTTTAACATCTCAGGTCATCAGCGTCCCATTCAATTCAAGGCGTGAAACAGCCGACAAATTTTGGTCAGAGGCCTCTTCTTTCAGGCTTGAGGTTCTTTATCGTGCCGTAAATGTACGACACGGGACCCACGGCTTTACTTCCCTTCCGAAGGAAGTCATACTTATGATTTTACGTCCGAAAAAATCCATCGATCCTGGCCGGGTTTGAACCCCCGATCTTGGGTTTAGGAGGCAAGTATGATAACCACTACACCACCAGGACCGATTTCAAGAAATGAAAAACCTAAAATATGAAACTTCGATACTTTCTTCCACTTTCACCATTTAACTTCCGAATACACACACCAGAGCGTCGAAGAAATACAAATCTTGGACTAGAAAAAAATAAATATATCTAAGAAACTTAAATTACTTACCGTATTAATAATCATTTCTTCATAATAATGCTTTATCATAATTTTTTCTGTAATGATATCCATATTTTTAATACCAAACATTGCATTCATTTCCGTTTGAATTCTTCAAAACAAAAACGAAACAACATCGTCATAGAAACGAGTAGTAAGAAACCATGCAATATAATACGTCATAACATTTTGTAAATTTTTAGTAGCTTTTTAAATGTAAATTATGTTTTTATAAGCCTCGGTAGATGAACTTCACACTCGTGGATTACTGTTGTTTGCTTTCGTGTTGCATATAATGTTTTCCACTATCGGCAATATTTAATTTCAATTTTTGTTATGTACATTTGCATTGTGTATATCAGAGCTGAAAGCTGTCGATAGCAATAATGCAGGTTGTTATGTACATATGGAATAAATAACGGGAAATATTTTGAAATTATTTGTGAATAAATTGAGCTTATTGAATGAAAATGTTCAAAGAAAATTATATATTTATATCGGAAGATGTAATAAATAATACTAAAGTTGATATATCTTCACCAGTTTTGAAAGGCCTGCCCCTTATACGAAAAGGAATATAATTTGTTTTGTGAATGGAGAAAAGGTGTTGGGGTTTGAAAGAAATTAATAAATAAATTGCTTATTTTTAGGTAGGTAGAAAAACACATTTCAAATGTGCGTTTAGTTACTAATTGTTAAGAGCAAAATTTGTCGGTCGTTTCACGCCCTGAGTTGAATGGGACGCTGATGACCTGAGATGTTAAAGAGCGTCCGTAAATAAATCAAAACAAAAAAAAAAAAAAAAAAAACTAAATAATACGTACAGGATCCTGAAAATACATAATGTGGAAACCTAAAAATGTATCTTATTTACTTAAATACTATTTTTAATATTGATAACACATATCAATTGTTTAAGTTAACAAAATTCATACTTCAATTGGTTTAGCGCAATATATATATATATAGTTTAATCATTTCAACATAAAAGCACGTCAATATAATGTAATACATGTGAACCTTATTAAATACATTTTAACCTAATTAGGTACATCTTTCATCATTATCATCATCATCTTAAATAACTTAAAAAACTTAAGTTTAAGGCTTTTTTTAATGATGTTTAACGTCCGTTTTTACTACTGAGGCACCACAGACGATGGACACTGTGATACATTGATACATCAGATGAAATGATAAATTGTGAAGGGATTTTTTTTAAGGAAAGAAACGTTTCAGCCTTAAGTTTAGGGCACCTGCTCGGCATTTGCCATTTATGAGGACTGAGGAAAACTTGAAAAAAAAACTCAGTCAGGGAGGACAGTCTTGGCGGGATTCGAACCCCAGACCACCCGCTCACGAATCCGCGCCTTAACAACCTCGGCCACCCGTGGCGGTAAGTTTTAGGCTGAGAGACCATATGAACTTTTTACTTAAGATCCGCAGATATCAGAAGGAAAATGGACAGAAGCACATCGCTTCAATTTTCACATAGTGCGACGCTAAGGCATTACTAGGACATGAAATGACGGATGATTTCGTCCGAGGAGCTCTTTTTTCAAGTATGGAGTTCTTTAACGTGCAGTAATTTTATGTATTTGTCTCTTCTGCAGTACTTGCGCTTAACATCTCGGAAATATTATAGACCTCAGTCTGGTTGGAATTTGCAAACCTAAGATCCATAAATACATTTTAACACAGTTAAACACTTGCTAGTATAATTAAATGCATGTCAATATGATTTAGCACATATTAATAGAATTTAAATGCATCTCCATATAATTTTCCATTAAACTTAATTTAGATGCAAGTAAACACAGATTAATACAATTTAACCTAACTAAAAGCATGTTACGTAATTAAATATATTTTAACTTTGTTAAACGTTTTTCAAAACATTTAAAAACATATCAACATTTTAAACACACGTAAACGTAATTTAATACATTTCAATGCAATTAATAAAACAACTATAGTCAGAAAACTTGACCTAACTAGTCATTGTTGTGTATTCATTCTTTTCTTAAACAATTTGATGTTTACTAATTTTACACCCAAATTAATGTATTTTTTATAAATAAAACACAAGTATTCCGACGCAACAATTACTGATAGAAAGTAGGCTATGTCAAGACGATAAAACTTCGAAGCAGCGAAATTCTCTCGGGCTCTTTTTTTTTTTTTTTTTCTGAGAAATAAAACGGCCACAGTTTAGAAGAAGATTCGAGTGGGATTGCTTGCTTAATGGTTTCGTTCATTGTGTTGTGAGGCCGTGAAGTGGAAATGCGGGCGGCGGTTTCGAGAGAAGAAATGACGTTCCTCAGCTTAGGCCGGCTTATTGTTTGAACAACAAAACCTTCTGAGCGCTAACACGCATCTGGATTTAAATACTAACCTAAGTAAACTCCTTACATACCGCATTGTGAACCGAATATTTAAGAAGCTCGGCTATGCAGAGGTGATGAAGTATGTGGTTGTAACAGAAAACCGATATATTAAGATACCGCCCACATAGTATCTGACAAACATACCTCTAGGGGATTGGGAATTGCAAGCACTTTGACGTACTGCCAACCTTGAAACACAAAACCGAGCAATGTCTAACGTACAGCTTTATCAGTTTAAATTGGTTCATTCATTCTCTTATATATATATATATATATATATATATATATATACTTATTTCTAGTATTCTTATTTATTATTTTATAAATAAGGGACAGACAAAAAGTATTTGTAACCAGCCTATCCTTTGTTGAACAACAATGTCTACAAAAATGTAACTAAAACACTTGGCAACAACGGGCCTTAGTCTACCTAATAAGTGCAAGTTTAAACTTGCTTAGTACTGTCGTATAGTCTGTTGAGTTCAGTCCTGTGTCAATAGCTGGTGAAAAATCATGAATATTTCTAGAGAAAACTTTACATTCTACATTTTCACACGCTGTAAGATAAGTGAAAAGCGAGGACTTGATAGCTGTTTATGGTGATCAACTGTGTTCATTTGATACCATTACAAGATGAACTCGATCATTTGAAGAAGGGCGAGAAACTTTGAAATACAACCCTCGCTCTGTCCGACCTCGGGAAGCTGTGAACAACACAACAATTCAAAGGATGAGGAACTTCATCTAGTGGATAGTTTTGGCAGCATTGACAATATATTCCTTTAACATTCAAAGCTGCGAAAAATCTGTGCAAAATGAGCTTCAAATTCCCTAACCAACGAAGAGAAGAAAGAAATGTGCACGGAAACTGCTGAGCATATTTCCACCAAATGATCCTAAACGTTTGACAGATATATGCAAAGATGATGAAAGTTGGTTTTATTACTACACCCAGAACTGCGTGTAGGTAAATGAGAATGACCCAAGACGAGTTGTTGGTTCTTGACAAGATTTTCGTTCTCGGAAGCGAATGTTCACTGATTTCTTCAACTATGAAGAACCATTATGGTTGACTGTAAGCCAGAAGGAATGAAAATCAATGGAGAATACCGTGACACATTTTGCAGCCTTTATTTGAAGAGCTGAGGCGGCTGAATCCAAAAACAGAAACTTCAGGCTGTTGCACGGCAAACCGTCTCCTCACGGAACAGCAGCAAATTTGAGGAAACTTATAAATAATATTTTATTCAAAGCCACCACAGCTCTCCCCCTCTCCAGTCTGGCGAGAGTGTGGCCGATTTCTAAGGTTGGAATACATGGAAGGCATGGGTACATTATCCAAAGTTTAGCTGTAGGGGATGATAAATGATAATTCGACCCTGAACTCAGGAGATTTTGTGACATAAAACTACTATATTTTTATATATGTCATACGCTTTGTTACAATGTTTTATTGCAGCTATAACTTCCGCTCCGCTGTTTTCAGTTGTTCAGATACAGTTGCATAAAGAAGGCTACGTGTAGAAGATTGTGACATGTTCAAAATCGAGTATCGACCTGTTATTAAGTTCTTCACAAAAGAACGACTTACTCCAAACAGAGGTTGGACGGTGTATATGGGGAAACATTCCCCTCATATTCTCCTGTAACAGAATGGGCCAAACTTTTTCGAATGGGTCGAGAAAACATTGAAGACGAAGAGCGTGCAGGTTGGCCCTTGGAGGTGCTTACTCCTGAAAACATCGCTCTTGTGGAAGGAGAATTATGGAAGACCGGCGGCTCAAAGTTACAGAAATAGTAGCAAGGTTAGCCCTTTGTAAAACAACAGTCCTTTGAATTATTCATGAACATTTAAACATGAATAAGGTTAGTGCAAGTTGGGTGCCTAAAGTAGCAATGAGTCATCTGTTATCAGGCATTTTAGAGCTCTGCCGTGATAACGAGAGAGATGTTATGCAAACCATTGTTACAGGAGATGAAACTACCGTCCTCTACTATGATCCGTTGTCCAAAAGAGAATCAATGGAGTGGCGTAAACCTGGCGAAGCACCGCCTCTAAAGGCCAAGGTCGCTCAGTCAACCAAGAAGACAATGGCCACAATCTTTTGGCCCTGTGAAGGAATACTCATCATTGACTTCAAGGAGAGGAACACCACAGTAAATGGGGAGTACTATGCTGGCCTACTACACAAACTACGTGCTTCCATCTAAGAGAAAAGGCGGGGAAAGCTGAGTGGCTATGTGCGCCTTCTTCAAGACAACGTGCTTGTGCACACAGCTCTTGTTGCAAAGGAAGCTGTGAAGAAATGTGGCTTCAAGGAGATCGATCATCCACCCTGCAGCCCAGATCTAGCTCCCAGCGACTATTTTCTCTTCTCAAAACTCAAGAAGGAAATTTAAGTGTGACGTGGATATTGTTTATGCCCGTTTTGCAGACAAGACTGCTGACTATTTGGGAGGGTGATTGAAATGTTAATTCAAAGATGTGAGAAGTGTATTGCAATAAAGAGTAACTATGTTGAAAAGTGAAATATAGTTTTTGTCTTTTCCATACCTAGAAAATTGTTAGGCCGGAAACTGATGGACCTACCCTTGTATCTTGATTAATTTATCATATTCCTAATTATATTGCTTTATTTGCTTGCGTCATTATCTATAACTTTTAACTTATCTACATAATTTTTCGTTCTGAAGTTTTCTTTGTTATATTTTCAGCTAAGATTATGTCAAAAATGTTATTTTAGTAGCTGAAATACATAGCAAAAATTACTATTTCAAATTCACTTTAATTATTATAAATAAAACATATTGTAAGGTACTAGATTTTCACCGAAAGAAATAGGATGGAGCGCTGTCCTCCTAAACAAAATGAAGTTAATACAAACAAGTGTTTACCATTTGGTGGTGCTAAACGTTGAAATGTATACAACAGTGTAAATGAATTTTTAACGAAACTTTTTGTATTGTGGAGAAAGTTTTTATCGTTTAATACCAGAGAGGACGGCAGAACGGCCTGTTCACGTTTATTTGTGCGATAAACATCACACACCCACAAGATCAACACGCCACTTGGAGTACAGGGGCTGCGTAAACTGCGAGAGAATCCAACGCGCGGGGACTTCGGAAACTTGATGCAGTGACGTGTTGCAAATGTAAAAAATGCTTTTGTTGTTTCAACTTTCCTCTAAATGAAACGTAACTCACTATTTACCTAACAAAACGAAATATCCCACTGAAACAACTGAAAGTTGCATTTTGTGTACTTTCCTGCTTATAACGGCATCCAGAGATGAGAGATTAAAGACAGAATCTTTCTCAGAGTGTTCAAGCTTAACTATTAGAGAATTAGACTCCAGTATTAAAAGAAGGGGTTTTATATACATATTATAAAATAAAAATAAAGTGACACTATTAACAATGTAACAAATTAACAGTAATTATAAAAGCAGAAAAGGATAAAACACATTTGCAATCGCTACATTTCATACTACTAGAGTTCTTCTATGGCAAGAAGACAAGTCAGGTTATATATATATTGCATTTGGGAATAGTCGGGTGTTCAAGGTCGTTAAGGCGCGAACTCGTAAGCGTGAGATCTGGGGTTCGATTCCCACCAGACCGCCCTCCCTGATTGAGTTTTTTCTAAACTCCTTTAAAAAAATATATATATATATATATTTTCGTTTCCCAATGTATCAATCATTTCATGCATCATCAATGCCCCCCACCTGTGGTGTCTTAGTATTAAACACTGTTAAAAAAAACTGAAGAATAATAAAAATAAAATGATTGTTTCCTACAAAATTCTTATAAAAACGAATTAAATTAATTAAATAGGCGCCAGTATAAAATTGAATAAACCTAATTTAAATACAAGTTAAATTAATTTTACACATATTAAATCAACTAAATACATTTCACCTAACTAAAAGCATGTCAATACAGATCAAATTAATTACATACATATTAACTTAATTCAATATATTTCACCTAACTAAAAATAAATAAATTAAGTTAAATAAGTCAAAAAAATTAAATATATGTCAACTTAATTGTACACACATTAATTTAATTAAACATATCAATCTTATTAAATACCTCAAACTAATTAAGTATATATAAATGAAATTATGCACATATAAATTCATTAAATACGTTTCTCTTAGTTAAAACACATCAACCTAAATAAATACGTAAACTAACTGAAAAAACACCAAATTAATTTTACCCATATTAACTAAATACAATTCTCCTAGCTAAAGACATGTTAAATACGCATCACTTTAGTTAAATATGTCAAACTAACTAAATAAACACATTAACTTAATTAAATACGTTTCACCTAACTAAATCATGTCAATATAGTTAAATTCTTCAAAATAACTGAGTACGCTTATTAACTGAATTAAATACATTTTACCTAACTAAAACACATTAATCTGGTTAAATACTTATCTCCGTGGTTAAATACGTCAAAGTTATTAAATAAATATATTGATAGTAGTTAATACATTTCTCCTAACTAAAAACACTCAATTTAGTTAAACATTAACTTAACTAAATACATTTCACCTAGCTAAAGACATGTAAATCTAGTTAAACACACATCACCCTAGTTAAATGCGTCAAAATAATTAAATTCACAATTAACTTAATAAACCTTATTTCACCTAACTAAAGTTCTGTCAATGCACATAATGCATCAAGTGTTAATGTAATTAAATACATTTATTAAGCAACGAGTAATTCACCTAGTCAACTCTTTTAAATAATAGATTACAATAGATTTTATTTATTTGGAAAATTGGGGTAATATTAATTAAGGGCGTAAATTTAATGTTGTACTCTCACTTAATGTGAATAATTTTAATTTGAAAAATGATTCATTAAATTTATTGAAAGCCACACTTGCTCACTGCTGCCATATGACTGGAACATTTTCAAGGAAAAGGCAAACAGCGTTCCTTGCTCTCCTTCTTTATAACGTCATTTATTTTTTACAGGAGTGAGACATAATTTGAGGCTCGCTAGTAAAAATTTCGGATATGAATACAAGTTTACTGTTGGCAGCATTGGAAAGAGCGTATTCATAGCACAAGCAGCATAATGTTAATTATAGTTGTCCGCTCGCCGTCTCACGTTCCAAGATGGAGGTGACGAGGGCATTTCTCTGTGATATTGTTTATGATTATAAACGCGGCCTGAGTTAACAGAGAGTTTTTCCATATTACGTTCCTTCACATACAAAATTGAAATTTATATTGAAGTTTATTGATATGCTAAGAACAAATAAAAACTACCATGGGGCCTCCACCATGGAGCCCAGACCATTTTAAGGTGTGCCCCTTCACAATTACAAAAAAATATATATACAATAATTAGTTTTCTTCTATCACCTTCATTCGAGTTCTAATATAATGAACAATACAATATTTCCACCATGATTGCACCTGTCCCCAGTCCCCGGTCCATTATCAGCGGCCTACTGGATCTATAACCGGCTTGCAGAGTTTAGACCATGAAGACAAACGGCAACTGTAGTGACAGGTGCTCATGTAGAAGCCATAGAGAAGAACGATCTGCTAAGTATAGGCCAGAAGATGTTTCTCAGCAAGTAGACATATTACAATCATTCCACTCAAGGAAAAAAAGTCGCCACTGCCAACTTTACTAACAGAAAGAAGACCGAAGCCTGGGTTATGAGTATGGTTACTTTGCCATGGCAATACTTCTGCGTACAGCACTTTGAATACATGTAAGAATATGGAGTGACAGGTACCGTACAGTCCAGATTCGGCTCCGTAACTATTTCCTGTTTCCAACTGTCAAGAACAAATGTCAGTTTGAAATACCGGAAGTTGTTACGCCCTACGAAGAGGAGTTTGATGTAATCTAAAAGAAACACGCCCTGACTGTCTCGGATGATGCAACTTGTCTCGAGAGTGGGGGAAGCACATCGAAAAGAAATAGACAAAGTATAAAATAGCTACTCTGGTATTTGCGTCCCTATGTCTAATTTTGTGTACTGCATATTTAAAGTGACATTTTATGGCATATTTGGGTGTGAAAGTTTCCCTGGCCGGTTGTTGCACACCAGAAAAGATATATGCGTTATTTTTTTATGGCGGGATTGAGAACAGCTAAATCCAACGTTTCCTTTCTTTTAGGGTTCTCTTTTTCCTCGTCTGTGTTCCTTACACGTTTTCTGTTCCTTTTCCTTTTCTCTTGGAAGTAGAAAAAACGATTTTCCGGATTTTTGCGCACGACGTGTGTCCCATAGAAAAATTCCCAAGTAGGGACATTTTCGGATCTCTTTTGTCTTTCTCCAACTCCCACGATATTTTCTTCAGACCTCATCAACACTAGAACTGGGTTAAGTATACAATTCAATGTGAAGTAAGTGCGCTGTATAATGTTTGATTTTACTTAACTACGTGAACGTTTGGTTCTGGTGACATTTATTTATTATAAAAAACTATTTATTGTAAACAAACTCATGAGATACAGATGGGTATAAAATCTCCAAAGTTAGGCATATTACAAATATTTATAATGAGAAAACACCATGTGTCAATTTCTTGACTTATGTCAACATCTTTCACGTAACCTGGCTAAAATAAAAAAATAATATCCTCAGGATCTAAGGTTCGCAACCAGCCGGATACAATACATTTTTAGGGCATAAAAAACTCAAGCGCAAGTCCTCCGGGAGGGACTGTAAGCCATGGCTTCCGTGTTGTAGATTTCCGGCACGTTAAAGAGCTGCACACCTTAATAAAGAGGTCACTGGACAAAATTATCTGCAAAGAAATACCTTAGCCCCCTGTCAGAAGGCATTGGAGACGATAGGCTTACCACCTTTACCTACCCTCTGTTGGAATATAAGTATAATTGCAAGTGAAACCTCCTTCAAGGGAGGCGCTCAGGTCTTGGGCTGTTACACGGCCAATCTAACGGTGAGATGTGATTACACTTGATGATTCCAGAATTGATGAACCACCTCAAATTTTTACACTGAAGCTTATAGTTTAATGCACTCTACAGATTTCAGAAATAAAATAATTTAAGAGGTAGATACCTGAAATTACGTAAACTTCTGTAATAATAGGAACGTGTATCTATTACAGCCGCACAATACAATACAAAACAATTTCAATAGGCGCGCGGATCCAATGTTCGTTTTAGCACAAGGTGTTACATTATATATTCCAATAAGATATAAAACATATATACTCTAAATAAATAAATAAAATTAAAATACCAGGGCAATAATTTAAAAATATTAAAAATACGTATGGATATATAAACAAAACCCCCAGTATAGGTGACAAAAAGTTAATGTTTCCCAACCACCACGGGTGGCCGAGGTTGTTAAGGCGCGGACTCAGGAGCAGGGAGGAGTGGGGTTCGATTCCCACTAGGACTGCCATGTTTTCCTCAATGATAAATGCAAGAGAGGTACCCTAAAACTTAGGCATGAAGCGCTTCCTTTCCTTAAAAAAAGTATTTTCCAATTTATTGTTTCATCTCATGTATTACCAGTTTCCACCGCTTATGGTGTCTCAGTAGTTAAAACAGTATTTGAAAAAAAGGTTCCCCCCAACTCCCTTTCCGGTTATCAGCCATTTCAGATCTGAGCTGTCTCACTTTCATCAGAAATTTGCCCGATCTCGTCCTCCCTTCCTTGCCACTCCCTCTGTTCGATTCTGTAAAGATACTTTTCCCTACATTCTTCCGCACTTTTACATTCAGCCAGTATATGTGTCCATGACTCCCCTCCTCACAGACGGGACAAATTCTCCGCTCATATTCGTCAGTGATCTTAATAACCTATCAAGCCCCTGCCTAGTGAGTTTGGCCCCTGTTTTGATGTAATTCTCCAACCCCCAATCCGATTTTAGCCCCGTTTTTTACTTCCAGCAAAAGCATCCCTCTACATTGTGCAACTGTCTACCGTCTATCCATATCCGTCAATCTTTTCCTAGCCTTCCTCCATGCGTTTATTCTATTCCAAATGGAGCCCATCTTTGTTGTTTCTAATCCCTTTGGAAGCCCACGTCTTGTTCCCTTCCATCCCCAGCTGTTCCTAATAGCATAATGCCCTAATTAAAGTTTGGTTCCCGGGAATAATTCGCAGCCCTGATTTTACACTCTAAAGGTCTCGTTGTAGGCCCCAAATTCTCTTAATTCAGCAGTTCGATGTCTCCCTCTCCAGCCCCAAAATTCCGTTCAGAAAACATGTCTTTACTGAATATGTTCTGAGTTTACTCCTATCCCCAAATTTCTACCTCATGTGTTATTGTAGATCTTACTATTGTCTCATAGGTGGTTTCCAGTAACCAATAGGTATATGGTAACCGAGAGTTTCTACTGCTTCCGTTCATAATATTTATCTGCTATACTTACAACTTTTTAAGAAAGATGACAGTATATGCACATAAAAATATCTATTTAGTTATGGAATTTGCTAAGAAACATTTTTTTTCTATTTCTCAGGATAAATATTTTCAAAAGTAGTTGCAAGTATCCATCTACGTGAATACAATGAAACAATTGTTACTGCATTTGCAATCTCCTCACCTGAGTTAAAACAAATTCCGGGATTCGAGCTCCGAACTCTGTTGGTCGTGCTGTTCCATTTATCAAAAGGGTGCCGGCTGTCTTTACGCTAAGTGCAAGAGAGACTTTGGGAATCTCAGCGGGGAAATGATAAATGTAGCCCGGTTGCTAATTGCGGATTGTGCCCCAACCCACGCCGCTATTAATCCTAACGGAAGGGGATGATGAGGAGAAAGGGTTTGAGGCAATAACTTGCTATTGGATAACTCTCCGCAATCGATAAGAAAAGACACTTCCGCCAACACTTGCCTCATATCAAGAAGTTTAAAGACGTCACGCTCCCTGCTCACCTGTTTCGGCTAAATTCGATTTCTGTAAACCTTCCTCAGAGGGCGCTGATTGTTTTCGGGTTAAATGACGACAAACTACACATATAATATACATGTAATGCTATATCCGTTAGCGAAGAGAATATCATAACATTCCATTGTTCGGTTTGCTGTATAAAGTCAGGCGTTATCACGATAAAGATGCAATCCAAATTTGATGATTTTATCGAATTGCACGATTCAGAATATTGCGATATTTAAAAAAAATTATTAACTCGATGTTATTCTAACTACAACTATTTATTTACTAAAATTACTGATTTTATTCTGTCTGTTAAATACCATTGATAAAATTATAATTCGCATTTAGGTGATGAAATATTTACCTTGCAGCATAAAAATTGTGTAACTATCAGCTAAATTTTCTTATAAAATAATCTTATGTTCAATAACAGAATGAAACTAGGGAAAAACAAAATTTTTTTATGGTTTTACAGGAGCAAATATTATGAAATAGCACAAAGTAACACATTTTCCAGCTACATACTAATAAAGAAACTAAATATCTGAAAATACGAGCCTCGAGCTAAATATGAGAACATTTGCATCAGAAATCGCTGCAAAATTACGAGCTCTCGAAGTTTGACTTTGTGTTTCGTTAGAACTCCGCCAGGAGCGTACGAAGCGGATCAAAGGTTTGTTAGATGTGCGTATTAAAATGTAGTTATGACGCTGTGTAAAATACAGTAGGGTGGTTGTGAAAAACCCCTGGCCATGGCTAAATATTGTGAAAAAAATCACCATGTGACGTCATCATATAATATAACGAAAATTTTAATTTCATCCATTCATAGCCGCATATCACTGTAAATGTATCGTCCTTTGTCTCCTCAGTATCGCTAACTCTAAATATCCCAGAAATCCGCAACATCCGCAAATCCTTGAAAACCCCATCATTGTTAGCGCTCTGACGGTTGCAATTTTTTTTTTCTCTACGAAACCCGGCATATAACGATAGATGAACAAACTATAAACCTAATTCGTTAACCAGCAAAATTGAATCATTGAGGGTGCGGATTGAACTGAGGCAAAAATGTAAAATTCGCTCTAGCGATCGCAATTTTTGTTTGTTTGCTTTTTTCTCAAGGAAACTAGGTATATGCCACCGATGTTAAAAAAGAAAATAGATTCTGAAAATCAACGAAATCAGACTATTATGAGTTGGGGTTTATTAGAAAACCCAGAATTTAAAATAAAAAAAATTGCATATTAGCAATAAAACTCGGAATGTACACTTTAAATAAAATAAAAATTGGATTTTCCCCCAAGCGATAAACTTCGTCGGTGTAATGTGAAAGAGTATGGGGGAATATTCTACGCATGCGCATGGAGAAATAATCGGACCTGCCCTTATAGACAGCGATAATTCTGAGTTTCGAACCCGGAAAAACAAGGAAGCCTACCTCTAAAATTAACTATGAAGCTTAAATGTTATTTACGTTCCGTTTTAGTTTTTATACAGCCCAGTTACAGATGCGTGTGCACATACGAAAAGCTGGTAAACTATTCCTTGAAGGTCGAAAAATGGGATGGCCATACTGTCCCAGCATGAGCAATCCTTTGTGTGTGTGCGCGCGCGCGCCTCCATAGATCTCCTGAAACGTTACAAAGGCCTCAGTTGAAGATTCGTTGAGACGAACGCAGAATTTTAGAGCAGAATATTGTTCGTCGCGTGTCACCACCATTTTACTTCTAGGCGGAACTGAACATGTCTCAACTTGCACTCCTCTCACAAGCGCGAATCAAAGTGACAACAATAAAACTAATACCAATATTCATTACGTAATAACGTAACAAAATATTGTAAATTTAAATGTAAGCACGAGGATTTATGCTAATAAGAAAGCATTATCATTTTTATTGAATAATTTCCCAATGCGATGTCGGGCAGTTTTCAGTACTGCCATCAACTATGAACAAATTCTAGCGATCTCATTTCTCCACTACGAATATGTTTAAAAAATTCTTCAAGCAGGAGCCGCGTAAAATAAGCAAGTTCTTCGTTAGTAGAATCATTTAAAACACAATATAAAATATAAACTGTGTCTTTATAAATTAGCGAAATGAAATAAATTATGGCATTATTAGGGAAACGAAATTAGAATTCTTGCAATCCATAAGTATCACAAAAGAGAAACCCTAATACCCTTATTTAACTAATTTTCAGTAATTGTTTTACACGGAGTTTCGTTGAGAAAAAAGAAAGTTTGCTACCGCTAGAGCGATTTTTAAATGTTGGGTTTCAGGTAAACTCCCACTTCTGATTTTCAAAAAATATTTTGATTATTTTATTTCTATGGTATATACCAAGTCTCCTTTAAAAAAAAATAAAATTGCGGCCAATAGAGCGATTTTTACATTTCGCTCTAAACCCCCCCCCCCCGCATTTTTCAGGTATATCTCCACTCCTAATAACCCGATTTCTCTGATTTTTGGAAGTTGCTTTTATCAATTTATGTTAAAAAATGCCGAATTTCGTTTAGAAAAAATAATAATAGCGGCCGCTAAAACGATTTTTTTAAAAATATTTTCGCTCTAGGTTAACCCCCCCCCCCCTCCCCAATGGTGAAAATTTGCTGGTTGACGAATTGGACGGATTGTTTCTTAATTGATTGTTATATACCGAGTTTCGTTGAGAAAAAATAAATTTGCCACCGATAGACCGTTAACAGATCAGATCAATATATATGAGAAATAAAATAACACAATGAAATGTAACTAAAATAGCAATAATTAGATAAGAAGAAAAAGAATAAAATACTTGGAAAGTCGCAGATTTACTATCGCAATATTTCGAACAGCTTGTGTCCTTCTTGCCTAAGAAATATTGAGATCGTGAGTTTCCAAGTATTCCATTCTTTTTCTTCTTATTTAGTTATTTTTATTTTAGTTATATATTTTTTCATTGCTATTTTCGGTGCCTAGTAAGTAAAATCGATGGAGATTTGTAGAAAATGTTAAAAAATATTTCCACAATAGCTAATTTCCTTCGGACGACCATTCCTTCCGACATCCATAACACAAGGTACGCTAATATTTGCTTCCGCAGGCACTTTACTGTCCTCGATCGGTGATCAGAACGCACCCCGAAGAACGTGTGCCGATGTCAATATTCTGTCAAGGCTCTACTGCACTCGCGCTGTAAATAAACCAACAACACTCCCTGAGGGCCAGGTTCTCAGTTGATTTCAGCTATTACATGTAATCGCCGTATTAGCCAGCAGAGCGTGTGATACATCGTTGCTAACACAGGAATTAGTTCTGTCCAAGTACCACCTGGGATATGCCATTATTTATTGCAAGAGTGGTGGCGGAATGGCTCGCCTCCAGCTTCCTCGCTGCAGCATACCAAACAATCAGCAGGTCACAAATTGAATAGGCGATAATTACTGATGTGCATGCCCAAACTCTTAAGGGTTGGTTTGGATACTTTTTGAACTTAAAAGTAGAAAACTTGGGGTACAGGATGGGTAAGCAATCAGTTTGAAAGCAATTCTTGCGACTTTGATGAGTGGGACAGTGCATTTTCCTGATAAGGAAAGTTAATCTTTTAAAATATTCTACAATACTCCTCTAAGAATAGTTTATTGTTTTTATTATCATTTACCATTCTTCTTTTTAAGTGTACTTTCAGTAGTTGTCAACTATCTCCAAGCTAAGGACTGAATTTGAAAACAACCTCACAATCTTTTAAAGTACTCCCCACACACAGATGCAGACGGTGCAACCTCTTGTCATGTCAACAGCAGAATTTATAGCTTGAGCTTAAAAGGTTTTTCAGCAATGTAAGATTTCACTTGACGAAACAACCAGAAGTTGCACTGTGCAAAGTCATGGCTGTAGGTGAATGGTCAGGTAACTGAACTTTGGCGACTTCCAGTTTTCTCAAATTTGCAGCTGTTCTGTAAGGAGACGCATTGTCGTGCAAAAGCAACAGCCTTGACGTTCCTGTCTTTGGACGCCGCCGCCTCAGCTTTTCAAATAAAGGATCCAAAATATAAGTGTCATAGTATTCTCCATTCATTGTCATTCCTTCTGACACACAGTTAACTACTAATGGCCTTTCATAGTTGAAGAAAACAGCGAGCATTCGCTTCCTAGAACGAGAGGCGTCATTCTCATTTACCCACACGCAGTTCTGAGCTTTATTTGGGGTGATATAGAAATAAAACCAGTTCATGATTTTGCTAAACGTTTAGAACATTTGGTGGAAACATGCTCAGCAGTTTCCTTGCACATTCTCCTCTTCAATGTTTAAGGGACCACGGGCACACGGCTTTACTTCCCTTCCGAAGGAAGCCATCCATACTTAGGATCTTTATGCCCGAAAAAAAATCCATCGATCCTGGCGGGGATCGAACCCGCGATCTTGGATTTAAGAGGCAAATATGGTTACTACTACACCACCAGGACCGACTACAGTAGGTTTTGAAAGCTGGTGTAAAGCCCCCATAAACTTTTATTTGACTTTCCTTTGATTTGGATCCATTTCTTGAATTAAAAGATTTATGCAGTTTATTATTCAAAATATGCTTTTTAATCGTTTTTGTTTTATGCACCAAATGTTACATGTGTTTGATAACATTTTAAAATGAGAATTTTTTATCATGTTGCATATTTTGCTTAAATAATTAATCAAATTAATAAATTGTTCGTACACTTTTGAACGCGACTGAAAATTATATGTAAATATATTTGGAAATAAAAAGTTTTACGCTTTTTAAATGTTAACTATAATAGATATTATTTAAAACTATGCTTATTATCTCCCAACGGATGGCGACGTCTTAAGTCACACACTGGTGAGTGAAATGTCTGCTGCTCGAATCCCGTCAGGACTGCCCTACTTTTTGAGGTTTTTCATCAAATCCTGCAAGGTACTTTAAACTTACGCTCTCTTTGCTCGTTTATTTCATCTCACGTATTATCAGTGTCCACCAATATAATTTTGTCAAAAATGATAAAAGTTACCATTCCGCCACTGCTGCCTTCACATTAAGTGCAACCTCTCACTATAATACGAGTAGACCTGTTTAAATGTTCCATGACATCAGATAAAACCCTCAATTACAAATAACAAACGATAAACGCGAGGTTCCATAGCCTGCAGCGTTTATGTTGCCTCTTTAAAAGGCCATGCAGTGCCGATATTCAGCTGTCGATGTAAATATGGTAGACAAATAAACAGGGAATCGCTTATATGACAATTAAAATTGTTTATGTAATCCTCGTAATTAAAAATAAATGTGTTGAAATAAACAGAAAGTGGATGCAGTTATTGGATCGTTTACCCTAAAACATCTGGCTTTATATTTGCGATGTTATAAAGTTCAGAGGCTCTTCAACAAACTTTCCGAGGGGGGGGGGGGGAGCGCTCTTCGTTAAACTGCAAAAACTCGCTGCATGTTCTGTTCCAGCCCTTGTAAATAATATTACATTCACCCTTCTTTCAGTAATATTTGTTTTCAAGTTGGCAGTAATGAAACGGGTGTTACACATTATGGGCTGGACACTCATTCCTATCAAACACACCGCTTCTTATCCTTAGAATTGTAAGGAAAAGGAATTGGCGGCTAATGTTTGTGATGGACATTTTACAGAAAGAGTCAGTGATAAATGAGTAGGTAACCAAGCAAACGCTACTGTTGATTTATTTACGGACGCTCTTTAACATCTCAGGTCATCAGCGTTGCTTCCAACTCGGGGTAAAACGGCCGATAAATTTTGCTCAGAGGGCTCATCTATCAGGCTTGAGATTCTTTTACGTGCCGTAAATGTACGTCAAGGGACCCAGCGCTTTTCTTTCCTTCCGAAGGATTTTTACGCAAGAAAAATATCCGTTTACTCTGGTCGGAATTGAACCCGCGATCTTGGTTGTATGAGCGTTTAAGTCTGTCATTCACTGAAAAACTGAATTTATATAATGACCTTGGGAAAACGGACTAATTTATTAATAATAATTGCAAAGAATAATTCGATAAATTATTTACATTTTGATTATCTTTTTCATTATTTCTATAGGACGTTCTATGCAAGATTGTGTATTATACAGAATGAACCAAAAGTCACTACCCCAAAGGTAGAACAGAAATGTATAAATTTGGTTGCGTTCTTCCTATCGATTTAAATTACGCGTCATTTGTTTGTTTCTTATGTAATGTGCACTGGTATTCAACCAAACAGCCGATGTTCATTTGACATTGTGAAGACGTTTACAACTGCAAAAAGGGTTTTTGCTTTAAAACCTATTATAAAGGTGGCTAATATTTAATAATTAGTCAGTGGAATAAACATACCAACTGTTCAACTAAAACAATAGACAGTGTACAATTTACAAAAACGTTTTGAGGATCTGTAGCGGACTGTTCTAGGTCAGGAAGGCCATTATTAAGTGATGCAAGTAATCTAAACGTTTTACAAGTGATTATTGTATAGAATTCTAAAAGTCTACTGGTAGGCTCTTTCAAGAATTCTGTTCGGATGTGACCAAATTCAAGTGTTAGATATCTCGTCTTGAACATGGTCTATTGGAAGACGATTCTATTGTAGGATTTAATTTTGGGAGGTTATGTTAAATGAAATTTTAAAATAACATAGAAAAAATTAAACGCAAGAGCGCTTCTGTTAAACCCCCATTCCTGGTTTTCAGGATCTATATTCCTTATTTTATTTAATTGGTATACACACAGTTTCGTTGAGAAAAAACAAATATTAATGCCACTAAAGCTATTTTTAAAATTTTGGTCTCCAAATAATCCGATTTCACTGATTTTCAGAAACGATTTTTCTTATTTTATTTTAATGTTATTTGTCGAATTTCCTTTAAAAAATATAAAAGTGCAGCCTATAGAGTGATTTTTAAATTTCGGTTTAATCCCCATTCGTTTTTCAGGTGTACTTTCACTTCTAATTGCCCTTATTTTCGGAAATTATTTTATAAAATTATTTTAAATAAGTATGCCGAATTTCGCTTTAAAAAAAAACAAATTGCGGTTGCTAGAGCGATTTTTGACTAATTTTTTCTGAAAAAAATCGCTTTTGGTTAACCGCTGTTGCTGGTTAACAAACTGGATGAATCGTTCATTAATCAATGGTTTCTTTCTCCAAGTGTGCGGGAAGACTGTGTACAGTTCGCTGTACTCTCTACAAAATAAATAAAATATCCCGTGTTGAGGGCTCATATAAAGTACAACTTGCCTCGTTGCTATAGTAACGTTATTCATTGAAACTTAACATCCGCAACTTGCCGAGCGCGGGCTGGAGATTTCACTGCCCAGCCCGTTGTCAACTCGAGAGCGAATCAAAGGATTACTATGTCCGTTATCTGCTTTAAACAGCAGGTGAATCAAGCCTGCCAACTAACCCTCGCGATAAATACCACCAGAGGATGGGTCAGTTTAATTCAGTTTGAATACGGGATACTCGGCTTTCGAATAAATAGATTTAATTGTTCCTTCAGCGATGAACTGAAACATGCCCAATGATTAAATGCGACATAATTCTTTCTTTAATAGAATTTATTTTACAATACTGTCCGCGCGCTAAGTCCGGATAATTGGCTATTGGCTGTAATGACGCTATTGGCTGCATTTCCGCACTGTCAATGGGTCTGCAATGAGAGCAGTTGTGTTCACAGCAAGTAATATACCTTCCACAGAAAAAAAAAAAAAACATCATGTGGGTAAATTTTCATTTTAAAGTTCAGATTTTTAACACTTGATTAACTAAATGAATGTTACAAATTTGCGTGTTCATTATAGGAAAACGTACTCTCCAAGTTTAACTAAAAATCTCCTTGTTCTCCGACACCAGAAGGCCAAGTTCGTTAGTTCGGTAGGAAAGCTTATAGTGGTTTCGTTCTTCGACTGTCGTGAAATGTTTAGCATTAATTCACAGGTGACCGAAATCGAGTGGCCCAGCGAACTGCGGACAAGAAAGAATTCGGGGCCTACAGCGAGACCATAGAGTGTAAAATCAGAGTTGCCAATTATTCATGGAAACAAATTTAATTAGGGCCTTATGCTATTCTGATGAACAGCTGGAGTTGGGAGGGAACAAGATATTTGCATTCAAATTCAGAAAGAAACTAAAAACAATAGGAATGAGCTCCATTTGGATGGCGGGTCAGGGGAATAGAAAGAACGCACGGAGGAGTTATGGCAACATATTTTGGTTGAATCTAAAGGTACGGAAGAATGGAGGGAAAAGTATCTCACAATTTTTTACACGATCGTACAGAGGGATATTCATTTTGGGCTTTGCTGGAATTTGTTTATATTTTATATGTATTTTAAATAATTTAAAGAATTATTCTTCTGGTATTATTATTTTATGTTGATTTTATTTCTTTATTATTTGTTGAATGTGTTTGATATCTTATTGGAAATGTTTAAAGTAATGTCTTGTACTAAATGAAACATAAAATGTATCATTAAACACATACGTCCGCATTGAAGTTGTTTTGTATTGGTGCCAATATGATAAATACTACCATACCACCACCACTACCACTACTACAAAAACATAGAAGGTATGCCCCACTCTCCATACAGCAAATACCTAGCTCCATGTAACTGTACCCTCGTCTCAAACACACGAGTAATAATATATTTTATTTATACTGTGGTGTTAAGAAATGAGCAAGTAACACACACCCGGGAACAGTTGCGCTATAACTGCGACAGTCAGCAAGGTCAACAAGTAAGCAAGCAAGCTTACTACCGGCTCCAAGGCGCCGCAAACGAGTGGCAGCTCACCCATAGAAAAAAACCGTGCTCTGCGGGTGAATACATCGCTGATCGCACTGTACATCGTACTAATGACTCCCCACATCCTCTGAACAAATGGAAGAGACTGTCAACTACTTAACTCCCAAAAGCGAATGCTACGAAAAAAAACATTTAAATTACGCTATTTTTAAAACCTTTTAAATTGAAACACAGAACTTGTTTTTTTTAACATTTTTTAAAGCATCGTGGTCACCTATCCCAAATTTACCCTAATCATACTCTGTGCAAGTTTTGTACAGGAGAGTACACCACACATTTGTTCTTAACATAGTGCGATGGTTCGTTTCATTCGACGAGCAGTTTTCGTGCTCTCGAAAACGCCACGAGAAGTTATCAGAAGTTGGGATCTCAGGTCGTTCCAAGACATAAAGCTAAAGCGTGAAGCTGTTAAGTTTTTCCTCCCTCTCGTCCATTATTTTCTTTTTCTTTTTCTTTTTTTTTTCTATACATCACTCGCTCATTGACATTTTTTGTCCTCCTTTCTTCTAACTTCATTTTTATTACTTATTTGCTTGTATGCTGTGTACATAATTACTTAACAGCATTGGGGTTCTTTCAAGACTGTATAGCAGATGACACGTCCTCGTCAGAAGTGATGAATAATCACACTGCATGCGAGACACCCCAGAAGGTAACCGTGTCTCATTAGTAATTATCTACTGGAGTGGCAACCCGTGGTGTGAGTACCAGTGATGGTGCTCGTGATCTAAAAAGTTAATTTTTGCTACTTTAACTCCGTGCGATCATCCACCGCGGTGCGTGGATCTCCCTATAAGTATGCCCTCACTCTTTTGCCGTGCTATGGAGGGGATAGAAGCCTGCCTACTTGCTTATTGACCCTGCTGACTGTCGTGGTTGTAGCGCTGCTGTTCCCGGGTGTGTTGTGTTGTCGTTTCTTAATTCGACAATATATATAAAATATATTATACCTCGTGTGTTTACAACGGCACAGCGTGTCTTTATGTATAAAACCGCCACGGGTGGCCGAGTTCGTTAAGGCGCGGACTCGTGAGCGGGAGATCTGGAGTTCGAATCCCGCCAGGACCGTCTTCCCTGGCTTAGATTTTTCCCAGGTTTTCCTTAGTCCTCATAAATGGCAAAAGCCGGGAAGGTACTCTAAACTTAGGCCTGGAACGTTCCCTTCCTTAAAAAAATCCTTTCCCAATATATCATTTCATCTCATGTATCACCAGTGTCCACCACCTGTGATGCCTCAGTACTAAAAACGGACTTTAAACACTAATAAAAAAGTATGTACAATCCATATGTACTAATTCAATGATGAAAGAATCATAATGTAAAATTAATTCTGTTACTTATGTAAACCCATAGGGCTACGGGCTCGATATTCATGGGTATTATTTCTTAGCTAGGAAGATTCCCATGGTCTTGTTAGGTAAGATACCACTAAATTGAAGGAACCCTTTTGGCGCACGATAGGCATATCTTCATCTTCATCGGTTGACATAGGTGGCCCGGCCTTAGAAGACAAATACATACCCTCAAGCCATTGGGATGTGGATGCCACAATAGGGCCGACACTATAAAATTTTTCATTTCAAAATATATATTTGTACTGCTTCTTATTTTATTTGTTTTTGTCTCCAATACACCGATAAAAATTGTGTAACATCTACCATAGAGTTCAAATATTTTCCTCGTATACTGCAGATTGCTTGTAACCACAGCAACATTTCTAAAATGTGGCTGTTTAAAATGCCTGTCAGAAGCACCTTATTTACATGGGTGAAGTTATGAAAAAATTGCGTCACTATTATTGCGCAAATAAAATGTTATTACTTCAACATTTCACGTTTTAAATTCCATATAATATTTTATTATACTAATTTTATGTATAATAATGATAGGATGTGAAATGTGTCCAAAATATTCGATTTGTATTTAACAATTATTTGTGAAAAAGTAAAAGTTTAAATTGTAACTTTCTTTGTGTGTGAATATGCCCAACAACTTAATTTTACAGGACTATTAAGAACGTTTCTAAAACTTTAATGATTTACAGATGTCGAAACGAGAAACCTTTTTTAATAATATCGTTATATTTCGGATATATTTTTTAAAACAATGATTTATATGTTTCATGAAAAGCTCTGAAGAGTAGGCCCGCTTAATAACGTTGTACGTTACATTCCCGCTAACTAAGGATTTGCTACCGCCGAGAGAGTTTTGTTTAACTTAGACCACCAAAAGGGGCGCTGGAATGTTTACGAAGAGCTAGCCTTTCAGACTCACACACACAGCTAATTATATGAATCTGGAGTTACTACTAGGCCTTTTAGCTGACGTAGAAGGTAGGAAATGATTTGCATACCATTAGATAACGCAGTCCGGATAAACTATATCATGTACAGTTCATTTCTTCTGCTTCTGCTCTCGCAAAGCGCCAGTTTTTTGTTTCCCTCTTGTTCGCATTCCGGCATTCATTTGTTCTCCCTTATGCGCTTGTAGGCAAAACACAACAGCGTGAAATGTTACTATCTCCTCTACCAACAAGACGTGTTAAATATCACTATCCGCAAAACAAAATGCGATCCGTAAGTTTTCGACACGAATAGGTCACTATTGGAGTCCGAATTTTACGTAATATTAATTTGAGAAATGTGTACAGTCATTGTCAAAATAAATGAGGCATTTCAAGATTATGCCTGTCGGTCCGAGAACTCCGGGCACACTCGTAAACGCTGTATTCACAACGCGCATGCAGCGGCAGACATACTGCAGTGGAAGCTTTGCCTGTAAACGTAATGGTGCACTCATAAACATCTGGAATTAGTACATTAGGGTAGAGGAGTGGTGGCCGAGAGATTAAGAAGGCGTAAGCTCCTGGGTTTTTCATCATGGGAAAAGAACCTTCTACTTCCACTGAAGTGATCGCTGGTGTTTAAAACAAGCTATTTCTGAAGGGCTCATACTTGTTACAACAGAACATTCACCTTTCAGGATGTCATAGAAATATTGACCAAGACAAAGTAAAGTAGTTTTGAATAGTCCAGGGGAATGAGTAAAAGATGCACAGTGGTTTTGGTTAGGTTCATTTTATGTTTATGCGTTTATAGAGGAATCAGGTTAGTATCTCTCTTACTTCCGTACTGAACACATTGTAGGGACGGTTTATTGTATAGCTGTACCGCTCTCATTTTTCTCGCTTGCAATTGTTTGTTACATTTATGCAGCTGAGAAGTTATCCCTACCACAAAATTCCTAGAATTATCTCATACAGATCATTCTTCAGGACAATTCAAAACTACAGTATTTCCCTCATCCTCTCTATTTCTTGGTGTTCGTATGCCCGAGGTAACCGTGCGTTTCTTTCATTAATGATGATTCTGCTATTTAAAAAGCTTAAGTGAACGGAGAAAAATTTTACTTCTTGAAAAGAAATAAATATATAACAGGCAAGATTCTTAATAGATATTTTCGCGAGATGAACTTGACATTTAATTTGTATAACTTTTTTCACTTCGATTTATTGAACATTTTTATGTCCTTTTGAAATTTTGCGTAAATAATAGCTGAAATTTTTCATTACGATCCAAAATAAAGTCAAAAATAAAAGTTTTAAACCTTAAAATAGGCAACAGAAACTAAAAAAGGCAAAATAAAAACTGGCTGTAACAACCCCAAATACGATAACATATTCATTTCTACTTGTTTCTTAAATATATCCACCTAGACAGACAAGACACTTCCGGGCTCTGGTCATCACATTGTGGGGATAGGCATAAACAATGGAAAGTTTCCAATAGATCAAAGTAAAAATATCGATAAAGACTGAACACTCCTTGTGTTGCATTATTTACAACAGCTAGCCTGCTGGAAGGTTAAAGGGACATACAATCATGTACTTTATTAACGGTATGTTCAAAGATAAAAAGTACTAACAGTATATGATCTAAACTCACTCTTAAACTGAAAATGTGACCATCGCCAGCGAAGAGCAAAATTTCCGGCTTGCGGTGGGAATTTAATCTGACCTCAACGTTAACATTACCAGTAATCAATGAAGCTTTTATAGGAAGATTAACAGACATTATATATAATGAACCAAACCTGAAACTACTTGGAATCTAGTTTCTCTAAAGTTGGTGCGTAAATTTTACGGGACAGAGGAGAGCAGCAGGAAATATTATCACTGAATACAGGATTTACGTTACGGGTATCTTTCTTTTGGAAACAGATTGCTGCAATCTATCGAGAGAGGGTTCAATGGCGTTCCTATACTTAGACCTGGTGGTGGACAAACTTTCACAAAAGAAAAGTAAGTGGATCTGCGAGCGAGCAAGCGGGTAAAAAGAGAGAACGAGAAAAGATGTATGGAAAAGGATTGGTGGATTCCATGGTAGCACCTCTACGGTCTTTCTTACGTTAAATAAATTACAGTTAGAGGCGAATTAATCCAGACCAGATGGTTAACTTTGAGAAATATACTTTCTGGAGTTCACCACTAGATGGCTACCAGAATCGTCTTGTTACTTGTCATGTCAGGTCCACATTTAAAGTGCGTTCTTTTCACATAGTGACATTTCCAATTATACAAATGCATCAATCACCCATCTAAACCTGTAGATTAAAGCCCGGAAACCTGTTTGCTACCCTGCCTTTGATATTACTGGTACAAAATGTAAAAAAAAAAAAAAGACTTTACTAGGTACAGGGGGAGGAGGAGGTAAGTATAACATTTACATTTACGTAATAAGAAAATATACTACAATTTGGGTACCAAATTCAGTAAATATTTTATGACAAGCTGAATTATGCAAGATGGCGTATTGATTATGGCATATAGGGATTGCATCAAAATTAAAAGTAAACTTAGTCTGGAATTTTAAACAAATTATTGAATGTTTGAAATTGTTATTTAATTAGGTTGACATGTATATATTAGACTGACCGATATATCAATTGATTATGTTGACATGTATATCATTATGTTTCCATGGTTTTAATTAGGCTGAAATGTATTTAATTAGGCTGTAATATATTTAAATCTTAATTAGGTTGACATGCATTTAATTAGGTTGGCAAAAATTTATTTAGGTAGAAATATTTTACCATGTTAAATATTTTTAATTATATAAAAGTGAACTTAATTAAGTTTAAATATATTTAATTGGGTTATCATTTATTTAATTAAGTTGAGATATATTTAATTACGTTGTCATATTTAATTAGGTTCCCCTGTATTTAGTTAGGTTGACATTTACTTAATTAGGTTGTCATATATTTAATTAGCTTAACATGCATTTATTTAGGTTGAAATATCTTAACTATGTTGAAATTGTTTACTTGTGTTGAAGAGAGAATTAGGTTGACATGTATCTAATTAGGCCGACTTTTGTTTAAGTATGTTGACATGTATTCCATTACATTGCAAGTATTTTATTATGCAGACATTTTTAATTAAGTTGATTGGTATTTCATTATATTTAAATGCATTTATTTTGGTCGAAATGTTTTAATTATGTTAAAGTTCATTTAAGTATTTAACTATGTATTCGTGTATGTAATTATGTTTATATGTATAACTGTAAATTCAATCTGTAAATATTGTAATTTCTACACTGTCACCGGGAATAGATTGAATAAATACGTGCACAGAAAATGACTTTAAATTATCGACAACATTTTTCACAGTCTCCTTTGAATGCAATGCTTATTGTTGAATGTTTAAAATACATAGATGTTTTATAGTAACCCCATAAGAAATAATCCAAAGGACCCAAACGGGGCGACCTCGGAGGTCACAGGATACTTCCAAACACAGTACACTGCAGTATGTGCAGTAGCAACATTTTTTTTTTAAATACTCCTCTCGCATATCATCGTCATCGAGAAATGTGATCAAAACTTCTTCTTTGTTCACTTTGGCATGGACGATTTGGTCATAAAACGCTCAGGGCGTTCCGAAACTGCTACGACCGACGAGGTTGTGACAAAAATTCACGATGTCTTACTCAATAATCGCCAATTGAAGGTACGCAATTTGGCTGACAGTGCAAGACGTCGAGAGGCCACGTCCACTTTACACGAAGTTTTTGGGCATGAGAAAGCTTTCCTTGTTTGTTAACAATGACCCAAAATCGCAAGAGTATTTAGACTTGTTTAAACGCAACTCTAGTGAGTTTCTTCGACGTTTCATAACACGGATTTGTCACTATATACCAGAGACAAAGGAGCAGCCCAAACAGTGGGTGGCAATAGGTGAAAGCAAAAACGTTGCATCTGCAAGAAAAGTCATGGCTACAGTTTTGTGGGATTCTCATGGTGTGGTGCTCGTAGACAACCTCCAGAAGGGAGAACTATCACTACTGGACCAATGAAGGAGTTAAAAGTCCACAACTTGCGAGAAAGGAGGTTTTTCCTTTTATAACGATAATGCGCCAACGTACACTCTTTGATTGTTGCTGCAAAAGGCTCCCAGCGATTACTTTTTGTTCCCAAAACTGAAGGAATGGCTGGGTGCACGAAGATTCGTATCAAATGATGAGGTTGTGACTGAGGAAGACCATTGTTTTTTACAACTGGACAATTCTTATTTTACTGAAGGTATTAAACGATTGAAAAAGCGTCACTAACAGTGCTGATTTAAAGGGAACTATGTTGAAAAATGAACATTTTTCTTAAATTACGAGTTTTCTTAGTAATGCCGAGAACTTTTAGAACATCTCTAGTATACATTAACTCTTGTACGCTGTAAAGAAAAATCAGCTGTTTATTCTCTAGGCCTGGCCTAAATTGTCGTGTATGTTTTCTAGGGTTTTTTTGTTTTTTGTTTTTTGTTGCTTTGTTTTAGCGGACAACTGAAATCTTTCGGCAAGAGCAAAAATAAAACAATATAATTAAAATGCCAAATATGACGAGCATCAGAGCACATCCTGTGTTGGAAATGTTAACGCGGTGCAAGGGGCTGAAATCCTGTTCACGGGTAATATCCGGTATGACGTAACGCTGGAATGCTTTTTGTGTTTTCCATGTGGTTTATATATGATACACTGTGCTGCCTTCGTGTACACATAAAACATATATCTTCATAAAAAACGACTCAAATCCCCCACTGTGAATCATTTTACTTGATGAAATAGTTTCTATAACATTGCGTTCTTATTAAATTTGAATGCTACATTCCGTTTTTAAGCTTATGAAAGTTTTTAAGAGTTTTGCGTGCTTAAATGTGATTTAATGTCTTGTTGGTTATTGATTAGGTTAAGCAACAACGAGCATGGTCATTATTTGGACGAGTGGCTGCTATTTTCTCCATCACTCTTCGCAGCAAATCGCGAAAAAGGTTATGAAACCTTTATACATTTTCTATCTTGTTTTACATTTCTCTCAATAATCCCACAGTCCTGAGTGTACATACAACGTCCATTTGTTTCCACAAAGAAAACAGATACAGCCGCGTACAGCTAGCCGGCTCGCAAACCGCACGGAAATAAATACAGCATATTAACATGTTTCATCGGAATGAAATGTCGTGGTGGAGGCTTCCTTTGAGACCGTCCGCCCCGCCGACACAACCCCTGCGCGTGTCTCTTGATTTCTGCCGGAGGGGATGTTTAATATACCTCTCCCCTTTGCCACAAAATATTATAAACGTAATAAAGGTACCGGGGTGTGCCACCCCCTTTACACACACACACACACACACGCACAGTAACTTGCAACGTACATCGTACTGCCTTAAATCAGAACCCCGAGAAAAACCACGATGAGCTTTTGCTTTCTTTGGCTTAGAGCGGCACGTGGCGCTGTTATGACAACGATTGTTTTTTGTTTCTTTTTAGTGAATAGCTTATTCCGGTTGTAACCATGAAAAGATTTTTGAAAATTTTTCTTCAATTCTCCATTGATCGTATTTAATAGGTACAAAAAATGACGATAATGACGATAATATATATATATATATATATATATATATAAATTATAAAAGCAGAAAAGGGTAAAATACTAAGAAAACGTCACAGAGTTGTAATCGCTATATTTCCAACTATTTGAGTTCTTTTATTCTTTTTTTTTTTAGCGTTTTGTTTTTTTCTAATTATTGTTAATGTGGTTACATTGTTAATAATGTTACATTATTTTCCTTTTACAAAATTTTCTTTTATATATACGTGTGTGTATTATTAGCATTTTAGGGGTAACAATTTTTATTTTTTCTCAGCTAAAGTCGGTATATGCCATTGAAATAATATAATAATAATAGTTTCTAAAAATCAGATAATTAGAAGGGGAGTTTACCCGAAAGCCAAAATTTAAAAATCGCTCTTTACGTGAGAGCGCTTTGTAATAACTTACAGAAAAGGTTTGTTATATATATTATGTGTATTGAACAATTTGTTTCTAATATCGACTATTTTTACCCATTTACACTAATTCAACCACCAATGTGGTAACAGGTGACTGGCTTGGCCCGTCCTCTACAAGAGAATGGATGGCCAAAGTTGAGTTCGTCAAGCAAGAGCTGCGTAAACTAGGCGAATTCCTCAGCAAGTCGAATTTGTGAAGAGTATTGCAGAGCGCTAGAGCAAAGAAATTTGTGCTGAATCCGCTTATTTTCAGAAAATATTTTTCTCATTTTATTTCAATGTTATATAGGAGTTTTGTTGAGAAAAAGCAAAGATTGCGGACGCTAGAGCGATTTTAAAACTTTTGTTACGATGCCCACTCTTTAAATGTAGATGTCCTCTTACTCCTAATGGTCCCATTTCCCTGATTTTCGGAAACTATTTTTCATCTTTTATTTAAACGGTATATACCGAATTTCGTTGCGAAAAAAGCAAATATGGAGCCGGTAACGAGTTTTAAATTTTGGATTTCTGGCCAACCCCAAATCCTAATAGTCTGTTACAATGAATTTCAGAAATAAATTTCTTATTTTGTTTCAATAACATTTCGTTGAGAAAAAAAATGCAGCAGCTAAAGAGATGTTAATAGGGTAACACCCACCCCTGCTGGTTGATGAACTCAATGGATCGTTTGTTAATTGATCATTATGTGCCAATTTTCGTTGATAGCAAACAAAAATAACGACTGCTAGAACGTTAAATATTTATTCATACTTTTACTCGTAATTTTTGCCCTAGTAAATTGGATAGATGGAGATTTGAAGAAAATGTTCAAAAACATTTTAATGGGTACCACCGTAATAGCTACCTACATTCCTTGGGAATTTGCTAAAAACACTGCTCGGAAAGTTTCTAGTCCTGGGTGGGGTGTACTGTTTACAGCAATACGAAAATAGAAGGGTAGGTCCATAAGTTTCCGGACTAACCATTTTCTAGTAATATGCCGAATTTCGTTGAGAAAAACAAAATTGCGACCGCTAGAGCGTTAACAGATATTATATGTACATTCTTTTCATTGTCTTTTTCGAGGCCTAGTAGGCAAGATCGGTCGAGATTTGAAGAAAATTTACAAAAATCTTTTCATGGGTAAAACTGCTGCTAATACGTTCAAATTAATAACTTTCAATGTGCTGCTTGTTCCTTGAAAAACTATTTTTACGAATTGTCGAAAATAGACTCAGATTATCCCCCCCCCCCCCAGATTGGTGTGGTCTTTTCCAAAGTTTGAGTTTGCCCAAGGCGCTTGCCAGTCATGGAAAACGTGCTGGAGGTCATCTTTTAACACGTTCTTCAAAACCGCCTCAGCGTTTTTCACGACAGCCTCGGAAGTACCAAAACGCTCCCTCTTAGCTCCTTTTTCAGACAGGGAGAGAGATAAAAGTCTGGGGGGTATGGAGAGTGTTCAAAGTTCCCTAAACATTTCCACTCGCACCATCTTCTGTTCAGGAGTCAGTTATCGCACAAACGCGTCTCATGTTCAAGTGATCGTGCAGAATGGGAAATGTCTGCTGGTCTGTCAAAGGTTACTCACGAACAACGAAGCGAGATTAGCGTTGTGCTGCACTACCGTTGAAGTGCTGTGCATTCTGTCACCACATGCCTGCTGTGAGTTTCCATGCCGGATTTCTGCAAACTTCAACTCTATTTTGTGTGTAGGCGACTGGCGAACTGACGTAGTGTTCAGGCACGTGCGCGAGCGAACTTCTGTTTTTGTCCACCAATCAGGGCTGATCCGCTTTCATCATACAACAGTCTCAATAATATTTCTTTGCTGTGCACTCTCAGCTCTAAGTGTTTATTGACTTGCCCTGTGACAGTTCGAAAAGAAAGCCATCATATTCCATTGGGACAGCCTGTACGTTTCGCGGTCCGCGATAGGCACACGTGTCACAGTTTGAGAACACCTAGCCATGCCCCATTACTGCACCACTAATGAGACCGCAGCTAACGTGAATATTAAATAAAATTATTCCTTGATTAGCTAAACTCAGAGTTAAGCAGTGCTAAGCTTGATCGCAGCAACTCAATTATAAATGTAAAGTAATAGCGCCCAGCCTCAGAAGTGGTGTGTAGCAATCATATTTAGAGCGATTGCTGCTCTAATAAAATTATTTTACGTCTCTATAATTACTAGCACGTTCATCCTCATGAACTAGAGACTCGAGGCTCCGGTCGATAATATTGCTAAGGTATGTGTACAACCGACAAAAGAGCATCGCCCCGGGAGAATCCGCACGCTTTCTAAAGACAATGTAGGGGGCGGAAGGTAGGCAAACATCTGTACAACGTTAGACAAGCAGACTGCGGGGTAAATGCTTTGTTGTGTATTCCAACAAGGCTTTTGTTTTTAAGTGCCTTTATTAGCCTCGAAACATTACCACGAAAACATAATTAAAACTAAACTGTATATTAGAATTATTTTGTAAGACTGAAAGTAAAGCACCAAAACAGGAACTACAAATACATTGACATAACCACACATCTATTTCTAAATAACCTACCGCACACACACACAAAAAAAAGAATATTTCTAAAGAAAGCTTTAAATTCTGCATTATCACACGCTATAGGAGGTGAAAGAGCGAGGACTTGGTAACTGTTCATGATGATCAAGTGTGTTCATTTGATACCATTACATGATGGATTCGATAATTTGAAGAAGGGCGAGAGACTTTGAAACACAACCCTTGCTCTGGTCGGCCTCGGGAAGCTGTGAACGAGAGAACACTTCAAAGAGTGAAGAACTTTGTGGAATAAAATCGACATATTACTGTTGAAATGATAAATATGAAGTGGGCTTCAGTGTTGGCAACATTGACAGTATACTCCATGAACAATGAAAACTGCGAAAAATCTGTGCAAAATGCGCTCCACATTCCCTAACCAAATAAGAGAAGAACAAGAGAAAGAAATGTGCAAGGAAGCTGCTGAGCTTGATTTCATCAAATGATTCTAAACGTTTGACAGATGTATACACTGATGATGAAAGTTGGTTTTATTTCTATATCACCCCAAGTAAAGCTCAGAACTGCGTGTGGATAAATGAGAATGACCCCAAGACCAGTTGTTCTTCAAAAAGATTTACGTTCTCGAAAGCGAATGTTCACTGTTTTCTTCAACTATGAAGAACCATTAGTGGTTAACTGATGCCAGAAGAAATGACAACGAATGAAGAATACTATGACACTTGTATTTAGGTTCCTTTATTTGTAGAGCTGATGCGGGGGCGTCCAAATACAGGAACTTCAAGGCTGTTGCTTTTGCACGACAATGCGTCTCCTCACATATCAGTCTCAAATTTGAGAAAACTGGAGTCACCAGTTGCTTGATTATCCACCTTACAGTCCTGACCCTGCACCGTGCGACTTCTGATTGTTTCCTCGAGTGAAATCTTGCATTACTGGAAAATCTTTTAAACGTGCAGGATCTTGCTCAAGCTATACATTCAGCTCTGTTGACAATATCTCGTAGTACGTTTGACAAGTGGTTACCCCGTCTACAACTGTGTGTTGGGAGAGATGGAGAGTACTTTGAAGGATTGTGAGAATAAGTTTTCGAATCCAGTCTTCGGTCCTTAGCTTGGAGTTTAAGGTGACACTTGCAAAACTTTTTGAATGCCCCCCCCCCCCCCCACATTCACCAGAGTTACCTCTGAACACGACAAGGCATACAAATAGCATGATAAAGCAGAAACAATCATTTCCTGTAAATTTACTGCTACTGTGGCGGTATGTAACTCGATGTTAGCTAAGAAAAACAAAGGCATGACACGCAGTAAACAAAGTAGCAATAATTAAAATTATGATACGCATTGTTATATAAATCTGGACCAAATTTACCCCGCCGTCCTTAAAGGCAAAAACATAAAAATCGTCAATTTTGTGACTTGAGCATAACTGAAAATTTATACACTATAAAAATAGCAACGGGCAGTAATGAAACATTTCAAACTTCCTCCTATTATTAAGAACACAAAAATGTTTTGTGTCAAAATGACCATTAGTCCTTTTGGTGCTAAGGAGAAAAAACCATTCCACTCATGGGTCAGCTTTAATGGATTAATAGTAAAAGTACCGGGAGAGTACAATGACCTTAGGGTAAAGCAAGATAATTGCTTTTTGACTGTTATTGGTTATTGAAAGCTTTTCTAAAACATTGAACAATCTGCCTCATGAAAGGAGGTGAAAACAAATGGATGATAGAATATAATTTAACCTAATGATTAACTGTCACGGGTGGCCGAGGTCATTGAGACGCGGACTTGTGAGCGGGAGGTCTGGGGTTCGAATCCTGCCAGACCGTCCTCCCTGACTGACGTTATTTCCAGATTTTCCTCAGTCCTCATAAATGGCAAATGCCGGGGAGGTACCCTAAACTTAGACCTGGAACATTTCCTTCTTTAAAAAAATCCTTTACCAATATATCATTTCATTTCATGTATTATCAGTGTCCACCGCCTGTGGTGCCCCTGTAGTAAAAATGGGCGTTAAACAATGTTCAAAAATTAACAAAAAAGAAACCCTAACAGTTCACAAATTAATGGACAGTGCTTAAACGGTCAACTTTAGCATTGTTTACGAATTTATAAATCACCCAGGTAAAAGGTACATTCGTAAAGTGTTATAAAAGTTTAGTGAATTAAAACGAAGTAAATTTCTTGGCAAATAGAGGCTGGTCTTGACTGTTGCCAACACCACAGGTAGATGTTCAATTAGGCGTATCTAATGTAACGGCTGGTCATAATGAAACCCATTCGTAACTCGCCGTAATGCGGGCCGATATTGCAGTGCAAGGAAAACTCCCCTCTTTATTCTATCGGCTTTAAGCGTAAAAACAACGGAATTGTTTCACTCTTTAAAACCAGTGTTAAGACATAAAAACGTTAGTAAATTTATGCACCAGTCCGTTAGGTACTCTTGTTTTGAGTATGAACGTACCAAACCACACAAGAATTCCATCATAAATCTGTCCGTTTGCCTTTTTAACTGAAGTGAAAAGTGAACAATACGATGTTCTGAAATTCTGCTTTCGTCTCGACACTTCCAAGAGTTTGTTTTTCCTTATAGCACAGCTGGAAGATGGTTTAAAAAGGCAATCAACCTACTACTGTAGTAGCGGTAGCATGCGGCTCCTCCGGTAGCGAGGGAGGCTCATAGGCCAGCAAAGATTTACAAGAACTTATACTTGCCTTCCTTCAAGACGGGTTAGCCTTGTTCCTGCTTATTTCTGCGTTCTCTTGGGCCAGTAGGAAACGGCCCATAGTCAGCGCTCGACATCTCTTTTTTTTAGGAACCGGATGTTGAGGAGTTAGTTTTCGCACTTTGAAATTGGGTAGCTTCCTCACTGTTTAGGTGTAGAAAGTTGACTTACGTTACAAAAAAGCGTATCTGTTTTGTGATAGTGAATAAAGTGAACGCTTTATTGAGGACTCCATTTTCGCGTCTAAGTTTAACTGTTAAGTTGGAAGTGAAACAATTTGGGCCTCATCACCCGAAAGCTAAAGGGGCTCGGCAAAACGGCACAAATGAAGGTTTTTTATAGTTTGTAAAAACATCTTGTCTGTAGTAAATAAGATTTGAAAATAAAAAGAATGGTCAAATTTCGTTTCTGTACAGACGGACGAAACGACAGATATTACATGCATGTCAAATTTATTGTAATAATAAGACACATCAGCAGGAATTAGCCGGTTGAAAGATTCATAAAATGCATTGCTGTTTCTGAATTGACTATAAAAGGTTTAAGGCATACTTTAATAGCTGAATTAGAAGAGTTTCTTATAAATCAGACGTTTATAACACAACGTTATGTTGTTGTTATGCAGTTATGAGAGAATGAAGGGGAGGAATTTGTGTTGATAAAAGAGACCGTCCCCCATTTGGATGTCATGTGGGCTCACGAGCCGCCACTGGCAATCTGATATTTCGATATTCAAAGAATGCTTTAGCAGAACACATTATGCTCCAAGTATGTCCTGAAAACTCTGCAAGGTCATATCACAAGCTGCACCACGATAATGCACGGCCGCACATCCCAAATTATTGTTGCTGAAAATCTCACAAAAACCTATGTGCCCCTCCCTAACCTTATACTATACATTTAGACTTTCCATTTTTCCACATTGAAGAAACACCGAGGCATTTTCCTTTATCAGAAGCGGTTTCGAGAGTGGCAGAAAAGCTGAGACAGGTCCAACGGGAAATACTTTGAAAAATATAATTCAAATTAGGAGGTTGAGTAAAGTACGTGGGATAAATCGTGAGTCATGAAAATATTTTTTTTTTCTCCGGGAACAAGGGACAACAAAAAAAATTCAAGATATACGATTGAAAGTGTATGGAATGTACTTTTGCATGAAGCCACCAGATGGTGTATGTGAGCAAAGCTACCTGTCTAAGGATGCCACAAAGTTCAGTTAGTGAGCGACAGTGGTCACGAAGAGTGAACAGTGTGCATATATTAACTTGGCGATTCTCCAATGCACTGACATTCCATAACAATGTAATAACTAATCGCGTGATATTTTTCTTCGTTATTATTTCAGGTATTGCCAAGAAAATGAATGCAGAACAATTCACGGTGATATTTGCTTATGGATAATAATTTATTTTCTAGCCATTTTGCGGAACACTACCCACATAACTTTACGATATTCTTCTCTCCTTACCCCAATTCGATTATCGGGTAACAAGTACCATATGATAAAGCTGCATGAAGCAGAAAAAACACAATATACGATTTTCAGAGATCTGTTATTATAAAACTTAGCTACTCTCACCAGTTCCTAAACTTAACTTTTGTATCCCGGTAAAAATTCAGGACAGTTACACTTTCTTAACTAAAAGCAAAGTAGAAATTTAGGAGAAGCAATAAAATAATAATAATAATAATAATAATAATAATAATAATAATAATAATAATAATAATAATAATAATAATAATAATGCATAAAAGTCTCGATTGTCATTCAGAAATAACCAATAAACAAGCAAAACCAAAAGTAGTTGATTTCTCCACCTTAATAAATGCGATGTTCTACATAGTTTCCTTTCATTTCAGTAAACAAAAAAAATCTCTGTTTTGAAAAAAACTAAAATTTTAAACAGTTAACAGTTACATAATGTCAACAATGGGTTCACTATTTCAATTTTATTTGGAAGTGATTATGCATTGTTGTATGCAACAGAGCTTATAAACATTTTTCATTGTTGTGATACTACCGCCTTCAGTGACGTGTGTTTAATAACAGCTGCACAAATTGGGCTAAGGAATTGAATTAACTCTTCACAAAAAGCGTGTAATTGTCGTATTATCTTCTAAGGGTCTTTCTACTCCACATATTACATAAAAAAAACGGATTTAATCAGTTCACTGTGTCAAAATTATTGGTTAAGTACAAGAAAACTGGAAATTTGAAAGAATTAAAGGAAGAGGCAGAAAAATCTCTTCTACTGCTAATGACCGAGTTTTGAAGCGGATCTGTCTGGAAAATCGACGTATGACTTCAGTGCAGTTGAAAAGAGAGTGAGAAAAAGTTTCTGGACTTTCAGAAATGGGTCTGCCTGCTAGACCACCAACGAAGAAGTCCCTTTTGACATTTGAAATGAATAAAGTTCGACTGAATGGGCCTATGAACATGCGCAGATGTGGAGTAAAGTCATCTCCTCAGATGAATCAAAGTTATGTCAGAGGAAATGATGGAAGAATATTTATCTGTCGTCGTTGCGGTGAAGAATTTCTGTCAGAATGTTTGGACTCAACAGTGAAGTTCCCAGATGATCTGGGGTTGTATTTCCAGCAAAGGAATGAGTGCCTTACATTTTGTTGAGGACATAATGATTTTAAGATAAAGTTTAATGTCAACAAGTGTGGAGCAGTCTGTATCAGCAGAAAATTACACTTTCCAGGATGACTCCGCACCATATCATAGGGCAAGAAAAGTGAGTACCTTGCTTGAACACCGTTGTTTTACCAAACTAAACTGCTATTTCCCAAATCCATATTACATCCAAATAATTCCAAAAAATAAAAAAGTTAAGAATTGTTTTAAGAATGCTGTAGTATATAGAAAAAAAACCCAGGAAATAAGTACGAACAACTTGAAGCCCTGTATAGGGTGTGATTTAATGAAATTTCACCTAAGTCAAAAATGTAATACTTTAAATGCCCAGACGTTGTGATGTCGTAAGCTTTTGCTCGGGGGGTAACACAAAGTATTGATACAGTATTTTTGCAAAGAGAAGGGTTTATTTTATGTGTAAAAGACTCTCGTATTATAATTATTTTATAAGAACTCCACAAATTTATGCAATTTCAATTACAAATTTGTGGCTATTTAGTTACAAAATTTGACATTGCGTTGAATTTTACTGTTTACTGAACTTTTAAGAGATGCAAAGATAATTACTGTTATATTTTCACAGTTTTAGACTTAAAAATATTCGGGTTATACGTAAAAACACAAGTTTAGTAAAATTCAAAATACTGATATTTCTGATGAATAGCAAGGGGAGAAAAAAACTTTCTGGGTGATGCAAAAATTTTTTCCTATACTGTAGAAACACACTGTTCTAACTGTAAATACTGTTGTAATACCTTACTATTTTATATATATATATATATATATATATATTAATTGAAAAACGTAGCATGCTTTTGGCAGTTAAAGGAAATTGCCATATATCCCACTCTTACCCTATTGCACGTTGCGAACAAAATAGCGCAATGTTTCAAGAAGTTTCGCGGATTCGTTTAAAATTAATTATTTCATTAAATTTTCTCCCTTAGTGTTTTAAATTGCTTTTTAAAAGTAATTAAATTTTCCACGTATTCAGATGCAAGAAAAAGTGTTGTTTTTTGTCGGTTACTTACACTCTCTTCTGTACGGAATTCATCATGATAATTCTCCTTACAGTTAATATAATCCTCATTTCGTATCTGCACATTAGAAACATTACACTCGTGAACAGGTGTAATGTTGGTAATACGGGCCGCACGCTTGCTCAGTAAATAACGGTTTTCGGGAGTGGACCTAATACGTGCGCTTTACTCCCTAACGATAATCCTCTTAGACAACGGTTTGCAGGCCAAGAGGGTAGGTAAAACCTAGTATTCCACTAACCGTTAGGTCAGGAGATTTTAAACTAAGCCCCCCGTTCATTGGATTATGTCTCTCGTACTAAAGTCAACACTGCAGGGAACATTTGACAATCGGAAGAATTTACCCTCGCAACTTTCAATTATTTTCATTTTCGTCACTTCTAATTAAGCTTCATTGTTAAGAAAAGAGCGGGATATTGATACTGCCAACCTCATGATTGCAAAGTAACTGAAAGAAATACGTTGTAAAGCATGTTAAGTTGGGACATGATTGGATAAAGCGCTATACCTCATAATAATAAAAAAAATCTATCACCTACACAGCAAATAGTTGTTTTTATAGATGAGCTTCTGGTTAGAATTGAAAAATATTTAAATTATTGAATTCACTTAAAGTTGTCCGAATCATTATTATGCTTTCAAGAACTTCAACTCCTGGGGTTCAGACATACGGATATAATAGGAATTTAACTTACCGATTTCATTTGCAAATGTTCTCTAAAACATCCTACTAAGCAGAAAAGTCGATCGTGCTAAAAATGGGTTGTACAGTAGGTGTTTCCGTTGACAAAACCGTTTCGGGCGATCAACTGAGATTGCCATAGAGGTGAATTTGCAACGAGTTGAAAACTCGGATTACCGAGCAGACAGAGGGAAACTATAGACACTATAGCAGCTGCTATTGGTTGTTCATACGGCATAATGTACGACAGGTTAGGTTTTCACAAAGTCTGTGTGGGTGTTGCGCAAACTGACCTGTCGGTCCTGGTGGTGTAGCGGTAACCATACTTGCCTTCTATAACCCAAGATCGCGGGTTCAAACCCGGCCAGGATCGATGGATTTTTTCGGACGTAAAAATGCTAAGTATGGCTTCCTTCGGAAGGGAAGTAAAGTCGTGGGTCCCATGTCGTACATTTACGGCACGATAAAGAACCTCATGCCTGAAAGAGAGGCCTCTGAGCAAAATTTGTCGCCCGTTTCACGCCCTGAATTGAACGGGACGCTGATGACCTGAGCTGTTAAAGAGCGTCCGTAAATAAATAAATAAATAAATCAAAGCATGCTGACCCATAACACAAAATGTAAAGGATGGTGCTGGCATTACAACATCTCAATCGCTATCTGGATGACGGACATGATATGGTAGCCCGAGCTGTCTCGGGTTCACCGTTACCGGGTGCTTCAATGCAGTGGAAACATCCTACGCCAATGTAAAGTGACACGATCTGCCGAGAAAGTGACGTTCACAGTCTTCTGGGACATACTACTCACCGCATCCCAGCCTCAAGTACAAACCGTAAATGCCGACTTCTACTGTAACATCCTCAGGGAACTTCGTAAGGGCATTCAAAGGAAGCGACTAGGACACCTCACCAAAGGTGTCCTGCTCTTGCATGATAACGCGCGTCCTCACACTTCCAACAAGACAAACGAGACGCTGCAAAATTTCAAATGGGAAGTTTTTCCAGCATCCTCCGTACAGCTCAAAATTGTGATTCCATTTGTTGGGCCTTCTTAAACTTTCCTCTTTTCCCGACGATGAAGCTATGCATACGAGAAGTCACCGCCTGCTTTTTAAAGCAGAATTTCATTGGAACAAGTGCCTGAAGATTATATTCAGAAATCAAAGTATTAGTTTAAGTTCTACCTTTTCTTCTTCTTTCTGCGCAATCTGTAATTTTTGGGCTGTAACTCACGTATCTTGCTAATAATTTTGATTCCATTTAAATACACGACAGGTAAAAACTGTTGTGTTTAAACCACACTAAAAGCATTGATTGTTAATAAGGATTCGACTAATAATCAAACGTATGGGTTGGGCAAATATGCCAACAATAAGTTCTGAAAGAGTGAATGTGGCGTGACGTTATTTTACTGAAAGCTATCTTCAGCTTCAGATGTGCAAGGTAGTTTTTTTACATCACCACAGATCCCCCTCGACTCTATTCACGGCTTGTGTTGTAAATATCGATATATCGCGGTAAGCCTTGCAGATCGAGATATATCTCACGGAGGGAGGTTTGGCGAATTTCTTTGGTTTGTGAATATGTAGGGCTAGGTATCAAGTTGTTAAGCTAATATTTATAAAAAGAGGAGAGAAGTAAGGCAGAGAAGAAGATGACGAGGGCTCGTATGCCCAGCCGTACTGTACCGTGGGTGTTTCAAAAGTGGCAAGTATTGTTTCCTCACAGAGAAGCTTAGAGTTTATTAATATTTATTTTCTCTTCATTTTCTTTTACTTCCCTATTTTACTTATCGTTTATTTGCTTTGCTTGAGTTATTACTAAATTATATTCTATTTCCTCTTCTTTATTTGTCTCTTCCTTGTTCTGTTTCGTTTTCTTGCTTTTGCCTGCGAATTCCGATTGTAACGATTTTTGAAAATGTTTCTTCAAATCTCCATCGATTCTATGTACAAGGCACCTAAACGACTTTTTTGTGTGTGCGTGCGTGCGTGTGTGTGTGTGTGTGTGTGTGTGTTAACACTCTAAAGGTGTAATTTTGTGGTTTTTTTCTCAATTAAAATTGGCATAGTTCATTAAAATAAATTAATAAAAATAATTTCTGAAAATCAGGGCGATCGGGCCATTAGGAGTAGGGGTATACCTGAAATCTGAGTGGGGGTTAAATCAACATTTTAAAATAGCTCTAGCAGCCGCAATTAAAAAAAAGTTTAAGGAAACTCAGTATGTGCCTTTGAAATAAAATAAGAAAAATAGTTTCTGCAAGTGAGTGAATTCAGATTATTACATAGGCGCTTACCTGAAACATAACATTTACATATTACTCTAGCGACACCAATATTTGCTTTTTCGCGACAAAACTCCGTGTTTACCATTCAAATAAAAGTATAAAAATCTAAAAATCAGAGAAATCGGGGTATTTCTTAAGAATGGGGGTCCATCTGAAACCCAAAATTTAAAAATTGTTCTTGCAGAACCAACATTTCTTATTTCACAACAAAATTCGGTATATACAATTTAAATAAATAAAAAAAAAAGGTTCCGAGAGTTAGGAAAATCGGTCATTAGGAGGGTGGAGTCTAGATGAAAACCAAAATTTAAAGAGTGGGTTTTAAACAAAGTTTAAAATTACTCTTGCGGCCAGAATTTGTATTTTTCTAAACAAAATTCGTTATAAGCCAGTGAAATAAAATAGGAATTATAGTTCTTAAAATTAGTGAAAACAAATTAGCAGTAGTGCGGGGTATACCAGAAATACAACATTTTAAATTTACTCTAGCGCTACCGTTTGCTTTTTCGCAACAAAACTCCGTATATACCATGAAAATAAAATAAGAAAAAATCGGGCCATTAAAAGCGAGGGTTTTCTTGAAATTCAAAAACTTAAAGCGGTACCACTATTTGTTTCTTCATAAAAAATTCGGTATATACCAACTAAATAAATAAGATAAATTAGTTTGCGAAAGACTATTAGGAGCAAAGGTTTACATGAAAACCGAAATTTGAAAAGACACCTTCGTTTAATTTTCTCTATATTGTTTTAAAATAAAAGGATAAACTAATTCAGCATATAAACTGTATATAATGATGAATATGTTTTATATTTAACAAAAGCATCGTCGTGAAGATAGCAAATGTTAAATATTAATGTAATATGTGTTTGAGAATTATATTTGTATGTAAGAGCGCTCTGTAATAACATTCAGAAAATGTTTGCGTTATATGTTTTTTTTACTACAATAAAATTTAAATTAAATTTCAAAGCCAACGAATATCCATTGTTTTTACTTGCTTTGCACTTTTCGATTTTTTTTAATAGTAACATATTTTTGTTTTATTGAAACATTTGAACATCATCATCTTAAATAAGCAATGTAACTCGAAACTTTCTGTTATTTTCTTTATTTTAGTGAACGTAAAGATGACATCAGCTCAAAAACATGGTTACGTTTAAAAATGCTTAAAAATACGCACACAGTATAGCTTTGTTTATCAGTGGTCAGTCCTGATGATGTAGTGGTAACCATACATGTCTTCTAAATCCAAGATCGCGGGTTGAAACCCGGCCAGGATCTATGGATTTTTTTTTGGGAGGGGGGCGTAAAAATCCTAAGTATGGCTTTCTTCGGAAGGGAAGTAAAGCCGTGGGTACCGTGTCGTACATTTACGGCATGATAAAGAACCTCAAGCCTGAAAAAACAGGCCTCTGAGCAAAATTTACCGGCCGTTTCAAGCTCTGAATTGAATGGGACGCTGGTGACCTGAGATGTTAAAGAAGGTTCGCAAATAAAACAAATCAACAATTATCTATCAGTGGTCATATATTTTATTTAGTTAGTATTATACCATTATTTTTTTTTTTTTTGTTAATCTTAATATATAATAATTTTTAAAATGTGGTTTACGTTTTGTGATACTTATAGATTGCAATAATACTAAATTTGTTCCCCTAATACCATACAGTGTTTCCGTAAACTAATTTATTTCATTAATTAATCAGGCTTTTTATTTATTTTTAAAGTCATGCAAGTTGCTGAGGAACTCGCTTAGTTTAAGCAAGAGATTTTTTTTATCTCTCAGTCTATTTATTCTGACTTTCTTTTGTATTCTGACATCCTCCTCCCTACCTATTTCTGCGATAATATTTTTTTAATCTTATTTTGGCGTCTTTGTATTTATTCCTTTTTCCGTTTCTATAGCCCCATTTCCTCTTTTAGGCTTGTTTTCGATCTCATTTGTCCTCCGTATTATTTACCTGTGCGCCGCGTCAATTCTCAGAATCTGCAATGAATCCAGCCACAAACAATAAAACTCCACCCTCGCTGTCGTCATAACAACTGAAGCGCGTCCTGTTTGTTAATATGGATTCCACTTGAAACATTTCACATTTCACTCTATTCGACCTCTTTATTTAACCAGTAACACTTGTCTTGTTAACATTTTAACTATTTAAAATATTAAATACTTAACTTACATTGATTTAAAATTATATAATATAAAAATCTCTGTATACAGGCTTGTACTATAAACCTTTTGCACAACATACTTGCCTCCTAAACCCAAAACGCGAGTTCGAACCCGGCCAGACTGAACACAGCGGAGTGGATGTTACAGCTGCAATTATTAACCTAACACAGAAGGTGTGACATCAGATAAGGTTTTTGTGAAGGCGATAATCTTTATCGGCGAGGCCGGAAACTTATGAACCTTGTACATATATAAGAAAAATAGTTTCGGAAAATCACTGAAATCAAATATTATGAATGGGGGTTAACCTGTAATCCAGAATTTAATAATCACTTTAGCGTCATCAATATTTATTATTTCGCAACGAAACACTGTAAATACCATTTAATCAAAATAAGAAAAGTAATTGATAAAAATCGGACCATTAGAAATGGATGTATACTGAAAATCCAAATTAAAAAATAGCTCTAGCGGCATCAATTTCTCTGCTCTAGCGCTATGTAATACCCTTCGCAATATCGACTTGCTGAGGAACTCGCTTAATTTCAAACCACATTCTCTGATAGCCAAACTGAACACTATTGTTACGTAACTGACTGTACGAAAGTCTTAAAAGGCAGCGTCCTTGAAGTTTCGTAATTCCATTATGTTATGGCGATGATGAACTTTGAAACACTCCATTTGGCGCTGCAGGTGTTTAATCACATCACTCCTTCTTCCCCTACACCTAATGGAGACGAAGTTCTTGGTTGCTTAGAAACACGATCAAGGAAATAAAAACACATTGTACGTCAAATGTTTTAGAAGATTTAACCTGCGTTTGGCACTAGGTGTAATACACTACGAGGAGTGCTCTTAACATTTTTCAGCCTGAACAGAAAAGCAGATTTTTTGAAACATCAATATTTAATCCAATTTTAATACCCTCAGAATTAGATTTGTCCAATTGTGTAAAATAAACACCTGTCTCAGCTTCAATAATCATTTGATGTGAATCTTCGTCCATTTCTTCCAGTTTAGGAATAAAAAGTAATCGCTGAGAGCAAAATCCAGCAATATGGCGTATGTGGAAGAACTTGGAAGCAAAGGTAGCAACAATCCCGGACGTTTATGAAGGCGCATTGTCGTGTCGAAAGAGAGCTTTCTTTTTCGCAAGTGTGGATGTTTAGTATGAATAGCATCCTTCAATTGGTCTAGTAATGAAGCGTAATGCTCCCCGGTGATGGTTCTGTCCTTCTAGAGGTGGTCTACGAGCACAACACCGTGAGAATCCTAGAAAACCGTAGCTATGAATTTTCCTGAAGATGGAACCGTTTCTGCTTTCTTAAGTGCACTGTAGTCACCACAGTATGAATTGCTGCTTCGTCTCTGGTGTAAAGTAATGAATCCATGTTTCATTTACTGTTGTAAAAGTTGGAGAAACTGACTGGAATTGTGTTTGAATAAGTCTAAAACTCTTGATAATGTTCATTCAAATGCTGCGTTTTGGAACCATTGTTTAAAAACGTGGCAAACATCGAGCTTTGTCATACCCAAAACGTCGTGTAAAATACAGTGCATCGAGATGTCTTTGTAATGTCAGTCAACTTGTGTACCTTCAATCGGCGATCAATGAGTATGGCATATTGAATTTTTGTTACAATCTCGTGGGTCGTAGAAGTTTTGGAACGCCTTGAACGCTCATCATCTTCAATGCATGTACGACCACGCTTAAATTCAGTAGTCCACTTTCTACCCGGCGAATGAATGTATAGTGTTTAACGCCCGTTTTTACTATACAGAGGCACCACAGGCGGTGGACACTGGTGATACATGAAATGAAATGATATATTGGGAAAGGATTTATTTTTAAGAAAGGAAACGTTTCAGGCCTAAATTTTAGGGTACCTCCCCGGCATTTGCCATTTATGAGAACTGAGGAAAATCTGGAAAAACCTCAGTCAGGGAGGACGGTCCTCGCGGGATTCGAACCCCAGACCTCCCGCTCACGAGTCCGTGCCTTAACGACCTCGGCCACCCGTGGCGGTCTACCCGGCGAAAACTAAGGGGAAAAATCCTTTAAGGTGCAATGTAACTCCTTTTGTATTTCTGTTGGGATTGAACCCTTAAAGTTGAAATACTATTTCAGCTTTATCCTTTTGTAGAAAATGTTAACAGTAGTTTGTTTACACGATCGTCACAAACAAGTGACTACATTTATAGGTCTGAAATTTTACAGCGCGCCACCTAATTGATACTTAATAACTAACATATTAATGACATCTCCGAATCGGCCTAGAACTTTTAGAACACCCCACTCTTATGCCTTACAAAACTAGTTTGGCCGTCTCCGTGGTCTAGTGGTAGCGTTTGCGACTAATAATCCTGAAGTGCTCGTTTCGAATCCGGTCAGGTCAAGCTGTCTGTGTAAGGTTTTTTTTTTTTCGGTTTTTTTCCTTACCCTAAGAAGGCGAATGCCAGATAGATTTAAAACGCCAAGGACTCCAAGCTCATTTCCGTCATCATTAATTCATTTCATTCCTCTCTACTGACTGACAGCTATAGTATTCAGCCCACAATATATAGACGTCCGATAAAACCATTGCAATCAAGATGATAATAAGCAAAACACAAAAAATAATTACTCCAGCTAATATATATATATATATATATATATATATATATATATATTATTTATCAATGTTACTTCCCTTTCGCGATGCGAACGAGCCCCCACTCATTTGCTGCGCCATGGAAGGGGTTGCAAGACTACTTGCTTACTTGTTGACCTTACTGACTGTCGCAGTCATAGCGCAGCTGTTCCCTGGTGTGTATTTCTTAATTCGACAGTATACATAAAGTGTATATGTCTGGTATGTTTGCAACGGCACAGCGTGTCTATATGTACGGTTCATATGTGTTAACTCGGTCTGCTGATGATGTTCGAAGACTGTTTTAAACAAGATTTCCGGATGTAGACGCTCCAGAAGGTAAAACATCAATAATAATATGTACGATAAATTTCAGGTAAACTGAAAGTGTCCAGCTTAAGAAACCAAAAAAAGCAGCACAGGAGTGCTTACCAAGAAAGATTACATGGCATCGGTAACCGTTTAGAAAGTTCCCCTAGAAAATCTCTTCGTCGTCTTGCAGAATTTCATATCAGCCTGCTACTAAATTTAACAGACTGCGATTATTATCTATGGGCTATATTAAAAAATGTCATGTACAAAACGAACCCGCACCTCATACTAGAACTCAAAGATAATATTTTTCACGAGTTCTGCTGAACTACAGCGGCTGATGAATAAATTCCTAAAGAGATGCCAAAAATGTGTGAAGAATGAAGGCGGCCAGTTTCAAAGCCTTATTTGATAATTTGGTAAATGATGAAGTTCTTAAATTGCTTTGTGTGTTGTTGTATGGTTGGTTTGTTTTATTGTTTTACCTTCCCGCTAATCACCGAGACCCAGCTGGCCGGCTAACTGGCAAACGAGGCCATAGGCTAAACACTACGGGGAAAACAAAACTGATCGCACGGTATATCATTTTGAAGGGGAAAATCTGTTGTTTTTATAAGGCTAAGAAGGTCATTTTTACAAAAATATAAATTGTTTCCCAGTATTCTTAAACAAATGCAGGGGTCTTTCCAGGTATAACTTGTATTTTGTGAAGGCGTTAATCAGTAAATGAATTGATGAAAATCAAAATTTACAACGCACCTTCTTCCGGCCCCTAAAAACTAAGTCTGCACATCGAAAGGGTCTGCCCCAATTCAAACATAGGCGTATTTTTTCCGCATTAAGAATATGTGTTTCCAGGTAGGTGGTAATTTTGAGCGTTGTAATTTATGAGTTGATAAAAATCATTATGGTAGTTAACGACTCGCGAAAAGGGATGTTTTACCTCCTAAATAATCCATTTCAGCTGACCTCGTAAATCTTTACTACCTCCAGCCCCCAAACAATTAGCAGCGGACGTGTATCTCCTAACATCACCGATGAAACGGCGAACTAACTTTGTCTCCACGGAGTGCAGCACAGTTTTATCTCTCAATCGAAACAGGAAATAGAACAACGGAAATTGCTCCTGTTGGATTCTTGCAGATGATTGAAGGGTGTTTTTATTTCCACTTTTAACTTATGCACTAGCCGCTGTAACAGAACCAATAGAATGAAATGTGAGAGACGAAAATTCGTGGAAAGGGCATTAACTTAAGTGACGAGCCCCAAGCGAATTAATGCACTGTACGATCAATTTTGTGTTCCCCCAGAATGTTTTGCCTGTGACCGAGCCCGCCGCTGGTTAGCCGGCCAGCCGGTCTCGGCGATTAGCGGCAGGGAAAAACAATAAAACAAACCAACAATACACAAAAACAATTGAAGAGGCTCGTTACTTACCAAATCCATGATATTTACGACAATCTGACAACAAACATCCACTCTGCGTTGTGTGTGTTCAGGTGTGAATCCATGAGGTAAAGATCTACAGCTTCTGAATGATTTGGAAGCACCAAGTTCTGACAGCCTACAGATTTTCTTCCAAAACTGTGGGTGTATTCCCAATATTCCATATGTTAGGTCTATCAGGACGTGTAAATCTTTCTCCATTATGAAACGCTGAAACCCTTCAATTCACAATACTCCTAGCAGCGCTATAATCTTGTTTCAAGTAGTACTTTAGAAGAACTCTTAATCTCAAACGTTGTTACCTCCGTTTTTTCACTGTGGATTAACAACTGATAACCGACAAATGGTTACAGTAGCAGATTAAAACATGACACCTGCAAATAGCTAAGCGGGCATTTGCCATTTATGAGGACTGAGGAAAACCTGGAAAAAACCTCAGTCAGGGAGGATGGTCCTGGTGGGAATAGAACTCGGACCTTCCACTCACAAGTCCGTGGCTTAACGACCTCGGCCATCAGTGTCGGTTTTCAAACCATTAATGAACAAATGTTTAAGCACAATTAATAAATAAATATATAATTATTCTAAGGTCATATTAAACTATAAAACAAAGTTGTCCCCGGAACTTTCAACATAATATGCATAATTGCTTTTAATAATGTTAAAACTTTCATAAAGCTGTTTTAATACTTACAGAGTAGTTACAACTTTTAAAACTCTAGCTAGACAGGGAAATATTCACCAGGCCGTACCTCGACGAGAAAGAGCCCCTTTTGACTTCTCCTTTACAATTCACTCAAACGTAAATTGACATGTTTAACAATATCTTGCCAAACTTGGGCTTCAACTAACGCGAGAAACGTCGCGGAACATTTCATGATCAAAATACGCTTTGTTCCCGAGACATTTCTATCCTTTTCACGCAGACATTCTGACGGGAAAAAAAGAAGAGGGGTATTTCGTCCTCTCTTGCCATTCCCCCTCTTTATCCATCTGGTGATTTTGCTTGTGCCTGATGGCACAATTTATTCCGTAGTAAAGACAACTATGGCGTCTCTATTTACCAGGGGCGTTCGGAAATTATTCTGCAAACCTTTGTTACAGGAGATGAAACTATGGTCCTCTACTATGACCCCTTGTCCAAAAGAGAATCAATGGAGTATAGTAAACCTGGCGAAGCACCGCCTCTAAAGACCAAGGTCACTCAGTCAATCAAGAAGATCATGGCCACAATCTTTTGGGACTGTGAAGGAATGCTCTTCATTGACTTCAAGGAGGGGAACACAGTAAATGGGGAGTACTATGCTGGCCTACTGCACAGACTACGTGCTTCCATCAAAGAGAAAAGGCGAGGAAAGCTGAGTGGTGGTATGCGCCTTCTTCACGACAACGACACAGCTCTTGTTGCATTGAAAACTGTGAAGAAATGTGGCTTCAAAGGGACCATCCACTATACAGCCAAGATCTAGCTTACAGTGGCTATTTCCTTTTCTCAAAACTCAAGAAGGATCTTCGATGAAGGAAATTTAAGTGTCACAAAAATGATGGATGCTGTTTGTGCCCATTTTGCCGACAAGACTTGCGACTACTTTTGGAGGGGGGGATTGAAATGTTAATTCAAAGATTGCAATAAAGGTAACGTGAAAGAGATCATAATAGAGGACAATGTTTTATTTTCCTGTAACAATGGTTTGCACAAATTCTCTCTGGATGCCACAGCAGAGCTCCAAAAATGCCTGATAAGATGACTCGTTGCTGCTATTCGACTGAGGAAAACGTTTAGACACCCATCTTGCACTAACCTTATTCATGTTTAAATGTTCGTGAATAATTCGAAGGACTGTTGTTTTAGAAAGGCATAACCTTGCTGCTATTTCTGTAACTTTGGGCCGCCGGTCTTACATAATTTCTCCTTCCACAAGAGCGATGTTTTCAGGAGTGAGCATCTCCAAGGATTGACCTGCAAGCTCTTCGTCTTCAATGTTTTCTCGATTCATTCGAAAAACTTTGGCCCATTCTTTTACGGTAGAATATGAAGGGGCATGCTTCCCCATATACACCGTCCAATCGCTGTTTAGTATCATTTGGAGTAAGTCCTTCTTTTGTGAAGAACTTAATAACAGCTCGAAACGCCATTTTGAACATGTCACAATCTTCTACACATAGTCTTCTTTATGCAAGTATATCTGAACAACTAAACACAGCGGAGTATAAGTTACAGCTGCAATTATTTACTTAACAGATAAGGTATTACAGCAGATAAGGGTTTTGTGAAGGCGAGGCCGGAAACTTATTGACCTCCCCTCGTATCTATTCTTTATAACATATGACCATTATCTCGACAATGTTACCTCGTGATGGCTGCACGCCATTGGGACATGCCTTTCTGAGAGAGAATTTTGTTTCGACATCTGCATAACGTTCTCTTTCATATGACAACAACGGAAATGGTTGTTAAAACTTTGGAATGACATCTCCGGAAGAATTCTTCTGGAAATTTCCGCAGCTAATGACCAAAATAAAGTTGCAACACTCCCCGCTACGCATGAGTAACAAATCACTGTCATTCTGTTAGAGAAGGAAACCGCATTGTTCTGTACAAATTACTCTGGTGGTCTATTGTGTAAAATGTCAATATATACAGCAACTTATAAAGCAGAAGGTCGTATAATGAAGCCGTTACACCATTGCATCTTCCTCCTTTTTGTGGTGGAACTGTTTTTCAGCCGTTCTCATGTAAGTTGTATTTTTCTCCACATTAGTATGTGTAAATATGAGATATTTTATTGAACTGAAAACTTGTAATGCTGATAGATTTAGCAGTTTTAGTGCATGTTGTGATATTACACCCCCTACATAAATATTTTAATTAATCCTACTGCTGTGTTTTGCCAGATTTTATCGCTCCCTGTGTTGACGTTCGCAAATAAATTAATTAATACACATACCGATTTAATTTAATTAAAATCTATAATTAGCATTTTCCTGATATACCATTTTTATCGCGGGTTACATTTTTCCAATTTACAGTGTTTTAATAATTACTGCAAAATATGACTGTACACATTTCACAGTGCTCTTTAAACGCCTCGCGTCTATTGAATTTGTAAGAAATAGTTAATTCTGCAGTTGTTCATTTTTGCCTTAAACTTTTAAAATTTAAAGTTTGTTTTAAGAAATTTTTTTTTTATAAAAAGCTTCATTTTCTACTGTGAAATCTTCAATTGTCCTTTCAAATAGTCGATTTTTTTAAATAAATGAGAATTTTAGGGAAATTTTTCAAAGTATTTGTATTTATTATTGCAAATACCGCAACGGGTGGCCAAGGTTGTTAAGGCGCGGATTCGTAAGCGAGAGATCTGGGGCTCGATGCCCACCAGGAACATTTCCTTAGACAGGTTTTTCCAGATTTTCCTTAGTCCTCATAAATGGAAAATACCTAGGAGTACCCTAAATTTAGACCTGGAACATTTATTTCCCCATCCAGATATATAATTTCATCTCGTGTATCATCAGTGTCCACCACCTGTGGTGCCTCAGTAGTAAAAACAGTCGTTAAACATTATTAAGCAATCAATATTATTTCCAAGCTTCTCAAAGTAAAAGGGGGCCGTTGAGAGGGCGTAAATTTTTAATTTCAAACTATTAAATATTAAGTATCAAACTGCATTATTATTATTATTATTATTATTATTATTATTATTATTATTATTATACTACGGAATGATAAAGTATAACGTATAAACTTGAAATTTAAAGGATTTAAAATTAATAATTTGGTTTCATAATTTAAACCAAACCACAAAGCTACATATAATGTTACTATAAATAACAAGGCACTTTGTGAGTTATACAAATTTTTAATTTCTATTTTACCTAATGGCCTATTCCAGAGCTTGAAGTGTCGGGGCGAAGACGACGAAGAAGATGAAGATTTTAACGAAGTGGCCAGAATGTGCATGAGAAACACGTCTAACTGGGACCGGCCATCCAACAACAAAAATCGCTACAGCACCAGGAACAATGACAACAATAGAAAATACGGCAACCATGCTAGCAACAATGGGAATGGCTGCGGCGAGAGTAACAACAATGACAACAGTTGGGGTGGTTCTAAAAGCAATAGAAACAACAATAACTATGACACATCCTACGGGAGTAGCAGCAACAGTGAAAATAACAACAATGGCAACAAGAGAGGCAGAAATAGTGACAGTGGTAACAGCTGGAGCTATGGGGGAGGCTGGCAACAATCACCTTCTAACAGAGGTGATGTCTTTACTATAGTTCTGTCACAATTGTTTCTAATTAATACACCGTGCGGTCAATTTTGTTTTCCCCGGAGTTTGCCTATTGGCGTGCGCACCGTTCATAAGGCGGTTAGCCAGCTAGTTAGGTCTCGGTGATTAGCAGGAGGGTAAAGCAAACCAATTTAACAGGCTTGTTAGTTATCAAATTATCAAATGAGGTGTTGAAACTGCCCTCTTCATTATCCACACATTTCTGACATCTCTTTAGGAAATTATTCATCTCTTGCTATAGTTAATTTTGAGAAATGCGGACAATTTCTCAACGAATATTATCTTTGAGTTCTTGTATAATGTGCGAGTTCGTCTTGGACACAATATTTTTTAATTTGCCCCAGAAATAATAATCGCAAGCTGCGGGGACCGACCGTACATGATCACGCTCCTTGTCAGTTAATTCTCTAAAAAAGAGGTAAACATGATATTTGCATAAGTAACAGAATCATGGTACTTTCACCACAGAGTTAACACATACGAATCGTATATAAAGACACGCTGTGCCACGATACATAATACACTTTATCAATTAAGAAACGGCAACACAACATACACCCAGGAACAGCTGCGCTACAATTACGACAGTCATCAAGGTCAACAAGTAAGCAAGCAGACTTCGCTCATGGGAAAACGCCGTATCACAGGGGAAAGCATCACTAATAGCACCTGTATATCTAACAATATACCGTAAGGAGATACTTATAATTATTTATTTGTTTTAATGCAAAGTCTAGCAAATTTTGCAGAACGTCTGTCCTGGTACGTCTATTTTGTCGATCGGAAATGAATGTAAAGTACGTTTTAATTTTTTTCATTGGGGTAGAAAACACTTTAAACTAATTCAGAATAATAAAACAAGTTGAAATAGAATAGTTGAAATTTACCTGCTATTGTATGTTTTCCATCTGTTTTCGAATAGCTCTATAAAACATATTTGTAGGAATAACGGCCAATATTTTAACGCCTGTTTTTAACACTGATGCTAGGTCATTATAGATATACAACTTATGTAAGAGTTGACAAATACTTTTATTTATAACTTTGCTGTGTATTCAAACCAACATAAAATTCTTTGGGCTGCTGTCGGAACCTGACTTCATTTTCTACAACTTCATCGTAGGAAAAATATTCACCCGAAAGACGAAACATCGTGCAAATGAAAGTCGCTTGGAGCGGGGCCCGCACTATACGTAGCATTTTCAAGGATTTCCCGCTTGAAATTTCGCAGCGTCTCATATTTGTCTTGTTGGCAGTACGAGGACGCCCATTGTCATGTAAGAGCAACGCGCCTTAGGTGAGGAATCCTACACCTTGAATGACCAGGAATGAATTTTCCTGAGGATGTTACAGTAGAAGCTGGCATTTATGATTTTTCCTTGAGGCTGTAATGCGGTAATGAATGTTGAATATTAATGTATTGTTTTCATTTTCTGGTGAGTGCCAACATTAGCGACAGGCCTCGGTGAAAACTATATATAGTTTCCTCTCTAGGAATGGTTAACCCCAGTTTATAACCTACAGCCGACCAAGAAAAAGTGTATAACATGCTGAAAACTGAAATAAACAGTTTCCAAGTGACAAAACATTTGTCTTTTCCAGGTTTTACTCAGTACGGAGGGTCAGACTCCTATTCCAGCTACCGCAACAATGAGAACAACTCTGACAGAAGTCGCAACAATAACCACTCTATGGATTTCTACGGAAATTCGCCACTGGAAAGCATTGAGCCGGTAACACATGATAAGCGAATTTTGCAACCTATATACTTATTTTTTATTGCAAGAAATAATTCGTAAATGATGAAGTGAGGTTGCCATGCAATCTCTCTCTCGATAATCAGGCTTTCGTTAACCGACGACGAATATCTGTCATAATATATCACCTTATCAACATAGAGTATAACCTGCTCTGATAAAAGTAAATATTTCTAGATGCACTAACGTGTGGTGAACAAGGAAGGAATACTCAGATTCAGTATTTCATTCAACAAATACTTTTTGTACATCAGAATTATAAACAGTATTTATTATTGGTTAAAAAAGTTAATAAAACGCTTCGTTCTGACGTTATAGTAACAATTATGTAACTTTAGCTTTAAAAGACGCTATAAATCGTGCACTGGTTACCTAGCAACTAGTATTTCATCAAGTCATCACCGCCTTCACGACATCGAACATGTAAGAAAAGCTGAAATCGTTGCCCTATCAAGCATACCAACATTCAAACACGAGAATCACTTCATTTAACGAATGTTTTGAAACTAGAACAATGTAACTTATTAATCATTACAGATTAACTTCCATTATCTTGGAAACATTAAAATGCAGTTAATTAATTAAAATTATTTTATTTCAAAACGTTAAATCTTCTACCACTAGTAATCTCTGTTATATTAGCAGAAAACTCCGTTAACCTTCTTATTACTTTAAGAATAAATATACTAGGGCGTCGAAAACGTACAAATCTTTGACTGGAAAAAATAAACAAATATAAGAATCAAAATTTTAAATCAGTTTTACCATATTAATAAACAATAAACGTTATATTATCATTTAACATGATTCTCTTTTTTCCATGCACAGAACTTGCTACATTCCTTTTCCGTATACACTTTTCGATTTTTGAGGTTTTAATCAAACCCTAAAGTTACCTTAGCTTCTTCCTTTATAATTTATTCTGAAACGATATTCATTTTTTTCCATATCAAACAATGCGGAATTAGCATCCATTTCCGTTTGAATTCTTCAAAACAAAAACAAAATAACATCGTCATAGAAACGAGTACTAAGAAACCATGCAATATAATACATAACATATAATAAATAAAAAATTAATCATTTAATATTTGCAACCAAATAGTAGTTGACGCCCGTTTTTTACTACTAGGCAGCACAGGCGGTGAACACTGGTGATACATGAGATTTGATTGATTTATTTATGGACGCTCTTTAACATCCCAGGTCATCAGCGTGATACATGAGATGAAATGATGTATTGGGAAAGGATAATTTAAGGGAGAAAACGTTCCCGGCCTAAATTTAGGATATCTCCTCGGCATTTGCCATATGAGGATTGAGGTATAGTCGTAATATTAGCATTAATACGAGGCCTATTTTTTTTTAACCTCTGATGGGGCATAAGAAAAAGACAATTGTGAATCACAAAACGGTTTTATTAAGTTACTTTTCCACATAGTCACGGTGAAGATTAAGACATTTGTCATATCGATAGACGAACTTTGCAATATCCTCTTCATAGAAGGCTGGCGCCAGCGTATGGAAATAGATCTTTTTGGGAACCCAGCGTGCACAAAGTTTTGGGTAGTGTACAGAGTTGACCTTGAAATGTCCGGAAATTCATGATAGCAAACCTTCATCTCTCTCAAATCACTTCATCAACTTGCCGAACAAGCGACAGACCTGTGTCCTTGTCCACCTTCACTGAACATCAGTTTGGCCTTTTTATTTCCTACACACAACACCTTCATTCATACAGTTTGCACCATACACACGGCTCTTTTTACTATGAATTTCTGCTGCGCTATTCCCTTCTGTGCTATTCCCTTCTGCCTGTAAAAAATGAATGACACTTCGCAACTGACTCTTGCCTGGAGAATCAATCATGCCGATCATGTTGAAGTACTTGCAGCTCAGCTGATGTATTGAACTTGGTCTAGGCGAACGATAAGGTGGGGTAGTAGCACAGTGCCCAGATCCGCCTCTTTATGCTTGTCGGGTCACGTAGCAGAGCGATCGGAGGTTGAAAAAAAGCAGCCCTCGCATAATTTTATAATTCTAGAATACAAAAAGTAGCACATGGAATTCGTTTACAGTGTTACATAATTGTGTATTAGTACAGATCTTCGTTTCTTAAACATTTACTCTTGCTGTTATACTAATAATTGCATTTATTAGTCTTTGACCACTACTGACACATTCGCCGTCACTAATAATGTCACGTTTACTATTTTTCAGTGCATCATTCATTGCATCTTCAGTGAAATGGAAATGGTAAGTGAAATCGTACAGGTAGAAATGACAGTTTCGCCTCAACGAAGTTCTGTTCTAATATTTTCACGTTCTTTCAGCTGGATGATGAAGGGCTGCCGGAAAAAACATCAGTGAAAAACATTATGACCAGAAAGATTAGAAATTCAGAAGTTCGAGCCTTCATTGCGGATTCGATCGAAGAATGTTACGATCTTTTGGATGCAGGTAAGAGGCTTCTCAGCGCTTGATGAATTATTTATGCCCCAAAGTAATTCAGTCCCTACTCACACACACAAAAAGTTTGTATCATTAAAGGGCCTTTACTTTGTAAATTCAAGAAAGTTTCAGAGGAATCGCTCAATTTAAAATTATAATACACCTAAACTACACTTTGTCTTTTCTCACTTTGCCAGGCATACCAATTTTTGTAAGCATGCACGTAAGGTATTCTCCCTTTATCATACATGAAATGCATCTGTGCAAAACGATTCTATAAATTATTAATGTTTCAAAATAATAAAAAATAGAGCAATAAAATGGAATTAATTTAGTTTCAGCTATTAGCAAAGGTGTTGAAAATATAGCACGGAAAAAAAAAACATGAACGATGGAAATTTACAAATAAAGTGTAAAGAGTTAGAATTAATATTTTATGGAACATTTTAAATTATTAAAATTAATAAGATATTGCCACTGCCGTTTTATATGTTTAAAATATCTGTGTGTCTTTACAGAAAACAAGAGAGAGAAGTGTGAATACTCAAAGAGTCTAGCGCTATGTTTGGAAGAAAAAGGTCGAAGGGTGAGTGCTGTTACATAAATCCGCATTTCATAGTGATAAGGTATGCATAGTTGCATGGTCATGCTCGAAATGAGGCATAGTTTATTATTTTTCAACATAATGCACTTTGTTCAGCGGTGCTCCCGTCATTAAAGTTAGATTCCTCCAGGCCTGCAGAATATCTCACTCAGTTAATGATTTAAGCTCTTCATCGGACAAAAATGTCTTTCCATAGTTTAGGGAACAGACCAAGTTAGGGAAATAAGGAAGATGCGGCAGCAAATCGTACCCCAGTTCATCGATTATAGCCGTTGCTACCATACATGTGTGGGAGTGGGCGTTATCTCGATGCAAGATCATTTTCTTCTTCTTCTTGCCCGGTATTTTAGCGCGTCTGTACGCACAATACGCTCCAGTGCTGGATGTTTCAGTGTAAAGTGAGAAATCAGTATCCCAGAAAACGGACGCCGTGATCTTGTACACACCTGGCCGGCCTTCTTTGGCGGTTGTGATGCTTCCATGGTTTGGACTGCTGTGTTGTAGTACACACATGCTTCGTCATTAGTCACAAATCGACGCATGTTCACTCTGAAAACGGGTCAAACTTTGATTCGCTTTTGACTCATCGCGGCACCCGAATTGCTGATAATTTTTTCAAGCAAAATTCTTCCCTCAAAGTGTGAAATACGCATTCCCCTGAAATAACCACAACTTCGGACCCACCAGAACTACGTCGTGCAACTTAACGATGATGTCGTGACGGATTTCGATCGTCGGCTGCATGAGTCATTTTCCAAGTTTCGCAGTCAAGTTTATGAGGGGCATTAGCAATTGTCACCTAAGTTAAGAACTGAATTCGAAAACTTATCTTCACAATCCTTCAAAGTACTCTCCATCTCTCTCCATACGGTGTAACCACTTGTCAAAAGCAGGCTGAGATATTGTTAACAGAGCTGAATTTATGGCTTAAGCAACCCTTAAAAAGTTTTCAGCAATGCAAGATTTTACTCGTGGGAACAACTGAAAGTCACACGGTGCAAGGTCGGGTCTGTAGGGTGGATGGTCAAGCAACTGGCTTTGCCGAGTTTCCTCAAATTTACAGCCGTTCTATAAGGTGACGCATTATCGTGCAAAAGCAACAGCCTTGAAGTTCCTGTCTTTGGACGCCGCCGTCTCAGCTCTTCAAATAAAGGTTCCAAAGTATAAATGCTATACATTCATTATCATATCTCATTGCGCCGTTAGACAGGCCACTAACAGCAAATTCATTAAAAATAATAATTTTGTAGTAATGTGTGTAATTTAGAAAATAAACAATTAATCTTGGTTGTTTAGATAATGATTTTTCATAAGTTATGTTATTTGGAATATTCTGCACTACTGTATGCCTCATGAACACAAATTATTCCTTGCGTAATAACCAAATGCTTAAAACAGAATTAAATCCTACCTATTCACATTTCTCTCATTTCAATGAAATTATATTATGTTGCAGTAAATTCACACAATTTTTCCACGTCACTGGCTAGAGGTACACAATTTCCACCATTGTGGCGCTCGTTATAAAATTTATTTTCAGGAATATTTACCCACTTTAATTAATGTTTGTACCATTACCACCGGCGTTCATTACAATAATACGCTATGTGCCACACCCCTGAGATGTTTCTAGTTAAATCACTTTGCAATACACCCTCCTTGAATGCAGTTATGCCCTCTAGAAGAAGGGGTGAACAAAATATAAACGCTATTGACATACAGCATTCATGACTTCATTATATAATGTACACCAAAGTTTATCTGTCAGTTATGGGAACAGGTTACTTGCTGGGAGAGTCAAGTAGGAACGCTCAAACGCATAATAATGCTCTGTTATTGTAAATATTTCCCCAAATAATCACTTTGTGCATAAAGAAAAAAAAAAACACTTTGGTTTCTTAGGTTACTGTTTCTTATTTGGCATTTTCATTCCAGGATCAAAGAATAAAACATTCTTTCAAATGCTTTTTCCGTTATCCATCCAAAAAGGTCTTACGTTTTTGTTACAGTTGACTCAAGTATTAAGTTTGTTAACATCTTTGAGTTCATTTTTTCATCTCTAATTCCTTTAGTAAAATATACAATTTTCATTTCCAAACTGTGCATAAGAGAAAATTCATTCAATAAATGATTCTCACAATTTTTAACAACATATATTTACTTATCTTCATAATATTGTAAATGTTTCTCAAAGTAGTCGCTGTTGGATGCGATGCACTTGTCCCAGAGTTTCTGCCAGTCTTTAAAGACATGCTGACAGGTCTCTCAGATCCGCCTCGGTAGCCTTCATCACTGCTTCTGACGGTGGAAAATGTCCTATTTTTTAAGAAAAAAATTATTGATATGTACAGAATATTTTCATCCCCTTTTCCGAGAGGAATTCGCGACTTTCCAAAAGCACTTAGCAATGGCACATACAGCACTGAGTATTAAAGGAAAAGGTGTGCAAGAACACACATTAGATGAACTGAGAATAACATTCGTGAAGAAAGTTCTTCCATTTCTCAGAGAGGACTGCAGAAGGTGATGGTTACTTTCATAAGTCAATGCCAGAAATGTATGGAAAATGAAGGAAGGCAGTTCCAGCATCTTTTTGCTTGATAATGTGGGTAAATGTAACTTTTAAGTGTTAGTAATAACTTACGGCTCAATCTACCTGTGGACTTTCTGACTCCCGTTCACCGAGGCACCAGCATGAGCCGACCGACCAACCGGCCGTTAGGCATGAAGCGGTCCCTCGAAGGAAAAATCACCCCTTATATCCCCAAAGTTCGATAGATACATATCTTTCATTAGGATTTGTTTACTGACACACTTTATTACAAGTCGTGCACAGTCAGCGTTTATGCATCTCCGGCATTCTTCTGTCATGAAATATCAACGCACAGGGGTCAGTTGTTGTTGCATTACTCCTCAATTAAAATGAATGTTTCATGCATTTTAATGGACGAAATTTTGAATTTTTAGTGTTTATAGACCCCAATCTCATAAAATAAAATATTGTTTATAATCATCAAAATATCGGTTTAATGTCAGAAGTCTGCTATTACGCCACCAAGGTGATGCGCGGATATTTCTGAGCGGATGTACAGGGCACTGGTTTTGCGCAACGCACCTGGCTGCCGTTCCCCGGAAGGTACGCTTCCGTTTTAACCGGAGTCTTGGCTGCAATATAAATGCGTAACGGAGGTTTTCAAATTAATGTTTATGGCACTTGGGACTGAGGCACTGCTAAAACGACTGTCTGCGATTTCCTTTCCTGAAAGCTCTTTGGGAGAATGGAATCGTCAAAGGGATTTGGTCTTCTTATGTGGTCTATATATAGTGTTGGCATTTACTTAAACATATATATTAGTTGTTATATATTGATTATATAATTATGTTTTTAGTTTAATGCAGCCACCATCCTTCACAAGCCAGTTCCCTTGTAGATCGGTCGAGAATGGAAAAGTTTGGAGAATTTCAAATAAAAACATTAAAACTTTTTTTTTTACCAAAAACCAAAGGAATGAACCTATTGCGTTGTACCCACAAAAAGATTTTATTGAAAAGATTCTTCAAATCTATCGATCCCACTTTCTTTCCTTCATTTTTTTGAACGGTGATTAACGCCCGTTTTTACTACCGAGGCACTACAACCGGTGACGCTGATGATGCATGAAATGAACGGTCCTTGTGGGACTCGAACCCCAGACCTCTCGCTCATGAGTCCGACCTCGGCCACCAGTGGCGGTACTGATTCTACTTACTAGGTAACAAAGACAATGTCATTTATTTATATACACATATATGTCTGTTAACGCTCTAGCAGCCGCATTATTTCTCTCTCTCATTCTCTCTCTCTCTCAACGAAACTCAGCATGTAACAATCAATTAACAAACGACAATCGAGTTCAAAAAGTAGCAAATTGAACCATTGGAGATGTGGGTTAACCAGAAACTCTTGTAACGGCCCCGATATATTTTTTTTCGCAAGGAAACTCGGTGTATATCATTTAAGTAAAGTAATAAAAATATTTTCTGAAAATCGTGGAACCGAAATTTAAAGAGTGGGGGTTAGAGAGAAATTTTAAAAATAGCTCTAAAGGCCGCAATTTTTTTCTCAACCAAACAGGTATTGAAATAAAATAAGAAAAATAGTTTCTAAAAATCAGTGAAATTAGACTAGGCATTAGCAGTGGGGGTCTACCTGAAACCAAAAATTTAAAAATCGCGCTAGCGCCACCAATATTTGTTTTCTCAACGAAATTCGGCATATTCCATTAAAAAAAAAAATGGTTTCTGGAAAACAGGGAAATCGGGATAATAGGAGGGGGGGGGCTTACCTAAACACAAAATTTAGACATTTCTCTAGCGGCACTAATATTTTTCTCTCAAAAAATTGATATAAACAATTTCAATAAAATAACAAAAATTGAAAATTAGACAAATGCGTCCATTAGGTGTAGGATGAAAACCGAAATTTAAAAAGCACGTTTAATTTTCTCAATTGTTTTAAAATAAAAAGTCAAATTAACTCAGCATATAAACTGTATAACGTTTCATATGTTTTATATTTAACAAAAGTATCATCGCGAAGATAGTAAATGTGAAATATTAATGTAATATGTATTAGAGAATTATATTTGTATGTAAGAGCGCTCTGTAATAACCTTCAGAAAATGTTTGCGTTAATGTTTTTACTATAATAACAATTAAATTAAATTTCAAAGTCACTGAAAATCGATGGAACTTTCCATTGTTTATTGTTGCTTGTGCATATTAGCTTGTACATTGTAATTGTTTTTAAATAGTAACAATTTGTTTTATTGAAACAAAGAATCAGCTTAAATACACAATGTAACTCGAAACTTTCTTTTATTTCTCTCTATTTTAGTGAATGTAAAGATGATATCAATGGCTCAGTTCATAAAAATGGTTACATTTAAAAATGTTTTAAATTACCCACACAGTATAGCTTTGTCTATCAGTGTTGTCATATATTTCATTTAATTAATAGTATACCATTAATTTTTACGTTTAATCTCAATAATAATAATAATAATAAAAATAATAATAATACTTTTCAAAATTTGGTTTATCTTATGTAACTTACAGAATGCAAGAATACTAATATTGTTACTCTTACTGTTGAAAATTAGAATAATCTAACTATAGACATTTATTTTAAAGTGATTTTGAAGGGAAAAAACAGACAAACTTTATAAGGAAAGCAATATAGTTGAGCTTTTATCTTATTAGTTATCTTTAGAATTTCTTATGTTTATACCACATAATAATGCGTTAACTTAAGGCCATAATTTGGATTTTAAATCCTTTTTTTTTTTTTTTTTTTTTTTTTTTTTTTTTTTTTTTTAAGGTTATTCTGCTTGCTGAGGAATTTGCTAAGATTAAAAAGTTCCTAAATGACGGCTTTTTTGCTGCCCATGAGTATTGAACATTTAATGGGCAGATATAGCTGATGAACGGCCCAATGTCATTAGCAGCCTTAACTTCATAGGTTGGCCATGATCACTTGTTCCCTTGTTTTGCACAGGTCACCTATAATGACCTTTATCAATTCTCTGGGGATTAATGCATTTTGTCATTATGGCTTTTAATTTTAATTAATATATTTACACAAGCTCTTTATTATCCGTTTGATAAATATTTAATTTTATATGTGGTAAGCACAAGTTTAAAACTATTAGTTATTTTTGTGTTGTAAAACATTTTTGCAATGGTGTGAATTTATGAATAAGCTCTGCTGAACGAGGTAGGATATTTTCATAACGTTTTAGCTTTAATGGTATATATTTTTTTCCCTTACAGACATGCGAAGATTGGGATGCTGCAGATAGAAAAAACAAAAATGGTAGGTAGACAGGACGACGCAACGGACAACTCAATGCAAAAATTTACAAACAAGGAAATTCGCTTATAAATACATGCTTTTAGCTGCACATTTGTTTATAATAGATATGCTGCAAAAATAATGGGTGAATAAAATATATCCCAGAAATGCCCTTAATAAAAGCAGAAAAGTCACTGTTATTGAAAGTTCACCCTGTTTGAGAGCTATTCGATTAATAATGATATCAATTTTATATAGACATAGAAGGGTAGGTCTATAAGTTCCCGACCTCGCCGATAAGCATTATCGTCTTCACAAAAGCCTTATCTGGTATCTTATACCTTATCTGTTAAGTAAATAGTTGCACTTGTAACTTCCGCTCCGCTGTGTTCAGTTGTTCAGGTATAGTTGCATAAAGAAGCCTATATGTAGAAGATTGTGACATGTTCAAAATGGAATTTCAAGTTGTTATTAAGTTCTTCACAAAAAAAGGACTTACTTCAAATAAAATTAAACTGAAATTAAAATGAAATTAAATTGGACGGTATATATATGGAAAAGTATTCCCCTCATATTCTACTGTAAAAGAATGGGGCAAACTTATGGAATGGGTCGAGAAAGCCTTGAAGACGAAGAGCATGCAGGTCTGCCCTTGGAGGTGCTCACTCCTGAAAACATCGCTCCCTCTTGTGGAAGGAGAAATTATGATAAACGGCACCTCCAAGTTACAGAAATTGCAGCGTTAGGCCTTTCTAAACCAGCAGTCCTTCGAATTATTCCTGCACATTTAAACATGAATAAGGTTAGTGCAAGATGGGTGCCTAGATTCTTTCCTAAGTTCAAAAGCAGCAACAAGTCATCTGTTGTCATGCATTTTTGGAGCTCTGCCGTGGCAACGAGAGAGAAGTTCTGCAAACCATTGTTACAGGAGATAAAACTATGATCCTCTAATGTGATCCCTTATCCAAAAGAGAATCAATGGAGTAGCGTAAATCTGGTGAAGCAAGCCTCTAAACGCCAAGGTCTCTTAGTAAACCAAGAAGATGATGGCCACAATCTTTTGGGACTGTGAAGGAATACTCTTCATTGACTTCAAGGAGAGGAACACCGCAGTAAATGGGGAGTACTATGCTGGCCTACTGCACAAACTACGTGCTTCCATCAAAGAGAAAAGGCGAGGAAAGCTGAATGGTGTTGTGCGCCTTCTTCACGACAACGCGCCTGTGCACACTGACTATTTTGGGGGGGGGGGTTGAAATGTTAATTCAAAGATGTGAGTAGTGTATGCAATAAAGGGTAGCTATATTGAAAAGCTAAATATAGTTTTTGTCTTTATCATACCTAGAAAATGGTTAGGCCGGAAGCTTATGGACCTACCCTCGTATGTAGGTTATACAAAGCAATTAAGAGAGAATTCGGGGCCTACTGCGAGACCATAGAGTACAAAATTAGAGAAGGGTGTACTGGCTGTGAATTATTCGTGGAAACTAAACTTTTATTAGGACATTATGCTAGAATGAACAGATGGAGATGGAAGGGAACAAAACATAGACATCCAATTTAAGAAAGGGACTAGAAAACATAAGGATCTACTGCATTTGGCTGGTCAGTGCGGAATAGAAAGAGCATAAGGAGGAGGGCTAGGAACCGCTTGAGGGATATGGATAGGCAGCAGACAATTGCTCAAGGCAGAAAGATGATTTCGCTGAAGTGCAGTCGGAGCTAAAATTTGAATGGGGGATAGAGCAGTACATCAAAACAGCACTAAACTCTCTAGACGGGAGCTGGCGGGGGAATCATAACACACATTCTGGCTGAATGTACGGAAGATAGAAGGGTAAAGTATCTACCGCACTTCTTTACAGGATCGAACAGAGGGGGATGGTCATGCTGGGCTCTGCTGGCACACAAGGAAGGAGAGTGGAGGCAGGTAAATTTCTGATGAAAATGAGATAGCTCAGATCTAAAAAGGCTAATTACCGGGGAGGGGCTTGGAGGGGAAATAAATTGACTGTATTTCATGACTTATAATGATGACAGTGGTTCTTTGAGCGTATGTTTAGAAAATAGATATGGGCTCCATACAGTGTTTTCACATAAGCAATGGATTTGAGAGAATAAAGTGATATTTTCAACATTTTAATTCATGATCCAGTTCCTAACTGTGGCAAATAAAGCAGAAATTCATCTAAAGGCAATAAACTCCTAAGCATCATAAAAAATTTAAATATGACGCTAATCAATAAAGAGAGAGAATTGTTGTTGTTTTTACTTACGAAGTCACTATGTAAGGTAGAGAGTCGTTTGCTATTATTCGAAGTAGTGCGCATTGAGTTGTATACAATTGGCCTAACATGTCATAGTTCCCGAAGACGTGATGGAAACTATTATTTGACGTCGTCCTCAGAACCACCTTTGATAGTCGTTGATGTACAAAAACACGTCCCCGCGGCTCATTTTGAGATGATGGAACAGAAAAAAGTCTCACAAAGCTAAATCCGGGCTGTATGGAAGGTGGAGCGCACACAATTGGTGGTTATTCTGGTCAAAACATACCGCCACAGGTGGCCGAGGTCGTTAAATCTCGGACTCGTGAGCGGGAGGTCTGGGTTCGAATATCGCCAGGACCGTCCTTCCTGACTGAGGTTTTTTCCAGGTTTTCCTCAGTCCTCATAAATGGCAAATGCCGGGGAGGTACCCTAAACTTAGGCCTGGAACGATTCCTTCCATAAAATCCTTTCCCAATATATCATTTCATGTCATGTATCATCAGTGTCCATCGCCTGTGGTGCCTCTGTAGCAAAAACGGGCGTTAAACACCATTCATTCATGGTCAAAACATTGCACACATGAAAGCATGCATCGGTGTCGTGAAAGCGCCAACCAGACGGATGCAGCCCGGGGCTTGTAATTCTCCCCATCAACGGTACCTAGGGGAGGACTTTATGTTCGCAAACCATTCGACGAAATCATCACAAACCTTTCCTGCCGACCAAACAACCTTGGTCTTCTTTGGTGTCGGAGAACCATATGATTTCCAGACAGAGCTCGGCTTCGGGTAGTAATGGTGAATCAAAGTTTCATCGCCTGTAATAATGGAATTCAGGCCTGCCCCGCCATACTCGGATACCAGAGGCCGAAGTCACAAATCTCGACACCCATCTGGCATAGACGCGTTTCATGTATAAGCGATCGAGGAGTGGTCAACGCACTACCACGGGAAATCTGTAACATGTCTGATATTGGACGATCTCCCCGAACAATTTGTTTAATAGAGTTTAACGCCCGTTTAAACTACTGAGGTGTCACACGCGGTGGACACTGATGTTACATGAGAGAAATAGTAAATTGGGAAAGGGTTTTTTACAGGATGGCCTAAGTTTAGGGAACCTCCCCGGCAACTGCCATTATGAGGGCTGAGGAAAACCTGGGGGGGGGGAACTACAGTCACGGAGAATAGTTCTGGTAAGAATCGAATTACGACCTCCGCCTTAACGACCTCGGCTACCAGTGGCGATTTTCCGAACAATGAGCAGCTGTGTTAATCGCCGTCTAGTTCACTGCAGTGGTTGGAGCACCTAGACCTTGGTGCTTTGTTGTTGAAACACAGCCTACCTTAAAGACTTTGAACTACGTAAGTGCTGTTGCTTGTGGCAAAACACCATCGTCATGTTCTAGCTATAACATTGCGCACACTTTCGTTCCGGATTTCTGCAGATGGAAGTAAAATTTCAGAGGATGTACTGCACACTATAAAGCGACTACATTTGAGGGTCTCAAACACTTGCTCTTTGTTGGCGTCCTGTACTAAGACGCATGCGTGTACGTACTTCAAATTTTTCTGCTAATCAAGTGATATCTGTTCTCCTAATGAAAAAGTGTTTTACCACCGATTTCCAATTATGTTTAGTCTCTATTGACTAGTCCCCGTAATTTTAGTCCTTTAGGGTATCTTAGATCCTGAGTTTGCTTTGGGTTGCACTCCCCACTTACCGCCACGGGTGGCCGAAGTCGTTAAGGCACGGACTCGCGAGCGGGAGGTCTGCGGTTCGAATCCCGCCAGGACCGTCCTCCCTGACTGGGGTTTTTTACAGGTTTTCCTCAGTCTTCATAACTGGCAAATGTCGGGGAGGTACCTAAACTTAGGCCTGGAACGCTTCCTTCCTTTAAAAGAAAAAAAAATCCTTTCCCAATATATCATTTCATCTCATGTATCATCAGTATCCACCGCCTGTGATGTCTCAATAGTAAAAAGGGGCGTTAAACACTACTCAAAAAAATAAAACTGCCCACTTATTTCTTCTTCTCATTTGGCACTACAGTCCGGGGTGAACCTTGGCCAGCAGCATCCTCTAACCCCATCTTGCACATAATTGACAGATGGGGGTCTATGATCAACATGCCGGCACTCCGCGGGTCGCCTATCGGCTGAAGTGATCGAAGATCGTCACCTCTCCATTAGGCAGCTTCTCAGTTGTCCTTATGAGGTTGGGTGGATCCCATTGCCTCCCTAACTTGTAACATTCTTAAGTAGGAACCGGAATCGAACACGGGACTCACGGCCAGCAGTCAACAGCGCTAACCACAAGACCAAGGAGGGTCTTCCCACTTATTTACATCAACAAATTATCCATCTCTCGGTAAAAGATAAAACGTTAATAAACATTCATTATCACAGACAATTAAGTGTCGTTAGCATTTTGTTCCCTGAGCTGCTCTTCAACAAACAAAACACGAGAGAGAGTGACTACTTTGTGCAGAAGGCGCCTTACCCAAGTTTCACTGATGCGTTGATTGTTTTCCATTAGAACAGGAAATGAGTATTTCCTTCTGCCTTAACTCTTTCTCTTTCTATTCTTTGCCTTAACTGATATTAAACACTCCACAGTGATAAGCCGAGATATTCCAGTGTAACCGACGTTTACCTACTACTGTTAAGATATTGGATGTCAACAGAGGGGTGAATTTAACACCAATAGCGTATTATTACACCCAACTTAAACCTAAGCACTTTCAAAACAACCAACATTCCTCACGGATGAAATATCCCACCTTACTCTTCCATAATTGTGTTCAAAAGTCGTATCAAGGATTTATAACATAAGCCCCTGCTTTTGGCATATTTTATTTGTAATTGATGACCGTTAGAACAGAAAAATATTATTCCTGACTATAAAATATTATGGGAAGATTTCTTTTTAACCTTTTCGCATTTCATTGCATATTCGTGTTATTCTGCCCGTTTCTGAATTTTAGCAATTCCAAAGAAATGTAACTTTTGTGGTTATATCCATGAAAAGATTTTTTAATTTTTTTTTTCAAATCTGATTTCTAAATACCAAACAATGGCAATGAATAAACATGTATATGTGTGTGTCTTAACGTTCTAGAGGCCTTACTTTTTTTTTCTCAACGAAACTCTGCCTATAGCGATCAATTAACAAACAATTCATAGAGTCCGTTAACCAGCAAAATTGGTGGGGGTTAACCTAGAGCAAAATTTTAAAATTCGCTCTAGAGGCCGCAATTTTTATTTTATCTCAAAGAAATTTAGTATATTCCATGGAAATAAAATAATAAAAAATAGTTTCTGAAAATCAGCAAAATCAGACAATTAAGAGTGGTGGGTTACCTGAAACCAAACATTTAAAAATCGTTCTAGCGGCACCAATATTTGTTTTTTGCAACAAAATCCCGTGTTTCCCATTGAAATAAAATAAGAAAAATCGGTTCTGAAAATTATGAAAATCATCATTTAGGTTTTGGGGGTAAACCTGAAAAACGAATTTAAAAAGAGTTCTAACGGCATTAATGTTTTTTTTTTTTTTTGCAACAAAATCCTGTGTTTCCCATTTATATAAAATAAGAAAAATCGGTCTGAAAATCATGAAAATCTAACATTAGGTTGGGGGGGGGGGTAAACCTGAAAAACGAATTTAAAAAGAGCTCTAGTGGCACCAATATTTGTTTTATCGCAACGAATTTCGGTATGTACCATTTTAACAAAATAAGAAACATGGTTTATAAAAATCAGGGAAATTGGATCAATAGGTGGGGGTTTACCTGAAACCCAACATTTAAAAATCGCTCTAGCAGGACCAACATTTGTTTCTAGGCAACGAAATGGTATATACCATTTAAATAAAAGTATAAGAAAACTAATTTCTGAAAATCAGCGAAATGGAGCATTGAGAGTGGAGGCATAACTGAAATCCTATTTTGTAATTGCGGATTAATGTGGCCCGCAGGGAGGTGTGACTTAGGGGTGATATTGTTATTGTTAAAATTAACAATGGGGTATACTTGCAAAGCGATAAACTCGTCGGTAACATGCGAAAGAGTATTGGGGGATAGTATTCGCATGTGCATGAACCAATAACAATTGAACAAGTTCTTATAGATTGCGACTTCAGTACCGAACGGCAGCGGAAAGAGCTGAATTACAGAGAATGCGGTAGCGATATACAAATGTTAGGCGGTAGTGTATGTACTATGTCAACATTGGTACGGTAAAGTGTACAATAAATGCAGGCGGAAAGAACACGACATAGAAAAACAAGCAATCGTACGTCTAAAAGTAGCTTAAATCCGTTTTAATTGTTATACAGCTAAGTGTAATCGACAACTTTAAGCTAACATATAACACGTAAATAAAACAATAATGATACGGGAAGATCATATACTATAAAGCTGAAAGTTTTGCTTTTCTTTGTTAAATACTAATGCATATCTTCGGTTAGTGTTACTTGTTTTTTACTATATTCTTTGCTCTAGCGCTCTGTACTAATGTTCACAAATTCAATTTTCTGAGGAATTCACTTCGTTAGCGCAATTGCTGCAAGATGGTCTTTTATAATATAATTGTAGATGTTCTAAACATAATCACTAGATGGGATAGAAGAAAGCATGTTTGTTGGACTGCAAATCAGAAAACAATTGAAAGATTTAGTTCCTGGCTCTCTTTCAAAGCTGTCTTTTTGGGCAACAGAAAAGATGATACCTGTGTGTCCTAGCGAATAATCTAATGGAGAAGTACCAGAACATGGAGTGTAGAACGTCGCTTAAAATTCACCTTTTACATTCACACCTTGAAAATTTGTAAACGATGAGGAGACGTTCTTACTATGAAACATCATTATCAAGGTTACTGGAACCCTTCAGTGATGGCCGAATACTGTTGGGGTCTTCTTAGGGAGTGTAATGAAACACCATACAAAAGAAGAACATCATCGACACACTGTTCAAAACAAAACAAAGAGTAACTATATTGTCAATTAAATTTCAGTTCTTTCCTTGTTCATTTGTTTTGTTTTCGGCGGCTCTTTAACATCTCACGTCATCAGCGTCCCATTCAATTCAGAGCGTGAAACGGGCGACAAATTTTGCTCAGAGGCATCTTCTTTCAGGCTTGAGGTTCTTATCGTAATGCCGTAAATGTACGACAGGGACCCATTGCTTTATTTCCAAAGGAAGCCATTAGAAGCCATTACTTTGAATTTTTACATCAGAAAAAATCCATCGGTCCTGGCCGGGATTGAACCCGCAAAGTATGTTTACCACTAGACCGGCTTATTTATGTGCACATATACACTGGGTGTTGTAAAACAATGCTCAGAAAGTTGTAGAGTAGAAAAGTCCTACGAAACTAAGAGTTTTGAGGATAGAAACAAGGGGTCACAGAAGCTTTTTTTACTGCTTCACTTGCGTCAACATGAAATCCATCATGTTAGAGTCTCCGATTGTGAAACTTGTTTGTGGCATGTAAACAAAACACTCTCTTGTACCGTACTAGTCACTGTCAAAAATTGTGTCTGGCGTTCAATGCAGCATTTGAGTTTTGAAATCTACTGGATGCTACCGTAATACCGAACGCCGGGTCTGGAAACCACGGTTCTAACATGACGGCGTCCCAGCACATTTTTCACTTACAGCTCGAAATCACCTAAACATAACATTTGGTGGCAGGTGGATAAGGCGCGGTGGCCATGTACACGCATGTAATATTTAGTTTTTCATTGTGTACCAGTACCCATTAGTTGAGACAGTGAGTTATATTTCAGTTTGACTGTCAAATGAAGATGTTTCATAACGTCAGATTTCAATTATGATCATGTGCTGCTCCTGTTATTGTATTACAACTGCGACCCAGTCTCAAAATACTTAGTTTGGCACCGCCCTACTACTCTACAATTTGCTGCGTATTGTTTTCCACACTACTGAGTTCTCGGTCCGCATTTAATTATATTAATATATGCCAGTAGTGTCTTTTTTTAAAATTATGCTGTGTATGTGACCCCGAATTAATCGTCCTATTCAATTTCGCAACTCAAAATTAGTTAATTTCATATATTTATCAGTTCTAAATGTAATTTATTTAAAATCATTAACATGCATAGTGATAGAGAAAAACGGGAACCACAAATTTAGGTAGGTTCATGTTCATGTTCCAAACCAGTTACAGAAAAAAAGTTAAAATGTGTTTACTAGTATTATTTTTGTAAGACAGAAGAAAAATGCTAAAAGTCTAATTTTTACTTCCAAATATCAAGGAATATAATTTCACATGCTGCAATATCAAAAGTCACCCTTCCTTCATTAGTTTTCAGAAGGGGCATATGCCTCAGTTCGTCATCCTGTTATAAACTGAAGTGTTAAATTAAATCGTATTTCAGAGCTTTCAAGTTCAACATGAACTACCCTTTTGAAAACGTTTGCTCAGTTCAAACTCAAGTGTATTTATTTAAGATTTTATTGGTCACGACATTTGGAACACAGTAAGGAGGAACGAGTTTGTTTTACACGCCATTAGTTCAGTTTTAATATCCGGCTTCACTTGAGGGGTTTGTCTGTACGGGAGAAGGCAAATACTCTACTGACTGGCTCGAAAGTGGAAGCGTGGTATAATTCCAATGAGCCGTGATAATCTCATTATCTCTCCTGCAGAGAACAAAGCAAGACGTGAAGAAAAGTGTACAAACCAAAGAGCTAGCAAATGCTGTAGTTTTTGAAAATATTCTTCCCTTAACTAAAGGCGTTCAGTTTCGTTTTACGTTCCACAAATTCATACCGAGAGTCCGTAGAAAATGCAGGCACGTGGGCAGTCGGTCAAGGTTAATTTACATGTGTTAGAGAAGTAAATTTTACTGTAGCATACTTCAAATACGAGAGTAGGTCCATAAGTTTCCGGCCTCGACATGATAAAAAGCCTTATATATTATCATAACTTATCTGTTAAGTAAATAATTGTACCTTTAACTTCCGCTCCTCTGTGTTCAGTTGTTCAGATATAGTTACATAAAGAAGGCCATGTGTAGAAGATTGTGACATGTTCAAAATGGAGTTTCGAGCTGCTATTAAGTACTTCACAAAAGAAGCACTTACCCCAAAGGAAATTAAATAGCAATTATACGGTGTATATGGGGAAGCACCCACCTCATATTCTCCGTTAAAGAATGGGCCAAACTTTTTCGAATGGGTCGAGAAAGCATTAAAAACGAAGAGCGAACAGGTCGGCCCTTGCAGATGCTCACTTCTAAAAACATCGCTCGCTCTTATGGAAGAAGAATTGTGGAAAATCGGCGGATCAAAGTTACAGAAATAGCAGCAAGATTGGGCCTATCTAAAACAACAGTCCTTTGAATTATTCATGAACATTTAAACATGAATAAGGCAAGTTGGGTGTCTTGACTTCTTTCCTCAGTCCAAAAGCAGCAACGAGTCATCTGTTGTCAGGCATTGTTGGAGCTCTGTCGTGGTAACGCAACGAGAGAAGTTCTGCATGGCATTGTTACAGGAGATGAAACTATGGTCCTCTACTATGATCTCTTGTACAAAAGAGAATCGATGGAGAGGTGTAAACCTGGCGAAGCACCGCCTCTGAAGGCCAAGGTCACTCAGTTTTTTTTTTGTTTTTTTTTTTTTTTGAGTAGTGTTTAACGCCCGTTTTTACTACTAAGGCAACACAGGCGGTGGACAATGAAAATGCATGAGATGAAATGATAAATTGGGAAAGGATATTTTTTTTTTTAAAGGAAGGAAACGTTCCAGGCCTAAGTTTAGGTACCTCCCCGGCATTTGCCAGTTATGAAGACTGAGGAAAACCTGGAAAAAACCCCAGTCAGGGAGGACGGTCCTGGCGGGATTCGAACCGCAGACCTCCCGCTCACGAGTCCGTGCTTTAACGACCTCGGCCACCCGTGGCGGTAGGTCACTCAGTCAACCAAGAAGATCATAGCAGCATATTTTGGGACTGTGAACATGATACTCTTCATTGACTTCAAGGAGAGGAATACCTCAGTAAATGGGGAGTACTATGCTGGCCTACTGCACAGACTGCGTGCTTCCATCAAAAAGAAAAGGCGAGGAAAGCTGAGTGGTGGTGTGCGCTTTCTTCACGACAACGCGCCTGTGCACACAGCTCTTGTTGCAAAGGAAACTGTGAAGAAATGTGACTTCTAGGAGATCGATTATCCACCCTACAGCCTAGGTATAGCTTCCAGTGACTATTTCCTCTTCTCAAAACTTAAGAAGGACCTTCGAGGAAGGAAATTTAAGTGTAACGAAGAAGTGATGGATGCTGTTTATGCCCATTTTGCAGACAAGACTTTTGGTTATTTAGGTTGGGGAATGAAATGTTAATTCAAAGATGTGAGAAGTGTATTGCTATAAAGGGTAACTATATTGAAAAGTGATTTATAGTTTTTGTCTTTATCATACCTAGAAAATGGTTAGGCCGGAAACTTGTGGACCTACTCTCGTATCTATAGAAATAACTGTATACTGTGGTGTAAAAAAAATGTAAAATAAATATCAGGACAGAAATTGCAAACATTTTTGTAACAGGGCTGTTGCTAGTGAATGCAAATGTCATTAGCCCATTAATGCCCGCCGTATAGTATTTAAGTGTAAATCTAGCAAATAATGCAACAGTTTCTGTATCTCAGAAACTTATAAAGCTATCAAGATGAAATTTTTATGAAATATTAAGTATAATTAACTAAAGATGTTCCGTAACTTTTAATTTTCTAATGCACATTAACAAAATAAATCTTATTTCTTGAAAACTTAAAATTTTGACATAAGTGTACATTTTCTCAGGATTGACTGTACCAATCTTGTTGAAATTTTGCACACACATAATGTATGCAAATGTGAAGTGTTTTAACAAGAAGTATTTAAAAATTACTATTAGTTGATAAAAATCTACACCAATAAAAACATTAAAATATTTCATATTTGAATTTTTTTTCAAGTAACTAGCACAGATATATATTCTTGTTCCTAGAATATGTTTTCTACAGTTTAGGTAAAAAAAAAATTAATTCCAATTCCACCAATAGTTTATAAGAAAAACCCATGATTATGTGATAGCGTTTTCAGTTTTTTAACAATTTTTATTTTGGTTTAAAATGTTTTACAAAACTTTTATGTGCGTTTGAGAATTAAATTTTACAGAGCAGCTTTGGTTAAGTTTTCTTAACATCTCTCATAAAGTTAATATTGATATCTTTAAAACTTTGAGATACAATGTAAAATGCACTTACTAGATTTATACTTCCTGGTTATGTTAATCACATTCCAAAAACATGCATGGGTGGCCGAGGTCGTTAAGGCGCGGACTCGTGAGCGAGAGATCTAAGATTCGATTCCCACCTCCCTGACTGATGTTTATTCAAGGTTTTCCTCGTCCTCATACATAGCAAATGCAGGGGAGATACCCTTAACTTAAGCCTAGAACGTTTCCTTTCTTAAATAAATCCTTTCCCAATATATCATTTCTCCTCATGTATCTCGTGTCCACCGCCTAGGATACTTTCTTTATTTCATTGCTGGTGCTGGCATCTGCTGCTTTAAGGGTCCTAGTGGGATTTATTGCTGGTTTCCTGTCATTTGTGAAGAAATGAATAGATTTTGAATTGATTGCTTGTGGAAGAGGAATAAATAATGAAGAGCTGGTAAGTGTTGGTTTTTATTTTTAAGGCTTAGATACATGCAGTAGGCCCAAATATGATATAACTGCACTATAGATATAACGTAAAATTGTTCTGCAATTAAATCTACGCAAAATTTTACATTTTTTACAACTTACTTACTTGAATAGTTTAGCGTATGAAAGTTCATAAATTTGGCACTCGTAAATTGAAAAGTTGTTTCTAGGTACACTTTTGAGAATGATGAAGAGGTTATTCATTCTCAATCTATCAGAGATCCTCGAGGTTGACAATATGTCAAGCAGATGAACTGGAGGTAGTGCAGTAGACGTAAAGACAGCGATCAGCAGAGCCTGGAAGTTAGGCAAAATGTCTTTTCTATCTGTGGAGTATGTTTAAGAGTCAGATAGAAATGAACATGTTTCGTACATTTGGGGTTGGTAAGAACAGAGTTTATTTTGCCTTTTTGTCTATTTTTGTTTCTGTTGCCTATTTCAAGATTTAAACCCCCCCCCTTTTTTATCTGTTTTAAAGTCGTTTTGGCTCTTTTCTGCAATTATTTACAAAATTTTAAAATGCACAGAAAGAATTTCAATATATCGAAGTGAAAAAAGTTAAGAATGTTGTTATACGTTTATTTCTTTGCTAGCAGTCAATATATTTCTCTTCAACCCATTCACTTAAGCTCTCAAATAGCAGAACCTTCATAAGTGAAAAGAACACATGGTTACTTCCGGTCTACGAATAGAGAGGATGAGGGAAGTACTGTAGTTTTGAGTAGTCCTGAGACAATTCTAGGAAATGTGTAGTGTATGTAACTTCTCAGCTACATAAATGTAACAGTCAATTGCTAGCGAGAAAGATGAGAGCGGTACACCTGTGTAATGAAGTCCCTCCGGAAGTAACAGAGAAACTAAACTGATTCCCTTGTAAACGTATAAACAGGAAATGAACTCGACCAGAAATCACTGGGCATCTTTTGTCATTCGCCAGGACTATTCACAATTAATGCACTTTGTCTTATTTAGCATTTCCACGATGTTCTGTTGTAACTGGTATGAGCCCTTCAGAAACACCTTGTTTTAAATATGCTTCAATCACTTCAGTGGAAGTAGAACTTTCTTTTAACACAATGAAAAATGCTCTCTCTAACAAGCGACTGACTATGACATTTGATACCTTGAAAAAACATCTTGTTGCTGCTTGTAACCAAGAAAAGTAAACTTAAGTAAAGTAAAGTAAACTTAAGTGTGACTAATTGTGTGATAAAGAAATTATTGAATACCTATTATCATTAATAATAAGTGACAGTACCATGTGCTTTCACTTTTAAAAATCCGCCACTGGTGGCTGAGGTCGTTAACGCGAGGACTCGTGAGCGGGAGGTCTGAAGTTCGAATCCCTCGAGGACCTCCTCCCCGACTGAGATTTTTCCAGATTTTCCTTAGTCCACATAAATGGCAAATGCCGGGGAGGTACCCTAAACTTAGGCTTGGAATCTTCCTTAAAAATCCTATCACAATTTATCATTTCATTTCTTGAATCATCAGTGTTCACCGCCTGTGGTGCCTCAGTAGTAAAAACGGGCGATAAACACTATTTAAAAAATAATAAACGGATATTTTAATTATTTTACTGATCATTTTCAGGAAATTTGTGCCTTTTTTCCTGTCTATTTTAACCAAAATTAATGTTTGAACTTCCAAGCTCTGGCCATCACATCACATTTTGCAAATTTTTATAACAGTTCAATGCTGAAATTGCATAAAACTGCAAATTATATAATATTCATTCTGAACACTGTTTACTTCCGCTCAAGCGCTAAATATTCACTTGTCACACTTACCAACGTTATATAAATAACTATTAAAGTGAACAAATTTCGTTGAGTGAAGTTTCCAGTTTCAGATAAAGGGGATATGAAGCGAGTGAGCCGTTTTTGGTTCGTGGCCTGTTACTGGAACATGGTTTCGGTTTTTTCTAACCTAATCTAATCCTCTAAGGTCTGCTGACGCACCTAATACAACTAAGCTTCATTAGCAGCATCACGTGACCCGTTTCCACAGTCGAGCTATACGTCGACGCAAAAGTACGGGTTGAGAGGGGAAGGTTAAAATCGATGCCATCCGCGGCGCTAGGTTCAGTGTGCGACGTTCGACTGTTCGTGCGGCACCTGGACCACGTCGGTACCTTCCCCGTTTTGGCGCGGCAGTTCGCCGAACAACCGCGCGCGAGGTCCTCGGTTCACGCTCGTGTGATCAAATTCGAAACTGTTTAAGAAGATCCTCTACCGGGCAAAATGAGGTGCATCTCCACTTAAAATACCTGCAGCTGCAGTTTGGCCATTACCTGAGACGATAACACTCCGGTCTTCAGGAAGAACACAGGCTGCTTGTACAAGGTTAGTAAGTACTTGCAACCCTTGGGAGAGTTTGGGCGCCCTCGTAAATTGTTGTTATTATTGTTGTTATTGTTGTTATTAAGTTTGTGTATTCTAATATGTAACAATTTTAAATCGTCATATATGTCAACAAAATCTAAAATCTATATTTTATCTCTTTAAATACGCTGCTTTAACTTCTCTCTCCCTGTACATTCCTTTACATCTTTTTCTTATTCTGATTTTACAAATAATTTCACTTTTCGTCGCATAATCTACGAAGCAGAATACGCTGGCTCCTTTTTAACTATTAATCTTCATTAAGATGACAACAGAAGTTGTTCAGGCAGTATTTATTAAATACTTTACAATCCAAGAAAATAGCTGCTTAATGTTTAATTTACCTTCGACAAAAAGACACGAGAAACTCGTCAAAGTGCGTATGTACCCAGTAGAGTAAACCTAAGTGTCAGATAAATTCCTTTAACAACAAAGTGCCCAACAGCACACAAGAAAATGTCCATTTTAGACACCTGCATAAGTGAATACGAACCTTTTTGTCAATAAAACCCTGCAATACTAAGTTGATTGCACTCTAGTTATGAGAATAGATAAATGATGAACCATGGAAAAAACACAAGACCGTTAACTAAGTATATATGTCTGACATTGAAACTGACAAATTTATGCATGATAATGCCTGGCCTCATACTGTTACAATAAATACAATCTTTAATTGCTGTTGCATCCACCATATTCACAAAATCTGGCACTTTTAAACACAACACCACATTCACACACTCCTATGATTTGGGGTACAGAGTATATAAAGCAATTAAAACTTAATTTCGAACATACGCCGACTATTACAGGAGATACATTCAGAATTGAAATTCTGAACCGCGTTCTATTCTAAAGGAAAATTCCGATGTTGATGTTGGTTATCGACATTCCTCAAATATTCTCCAGTTAAAACATACCTCCCCTGCAGAAGAACGCGAAAGCATCAAGTTTATCGGTCAAACCAAAGTAATCGATATCGTGTTAGTTTTTTTTTTTTCATAAAATTTGTTTTAAACGCCGTTAGAGCATTAAAGTACTTATAAAAGTTCTACTCACATTAAAATCTAAGAGAACATGAAGATATCAACTTACATGAAATACCGCACAGGAAACTGGGGACTTTCTCTCTCCTTTTCCGCAAGTATTTGAATTCTGGTGCCAACTGCCAAAGGTCAAGCCCTAACCACTGTATTTTTTGTTCGAAACACTTTGGAAAGGAGTTGAGAAATGATGCGATGTCTTACTTATACACCGTGCAAACGGTAGATGTAAGTATTGTGTATAACAAAAGGACAGTGTTCGTTTGTTTCCAAATAGAGAAAGACGGACACAAGATGGAAGGCGACGTGAAAGATGAACTGCATGATCTGTGGAAGGAAGACGTCAAAACTGGAGACATTCATAGACGTTTAACAGCGGCATGTGGTCAAGAAACTCCTGCACAGAAGACCGTTGGTCAGCGGCAGGGAATCTCCACACAATATCGGTGTCTCCCTGGAACCATTGAGATTGATAGGTTCATAATCTTTGATGAACTGAAATCTCTGACGACCTCGGTCGTGTAACCCTGCACACCACATTCATGACTGGGTTCCACAGAACTTGACTGAGGCACATAAGGGTTCAAGTCTGTCGTCAGCTACTGAAAATGCATAATGAAGATCAGAATTTCTTTCATAGACTTATGGCTGGTGACGAATCACGGTGTCACTACTATAAAGGCAGTCTATTGTATCCCTTAAGAGCAAAGGTAGGGAAAGCTCACTTTTTCCTAACGTGGTGAGCTATTCCTCGCTAGTTGTTCGTATGCTGTTTAAGACACTCTTTGATTACTCCATTTCTCACTGCACTAGTTGCTTCTCGAGAGATTTCTATTTTTTCTCTTCCTCTTGCTACTCCTGACCTGCATGTCCCTTGACGAGATCTGTCCATCTTCTTCTGGGTCTGGCTGTCCTTTCTCCTATCCGAGGGCCCCACATGGAGATCTTGTAGGTCTATCTTTTGTTCTGCATTCTTGCAACATGACCGCCCCATTGTCATTTGCTTCTGGTAGCTATTTGTGTGTTGTCTGAAATAACTGCATTATTAATGCTATAGGCATTTTGTCCTTCAAAGTTGTTCCCAGGATCTTAACGTTGCACTTTTCTTTGGCATATTGGAATTTCTCTGTTATTGACTATGTCTGGCACCCATATAGGAATACAAAGGTCGGTACTACAAAGTTCAAGCCTTACATGGAGTGAACTCCCAAGAAATTCCGTACTCCTCCATCTGCGGGCAAGTAGATAATCGCCGTCTTTTGGGATACTTCAGGCATAATACTAATGGTGGACTGGCCTCCTCAGCAGCGATGGAGAAAGCGTCAACAGGAGTGTTCCTTCAACGTGACAATGCATGGGGGGCACCTACCGAAACTCGCTCCGTTTGGTTATTCTGGACAACACGAGGAAATGTCGACGAGTGGTAAAGTAGTATTCCCAAACTATGGTAGAAATTACTAGGTGCAAAAATTACTCTTGTAAATCGTCTCCGAATGTCGCTTGTGTTAACAACGGAGCATAAATGGTTAAAGTGTGCAACTATTGCATTGTTTCCTGAACACAATGAACATATTTTCTAAAACCAAGCACGAGATTTAGGAACATTGATCTATTTGGTCCATTTCTAACAATTTGTATTTTTTTCTCACTTTTCAACACGCGTTTTCCTTGAAAAGTGAGGCTTATCTCAACGATGTTCTAATATTTCTACATTTTCTTGAACAAAACTCTTCAAGACTGCAAACTCTGAAGCATACAAGACTTGTCCTTGATGTTTCTCTCTGATTGCATTTCTTAATGTTGAAATTAGATTTACATAACAATCACTTGTAATTGTGGTCTCTTTTTGTAAATAATGAACCACGAAAACACCTTGTACATCCCAAACCCCACACACCGGAGTGTTACTTGCAGATATTTGGCAGGCGAAACTATTTATGTATCTGTTCCATATCAAGATTAACTTCACTCTCAACATGTTGCAGTATGTTTGCTTCCTCTGCTATGTTCCTGAGAGTCACCTTACAACAATAAACCCTACTTTTTTATTTTCTTCTGTTGTGAAAGTTTTCCAAGTGCCACCCTGCTCATTTTCACATGGTATTTAACCACATATAATACTATGCAGCCCGGAAGTTAGACAAAAAGTTTATTCTATCTGTGCGGATATATTTAAAAGTCAGATAGAAATGAACATATTTCCGTACATTTGGGGTCGGTAGGATCAGTTTTTATTTTGCGCTTTTGAGGCTTATTTTGACTTCTGTTTACTATTTTAAGTTTAAAAGTTCTTCGCTTGTTTTGGATCGTTATGTATTTTTTCTGCGATCATTTACGCATTTTAAAAAGCACATCAAGAATTTCAATATAACCGGGTGAAAATGCTATAATTAAATGGCATATCCACCCAATGTTATTTAAAATCTTGTTATACATTTATTTCTTTTCAAGCAATCAAAAGCTTTCTCCTCAACCCATTCACTTAGGCTCTTTAAATAGCAGAATCTTCATTGGTGCACGGTTACCTTGGGTGTACAAATACCAGATAATAGAGAGGATGAGAGAAGTACTGTAGTTTTAAATAGTCCTGGCGAATGACCTTGTATCGACTGCGAGAGAAAATTCTAGGAAATATGTGACGGGGATAACTTCACAGCTGCATAAATGTAACAAACAATTGCAGCGAGAAAGATGAGAGCGGTACAAACCGTCCCTACAATGTGTTCGGTACGGAAGTAAGAGAGATATTAACCTGACTCCCCTATAAACAGAAAATGAACTCGACCAGAAACCGCTATGCATCTTTAGCTCATTCGCCAGGACTATTCACAACTACTTTACTTTATCTTGAATAGCATTTCCACGATGTCCTGAAAGGTGAATGTTCCGTTGTAACTGATATGCATTATAAGCCGAGTGAACAACCACTAACAGCGCTATAATTACTCTTCTATCTGCTCGCATTAAGTGTTCAACTCTTTGCAAATTCGCCTCTGAAGTCATCTCTGTTGGCTGTTTGCCTTCGATACATATCTGGCCTTCTAAAAACTTGTAAAGAGCTTGACGTGACAGGCAGATGGGAACCAATTCTTTATGAATATTTTTGATTCCATACCTTTGCTTGAGGGTCTACACTCACTTAGAGCTGCCACCATCTTGCAACTGCTGTTTCGCTATTGTAAACACCGATTTTCTCGCGTCCAATGTAACCAATTGCACTCCTAGTATTATTATGTAGGTTCCACATCAATTTATCGCTTACTTAATTATTAGCCCTCCTAAATGTGAATTTATGTTTTGTTATAAATAAAATTTAAAAAAGCATATATCACTTAACAAAAAATAGAGTTACTATGGAGGTTTTTGATTTATTCAAAAGTATATAAATCCCAGAGGTAATAATTTCATTGCTGATCAGTGTATGATCTCGTTCCACTACACACAGTTTGCTTCCAATATTCACTCTCAGTTTTATTGTTATTAGTATAACAATATTAATAAATGTGGCCTGCTTTTACAAGCTCCAGTATTCATAAGGTCTCCAATTCGATTCCCGAACCTTCATGGGAATTATTCACAACGGGTGAGACGAAACATAGATAGAAATTGGCTTAAATTAATTAATAAATTAAGGTCCCTTGCTGGGCCTCATCCCTACCTGTCATTTCCTTATCCCCTTAGGGTACTGTAATCCTATCCCCAAGGTGTCCTGACCTTACGCTTCCCTCAGCGCCAGGCAGGGAGTTCAAAACACGCCATGGCGACGACTGGGCGGCAATGGCAAAAAATATTAACAACACTAATTAATATTATAAAAGCAATAAGTTTCTGTTCTGCTACTGCAATTTTACACTCCTTTCTTGCGAGCCAATATACCACGTCAAGCACAAAAGACATCAAAGAAAACTTGCTTGGCTTATAGAAAACATTTGACACACAACTTGGCCTATGCCTTGAGGAGATTATACCTATTTTGGTTTACTTCTCAACATGAGAGGGAAGGAAACAGTAAAATTTGTATCTCGCAGCAATTGGAGAGCAGTGCGTTGACAAGCATATATTCTTATGCAAATATAACCTGCCTTCTAGTGCCCAAGTTTGAAAAGCGAAAAATAATAACAAAAGCATACTATGTATCGCTGTTGAATTGTGAATGAAAAACGATTGGCATAAAAAAAGTGTCCTTTCACTAAGTAACGTGCCATTCCAGAGATCGACCGTGCAATGACAAAAGTCCGTCATTCGGGAGTTGAAAAACTTTAAAAAAAGAAAGGAATAAATTCAAATTATGACTTTATTAATTAATGAAATAAGTTGTGGCTTTATTGCGTGTTAATTAGCATGAAAAACTCTACAGTTAAGTTAATAAAATAAAAACTGAATTATAATATGCTATCTAAGGAAGTTCATTTTTTTTTCCTTCAAAATAACTTCAAAATAAATCGATGCAGCGAAATTACCCTAATTTTCAAAAGTAAGAGAAATGAAATTAGAAGTATTAAAATCTTAGCTATTGAAAAAGAGAAACACAATTTTAGAATTATTATTATTATTATTATTATTATTATTATTATTATTATTATTATTGGGAGCAGGTTAATGTTAATTCAAAGACATGAGAGGTGTATTGTAATAAAGGGTAACTATATCGAAAAGTGAAATGTAGTTTTTGTCTTTATAAAATGGTTAGGCCGGCAACTTAGGGACCTACCCTCGTATACATGTGCAATGGAGTAATACATTTTTTACTATGAGTGCAAAGTTCACATAAACACTGTGCTGTTTTATTTTTATCCAGTGTAAATTACACTATTATTAAAAACTTATGCTATACACTTGGGAAGGGCGGACAAAGCAGTGTTTGATTTTAAAAGCCAAAAAGAATTTTTGATTTCGAAAGTCATTTAACAGTCAGTTTATATTATTAATTTTATTTGCGATAAATATCCAATAAGTTCTCTCATCCTGCTGATTGGGAAACTGTACAATCCCGTTTTACAAACAATCCCGTAAAACACTGTGCCCTGCGTCGTATCGATTTCGGATAAAATGCCGCTATGTGCCTCTCGGCGTATTCTGATTCGTGTTGCACTGTGCGCGCGCTCAGTGAAGGTCCGCCATTCAAAAACTGGCCCATGAAGGTATATACATTCTATTTTGTTTTCTATAATTACTGTAATAATCTAGTAGAAGTAGTAGCAGTAGTAGTAGTAGTATATCTATTTACAAAGTACTCGTTACAAATATGACTCATCCACATCGCACGGATCCTGGGACCGTATGTGCTTTTAAAAAGTATTAAGAAATGGCACAAACCAATAATTAACTTTTATATTTTTGAACAGTGTTTGACGCCCGTTTTTACTACTGAGACACCACAGGCGGTGGATACTGGTGATACATGAAATGAAATGATAAATTGGGAAAGCACTTTTTTAAAAGAAGGAAACGTTCCAGGCCTAAGTTTAGGGTACCCCCCGGCATTTGCCACTTATGAGGATTGATCTGGAAAAAAAAAAAGCTGTCATGGAGGACAATCCTGGTGGGATTTCATCCCCAGGGCTTCCGCTCACGAGTCCACACCTTAACGACCTCGGTTTCATCCCTCTGATAACAAATAATTCAAATTTATTCTCAACAGAATTCCCCCTTAAATACGTCTTAATTCAAACCCTTTCATCACATACCCTACGTTTCTTGATTTTAAGTAAATCCAATATTCAAGAAATATTCAATTTAACGTAACGTTCACAAATTCAACTTGTTGAGGAATTCGCTTAGTTTGCGCAGTTCCTGCGGGACGAGCTTTTCTGTTTTTATATAAAGCAAACAGTGTGAGCTTATCAGAATATGAACTATTTATAAAACTTTACTACAAACGTTATAACTGATTTCTTTTTAAATCTATAAATTGACATACACAAAACACTTTTAACAAAGACGGAATACAACGTGTTATGTTCAAAATCAAGGCAATTCTTGTGCAAAAACAGTACCAAAGCGATTCACGTTTGCTCTTAGAGCAGTTTTCTAAAGAAAAGTCTGAGGTGATATATGGGTGCTGGAGAAAATCTTATGATGACAGAAGCTGTCTTCTTCGCAAATGTCCAGCAAATGTTAGGAATTCCGGGCACGTAAGGATTGCTTGCCTGTCCGGGCACATGATCGATGCACCCTTAAGTCAATTGTGCAATTCCTCACGTTCCAGTTCATAACAACGCCACACCGCCTGCTTTTCTGCAAACCAAAGTTGTTATTCAAATTCGTTTGGGAATTATTTATGAGAAATGGCCGGTTTTATCTTTATCTGTTAGAAGGCGGAATTATGAAAATTTCAACGTTTTATAACTCAAGGCTCCCTCCAGCAAAAAAGAGGAATATTCTTCGTTTACTTATAGCCAACATCGCAAATTAAAACCATAAAATGTTCCCTTCGTAAAACCTGCAGTTTATCGTCAAATGGGGCAACTTTCAATATGACGTTATTATTACAATTTCTTTCTAGGAAGGAAAAGCAAACACTTCGCGGATGATGGCACTGTGTGTAAGGATATTTGTTTCTAATTTCTTTAACTTTTAGTCCTTTGGGTACCCTGAAAAGGGAAGAACGATCCCGGCGTTTCCATCTGCAGATCGTGTGTGCCCGAGAATTCTTTATGTACAACAACTATGTTGTTATTTATTTAACTTTTATAGGAATAATGTAATCCAAATATGTGTAATATTTACTTAAATTTGTTTCTTGAAGATCTAAAAGAATAATATTGTTCTTTAGGTTGTAGTACCTCTACTGTCCTCACGATGATCAAAATACGAGTATTCAGTGGTATTAATTCCTGAAAATTACAATAATGTTTGTTTATATTAATGCTGCCACCTAATAACAAATGCTTTGAATCAACAACAACCAACGTAATCAAAATACACTCAATATATTAAATAAGTGCATTATCATTTGAATTACTGCATATAGAAGCCTGTGGTCTAATCGCAGACTGGGTGTTCAGGAAATTTAACAACCCTCAGTAACATGTAAAGTTTAAAGTTATTTAATCTAAATAACCAGCAATTTCAACTCAAATAAAAATAAAACATGAAATAACATATTGAAGAGAAGTTTAAAACCGTGTTGATTAAATTTTAGGTTTCACCCCCTCGTCTCCACCCACCACCACTTTGAACTTTCAAATGACACCCCTGCTTTTGATAGTTAAATTTTAAAGAGCATCTCTAAGCATTTTAAAGTACATCTCTTTTTATTTTCTATCGTTGCCTGTACTATTGTTGTTTGAACTTAGACAAAGTAAATCAGTTAGTTGTGGGGTAATGTTACAATATCACAAAATAAGACTTAACAATTGAGATCGCTTTAAAATTTAAGTAGCACACGTCAGAGGCGTCATTTTATATCAAAGTGAGCATGGGGAGGGGGGGTTGAAAAAGTGAAAATGGACGTGTTAAAAAGTAGTTATTTAACCGGCAAGTTTTGTAATCAAAGACCTATTTAGTTTCGAGAACTTTATTTATTTATTTATAAATCCTATGTAAGGTTTGTTTACGAACGGCGTTCTGAGTTTTCTCGATGTTGCGGAATTTTTTGTACCTTACAAAGTGTGTCCTTCATTTGTGAAACAATGCAAAATTATACGGGGCGAAATCCGGTGTATGTGGGGGGTGCGGCGCAACAATGAGCCCCAGAGATGCCTTCTTTGCGGTTGTAGTGTTGCCGCGCATTGTCGTGTAGGAGAAAAACACTGTGGACCACTTCATTTTTCAATGTAGCTGAACGTCGTATATGGGTCTTGCTGTTGACAATCGTTCCTTGAGGATGTTTCAACTTATGTATCGTACCCTTCTTCAAGGCTATTTATGTAGCCGCAGTGATTACTACTTCCTTAATCCCCTTATATATTTTTAATTTCTGTAAAGTGTACTGTATTCCTCCTTTATCAACTTATCTTACACTTCTCAGTTTATTTTCTACCTTCTTTCCTTTTCTGCAAAATGCATCATCGCGTCTACTTATTCCATTATTCCCCACCTTTCCTTCGTTCCGCACTATTTTTCAGATTCGTCAACTGTTACGTGACATTGAAAAGTTTTTGGAATAGCCCACAGACTGCCAAAGCAATTTTGTTATCTTTAATTCAAAAATGTGTGTAATATAAATGCATTGGTCAAAGTGTTGTCGTGTGCATAAGAGAAATGCATACAGATTAGGGAATTCTACACAACCATTTTCAAGTGGAGCTTGGAGTTAAAAACTTGGATGACCCACATCAGAAATGATCGACCAGGTGCATGACAGGATCGAATTGCTGAAGCTCCAGGAAACACATCTTGAGGGAAGAAGTGTGGTTATCGACATGATTGCTGACTGCGTATTTAAAGCGAACCAGAGTTCAAATCTCTCAGCAAACTTTGGCCCTTTTTCTGACATTCCGCCCACTTTATGCGTCGAATTGTGACATTGATGATACTACTACACACCTGAAACATAAAAGAAAGCCAAACCATGGAGGCCTCGCGATTCTCCACTCCAAAGAAGGCCACGTGTGCGAAATCGGCCTGTAAAATCATGGCGCCACACGCCAAGGGTGCATTGCTAACCGTTTGCAGCTATTAAGGACAAAATTACACAAGAAAACACCGGATTTATCAAAGAAGAGTCATTTTTCATCAAGAAAATGCTTGCCCTAACACAGTTATTTGCTGCCACATCTGCCTTATTCTCCTTACTTGGCTCCATTTGTTCCATACACTGAGAAAATTCTTTGGCGAAAAGAAAGTTTCGTTACTGAAAAGCTCAAAAGGAATCTGACTTACATGATGATGGGGGACAAAGTGCATTAGTGTCAAGGGAAACTTTGTTGAAAAACGATTCTCGTAGGGAGGAACACGGGCATTTCCTCACTCATACGACATTCCCTAATTAAAAACTAACCATGGAGGAAGGGGCCAGATGGGCCCGCCCCCCATTCCCAAAGAAAATGTATGAAATATATAACCGATTAGTTCTTAACTGTATCTTACGCATTAACCGCAGTTTCTCTCTAATGTAGTAGCGGTAGCATGCGGGTCCTCCGTTAGCGAGGGATATTTTACGCTTTAAACTTATACCAGCAAAGATTTACAAGGACTTACATTTGTATTCCTCCAAAATGGGTTAACCTTTCTCCTGTTTATTTCTGCGATCTCTTGGGCCAGCAGGAAGACGGTCCACCGCCTGCGCCCTGTATTCTCTCTTTTCTTATGAATCAAATGTTAAGGGGTTTTGCTGACAACGCTGTAATCGATTAAGGGTTATTTTCCCACTTTTAAATTAGGTCGCTTCCTCACTATTTGTCACTCTCACAGTGTTGACCGTTAAGTTACAAAGAAGCACATCTATTTCGTGGCAATGAATAAAGTGAATGTTTTATTGAACACTACATCTTCGCGTCTATGTTTAACTGCTAAGTTAGAAGCGAAACGATTTGAGCTTCATCAGCCGAAGCTATAGGAGCGTACTCAGCAAGACGGTACAAAATTAAGATTTTATATTGTTTGAAGCAAAAAAATTTTGGCTGACAGCGTGTGAAACGAGAAACGCATCTTGTCTAAAGAAATGAGATTAGAAAAGAAATAGAAAGGGCATATTTCGTTTCTGTACAGGCCGACGAAACGACAGCTACTACAAGCATTTCACAATTTTTTGTGATATTACGATACAACAGAGGGGCTAACTCGGTTGAAAGATTCATAAAATGCATTGCTGTTTCTGAAATGACTGCAGAAGGCTTAATTCCTACATTAACAGCTGATTTCGATAGATTGGGTTCTGGCATTACTAGGATCTTTGTAATGCCAGAATCTTGGTATCTACTTACCTTAGGTTAGGTTAGGTTAGGTTAGGTTAGGTTAGGTTAAGTGTTTGCTATAAACTGTCTTAAATCTCGACTCGAGAGATAGCCGACACAGCAGTTTTCGCTCTATTTCAACCTTGTAGCTTTCTTGCTGTTGGCAACACCAGTGACGTCAAAACCATCATCGCCATTAAAACGCTATTTTTTTTTTCCTGCTACAGAAATCTGCTATAAATTTAATTGCTTTTGGGAGGTTCATCTTTTTATAACTTTTGCTACTATTTAATGTAAGTTTTGCAAAACCTTCCATTAATTTTTGAAGAACGAAGAGTGTTTTACATAAACATAAGCACACAATAAAACCCAAGTAACACACCAAAGTACAAACACTCTCTGACAAAACAAAACTAACTACAAGCTGCTAAATGCAGATGTATTATGCCTTCTCCAACTATGTAGATATATTCTTCCGACCCGTAACCTAGCCGTTTGACAAAGTATTTAGTTCCTGTAATAATATCACAATTGCATCACTATTTTACTGTTTTTATATTAAAATAAAATTGATACAAAGAGTTTTCTCATTTTTTAACTAAAATTATACCTTACTGCTGAAAAGAATGTGAAAAAATACGGCAGCTCAGCGCTAGAGTAAGGACTGCTCGCCATAACTAGCACACCCTGATTAACAGGTCTGCTTGAGCATGGCGTGCCGTGCGCCCATAATTAACAGCGGCACAACGAAGCCATCCAGGAAACGGGAAACATGAGTAATATTAATGTAGATGCTAATAAAGCTTTGACCTCTCTCCTTGCAACATAACTTCAGTATTTCTACCCTCCCCACAAATCGATAAGCGAGGAATTTCGTGTTTTCCTTGCCCAAAAACAGCACTGCTGTACTTCCATCCAAAGTTTTTATTTACATTTTGTGAGATACAAAGCAATTAAGAGCCCCCTTCTGGTTTGTTATAACAATACCAGAGTTGATTTGGTTTTGTCAGCGTTGAACAGTAGAGCGGTGAAATTGTCTGAGAGTTTGATATTTAATTACTTATAAAGCAAGTTGAATACAACCATTCCAGCGTTTGACAGAGGCATCTGGGAAGCCTCCTCCTTTATTTGTCATAATCTTCCGTTTAAGATCGGGAACACTCCCTGATTTTTCCTTCGGGGGACTGTCCCACATTTCTCGTCCCCTTCCTACGTTTGAAGGGGAGCCGGAGAGAAGGTCATAAAGTGTATTAACTACGTTAATATATTCTGTTGCATAAAGAATGTTTATTTACTATTCGTACGTACATACAGAACCAAATGCTGATGTACGCACATTATTTAAGACAGATTCCCTGATATTCATCTTCCAAGTCGATTCACAGGTGGGAAAGTATTCTTGATAAAAAGCGCACACAGCCTTGGAGAAACGATAGATAGCAGTGGACATGCTCTGGAACGTTTCCTAAAATCACTTTGACGTCTTTCTTAGCAAACGACAACGTCCTATTGCTCTGTTCAAACGGTTACAAGCTACTGAAGTTAAACCACTATGAGAATACTGTAGTGCACCGGGTGACCCTGAATGCAAGGGCTGCATTTTCAAATGAATTTTGGATAGTGTGCATGACAGACGAATCTTGGTTCCAGCTAAATGGGGATGTTAATTCACAAAACAACCGATAAAAAATTTTATTTTTTAAAGAAACTATAGTGATAGGTATGAGGACAGGTACGTAAGTTTCCGGCCTCGCCGATAAGGATTATCACCTTCACAAAATCCTTATCTGGGGTCATACCTTAACTGTTAAGTAAATAATTTCATCTGTAACTTGCGCTAGCTGTGTTCAGTTGTTCAGATATAGCTGCATAAAGAAGGATATGTGTAGAAGATTGTGACATATTTAAAATGGAGTTTCGAGTTGATATTAAGTTCTTCACAAAAGAATTACTTACTCCAAATGAAATTAAACAGCGATTGGACGGTGTATATGGGAAAGCGTCCCCCTCATGCTCTACCGTAAAAGAATGGGCCAAACTTTTTCAGATGGGTCCAGAAATCATTAAAGACGAAGAGCGTGCAGGTCAGCCCTTGGAGGTGCTCACTCCTGAAAACATCGCTCGCTCTTGTGGAAGGAGAAATTATGGAGTACCAGCGGCTCAAAGTTACAGAAATAGCAGCAAGGTTAAGGCTTTCTAAAACATCAGTCCATGGAATTATCCATGAATATTTAAACATCAATAATGTTAGTGCCTAGACTTCTTTCCTTAGTCCAAAAGTAGCATTTGTTTCTGGGCATTTTTGGAGCTCTGCCGTGGCCACAGGAGAGAAGTTCTGCAAACCATTGTTACAGGAACTGAAACTATGATTCTCTACTATGATCTATTACCCAAAAGAGAATCAATGGAGTAGCAGGCGTAAACCTGGTGAAGCACCGCCTATAAAGGCCAAGGTCACTCAGTCAACCAAGAAGATCATGACCACAATCTTTTGGGACTGTGAAGGAATACTCTTCATTGACTTCAAGGAGAGGAACACCACAGTAAATGGGGAGTACTATGCTGGTCTACTGCACAGACTACGTGCTTCCATCAAAGAGAAAAGACGAGGCGAGGAAAGCTGAGTGGTGGTGTGCGCCTTCTTCACGACAACGCGCCTGTGCACACAGCTCTTGTTGCAAAGGAAGCTGTGAAGAAATGCGGCCTCAAGAAGATCGACCATCCATCCTACAGCTCAGATCCAGCTTCCGGTGACAATTTCCTCTTCTCAAAACTCAAGAAGGAGCTTCGAGGAAGGAAATTTAAGCGTTTATGACCATTTTACAGACAAGACTTGTGACTATTTTGGGGAGGGGGGTTGAAATGTTAATTCAAAGATGTGAGAAGTGTATTGTAATAGAGGGTAACTATGTTGAAAAGTGAAATTTATGAACCTACCCTAGTATGTGAAGAATATATTTCAACCCTTTTACCGTTATTTAAATATGAGAGAGCATCCAACAGGAACCAATAACTGCATATCTCCCTGCATGCAATTTATGAAATATTCGACTATAGGAGTCATCAGTAACAACATGTGGTCATATCGGTCCTCCGATCAAACTCCCTAAAGTTTTATCTGCGGAGGGAGGGGGGGTTGGAATTAAGGGAAAAGTGTACAAAAAATCCACACACATTAGATAAACTGAAAAATAACAATTTTGAAGAAATTTCTACCACTTCTCTGGGGAACTGCAGAGGTCCATGCTTAATATCATAAGCCGATGCCAGAAATTTATGGAAAATTAAGGGAGGCAGATCCAAATCTTCTTGCGTGATAATGATGAATAAATGTACATTTTAAGTGGTTAAGTGTTAGTAATAACTTACCAGACAATCACAAAATCATTTATTATATGAGAAGTTGATGACTGAAGTGTTCGATAGTTTCCAGCATTGTGCCTCGACATTTAAAAGCGATAAAACTGCTTGATTGAAGATATATAACGTAACTATTACAAATAACGAAAGGCAACAAATATAAAACAGTACTGAGGTATTTTTACATCCTGAAAATATCTCTGTTCAGGCATTCAGTTCAAACGTTCTCGAACTTCAAGAACACCTGCAAAATTGTTCCTACATGCACCTTATAGGCCCATCTTGGCACCTTGAGATTTCTTCGTGTCCCCAATGTGAGGAAATGCCTACATAGATACAGTCAAACGCATCCATGATTCTAGGTATGGTGAATATATCCAAATTTCTCAAACGTTTTATCGAGAAACGAGAATATTGATTTGGCTATGCCAGCTGAGACAGTACCATAATGAAACAAAGTGCCCCACAGTTCTGTCTTTGGTAACGGGCTCAAATCCCCTAAAGCTGACCATCTTCCTTGCATTTCGTTTCCCCTTGTTGCTTTGAAGCATATCCCAACACTACTGAGACGTCAGGTTGACTGCTGCCCATTGCGCTGAAACCTTTCACCTATGCAAATGTTCGAACAAGATCTTTCTATCAGGCTGATGCGCTTTTGTTTGTCATCACAGCACTGCGTTGCTAGGATATTGATTATCGTCTGTCACTCGTTATTTGAAGCGGTGTGCTTGTAAATACGCCTTGAATTTGAAAGAAAGTTTGCGTTATTTGTGATCTAAAGAAGATACGGTGTCAGGTGGAGGGAAAAAATACTTCCGAAATATTCTTTACGAATTTAATGGAGGAACAAAGGCAGTGGAGGCGGCTTGAAACATTTGTGTCGTTTACGGGAGAAAGTAGGGCAAGAAAATGTTTCTGTCGTATCAAAACTTTGATGTGAGCGATTATCCATTCTCAGGAAGACTATTGGGACATTGATGAAACCTTCTGAACTCTTTAATTCATGATTATGCACGGCAGTCATTTCGCGAAGTAGTAGAAGGGATGAATTGTGACCAGTCAACCACCGTGTGACATTTGCACTCCGTGGGCAAGGTTAAAAGTCTGATGTAGGGGGTACCGTGTGATTTAAGCTACCCCAGCGTTGCAAGAGAGTCATAGATATTACTGACTAATTTCTGAATACTTTTCACTTCAAATACAAAACTTTTATCACAGCTAAAAAGCGCTACGGATTGATAATATCAGAAAGCTCATATATCTTCACTCCACTATCATTTATTACTGCAACGTTTTCCTCGGGAGTTGCTCTAAATGTTCATCATCAAAAAATGAAAGAAAAATCTTGTTTATATTAGCTGCTTATATTTTTTTAACGTAGAAAACGATTTTAAAGATTGTTTCAAAGCGAAGTCCAACTTTTTTTTTATTTCAGTTGGCGTTAAACATTTTAAAGCAGCTATTTTTAACACTGCACTATCCATTTTGGGTAGAAAATTAACCTTTTTTATTTTGCACAAATGAAAGCACTTGTTTTGAAATTTAACGAGATCTAACTCAAGGATCAAACTTAAGAACACAGAAAATTTTTCAGCAGCTGTCGTAAAACTATTTTGATCGCGACTGAGGTGAACAGTCTTAGCAAATCATCACATATAAACGTTCCCTCTCTAACACTTGCACTGACTTGAGTCAACCCTATTGTTACCTATTTTCCAAAGTATTAGTGTATATTACCATGGCAACAAAGTAAATCTTATCTTAGGACATACTAAAAACAGAAATGCTCTGAATTAAAGCACTTTATTTTTCGACTGAATACTTCAAACAGTCCAGGTTTAATATAACAGAACGCGGAGGTTTTTCTTTCATAAAGTCCATTATTTTTAAACATATTCTGCAGCGAAAAGTGTGGCTTTACAGTGGAAATGCACTCACTCTCTGGGTTTTATGTAAATTTCACTTAGTACTGGCAGTATTCACAGAGAGAGAGGTAATTTATTCCTTTGGTGTTTATTTGAATAACACAGGTAATGAGCAGAGATTCAAACCTTGTCTACTTTATAATCACTTATTAACGACAAAGAATGTGGAATGTCCTGATTTAAGTGAACAGAGTCTGTATACGTTAAGTAAATGAGTTCGTAGCCCGCTAGCATTTAAAGTTACAGAGTCTATGGCGGTTTTAAGAAATTGCTTTTAATAGGCAAAATCGTTCAGAAATGTTTTTTTTTTTTTTTGATTGATTTATTTAAGGACGCTCTTTAACAGCTGAGGTCATCAGCGTCCCATTCAACTCAGGGCGTGAAACGGCCGACAAATTTTGCTCAGAGGCCTCTCTTTCAGGCTTGAGGTTCTTTTTCGTGCCGCAAATGTACGACACGGGACCCACGGCTTTACTTCCCTTCCGAAGGAAGCCATACTTAGGATTTTTACGCCCGAAAAAATCCATCGGTCCTGGCCGGGTTCGAACCCGCGTTTTGGGTATAGGAGGCAAGTATGGTAACCACTACACCACCAGGACCGACGTTCAGAAATGTAAGGGTTACAAACTTGTAAGGTAACATTAATGATATTTTCCTCACTTTTTACCCAAACTTAAAAAATATGTCAATGTTTTATAAAAAACAAATTAGAGCCGTAAGCATTCAGTTTTTAATTCAAATTTAAAATATTTCTCAGTGCTGATATTTGAATTTATTGCATCCTTCGGTACACCAAATATCGTCAACAAATTTAACTGTTGACATGGCAATGGTAGACACTTGCTTTATGCTCCAAGATAGCAAGTACAGCCAAAACTGAGATTCGGACAGTGGGCCCTGTTCCCATAGCGACTGAGAATGATGCGGATCATGCCGAGTATTGCAAGCTTGCTATGTATACCTTTTTTAAGATTTTGTTTACCTACAATTTTTTTAAATTGTACATTTACTGGTTTAGTAATTTAGTTACTTGTTTTATTTATTCATTTATTTATTTACCCTGGCAAGAATTAAGGGCATGGGGCTTTATCTTCAACTTTACCAGGCGAAAGTCCAGCAAAAATACGGAGTGCAATATACATAGTTATATAAATTACAGAATAAAGTTATATACTGCATGTATATATTACATATTTTTGATAAAGATAGTGTTCCACTTGTTCCGCAATAAATTTTCTCGAGTATCAAGGGGAAGGGAGGAGGAGGAGAAAAAGAAGAAGAAGAAGAAGAAGAAGAAGAAGAAGAATCGAGAGACTAAACTTTGCGATTCCTAGAGTTGAGATGACAATTTAATCTACGTTTAAATTGCTTTATGTCCGACAATCTGTGACTTCAGGAGGAAGGGAGTTCCAGATTCTGGGAACTGACACGCTGAATGAGGTTGAGTAGAAATGTGTCCAGTGACGAAGCGATGGGCAGTAAAGTCATCTTCCGGGTTCGAGTATTTTTTACGTCCATTTTAACTGAGGCAGCGCAGGCTGTAGACACTGATGATACATGAGATGAAATTATTAATTGAGAAAGGGAAAAAATTTTAAGGAAGTAAGCGTTCCAGGCCAAAGTTTTCAGTACATCCCCGGCATTTGCCATTTATGGGAACTGAGGAAAACGTAGAAAAAAACTCAGTCATGGGTACTGGTGGGAACCGAACCCCAAACCTTCCTCTCACGAGGCCGCGCCTTAACGACCTGGGCCACCCGTCGCGGTTGGGTTAAAGGTAGGAATAGACAGACATACGAAGCGAGAGATAATGTACTGAGGGGGGAGGTACGGAGGATTTTGAACAGGGGCTTAAGGGAAGGAAAGTTCTACAGCCATGACAGTTGATTGCGTAGGGGTGTCACATGATGAAGTTTACGAGTGTTGAAGACGAAACGAACGTGTTGTAATCTCTCGATCTATCCAATATTCAGGTTGAGAGGTAGATCTTTTGTTACATGTTTTAATGTGTGAATCAAAGAAAACATTTTATTGTAGCTATGGGTTCATTCTAGATCGGGGTTTATATTAAACATACATACATTTGCGCCACATATTTGCCGAACAGCTGTGCCCTTTCTACACGACATCATCCTCCCATGTTCATTAGAAGCATGGAGTCAAGGTTACCACTATTTTGTTTCCAGTCCTTATAAACCAAACTGGGGAATTTCTTTTTAAAACTACACAGATATTATTACACAGCCCTCACTCCTCTGTCTTTGATATGGTGGGAAAAGGGGAAAACCTCGTTTCAAAACAGGTGTAGAAGATTTACGGGCGCTATTTCTTTTAACCCTTATGTTGCTTATGCATTATATTTATCGTTTTTATTAAGTTTACTTATTATTACTGTAACTGGATCATGATATCGGTAAACAAATACACACCTGGTCTTCTCATCCTGTGGGTATCGCCATGGGTGACCGAGGTCGTTAAAGCGCCGACTAGTGAGCTGCAGGTCTTGGACCGTTCTCCCCGACTGAGGTTTCTTTCCAGATTTTCCCCCATGCTTATAAATGTCGGAGAGGTACCCCAAACTTAGATCTGGAACGTTTCCTTCCTCAAAAAAAATTCTTTACCAGTTTATCATTTCATTTCATGTGTCATCAGTGTCACCGCCTGTGGTGCCTCAGTAGTTAAAACGGGCGTTAAACACCATTAATAATTCTGAGGATGTCGATGGTGCCTCGTATACAAGATCGCGGGTTCAATCCCTGCCAGGGTCGATGACTTTTTTCGGGCGTAAAAATCCTAAGGATGGCCTTCTTCGGAAGGGAAGTAAAGCCGTGGGTCCCGTGTTGTACATTTACGGCACGATAAAGAACCTCAAGCCTGAAAGAAGAGGCCTCTGAGCAAAATTTGTCAAACGTATCACGCCCTGAATTGAATAGAACGCTAATTACTTGAGATGTTAAACAGCGTCCATAAATAAAAACGAACTAATAAAATAACCCAGCGGGTTGGTCAAACCTGCATTTTACAGCTGATAAGAAATGCAGTTACTCTCAAGTGCACCCCGACGTCCTATAAGGGTCTTTACCTTTATCTACTGTGTATATATTACTCCGGAACTACATTTATTGTCTCTCTTTTGTACGTAAGAATAATTCTGATAGTAATTTGTGACTTAATTGAAATGTATACATAGTAGAATAATTTGTATTAATAAATATCACAGAAAAAGCATTATTTCTCTCTTCGGTGCCCTCCCCCAAAATGGGTCAGTATTTGAGTCCCAGACGTTCACCGCGCACAGTGCAACACGAGTCAGAACAAGCCGAGAGGCACGTAGGTAAAACTTCGGGACTGTATAACTTCACATTCCTCAGGATGAGAAAGCTCCCTCGTATGTTTATAATGTAATCAAGAACTAAAGAAGCACAAATAAATAAAACACTGACGACATTCACACAATACTTCGAGCAAATGGCCTTCTCCAAAGGCAGCAGATAAGTAAATTTCCGTAAAATATAATTTAAAACATTTAAATATTTTATTTCCATAAAACAGCGTTTATAATAAAAAAAGTGTATAACTTACCGTTCTCAGGGTTAAGACGATATGCCATTCCACCGCCTTTTCGATTGCCTGCACAGAAAATAAAAACACAACATTAGCGATATCGTTGAACCAGCCTGGCTGACTAACAAAACAAATCTTTTCTACAGTACTCAACTTTATAACAAAACTATTTTCAGCACATTAATTTAAACATGACGTTCTATGATGGACAAACTCTCCAAGACAAGTTGATAATGCGAAAATTCCTCCCCACCGAATCAAGGCCCATGCTGCAGGGGCCTTTCCTTGGAATCTAAACCAACATGCCTTACGGAGTAGAAGCAAAAACGATATTTACCCGCGCCTTCAACTAGGCTACCAGTACCACTGGTAGGGCTGCCTAATTCAACTTAAGGTGACTCAGTGTCCGCAATAGACTGCTCGATTGCCCGCCGGGGATTATCTCACCAAGTTAAACCCATCTCACTTCAATTACATCACCAGTACCACGGGTATTCAATGTCCGCAGAGATCACATCGGAGCATCCGCAAGGTTTGCAACCACCTGAGTCGAAGTATGGTGTTTGTCATTTAATACTAATTTATCTCACGGATATGTAACGAAATTTGACTCTCAAAAGTCTGAGGTCATTTTTTCTATGAGAGGCGATCTAAAATGTCTCGGCCTGGCCAAGAAAGCACAATTTAAGATTATCCCCCTCCCCATATTTTTCAACATAGTCACCATGTAAATCAGTACATTTAGTCTAATGAGTTTCCAATTTTTTATATATCTTCAAATCTGTGACAAATAGGTGTCTGTCTCGGCTTGACCTCATCATTTTATGTGAATCTTCGTCCATTCAGTCATTTCTTCAGATATGGGAACAAATATTAATCGTTGGGAGCCAAATCTGGCGAATACGGCGGATATGGAAACAATTGGAAGCGAACAAAGGTCATGCAGTTTTGCAGCAACAATCCCAGACGTGTGTGAAGGCACATTATCGTGATGAGAGAAAAATTTAATGTTCGCAAGGTGCAGACGTTTAGCCTTAATAGCATTCTTCAGTTAATCCAGTAGTAAAGCGTAGTACTCCCCGGTGATTGTTCTGCAGGTAGTCTACGAGTACCACACCATAACCGTAGTAATGACATTTCCTGCAGATAGAACTGTTTTTGCTTTCTTTGGTGCACTTCCACCTGTTACCACCCACTGTTTGGACTGCTCTTTCGTCTCTGGCTTGTAGTGATGAATCCATGTTTCATCTACTGTTAAGAAACGCAGAGAAACTCATCTAAATTGCGTTTAACAAGTCTAGACATTCTTGCGGAATGTTAATTTTAGTGCGTTTTTGGTTCATTGTTAATCGAGCGGAAAGCGTTCTCATACCAAAACTTTGAGTAAAATGTCGAAGTCTTTGCAATATCAAACAACTCGCGTACCTTCATTCGCCGATCATTGAGTACGTTTTTCTTACAATCTCGTCGGTCGTAGCAGTTTAGGGACATCTTGAGCGCTCATCGTTTTGAATGGATGTACGACCAAGCTTAAATTCTGTAGCCCACTTTTTAACCGTGGGAAATGAAAGAGGAATAATTTATTAATATGGAATCTTATTCCTTTGATATTTCTGCAGGGGTTAAACGCTTAAAAGTGAAGTACTTTATCACAGCTCGTATTTCATTTTGTAGAAAATGTTAACAGTAGTTTGTTTACACGATCGTCACAAACAAGTGACTACATTTACAGGTCTGTAACTTTACAGCACGACATTTAAAGAATGATACTTAACAACTAACATAATAATTTGGCCATCTTCACGACATCTCTGAGTCAGGCCGAAAACTTTAGAACAGCTCCTAGTATCCACATGATTCAGGGTTAAGACGTTATTTTCGAAAAAATAAACAATACTCTTTATTTAAAAAGTGTTTCAAATACGATCATCTTTCTAGCCTGAAACTTTTGTAAAACATTGCTGGTATAAAAATGTTATTGCGATCTAATAGGAGAGAGTAATATCAAACAAAAATTAGCTACAAACACGCTTAAAGACACTGAACACAGAATATCATTATTAACGTGCTCCAAGTTCATCGAAAATCAGTTCACCCATAGACGAAAGTTTTCTTTAATATGTCCAAATTGTGTGAGGCTGATATTCTTCTTTAGAAATGGAAACTCGTGACTTATTACAATGTAGTGGAACTAAATTTTGTTGGAAATTCCATTCAACTGCATAGAGACCTGCCATCTCTTTACAGAGTACTATTGATGTCATTTAAAAACTTAAAGTATTCACCAGATTCGAACCTCTGTTACTCATATCTAGTCCCCAAACAAAAGAAACAACTTAGAGGAACGCATTTTCTGAAAAGCAAATCAACTTTTGTACGTTGACATGAACAAAACAGTAGATTTACTGATGTATAGCGTCTTGTGGAAGTATAGAAAAAAGCAATAAATAAGGCGGACTGTTATAATAGATATAGAAGTATTACTGCCTATTTTTACAACCCTCGTCTGTATTTTTAAACAGTGTGAATATTTGCAATGTCTGATAAAGATTTAGCATTGTAATACAACCTCCTTTTTGTTCAAGTAAATACCGAGGGAGTTAAAAAATGTATACACATTTTAACCGTAGATGTCTATTTTATATTTCACAGTTGAACCGAAAAACAACAGTAATGTGTAGTATGATGTTCTGTAAACAGATATGACTCACATTACGTTATGCTACAACAAAATGGAACCAAGATTATCGTTTGACGTGGTATTGGAAAACCGAGAATGCTGTTGAAGTTCAAAGGCAATGGAGACGTGTGTACAGAACAGAATCGCCAACGCGAGTAACAATTGCACGCATTCGAGACAAATTTGAGACTCGTGGTAGCGTATGCGATGTTCACAAGGGCAGATCTGGGCAGACCTGTTACCCTGGCAGCGCTTCGGGAAGAAATTGAAACGGCATGTGCTGAGGACACTTTCGCAAACGTTGCTCAATCAGTAGTTCAACATACTCAGAAATGTATCGACGTCGATGATGAACATTTTGAGCAACTGTTGTAACTGTAAAAGTCTAAGATGATTAGTGCTCATTATTTTCTGTTTGTGTGAATTCGGTTTTGTTATGTTAACACAGTTTTTTCTTTGCTTAAAATGTGTATATTTTTTGGCACCCTCTGCATTTTAGCAAGTAGTTTATGTATAAACATTTCAGATTTTGTTTCATCTTATGATATATTTGTAATCGTGAATATTAAATCCATTTTAATAGATGCCAAACAAAATGGAAACATAGGAAGATAAAAACTAACAATAATTGGCAAGATATGAAAATTTCCAGCAGGGATTAAAAAAAAAAAAAAAACGCAAAATACACACGCACTCACGCTCTAGAAACTGATCCATATGTTGCTGCGGTTTATTAAATATGCACAAAAGCAAACTTAGTGAACCTTATGGTTTGAAAAAAGTCAAGGAAAAATTAACCTTATTGTACATGTGTTGCTATGGCTACCAATGTGTATGCTTTGCGAGGATAGACATACAGATGACCACTGTATCAGCAAGGGTGGAAAAAAAAAACATGGTTTGTAAACCGTGACGTAATAATTCCTTCAAAATGAAACTCTCTATGCATGCAATGCCAATGTGTAAATTACGAACATGACCAACCCCAAGCTGTAACACCCACTGCGTCCTGTGAATACAATAACAACTCCGGTACAGTACACTGGAGGAATCTTGTTCAATTCCAGAATACATGTCACCCCCCACCCAAAGCCCTTGGGCAGTTTATAATGCCAAAGTACAGTCTAACAGGTATGCTACAAGTTCCCGCCATTACTGCAGTCAATAATGCAGCTCCTAGATTGCAAATTGTTGTTGTAGAGCGGGATATACTTCCTTCAAGTACTGCCAACCTCACGAAATAAGCAAGAAATACAAAAAGATTTTTTATTATTAAATAGCCTTCTAGGCTTCCAGTTACTAGGGTACCTATATAAATCTGAGACATGATTACCTGGGCACTCCTGGATTTTAAATTGTTGCTTAGCGAAAATTGCCCATTCTTGCATATTACCGATGTAGCAGAAAGATTTCTTGGCAACGCAATTAACGCATAAAGTTTATGAAAGTACGAAAAGTTCTCGGAATGACCCACAGATTGCTGCAGCAGTTCCGAAACAAACCTGGCATCTTCCTGCTGTATTGGTCAAGAAACACAGTAGTTTGTTGTAGTGTACGGGAAATTCATACAGCTATGACAAACACTCCATAGAGTTTAAACCCGGCCGGAAGCGGTAGACCAGATTCCGTCACAACTATTAAGGTTCTGTTAGATTGTCGAACAAAGGCGCCCGACCCAAAATACTGAAGCATTGGACATTTAAGATCAGAGGGTAAAGTTTAGCCCGTTTTCAGAGAAATCCCATTGACTTTTTGCATAAATTTGTGAGAAATGGTAAAATATGGGTGCACTAATACTGGGTGAGCAATGCTTGACGCAACCGCGTGACCGACCGGGAGTACTACACGGCGAAGGTGGGGAGTGTATTTCCCCTCCGCTGCGCGAAGCTTCAGTGTAAGTTGAAATCTTGTGCAAGTATACGTGTTTGTTAGGCGATGATATATAGTTTTTTTTAATAGTATTTAACGCCCGTTTTTACTACTGAAGCACCACAGGCAGTAGACATTGATGATACATGAAATGAAATGATATATCGGGAAAGGATATTTAAGGAAGAACATTCCAGTCTTAAGTTAAGGCTGCTTAGGCCTCCAGCTTACGAATTCGCGCCTTAACGATCTCGGCCACCCGTGACGTTACGCATTACAGTGAAAGTGTACCAAGTGAAATGGAATACAAATATTCTATTCCCCAAAGAGTATTCGTGTTAGATTCATGCGTGCGTACAGAATAAGCGCGTGCTGTAAGAAAAGTATTTCAAGAGGACTTTCCTGATGTTCACGGTTCTAATAACAGTTCGATTCATAGATTAGTAAATAAATTTCGTGAAACGGGAAGTGTTCTTGACAGGAAACATAGACAATCACGTACAGTGTTCACAGAAGAATTTGCTGCTATTTCTCAGAGGGAACTGCAAAGTGTAATGAGCAATTTCCACACTGGTGTCAAAAATGCTTGAACAGCGAAGGGATGCAGTTTCAGCATCTCCTTGCTTAGCATATGTGAGTAATTTACTTTTATTTTAAGTGTTTATGTTAGAAATAACTTACGCAACAAACGGTTCTGTATTTATTGCGGACTTCCTGTCACCCACACTGCCGATATAGCAGCCATCCTCGAAAGAGATTGCGTTCACCCTTTACTTACCTGAGACAAAATAACAGTCTAACAATAAGAGCATCACGATTCTCCACCGGCCGGGGAAGATCACGACGTTGGTTTTCTGGGATGCCAAGGATACCACTAATTTATTGTCTTCCCACAGAACTTCTATCACAGGAGTATATTATGCTAACCTTTTGTGCCCACAAAAAAAAAAAATAATAAAAATACGCGAGAAAAGACCGGTTTATCAAAGAAGAATGTCATCTTGCATCAAGAAAATGCTCGACCTCATACATGTGTCATATGGTGAATATCAATGAATTAACATACGATTGCTGCCGCATTTCACTTATACACCTAATTTGACTTCCATCTGTTCTCTAAAGTGAGGAAGTTTTTAGTGGAAAGAAATATTTATATAGAGCTTAAATCATCAGTTGAGACGTATCAGAAAATCTCATTTCCGTGATGGATAATAGCCCTGGAGCATTGCTGGACAAGGTGCATTAGTGTCAAGGTAGACTGTGTTGAAAAACAAAAAGTCAGTTTAGGCTTCGTTCCCAGAACTTTTAAAATGATCCAAGTATCTTCAACCTATAATTTTGTGTGAAGTAGTTTGAATGACATGTGTTCATTTGACTCCTACGTCAATCTTTGGAAGACTTTTTTCCTTCATGTGCAACAGCACTCCGTATTTAAGAGGGAGCAATAATTTCTTAAAACGTATTAGATACGGTGTATCAAGTTGTTTGCAATGCCAGTCAATCTCCCGTAACTTCAATCAGCGATCATTGAGCACGGCATTGTGAATGTTTATCACAATCATGTCGTCGTAGCAGCTTTTGGGACAACCTGAGCACTCATCAACTTGAATGAGCGTAAGACCACGCTAAAATCAGCAGCCCACTTTTTAACCCTCGAAAACCAAGGGGAATAATCCTTTATGTGGAATATAACACTTTTTGCATTTCTGTTAGAGTTAAACCCTTCAAAATAAAGTACTTTACCACAGCTCGATTTTCAGTTTTATCCATTTTGTAGAAAATGTTAACACTAGTTTGTTTACACGATCGCCACAAACACTTGCACGTCTGAACTTTTACAGCGAACCATTTAAAGGCTGATACTAAACAAATATCACAAGAATTTAACTATCTTCACGACATCTCTGAGTCAGGCCAAGAACTTTACAATATCCCTCGTAATTGTATCTTCAAATCCAAATTTGAATTTATATTTTTGTATATTCCTCTAACTTAACTTTAAAAGCATAAACTCGGTCTAATATTGCATTCTTTGTCTTCTACCATTGCAAAACTCCACCTTAACGTTGTATTCCTCGTAATTGTACTGCGGCAGTGTTTCAACCCGTACCACGGTACAATGAACGCTGGTGTTTGAAAGTCAGAGTTGGGTGTCACATTGTGACGTAGAAACGCTTGCTCGCTGCCAGGGCTGCCAAATGCTGATCCGCACGAGCTTGTTAAATTTCCACGCCTCGAAACACACAAAAACATTTCAGTTGGCATTTCTGTAATGGTGCATCCCTTGCAGGTGAACCTGTGGGGAACGTGGCATTTTTAAGAGATGCTATCTTAGCGCTGAAGAATTTCAGGTCTACTGGAATGTTTATTCATATAAGTTCCATTCACAGGAAATACAGAATAACTTTGTGTCGTTTATCTCTGCAAGGCTGCCATTCCATCAGGTAAAAAAAAAAAAAAAATTCAACAATGAACATTTCCACTCCACTAGAATTTTTGGGTGAATTCGAAAATTACATCAATATATCGCACTGAGTCGCTCTAAAGAGCTCCAATTTTGAAATCATAAATGTTAGAAACATGGGTCTTACCACATTAAAGTTTAGTATTTGAATCTTTAGCAGAAAGTAGCCAACAAAAAAAAAAAAAAAACGCCCTCCCTTGGGCATCGTATCTATTGCGTAAAATCATGTGTCGACTTAGTAGCATTTCTGGGCAAGGACCGGAATAGGACTATTATCCCGCAACTGATTCCGTTTTACGCCACCTTTTCATCAAAACTTTGCAGGAACACAAATATCAGGAAAACTGACTACAAGTTAACGGTTGGCATTTTGAAAATCTGTTATAACTACTTATGTACCTTTTTAATTCTTGTTTTGTAATTTTAGAGTCGTATAATTAAATGAAATATTCACAAGTTACGAAGTAAATTTAAGAATGTTTTGCTTTGCTTAAAATTCAAGATACTTTGTACATTTATTCCAAACTTTACCAATGCCTTTTAGCAAAAGATGCGTAGCGATTTGTTCGGCCGAATTTCATCTAATCCGCAAAAACCTTATCTGGTGTCATACCTTATCTATTAAGTAAATAATTGCAACTGTAACTTCTGTTCCGCTGTGTTCAGTTGTTCAGATACAGTTGCATAAACAAGGCTATGTGTAGAAGATTGTGAAATGTTCATAATGGTGTATCAAGATGTTATTAAGTTCTTCACAAAAGAAGGACTTACTCCTAATGAAATTAAACCGCGATTGCACGGTGTATATGGGGAAGCATCCCCCTCATATTGTACCGTAAAAGAATGGGCCAAACTTTTTCGAATGGGTCGAGAAAGCATTGAAGACGAAGAGCGTCCAGGTCGGCCCTTAGAGGTGCTCACTCCTGAAAACGTCCCTCTTGTGGAAGGAGAAATTATGGAAGACCGGCGGCTCAAAGTTACAGAAATAGAAGCAAGATTGGGCCTTTCTAAAACAACAGTCCTTCGAATTATTCATCAACATTTAAACATGAATGAGTGCAAGATGGGTGGCTAGACTTCTTTCCTCAGTCCAAAAGCAGCAACGAGTCATCTGTTGTCAGGCATTTTTGGAGCTCTACCATGGCAACTAGAGAGAAGTTCTGCTAACCATAGTTACAGCACATGAAACTACGGTTCTCTGCTATGATCCCTTGTCCACAAGATAATCAATGAAATGGTGTAAACCTGGCGAAGCACCGCCTATAAAGGCTAAGGTCATTCAGTCAATCAAGAAGATCATGGCTACAATCTTTTGGGACTGTGAAGGAATACTCTTCATTGACTTCAAGGAGAGGAACACCACAGTAAATGGGGAGTACTATGCTGGCCTACTGCACAGACTACGTGCTTCCATCAAAGAGAAAAGGCGAGGAAGGCCTGAGTGATGGTGTGCGCCTTCTTCACGACAACGCGCTTGTGCACATAGCTGATGTTGCAAAGGGAGCTGTGAATAAATGTGACTTTAATGAAATTGACATCCACTCTACAGCCCAGATGTAGCTCTCAGTCACTATTTCCTCTTCTCAAAACTCAAGAAGGGTCTTCAAAGAAGGAAAATTAAGTGTGACAAAGAAGTGATCGATGCTACTTATGCCCATTTTGCAGACAAAATTTCTGACTATTGGAGGGGGGGGGGGATTGAAAGATGTGAAAAGTGTATTGCAATAAAGGGTAACTATATTGAAAAGTGTAAATTAGTTTTTGTCTTTATCATATCTAGAAAATGGTTAGGCTATGGCCTACCCTCGTACATCAGGTACAGAAAATCGTGTAGAAGAAACAGGTATAAATTCCTGGCAGCAACATGTCATTATTGAGGTTAGTACAGAAGATAAATGAAGCAGATTCTAGGGCAGATTGGGGGGGGGGGGATTGAAAACTGCTCATCAATCTATGAACGAACTGTATATTTGATCCCATAATTATTCGCCCTTGTTTATGATCGGCTCTTCCCATTATGGTTTGTGATTTTTATCTTTGGCGAACACTGAAAAAGAGAGTGCATTCAATCAACCCTCACTCATTAGAGAAACATAATACAAGCATTCTAAACGAAGTTAGAATGGGGAACAAAGCGCATCTTACCTAAGATGTGGACTCTGTTAGAGAAAGTTTACAGCAAATTTTGCTGTAAGGGAAGTGAGTACAAATTTCTGTTATTTAATATGTTGTACCTAAGTTTCAAAATGTTGAGTCCTTTTAAGTCTACGAAAGAAAAAACCGGCAGTAACGCAGAGTCTCTCTAACATTTGAACAATTTACCTTTCGTTAATTTTAATTTTCTCTCTGTAGCTGCAAATGAAGAAAACATCTACTTCTAAAATCCCTTCGATATGTCAACAGTTGGAGGTGGAGAGGGTGAATGATATACTAGTAAAGAAAAACAAAACAAAACAAAACAAAAACAAAAAAGAAAGAAAGAAATAGAAATTTTATTACATAAAAATAAGTACTTTTACTCAACACCGCTCTTAAAGGAACCTCTTGAGCAGGGACACATTTCTGCCAGTGATCGTATTCCTTTCGAAACAGATATCGTATAGGAAGACCTAGGGAGGTTTGCTTTTTCTTGCAAATATAAACAGCCACGTGTATGCGTGTGAGATTTATGTCCGAAGGGTTCCGTAGTTCCTGATAAAAGAAGCCCATCCTGAGCAGTATAATCGGATTCTGTAAATGGGGTATGTCATTAAATTAATTACAGAGTCCTTCCCCTGCGCCAACTACAATCGATTTTAGACCTTCCTTTCTGCAGAGATTTGTGGCATAGTGGTAAGAAAATACAACTGCAACCTACGGAACCCATATCTGTAAATTGCAGCCAATATCTTCACAATTTATAACTGGACTCACACAGTTAGTACGAGATCCGACAAAAAGCAACCTCACAACTTAATATGGTCTTAAAAATTATACCGGGGGGGGGGGGTTCTTTGCGGGACCGCTCCACGTGCAGTTCCTGTCTCGTTTCCACTCTTAAAACCCGGCCGGGGTGACGAAGGGGAGGTCAGTATGAGTTTATCTCTAAGAACAAGCGTACAGGTTTTTTTGTGTTGTGTGACTATGGTGTATTAATTAATACGACTATTCGAGTATTCTATTACCCAAAGAGTATTTATTTAAGTTATGTATGTGCGTACAGAATCGGCTTGTGATGCACAGAGATGGTTTCAAGAGATTCAGCTTTCAAGTTGAAGTTTCATTTAACAAATAAATTTCGTGAAACGGGAAGTATTCTTGGTAAAAAGTGTACGAGGTGGTGTCCAGAACAGTCGGGACTGGTGCTGCCATCAGGTCAAAAAACTTACTTTGAGACTAATGACCACCGTCAACCTCGGAGCAGTTCCCTTCCACACGTATACACCGGTCCCAGCGAATCTGCCATTTTCCAAGTGCATATTGGAAGTCATGTTCTTTGAGGGTGTTTAGCACCGACAGCGTTTCTTCTTGAATCCTCTCAATTGTGAGGAACCGACGTCATTTAAAATTAATTTTCAGTTTGGGGAACAGAGCGAAGTCGTTGGGTGCCAAATCAGGCGAGTATGGCGGGTGGGGACAACCGTCATGTTGTTTTTCGTCAAAAAGCTCCTGGTGAACAAGGAAGTGTGACAGTGCGCATTATCGTGATACAACAGTCAGATCCCTTGTCGCCAAAGTTCGGGCCGTCGTCTCCGCACATTTTCACGGAGCCGTCGCAAAACGTCACAGCAGTACGTGGAATTCACTGTTTGATTTGGTGGGACGAATTCTTTGTGCATAATCCCCTTGTAGCAAAGAAAACGAGGAGCATGCTCTTGACTTTTCTCTTCACTTGTCTCGCTTTTTTTTTTTTTTTTTTTTTGGTTTTGGTGAGTTCGGGCTCTTCCACTGGGAGGATTGTTGTTTTGTCTCAGGATCATAAGCCTACATCCAGCTCTCGTGATGATCCTGGACAAGATGGTTCGGTCATCGGGTACGGCCTGACGAAGCTCCGTGCAAACTTCAACACGCTGCGCCTTCTGATCAGCAGTCAGGATCTTTGGCACAAATTTTGCAGTGACACGATTCATGCCCAATTCATGAGTTAAAATTCGTTGCCATGTCCCATAACCATTTCCACCTCATGAGCAAGGTCTTCAATGGTTCGATGTCGATCCTCACGAACGAGGTGTTGAACTTTGGCAACAATGTCAGGCGTTGTGCAGCTGACGAGCCTACCAGTGTGAGCATCGTCTTCAATAGCTGTAGGCCGGCCCTGAACCGAGCGTGCCACCCGCACTCATGTACGGCTCATGCTTTGTCCCACAAATACTTGATTTTTTTTCTTGAGATTTGCACAGAATTTGATGCACGCTCTCTGTTCTAATCTTGGATCCATCATAAAATCGCCACACACTGCACACAGAATATCATGCAAAGTATTACAGAATTTCAACATGTCTACCCTGCTGCATGAAACTTTAAACACTCATTCATCATATGTGCTAGTGTTGCCATCTGACGGTACAAAACTCTACTGCAACTACTGTCGAAATTGCAGCACAAGTCCCGAATATTGTGGATACCATCTCGTATATAACCACGTACAATACTCACAGAAAAACGTTAGATAACCCTGGACTTGCTCTGAAATGTTCTCCTATAAAATCACTTCGATCTCTTTCTCAGCAAATGGGAATTTCATGTTTCTCTGTTCCAAAGACTACAAAGCTACTGAAGTTAAAACCCTAAAAAATTACTGTAGTGTAAGAACATAAACCAGGTGACCCTGCATCCAGGAGTAGATTATGTGAATAAACTTTTAATATTGTGCACGACGGAGAAATTTACCTTAATCTAATTTTCTTTATGAAAGAATCTTGGTTCCATCTAAGTGGGTATGTTAGCTCACAAAACGAAGAACCCGTACATGATCAAAAGATGATAAGCGGCGAAAAAATAATGTTATATTTTTTAAAGAAAAATTTAATAGTGATGGGATGTGCAGAATATTTTGCAACCTGAATTAATTGTGAGAGAGCGACATTCCAACAGGACTCAGCAGCCCATTTTCTTTACACGCAATTAATGAAATGCTCTAGGATAGAGTCATTACTATCAATTTATGGTAGTTCCCCGATTTGAACGCTATGCTATTTTTACATCGGGGGGGGGGCATTAGGGAAAAGTATACAAGAGACACACTTTAGATGAACAGAAAAATAACATTCGTGAAGAAATCTCTCCCGTTTCTTGGAAGAAACAGCAAAAGATGGCCAAGATGTTCATAAGCTGGTGGCAGAAATGTATGAAAAATTTACGGAAAGCAGTTCTTTGCATTATAATGTGAGTAAATGTACCTTTTAATGTTAGCGACAATTATAGTTGCGCACTTTATGACACATTCACCGCGGTATCCGGTTGTCTGTTCCACACGGACCAGTCTGGTAGTACCCCAGTATTTAAAGAGGGTAAAGATACAGTACACAATTATGTGAAGTAAATTTTTCCTTAGTGCATTTAGTTTCCTTGTTTTAATGCAACAAATTTATTGCATATTGTAAATATTAAAATTTTCTAAGAGATAAACCCGAAAAGACTATAACAACTAATAGCACACTTTCTATAACTGCACATTATTTTAAAATATCAAGAGGAATATAAATAAATAAATTCATATGTTCTGTATTAGAAAGAAGACTGTTGTTACATTATACTAGACACGTGAGTTTTGCTGAAGTAGACCCAAAACTAACGGTATACATATGAAGAGTGTTATAAAAGTTCTCGGCCTGACTCAGAGATGTCGTGAAGATGGCCAAATTACTATGTTAGCTGTTAAGTATTCTCCTTTCGATGGCGTGCTGTAAAATTTCACGTATAGCCACTTGAGTGTGACTATCGTGTAAACAACCTAGTGTCAACGTTAACATTTTCTACAAAAATGCATAAAACTGAAAAACGGGAGGGTTTAACACTCACAGAATACAAAAGAAGTTAAAATTGCACATTAAAGGATTTCTCCCCTTCTTTTTCAAGGTTAAAATGAAGGCTGCTAAATTTAAGCTGGTCGTACTATACATACATACATACATACATACATACATACATACATACATACATACATACATACATACATACATACATACATACATACATACATACATATCTTCCTAAATACATACATACATACATACATACATACATACATACATACATACATACATACATACATACATACATACATACATACATACATACATACATACATACATACATACATACATACGCACGCACGTACGCACGCACATACATACATACATACATACATTTGTGTATGAGCAACAGCATCCCTATTCTACCGTAAAAGAATGGGCCAAACTTTTTCGAGTGGATCGAGAAAGCATTGAAGACGAAGAGGTGCAGGTCGGTCCTTGAAGGTGTTCACTACTGAAAACATTGCTCTTGTGGAAGCAGAAATTATGAAAGACCGGCGGCTCAAAGTTACAGAAATAACAGCAAGGTTGGTCCTTTCTAAAACAACAGTCCTTCGAATTATTCATCAACATTTAAACATGAATAAGGTTAGTGTAAGATGGGTGCCTAGACTTCTTTCCTCAGTTCAAAAGCAGCAACGAGTCATTTGTTGTCAGGCATTTTTGGAGCTCTGCCGTGACAACGAGAGAGAAGTTCTACAAACCATTGTTACAGGAACTGAAACTATGGTCCTCTACTATGATCTCTTGTTCAAAAGAGAATCAATTGAGTGGCAAAACACCGCCTCTAAAGGCCAAGGTCACTCAATCAACCAAGAAGATCATGGTCACATCTTTTGACACTGTGAAGGGATAATCTCCATTGACTTCAAGGAGAGAAACACCACAGTAAATGGGGAGTACAATGCTGGCCTACTGCACAGGCTACGTGCTTCCAACATCAAAGAGTAAAGGCGAGGACAATTGAGTGGTGGTGTGCGCCGTCTTACGACAACGCGCCTGTGCACACAGCTTTGTTGCCTAGGAGGCTGTGAAAAATTTGCTGGAGATCAAGGAGATCGACCATCAATCCTACAGCCTATATACACCTCCCAGTGACTATTTCCTCTATTTCAAAACTCAAGAAGGACCTTCGAGGAAGGAAATTTATATGAACAAGTGATGGATCTCTTTATGCCCACTTGGCATACAAGAATTCTGACTATTGACTGTGAGAAGTGTATTGCAATAAAGGATATCTATATTGAAGGGTGAAATATAGTTTTTGTATTTACCGTATCTAGAAAATGGTTAGGCCCGAAACTTATGGACCTACCCACGTATGTTTTTAATAGCTTTCGTGCATGTATCAGAGATTACTCACGGAAACAATTTGTCACATTTGTGCAATCTCTTTTAGTACATGTTTAGTTTAACAGAAATCGGGTGCGGAAGGGATAACAACAAAAGAAACAGGAGTATTTCATAGTTTCTGCTCAATCTTTGATACAAGAAAGCAACTCTTTCGTGGAAGTGTTCAACGAAAGCTATAACACTAAACACTCGAATGGCATGAGGATATTAAAGTTGGTTCTCCACTTTATAGACTGTACATCTTCCAACACGCAAACAAAAAACTAATTTGTTTGTATTAAGAATTATTAAAAGGGGGGGTATCAGATTAAAACAATTTTAAAATTTACTGAATAAGATTTTAGAGAAAACCTGTTAAAACTTTGCATAGCGTAGGCTGTCATGTTGTCAAGGCAACCAACTTGACAGTTGTTGTTAATGGAGCAATTTTGTCGGGAATGATCTGTTGGTTACCATAGTAACGAAGTGGGTAAAAATATTAGGAAAACAAAAGATGTGAAGACATGACCTGGTAGGCATGCAGTGTGTGCTCTCAGACCGAAATCAATAACACACTCACAATGTGCCACTTTTACCTCCGCCAGGCAAATATGCGCTCGCTCTTAGAAAATTTCGACTTTAAACCTCTTCTGTCTCTCATGACAGAAATTATTTTTTTTTAGTTTGGTTTTCATTTTGATAGCTGTCCGCTAATGTAATTCCATTGTCCCTTTATTTATCTCTGTCTCATTTTTATTTTTACCTCATTTTTTAAAGGCTGATGCACTTCTCTCAGTATGTTCATAGCGTTGTGCAACACACTCTTTTACAGTCTCATAATCTGAGATCTAGATCTGGAAAGTACGGGGGATGCTACAGCAATTCAAAACCCTACTTTATCACAACACAAGAAACATTGTTCTGAAAAAAGGGTATAACTTGCCTCAAAATTCGATGATATTTCTTCTAAACCACATCTGGAAATTTTAAATTAAATTACATAATGGTGATCTGTTTTTGTTACCCTTCTCTGCAATAACACTGGTCAACAAAATTTAAGCTTTTAACTGTTAAAAGGGGAAAAAATGGGTTATTCTAAGTGACTGTTTTGGGCTGATTTTAAATCTTTTTAAAGGATTTTCCAAAAACCCAGAGTTTTTTAGTATTAGCATGTGGGCAATACTTCGCTTGAGGATCATATCTCTTCAGTGTCTAACAGCAGTCAGCCAACATATTTAGACATCATTATCCTAGCGCCTTTCCATTTCCGCGATGTCTTGTGGAAATGCTCCCCATGCTGTCGTTCACAGCCCAAGGTTTTCAGGGAAGAAATCAAGATGGGAGTGGAGAAAGTTTATTTTTAAAGACATAATACATCTTGTTGATCTCGATCATCTCACTGACAAGTTCTATGTAGTTCTCTGACAGGAAGCTACCTAGAAAGTGTGGCGCGTTTTTGAAAGATATCCACGCAGTTGCTTCTCGCATATTTAACTGTTTTCAAATTGTGTTCCTTTATTTCAGATGTTCCTTCTTTTAGTTTAATTAGAGAAATGACTGCCGTCAGGTTCGTTGCTTTCACAAAATTCCTAGTCAAGCCTGGTTTGATATGAAGTGGAGAAAATAAGATTTTTTCACAACTTACAAGTGGTTGGTGAAGAACATTTTCTTGTCCTGGATTTAGTGACTTTCTCTTTGGTCAGTTCTTTCTTATATAATTACTTTTATCTCTACTATTCCACTTACACAAGCAGCAGCCAAAATCAGTACAGCCAAAGCTGTAGCCCCAGCAAGATAACTTTCTTTCAAATCCCCACATATCTGGCAAGAAAAATTGTTACATACTGGTAGATCTTCATATTCTCTTAACGTTCCTTCATACCAACTGCATAGACTAAAGATGTTTGTTTCCATTATGTAGCACCACTCCCTTTCAAACTTGTTTTCGAGGAGTTCATAAACAAATGCCAATCCAGATTTTTGCTCAACACCCAGTGACTCCAACAAATTCTCACCACCAATGTAGAAAACTAGCTCGCCCTCTTAGTAAACAAATGCTGAAATTATTTTTGGTGTTGGCGGAAGACTTTGGAGTCATCCTGCAGTAGTTTCCAGCCTTTTAATCTTGAGGTAAGAAATTCTACCTTGCTTTTACTTGAACCAAGAACCCGAACCAAATTATTTATATCCTCCTGTGTTAGAAAGTGGGGCTCATTTATAGAAACACATTCCACAAATTCGCTGTGCAATAAAAGGTAACAGATCAAATGAGCTGATGGAAACTAAACGTTGAATAACAAGTTATACAGTATCGTGGTCTCGAAATCACTATCTTATATAACCATCGTATTTGGTCGGTCTGGACGCTACATTCTACTTTTCAAAATATGGCTTTAGAATCTATGCTTCTCTGATTTACGTCTTTCTATTGGTTATTGCGATTACATACTTTCTTTTCTGGTCTCTCTGATTGGATATCATGTTTCGTATCTGTTTTCCCGCATTTATATGGTATACCGTTAAGTTGTCCGTTTTAAAGTTATTTGCCTTTATCCACCCATGTTTCCTTGCACAACAAAGTTTTGTGGTTCTTACCCTTAGCTAACAGAACTTCCTAACGGCACACGAAAGAAAATCTTCGAGTTGGGCCCTTCTTAAGACTTCTCAAACATAACCGAGGATGCTCAAGGTTCGCTATACAAATATAACCGCGGCGGCAGTGTGTCCCAGGGGAGTGCCTATGGCGTGTACCTTGGGAGCAGGAAGTTTCCTCAATCACTGTTGTCGTAGGGTGCGTGGTGACTACCTTGATGCTGGGGTGACACACCTCTGTCTATGCTAGACGTGACCAGTGAAAATTTGTTTGCTTAGTTTGCTTGGGGCGTTTGGGGATGAGATCGTCTATAGTAGAAAGGCCGAAAGGTCGATTTAGACTCTAGGTGCCGTCCTAATGTAAAAAACCACTGAGAATCACGGACCCCCTGAATCCCTTTGGACATTGGGAGTACCCCCGACGAAACGAAACTTATACAAATATAAGCCACACACAAATACAGGATCTCAGTCTCTTTTGTCCATTCAAACATAACAACTATTGTGTACGCACACTCTTGTTGGAAAGCATTATGATCAGTATAACACATTTTCAAATGTACAAGGTATAAGTAACTTAATGTAAACATGGTACATAATTATAATTTATTGGAGGGTTACCGCTTCAAGGTAAACATGGCTACATCACTTTTATCCTGAGAGGAAACAGCAAAGCTCTACGTGGTCACCAACATTAAAACAAGCAAATTAGTTTCTTCTGCTGTTAAGTTAGGGCCATTTCATTTTTCAATATTCACCAGCAAGTCGTACGTGCACAGACAACTATAACAGGACAATACTACAGAGATGTCCTGAACTATGCAAAAGGCCACTTTTCAATGCAACAAGCTGAATCCTGCACCTCGATAATGTGGTTGCCGAATATCTCACAAAAATAAAAGTGAAGTGTGTTGCTCACCCTCCCTGCAGTCCAAATTTAGCACCTTGTTACTTTTTGCTTTTCCTAAAACTTAGAAACACTTCACAACATCAGAAGTAGTGCTGAAGTCTGCGGAACCTAATTCTAGCATATCTTTTAAGACTAGCAGAATCACTGGGGCAGGTGTATTTCATCCAAGGGAACTACTTTGACCGTCCTGAAAGATCTTTCAGTTTCAACTGGCTATCATTTAGCAGTTTCCTTTTATCAGAAGATATTTTCTTTAGGCACCAGAATCATCTTCTATTTTGCCTTCCTAGTAGAAACTGTTCAGCCTTTTTTGTCCAAGGAAAAACTTGCTCATAAGCACCGTCAAATCGCTTGGTGGCATCTGGAGAGAGAGGTTCTTTGATGAATGTTATCATAGAGCTGTACTTAACTTTTCAAAGTTGAAGTATCCTAGAGCACTATAAAACACATTTTCATTATCGCATGAAATTACTTTTGGCGGTATACTTTAAGTATTTTATAACAAAACACTGCTGAGTTGCAGAATATTTGAAAGGGCACTGGCCAGTTCGTTTATTCAAGTTTTGCAGTAAAGTACACACTGCTAATCTGTACAGTTTGCTGGTGAACACAGACAAACCAAAATGGATTTAAACGACCATCGCCATGCCTGATCCAGGTTCAAAGTCACAGAAGCCATTGGTTTGAATGACGGACAAACGGAAATTAACTCCAAATAATTGCCTTCGACCACGAAACTAAACATAATAGACAATCCCTGCTGATTACATACAGAACTCAATAATTGCAAGTTCTCTATCATTATCTACCGCTTGCGTGATGTTATGTCTTTAAAATTATTTTGTCTTCATTCAGTGAAATTGTCTTTATTATCAAAGAGTTAGGAGCATTAAAATGCGTTTTATTATACATGACACTTTTTGCAAGAAAACTTGTATATTTAAATACAACAAAATTATTATACAATGTTCAACGTATTAATTTTGCATTTTTTTCAATATTTAGTGTTGTCAAATATTATTATTATTATTATTATTATTATTATTATTATTATTATTATTATTATTAAATAGGGATAGTAAAATATACACGATGTCCCACATAAAGTGCTACAATATTCCTTAAATATTAATTTTATCCCAGCTTTTTTAAAACAGAGCCTACATGATAGCTTCAGGGGCGACGTTTCAACTAATCATGGGGCTTCAGAGAGAATTATGGTATAATTTTTAGATATTCTGATTGCCGCCAGCATATTAAACAACTTTTTTTTTAAATTTAAAAAATGAGATTTTGCAAGCTACACACTGTTTGAAACGCACAGTTAGGTTATATAAGGAGAAGCCAGTCGTCAAGGTCGTATTATGTATTTGCAGGTAGCAGTTTGTAGTTGGTTTGAGGGAGGGAGGTCGTGCGTTCGTGTATTATTCGTTGTTTTCATTAATAAAACGGTTGTTACATATTTAAATATAAATTGTTGCAGAGTAGTGTGGTGATTAGTAATAAAATGCCCCGGAAATCGTGTTCGAGTCAGAGATTCGTCAACTTGTTAAAAGTTGCGTGAGATAGACAAGAAAGGTGTTCCGGTGTTAGACGAAATAAAGGCCAAAACCGACTATATGTTTTTCCTTGAGGTATCATCAGTATACATTAGTGTAAATACTAATCAGCTCTTCGCGTTCGTGAGGACAATTCCTCTTTCAAAATCTTGTGAATAAATTTGAAACTACTGGTTCAGTACAAAGAAACATGCATCAAAACGCATAGCTCCAATAGAAGATAAAATAGACGAAATTGGCGTACATTTTTAACTTTCTCCTACAAAATCTCTACTGAAACTAGTTGGGATTTCAGGGTCTGCTGCTAAACTGTTAAAGCTCAAACCTTGCAAGTGTATATGATCCCGTAGCATGTGTGCGTTATTGTGAGTGGTTTCTTTCTTCAGTGACTGAACCACAGCTTGTGTTCTATCAAAATGATCGTGTAAACACTCACTGGTGTTCTAAACACACAAATTGTAAACATGAACCCTCTCTTTAGTAGTTTAGTGCGCGATTAACCCCAGACGCATAATCGGCCCCGTTTATAAGTAGTTAACAGCAAATGGAGAGAAGTACTGAAATGACATCCTGGCCCCATTTTTAATCAGCTGATGAAAGAAGAGAACTGCTTCAACAAGATTCAACCACTGCTCATTCAGCAAAGGAGTCAATGGTTAAAATTTTGGAGGTAAAGGGATTAGTGCTAGTGTATGACCCTCTCGCTCCCTGGACCTAACAGTCTGTGACCTTTATTTGTGTTGTAACCTCAAGGACTGAGTATAGCAAACAAATTCTTACACATTGAAAGAATTCAAGGAAGTAAATTGAGAACAATTTCAGTGTCAATCGGAATATGTTTACTCGGTACCATGTCTTTTTAGCAGAGGGAGGGCAACATTTCCATCATTTGATAAAAAATAAGATTGTATACGCAGTTTTAAGAGGTAAAGGCATGTCCAGCTGCCAAGACGCAACCCCATGCGAGCGGTAAGGACGTGTTCTGGAAGCTCTGTTGATGCCTCTAAGGGGCATTTTTCTATGGTTACTAATCAAGAACGACCTGTACAGTGCAGTAAAATGTTTTTTTCACACACGAAAACTAAATTGCGACCCCCGTTTCTTTGAAACAAGTAAAACCTTGCAATGACCGGAATAAATGTAATGTATAATTACTAATTAATTTATAAACATTAAATACACGATGCACATGGTGAAGAGTGATCAAGTATCACTTATAACCCTTTATCACACATACTCATTTCCAAATGTCTCTTGTATTTTTAAAATGTATTTGGATTTTAAAATACGAGGCGTTCGAAAATGATTTAAATAGCAGCTTTTGTCTTGTATGTATTATGCAATATGGTTCAATGCACATGGAACCTCTCAATATACTTCGCATCAACGTCAATGCACCGTTGGCATCTTCCTGGTAATTTGATTTTGGCTTTGTTTGGGAGTACTCGTCACCACTCGTGAACAGCTGCCTGAATTTACCCCTTGTTGCCGAATTTGCACCTCACAATGAGGCCGAGTAAGGCATAATCAGACAGAATGAGATCCGGTGAGTATGGTGGATGCAGGAAACTATCTATGTACCTTGGTGATGCCAACTTTACGGTCCAGGGGACGCGCAACGCATTGTCATGCTAGAGGAACACTCCTGTCCAACATTTTCCCATTCGACATTGCTGAATCCTGCACCTAAGCCACGAAGGGCCTTGCATTACACTTCGCTGTCGACAGTCGTTCCTTGAGGAAGTCAATCCATTACCAGTAAGCTTGAAGTGTCCCAAAAGACAAGTGTTCATATGCCTGCCCACATTTGGAGCAGCATGAAAATTTTTGGGATGAATTACTCCCCAGATGTTTCCATTGCATGGGTTGACTGGTGTGACACTATGACTCGTCACCAGCTTCTCCAAAAAGTTCAGATCTTCATCATGCATTCCCAGTAGCCAACGACAGACTTCAATCCCTTTGTCCTTCTGTCAAGTTCTGTGATACTCAATGTGCGCACACATTTTTCATCTTCAAATCGTCGTGAATAAGTAGGTGCATGTCTGCTCGGCCGAGGCCTGTCCGACATTCCAAATAATTCAAGGTTATAGGCCTATCAGCCATAATCAAAGTTCCTGGGAGACCGTGATATTGACGGACGACCAGTACCCACATTCTTGTGCGCAGATTCCCTGCCTCTGGCGAACCCACTGACCCCGTTATTAATGGTCTTTTGGGCAGGAGCTTCTTGAACATAAACCGCAGTTAAACGTCTATGGACTTCTGCAGTTTTGAAGCGTCCCTTCCTGAAAAACCATTCCACCTTGTCCACGTCTTTCTCTGCTTGATAACAAACGAACACGTACATACTCTGTTTACAGACGCCATTAAGGTTTTCATGGCATACTGGTAACAGTCGCTCGCCCTGCCTATTGATAGCTCGGTGTTCGTGAAACCTCGCTATTGTAAATAACTGTAGAGTTTACTTTTATTTTTAAAAATGACTTGTTTCTTGTGCTATATTTTGTAGTGTTTGTTAAATTTGATAAGGTGATGATTGTTATGAAGATATAAGCCAGATTTAAATTCACCTACCACTGGAAACTGAACCTTAACCACATATCTGCCATCTGCCGTTCGTATCAGCGAATCATTAGACGTTTCTAATTAGCAGTACCAGGAATCAAACTGAACAAAGCATCATGTCATGTGTTATTTGTGCTTCTTTATCTGGGGTTGGCTGTACAAAGCGATACCTTTTATTCCCCACCCCTGCCTCTCGCAGTGGAATGAAAGGCCATGTTCAGCATGCCTCCGGTTGTTATGCAAATGTCAAAATCAACTCTTGTCACGATCGACAGTTCTGGCAGATATATCTGTTACCAGCCAGGCGCGCCAACTGAACAAAAAGGAAAAACGTTGCGATGTCATTGTTCACCCGGATAGTTGGCACCTGAATAGCGGAAACGCTGCAATTGTTTGCTTCAAAGAGCTCCGGCACACAGAAGTTCAAGAGAGTGCTGCGATATAGATTAATGTTACAATGGCATTTACGCCGGGGGGGGGGGAATTAAAAATGAGACCTACGATAGTAAAATTAACCATTACTAGGAAAAATTAGAGATATACAATAATGATATAATAACAAAATGATCGCAGTAATTTATGTTTAAAGCACCTAATCCCAAGTACGCTATTACAAGTGATAGCATAATCTTTTCTTCTTCTTCTTGTAGGCTGGAGAAGTGTTGTCTACGTTGACAATACCAAGTTCAGGAGTGTTCTCTGGAGAAACAGGATTATTGAATCCACGTTTGAAAAAATATATGCCAACAGAAAATTCTACAATAGTGGCTTTAGATCAGAGAATTCTCTCCTTTAGTGTTTAACATGATTAGCCCAGCAAATTGGTTACCTGTTTGCAGTGCGCATAAAGTCACTCAGCTCCAGCATATTCATCCGTATGATATTGCTGCTGTACCCGAAGTAATTTGTTTTATGGATCATGTCAATGAAGAGCTTGTTAATCTTGTTTTTTATTTATTTATTTATTTATTTATTTTTTTCACAAACGAGGCTCAATCTCTCGTGATATGTACATACCGCAGAATGCATTTTTTCGCTACCCTTTCGGATCGAGCTACAGCGCAGATCTAGCTCCCAGTGACTATTTCCTCTTCTCTAAACTCAAGAAGAAGAAGTGATGGATGCTGTTTATGTCCATTTTGCAGACAAGACTTCTGATTATTTGGGGGGGGGGGGTTGACATGTTAATTCAAAGATGTGAGAAATGTATTGCAATGAAGAGTAACTATACTGAAAAGTTAAATTTACTTTTTGTCTTTATCATACCTACAAAATGGTTAGACCCGAAACTTGTGGACTTACCCTGGTACTACTAGTTTTTCTATTTTTCCATCTACTCCTACGACAGTGTCAGAAATTGAAAACCTTTGCAGGAGCTCCGAGGCATATAACAGTGACATAATCACACATCGTTATACTCGTTGCTTAGTAACTACTAACAAATGACAGGTGGGTTAATTTAAAAAGCCCACGTGTAGCCTAAGGTAACAAAACGTTTGAAGCTGAAATTCGATACGCATTTGTTTTCTATTCCGAGGAGATATGCACGCTGAGGTTAATGCCGACAATGGATGCACTTGGATATTAAAAGCTTACATTGCCGACGCGATATTGGCAAAATGTGCAGCTCCATAACTATAAATCGTGTGATAAATATCGAGCGATGTGACAGGTTGCATTACAGGGAGTTTACATTCACTTACTGCAGCGGTATCCAACAGTTTTCAACATCCTTCGTTTCAGTGAATTTTGTGGACAGTTAATTATCAAAATATGTTATTAAATTAGAAATATCAGCAGATACCGAAAAAACGCTTTAAATGCTGCAGATGTATCAGGACATTTATTATATAAAATCAATTATTATATAAAATACTTCAGTAAAAGAAGAAAATACAAAAGAATATTTAAAGCAAGAAAGAAAAATACAATTTTTATTCATTTTTTTTTTTTCATTATCAGCGTAAATTATTTTACACCACATGTGATTTTTTCATACATGCCAAGCGTTAGAATAAGATTTGGAAAGTAGTAGAAAGAAGACAGAATTTTGTTGGTTTACGAAGTGATGGTTGCTGTTTTTGCCCACGTTGCAGACAAGACTTCTGGATATTTTGGGGGGATGGGATTGAAATGTTAATTCAAAGATGTGAGAAGTGTATTGCAATAAAGAGTAACTATATTGAAAAGTAAAATATAATTTTTGTCTTTATCATACCTAGAAAAGGGTTAGGCCGGAAACTTATGGACCTACCCTCGTACGTAAGTTAAGTGAAGTATAGAAGTGGACTCGCTCCGAAACATGTTGCATCAATAAGACGAGATTTCAGGAAGAAATTCACCTCGCCATTGTTCGATAGGGCAGGGCACACCACCCAGTGTTTCCCGTAGCCCTGTGTGGCATTGCTGCCGCAAGAAATGTTATTTTCACACACGCATGTGACCACTGTCGCTCACCAACTGAACTTCGGAGCGTGCTGGGACACTTAGCTCTGCTCACATTCCATACACTTTCAATCGTATATCTTAGATTTTTCCGATCTCACTCTTATTTAGTTTCATCTTAAAAATCTGCGTTACAGAATGCTCCCAAACAGAATTCAACTCGTCCTTCATAGAAAACCGGAATATTTTAACGAAACACAACTACTTTAAAACTATACAGAACAGAACATAAATTTAGTGCTGGTTTTAGGACTTGAGGAAATTGGGTGAACCCCTAGGAAAGCACATAAACGTGGGGAAGATGTTTTTACATTCCTTTAAAAGCAAATATGAAGAGCAGAATGCGCGAGGCGTTTCTTCGGTCAAAGAAAAGGAGAGAGAGCATAGTAACGAAAGCTTAAAAGAGCAACTTCTCACAAGCCTCAGATTTCCATATCGTTAAGTGCTTCATAGTGGAAAACCCGTGCCATATCAGTATCGGAGTTCCTCTCAAAGCAAACCTTGTACTTCTGTTTTGTAGCCCGGATATGAGACAAAGTACAGGCGTATAGAGTTGAAGTGATTTCTGGGTACAGCAGGAAGAAGATAGGGAAAGCAAAGAAAAATAATAAAAACCGAGGAAAAAAGAAAGGGAGAGAAATATGGTAGGATCGGTCATTGTTCAAAATAAATTGTAGACAACAGTAGGAAAATTCTGCTTGATAAGTAAAACGTAAATGACCTGCAGTTGTCTTTGAGGGTTGAAAAGATTTAAAATTTTAAATGTATAAATATTTCATTGGTATGTTCAAATTTAAGTTTTTCCCGAACAACTTGAAATAATGTAACGCCTTATTGTATTTAACTGACTGGCTTTACTTAACTTATTTATATTATTATTAAAGCTGATTGAGTGTTTAGGGCTGAATATGTGGACTATACTTGATAAAGCTAATAATTTTATAATTAAGTTAACATGTGTAAAGTTAAGTTGGCATGTATTTAATTTGTTTGACGTATAGGTCAATGTATATTTAACTTCATTGATATAGTTTTAGTTATGTGAACTGTATCTAATTGTGAATAGGTTTCAAATTTGTATTTAATTAATTGACATGTTTAACTAATGGTAATGGACATTTAATTGTACCAGTTTTAAAATACGTTCAAATAAATAGAGCATATCATTGTTGTTGGGTAGAGTTTAACGTCTGTTTTTACTACTGAGGCACCATAGGCGGTGGACACTGATGATACATGAGATGAATTCATATATTGGGAAAGGAGTATTTTTTTTAAAAAAGGAAGCTTTTCAGGACTAAGTTTAGGATACATCCTCGGCATTTGCCATTTATGAGGACTGAGGAAAATCTGTACCAAACCTCAGTCAGGGAGGATGGTCCTGGAGGGATTCGAACCCCAGACTCCCGCTCACGAGTCCGTGGCTTAACGGCCTCGGCCACCCGTGGCGGTACAAATATCGTACTTACATATCTACACACATAAAATATACAAATACTTCGATATATTTACGTTTTCTATTAATAATTTTATATACAAATACATAAATATGAATAAAATCCTTACACTTGAGCCCCCCTTCCATTTATTCGTACCGCCTCTCCAACTCCCCCCTCTTCACTATAACCTTCTTTGTCGGGTTTTCTCAAGAAATATTCCCAAATTTTGTATCTTGCATGCACCAGCACTTTCCGGCAAATGTTCAATTTTCTCTTGCAATTCAGAAATTGTGGTGATAAATGTTCATTTCTTAAAATCTTCTTTTCCCCGCATCCTGCCAAAATATGCCTTCAAGTATCACTTTCTACGCAGGATGGGCAAATTCCCTCCCCGAGAGCATTAACTGTTTTGTTTCCTTTCCAAGCCCCTAATCTGAGCCATGCGTACCAATTTTTTCTTCCCTGCCGCAGATATCTAAATAATGCCTCCTCCACCATATCTGATCTATTTGAGTCTGCAGGTTAAACGATACTTTTTCTGCGCATTGAAACTCAGCCTTTAAGTTTATGTGTAATGATTATCTAACTAGATTGGTATGTTTTTAGTTAGATGAAAAGTATTTAATTAAACTAACTGGCATGTAAATATCGACAAAATTATTTCACATACATTAATTAGATTGATTTATTTATAATTCTAAATTGGAATGTATTTAATTAAGTTAACTAGTTTCTTTTTTAAATATTTTCTGTAAATAATCACAGTATTCACATTATTCTTCTCTGCCACCTTATGTAAACCCACTTACAGTTAATAAATACAGCAAAATACAAGGAAAGAAGAAAAGGAAGTTTTGTAAACTACGATAAAAAAAAAAGAGAAAGAAAAATAAAAAACTAAAGAAGATGACAAAAAAAGTTCTACCCCAGTGTCTGCCCCATTTCCTTGAACTTTCCTTCAATGGCATGGCGATATTGTAGGAAATATTGTTGACGATATTCTGAGACCGGGCTTCCCGCAAAACACGGTAATGGGAGTGATGAACATATGATGGTGTGTCGGGTCGCGGCCGGGATTCGACCATGAAACTTCACCTTCCGAGCTGAACGCTCTACCAACTGAGCTACCGTGTCTCCTCCAAGCATGGAACCGCGAACCTCAAGCATCTGATTCTTTATATTCTGGAGACTAAGGCTTCTAGTTGAATTACCAACAATATAGAGGTTCATTATACCGAAGTACCAAAAAACGTATACACACTTTCACAGTAGATATCTATTTAATATATTTCAAAGTTGAACCGAAAAACAACAGTAATGTGTAGTATGATGTTCTGTAAACAGATGTGACTCATATACATTATGATAGTGTTGCTACATTACAGGTAAATCAACAATGAACAAATGAAGTCAAGATTATCACCATTATAATGTTCTGTAAACAGATGTGACTGGTTATGGTAGTGTTACTACAACAAAATGGATCCAAGATTATCGTTTGAAACGCGTAAAGCAATTTTGAAGTGGTATTGGGAAAGTTGAAGTTCAAAGGCAATGGAGACGTGTGTACAGAACAGAACCGCCAACGCTGCGAGTAACAACTGCACGCATTCGAGACAAATTTGAGACTCGTGGTATCGTATGCGATATTCACAGGAGCAGATCTGGAAGATCTCGCACAGCAACAAGCCCCGCGCCCTCGGCTATGGTTTTGGAACATTTTGAGCACTCACCGCAGAAATCTACAAAGCAATGTGTTCGTGAGACTGGGATTAACAGAACCAGCGTACCTCGTGTTATTAAGACAGCAAAGTGGAAAGTTTTCATCCCAAAACTTTTGCATGCATTAAATGAAGATGACCCTGATCAGCGAATGCAGTACTGTGGGTGGTTTCGGAACATGGGGCAAGAGGATGAGGTCTTCGTAGGTGAAGTTGTTTGGTCAGATTAGGCACAATTTAAGTTGAACGGAACTGTTAAACGACATAACTGTGTCTGCTGGCGTGCAAACAATCACATGTTATTTTTAAAAGACTGTTATTTTTTGTGTGGATTGTCGTCTAGGGGTCTAATTGGACCATTCTTTTTTGAAGCAACTGGTTCAGTGTACCTGAACATGATACGCACATCCGTCTTACCCATCTTTCATACACTCTTTGTAAATGAGGAATTTTACTTACAATAGGATGGTGCACCACCACATTACCCGAGATATACGTACGTACCTTGATGCCAACATTCCATGGAATGCAATTGAAAGTTCAGTATTGAGAGAGAGTTCACAAAAATATTGGAAATAAAATGTCCTCTCTTGATCTACTGTAAGAAAAAATTATTTAGACAGAATGTACAATGAAACTTTAGCAATAGGCGGTTCTTATATAAGGGTCAGCCTCTGTAGATGAAATCTCAGATCTAGCAAATATAATATAAACTTGAAACTTGACCCTGATTCCGCACCTTGTATGTGTTAAGGAACTTTAGAAATAGAACAGTCAAACCGTTGCTTAAACAAAAGCCTGCAGTCGTTACAGTCTCGCATTAAAGATGATTCTAAAGTTGTGTTGACATGGTTACTGCAGCTCCACCTCTTAAAACTTTTTATACTAACATCATTATGTAACCTGTTTAGCTCACGTCCTTCACGGGGTTTGAAACAATTAGCAACGAATTTCCTCTTGTCAATTCATTTCCAATATAAAAATGTTTTTGCAAAGCTCCATCAGAGAGAAAAGTCCAGATATTCCACTCCCACCTCAACACGATGGTGAACATGGATTCAGTCAGTGGTGTATTATTGTAAATACTTTAAAGAAACGGTCACAATTATTGAAGAATTGTCTGAATCCGACACTGCAGGTGTGTAAAAGCAGAGAAAGATGTGTGAATGTCTTGTTATTGCCTACATAACATCAAACGTTTCATTTATACCTGCAAGTGTTGAACACTTGGAGTGTAAAAATCGATCTCTTTGTAGTGAAATAGCAAAAGTGAAGAATGTCCAGGAGAAAATATATTGTGTTTTGTGTGAAACTGGGAAAAATGTTAAAACTAAGTGGATAATTAAATAAATAAGAATTGCTGGTAAAAGTATCAAGAGTGATACTGGGGGAAAATGTAAATATTGCAGTAGATATTGATGTTTCTACTATAGCTAACTAAATCTGTTGCAGTGGAAAGAAGTTTTTCTACTTTCAACATGAATCTCACTGACAAAAGGCAAAGATGGAGAATTTAGAACAAATGCTGGTGATGTACTGTGCAGATAATTATGAAAGAGAATGAGAAAGGAACTGAATTTCAAAAACTTCAAAAGTATATTTAATTTTGTATATATTCAATATGTGCAGTTGTGTTTATATAATACACTTTCTTAAATATACTGTTGAGCCATATTTTGTGTATTTTAGTGTATAAGCTGTTAATTTCATTGAAATAGTTAGGTTTGAAACCTTAGTCCTTTGTGTCTTAAATGCCTAGTTTTACTAAACAAGACCTAATTTATTAACTTTTGTGCTTATTTTAGGTACCGAAAACTGCAATTTTTATTACCTAAAAATAAGTTGTTTACCCATAAGATTCCGGAATCTTTATAATTCAACATGCTGCAAAAAATATAAAAAATAAACGGCTTTTTTAAGATGAAGTTCGAAGAAATTGTAAAAGGTAATTTGTCCAATATCTCCCCAGTCTCCCCGAGCTGCAATACTGCAGTGATGGCCACTCTTGCCCCAGCCGATTGGAAATCGAACTGTCTGCAGTAGATTAGCCCCACGGGACTTGAAACCGCCTTCACCAAGTAAGCTAGTTTTGTGTCGCCTGACACTTTGTTTTTGCCTTTTATTGCCTCTGTCTTCCTACACCACATCCGTCTCCTTTCGTCCATCTCTTATGGGTCCCCTGTTTGGTTCCCAAAATTTGGGTCAAACCAATACAAGAACGTTCATGTAATCTATTACGACAAGCTTTTGTCATCTAAATGCATGCGGTATTGATCTAGTATAGGTTTATTAGACGAGTTGTGTATCCAGCCGCTAAAATGAAGTACGCACACTAGCGAAAGTTGATGGTGTCATTTAAGGCGCTATGTGCTTCCGGTGTAAAATGTTTCCATGAATACATCTATAATTCAAAATTACAGTAAACAAAAATACAAGGCAGATTTCAAGAGGGAGGAGCTGTCACTCATTAAAATAAAGATGGTAACATCTGGACGGATTGCGCATGCGCCAAAGCTTCCCCTGCAATGCCTAAACTCTTTTGTTACGATAAAGCCCCAAAATGTATCTACCTGACTCACTGTATTTCAATGAATTCTGGAATAATAGAGCACCGGTATCTTGAATAATGTCTTTCTTTAATAAATATTTATTTATTTAAACACAAAGCATATTTAACATATGAATACTTGTAAGTTATGAGTGGATCTTTAACACAAAAACTATAGGACGAACGAATCATGTTTTTCTCAATCATATCTCTACTTTATATCTATAACTATAAAAACTTATGAAAATCTTACTGTCAGTCATACTTTAGTTTACTGTACATTGTATAAAAACACCGTACATGTTTTGTACTGGTAATGTCAAACATAATAAGGGTGTCCTGTTCCAGTCTTTCACTGTGTATTTTCATTGTAAGCGGTTTTTTGTGTTTTACAGGTCTGGCTGAATGTTCACTACGAATCATTTTTATAATTACACACATAGTATCGCCTCTTCTTTAGACATCTGACATTTGAGTCAATTCAGCAAAGAATATGTGACGTGTACACTTTTTCTTAGTTATATTACAGACTGGGTTTTCACCAAAAATATTATGTGTTATGCAATTGCACAGAATATGTCAATGAATTCATAAATATCTTCTTTTGCAGGAGTAGGTATGAATCGTCAGGTCCAAGGCCCACTTTGGTTTTATTATAATACTCAATATCTCTCTTACGTACATACAACACTTAAGAGTATGGTGACAAGTGAAACCAAAGTCTGAACTTTTTACTTCTCTGTCTCCTCTCGGTAAGAACTCTTTGGGAGTAAATTGTGTTTGAGATTTTATGATGATGTGCTTTTGTATCTTGGAGGGTTTTTATTCCATACAAAACCATTTTTCCCTACGTCTTGCCTCTTGTATTTGGCAATGTATCGTCTTCCCTGAGATTGTATGAGCGTTAAATTTCATGTATATAATTTACTTCACTAGTTACATGGTCCATCATCAGCATGTAGTCAGAATTCACTAAAATAATAACTTTCTTTTGAATTACTCTCCTACAGTAACTCAATTTCTTCAATGAGCTTTCTCTTATATATTAAAGAACCAACAAAAACAGCATCTGAGCAAGGTTTGCCAAACAGTCGAACGCAACAGTAATAGTGCAGCCTACATACATTTTCAAATAAGTCTATCACACTCATCTTGAATGTCAGTGTAACAAAAACATGTTTAAAGTCTTATATGCGTAGTATGACAAACAACTTATTTGAGAATATTGATGTTTTACACACTTTAATATGAAGCGTCAATGCAATGGGTCTGGGAGACTCCTGTTGTTTTTCCAGGGTTAAGGAAGTCCGTACAAACGATCACGATGAAGAGAGAAAAGGGGCGGTTAGTGTTGCCAACATCGCTGTTTCACAGTCAATGCTATTACAGCCATTTAACCAGGTACGTTGTTCGAAATTGTCACCTAAAATCTTAAACGTGTGCAAGAATGGATCCACACAATTGACTGCCGCAGACAAAAACGAAGGGATGCAAGTTGCTCTTGACTGGCATGAGAGAGAGGCATATCGTGAAACGTGGATCTCGCACGTCAATGTTGATCAAAAGAACATTCCACAGAGTGGGGCTATTCAACTTCACCACAAAGGAAAAAAGTCAAGCATTCAACATTACAGTGACAGTTTTCTGGAACCAAGCAGATGTCCTTCTTGAGGAGTTTATGAACCGGGAATAACAAGTACAGGACAAGTGAACTATGAACTTCCAAGCTGCCATTCAGAAGCGGAGACGTTGAAAGCAGTCGTCATGACAATATAAGCGCACATAGGCTGCCAAGGTTCAACGGAAACTTTTTAAGTATACACCACATAGACCCAACTGCGCAACCTTCACTTCTATCCAAATGTTTCACATAGAAGTGCTACAGAGGTGGCGGTGCAAATGAATAGCGACTAAAGAGTAACGTGGTGCATAAATTCGGCTTGTTTTGGATAATTTTGTATTTTTCGACACAGGCATGCAAAAAGGTTACCCAGTTATCCGAGAGATCGCATCGTTTATGTAGCAGGTTAACTCATAGCATTCTTCATAATAACCACATATTTTTATTGCTTTCTCTTTGGTTTTATCATCAAATATTGTGGTTTTCAACGTAGTTTCATTATTATAGAGATGCCCAGACATCGCCAGCACAGGTTCATTTTATTTTTTAATTTGACAAATTAAAATGAATCAGTAGACAATGTTTGTTTTTATATTAAGACGCTTCTTCGCTCAGGCCATGATGAAAACTTAAAGTTCATCACCTGTCATATTAAATTGGAACACAATATACTCTCCAACAACGACAATGCACCGTTCATCTCCTTGGTAACTTCATAATGGCGTCGAGGAACCATTGTTTGGGAGTACCACGTCAGCATTCGTGGACAGCTGGCTAAATTTCCTCATGGTTGCCTAATTTTTACCTCGCAGCGAGTAGTTCTTATTGTGAATAACCTGAAGGAGCGAGTTCTGGTGAATATGGTGAGTGCGACATAACATCGAACCCCAGCGATTTCAACTTTGCGTTGCTGATGTGAGGCTGCCATTCCCATTTGGAGAAGAGAAGTAGTGGACCACTTCCACTAAACCACGTAAGGTTCCTTGAGAAAACCGTGGCAGTATACCTGAAGTGTCCCAAAATATGGTGATCATCTGTTTACCTGCAAAAAGAACAGCACGAAATTTCTCGACACTGATCACCAGCTTCTGCAAACAATCCGGATCTTCGTTATGAATTTCCTCTAATTTCAATCCTTTAGTCCTTTTCTGCCTGTGTCAAGTCCTATGGAAACCAACGTGCGCACACCTTTTACATATTCAAATAGTCGTACATAATGGTGGGCCGAGGTCTGTCCGACAGTCCAGTTCATCAAATGTTGTGCGCCTATCAGCCATAATCAATCCGGACACAACCTCGGTGATCCTGGGAGACTGCGATGTTGGCAGACTCTTGTGTGCGCTAGGGAACTCACTGACCCAGCTGTAAACGGTTCTTCTGTCCACATACCGCAGTTAAACGTCTATGAATTTCTGTAGTTTTGACGCCTTCCTTCCACAAAAACATTGTCCTTTTGCTAATAACGGCTTCCTGCATCTGACGCTGACGCAGCTCAACTTTCGAGAGATTTTTTAAAAAAGGTATGGTGTTCCAGCAAGATGGGGCTACATGTTGGACCTTGCTATACATGATTGCTTATGTCTGAAATGTGTAGGCAAGTAATAAAGGTTTATGATTTGAAAGATCCTCAGATGAAAGGCTCTGTGCTATGCATTTATGAAGCATCTTAAACGACAGAGTTTATAAATTAAATCCGTTATGCTAATCAAATGTATTGCATTTTAGTATTTTGTCCAGAATTGTCCCATAGATATACAGTTTCTAAAATGAAAATAGTTTTCTTTAAGAAACTCACATGGAAGAAGTCGAGAAAAATAAAACGAATACAAAAGAGAAAATAAACGCGCTGAAAAAAAGACGCCAGAAAAAGGTGAACGGGGACTATGAACAAACTGGAATCCATTTCGTGACGCTTTCCTTCGATCTCTTCTTGAAATCCTTTTAATCTACTGAAAACCCTTTTATCTGGAATCATTTGTACTGCACAAACGTAAAAGCATATGGATATCGACACTGGAAACGCGTTACAAGATTCTTGTCATAAAAGTAAATTAGGAAGGTAGGCTAAAACCACAATAAAAGTGAAAGAGAAGGAGAACATTACAAATGGAAGGAGTTAGTGAAAAGTAACATCTCATCCGGCAGATTGTGATTTCCAAACAGACAAAAAAAGTAAAGAAAAAGTTTGGAAGGATTTCAGATAAAAATGAAAAGTATTAAATGGATTAGGTTGAAAGAGAAATCGAAAGAAGCTGAACGGTGCTGGATTTCGTCCGTAATCCACGCAGTTACATCTCAATGAGAACTGCTACAAACCTTAATACCCACTTTCCATCTGATTCCCATTTCCCTTTGAGTGCTGTTCTTCCTGCAACGGCCTCTTTGTACTGGAAATGTTACGAGCGCACGGGGTTCCTTTCGTACCCCATACTGCGAAGTGAGAGCGGTCATTAGCCGTCCTCGTTTTAAGACATTTCTGTTCAATTAAAATGATCATAACACAACATACCGTTAATTTCTCAAAGTGTCAGACTTTCTGCCAGTCTTCAAAGACATGCTGTAAACCATTTTTTCACAATCGCCTTTGCAGACTTCAGCCTTCAATTTGGGTAAAAGGAAAAACTCACGCGGGGCTATATGGAGGATGCAAAACACACTTAACATCATTTTGTGAGGTATTCAGCAACAACATTTACGACGTGCGGTTGTGCATTATCGTGGTGCAGTATGCAGCTTCTTGAACTGAAATGTTGCCTTTTGTCTGTGACAATTCCCTAACTTACTGGCAAATCATTAAAAATGAGATGGCCTAACTTTCCCAGCAGAGGCAACCGCTAGTATGTTGGTGACCAGACAGAGCTCTTCTGTTTGCTGTCAAGAGGACACTGGCAGCGAACTATTTTTTGCTGTAAAGGTTCCTTGAACCATTGACCGCCACGGGTGGCCAAGGTCGTTAAGTCTCGGAATCGTGAGCGGGAGGTCTGGGTTCGAATACCGCCAGGACCGTCCTTCCTGACTGAAGTCTTTTCCAGGTTTTCCTCAGTCCTCATAAATGGCAAATGCCGGGGAGGTGGTACCCTAAACATAGGCCTGGAACGATTCCTTCCATAAAATCCTTTCCTAATATATCATTTTATCTCATGTATCATCAGTGTCCATCGCCTGTGGTGCCTCTGTAGCAAAAACGGGCGTTAAACATTATTCATTCATTTGAACCATTTGGCGTCCACAGAGAGTCAACATTTGCCCCCCCCCCCTTTCCTGCTCTACAGTCACTTAAAGAGCTCAGCGTGACCTTATTCAGCCTGCAACACACCCTCAGTGCAGAAGAGTGGAGTGAGATACTCAACTGTACTGCAGCACCTAAAGGTAGTGGCGCTATGTGTTGCTGATGTGAAATAGTGAAGTAAGAAAGTGTAGCAAAGAGGGTAACTACAGCTTTCCTCAAGCTAAAGAAAGAACTTCTATTGGGGGCTCGTGCTAAGCTGACTGAAGTTGGAAACTGTAACAAGACTACACAGAAGCATCTGCCATGTCACTTTACCTTACAGATCAACACAGGAACAGACTCTTGTGTTTCTATGATAGAAGCATAGCTCTCAATGAGACTCCGCAGAGACATGCAAGATGTCTGTTCAGTTTGATGATAGTAAGTTAGAAGAATTCTCCCAGAGACTGCTAGCAATGAACTCGTGCAGGAACACGAAATTCAAATGAAAGTGTTCACTCAGTCATTTGGGAAAACTGTCCCAAAGAATATTTTATTTCTAAGAAATGGCTAGAAATTGGGACATAAATGTTGTTTCTGCTTTTAATATGAATTGTTCAGTTTCTCAGAAGTTGAGATGTGTGGTAAGGGGTGAGGAATGTTCGGCAGCTGCTTCAAAGATCAGCAAGAGGTCAGCTGTCACAAGCAAAAAGGCGAAAGTAGCGCCACTACAGAACAGGACACAAAGTGAAGTACAGACACACTTAATTCAATTCACTGTTTCCTAGCAAACTTCTTTATAAAGCACTTCTCATTTAAAAAAAAAAACTTCGTTTTTCACATTGTTCGTCTCTTGTCACTTCCATTTCGCTATAGAAAAAGTGAACATGACTCAACTTGCATACCTCTCCAAGGCGTGAACCGCAAGCGACGACAATGAAACTAGCACAAGGGTACATTGTGCATTAAGCTATCAAAAGTATTGTAAAGTTAAATTATGTGTGTAAAAATTGTGATCATTGTTAATTGAACAGACCTCGAAATTAAGCAGCAGTGTACACATCACCAAGTATGTGGGTGACCGCCTAAAACATGTTTAAGTGAAGCAGTCAACAGTTGTGTAGAAAAAAGTCTAAATGCAACATTCTTTTCTTCTAAGTAAAAAACGCACTATTTTTTGTGCAGTTGATTTTTTTTTAATCTCAAGTCATCAGCGTCCCATTCAATTCAGGGAGTGAAACGGCCGGTAAATTTTGCTCAGAGGTCTCTTTTTTCAGGCTTGAGGTTCTTTATCGTGCCGTAAATGTATTTTTTACGCCCGAAAAAAAATCCATCGATCTTGGCCGGGATCAAACCCACGCTATTGGATCTACAAGGCAAGTACATCACCAGGACCAACTTTTGGTGCAATGCCGGAACACATCTGCAAACCTTTAGCACATTTTTGCATGATCTTTGCACCGGTATGGCAAAAGACTTTTATTTGCTTTGATTATGGAGGGAAAATGTCCGTTTCAGTTTAAATTAAAATTTTGTTTTTCAACCGATTTTAGTCTTTTTTCTCCGCCATAAAGTAACATGTATCGTTCTGATGTTTATTTTAAAATGAATGAACGCAGTGGAGACTTTTCCAAAAGAAGACAAACAAAAGAGAATTGTTTCCAAGCATTGTCCAGAACAATGTACAGAGCGGAAAGAACCGTAAAACATGACAATAGAACGAGACGGCGTTCAGACGAACAACTCGTTTGGAAATATCCCAAGCCTCGCGATTATAAAAAGTACTGCCGACCCAGCAATGTCCGCTCTTACGGAAATATATATGCAAAATATTCCTTCAAAGTTGTTCGCTTCCTACACGCATTAGCAGATGGGTTTCAGTTTCAGCGAAGAACGCGCCATTTCTCAGGTACTTGACGGCCCAGTAATTGTGAAAGGATTGCCTTATTTTATGAATTCTCTCTTATTTAAGATCTCTTTTCACTAGAGGAAAGATGAATAAATCATTTTCCACTACCGGAATTATTCTGAAAGGTTCTCAGGTATCCCGCACATAGAGAATATCTTCTACTTATATGTAATATCTACACGCTAGAGTTAGATTAATTTGAATTTAAGGTCTGTAGATTAAAGATATACAGACGTACGAGGTTTATAAACAACCACTAGGTGGCGCTATTGAGATATGTCATTATTATTTACGGAACAATTGACATTTGTTATTGTAAAAACAGTTGCAGGTAAGAAATTGACCGAGTAGTTTGTTTACAGTGAGCGTTTAAATAAAGTAATTTTGTGAAAAAAATGGAAATTTTACACGTAACATTTCGTTGGATGATTTTTTACGAATTGTAAAAACCTAACTCAACTGCAATGCATAGAATCGCTTCGTTCAACTTTTAGTAATAAAGCACCATCAGAAAAGACTGTTTACAATTGGTTTGCAGAATTTCGTCGTGGTCATGCGTCCGTCAGCGATGAATTTCGTGAAAGTCGACCAAAATCGATTGTCATTCCAAAAAACATCGATACTGTGCGCAATATGATTAAAGAATATCCGCATGTGACTTACAGTGAGATAGAGACATCCTTAAACATATCGAAGACTGCAGTACATTGATTATGCATGAACATTTAGCTGTGAAGAAGATCTGTTCCTGATGGATTCCGCGTAATTTGACCGAAGTTCAAAAAAAAACGCTCGTATTAATTAGTGTAATGAAATGTTAAAAAAAGTCCACCGAGGAACTGTCAAATCCTATACAACATCGTAACAGGTGATGAAACTTGAATATATCCGCATGAACCGGAAACTAACCAACAGTCCACTGTTTGGGTGTTCCAAGATGAACCGAATTCCACAAAAGTTGTTCATTCAGGAAGCACTTCCAGAGAATGATCGTTTGTTTCTTCAGTTGTGCTGGACATGTCACAACTATTCCTTCAGAGGATTCAAGAATGTTAAATGGTACACAACAATTTGTTTGCCAGAAGTCATCAACGAAATCAGGAAAAACGATGGAAAACGTCGCATCATTCTTCATGTCAAAGCCAGTTCTCACACAACACGTCAAACAAATGATTATTTGAAGGAGAAAAACTCGAATTAATGTCTCATTGCCCGTACTCACCTGACTTATAGTCTAACGACTTCTTTTTGTCAAACAAAGAAAGCATGGACAGTGATTTTCATCACCTCAAAGCTGTTGAAGCTTCAAAAATCACGCGTTTGAGATACCAACTTCAGAGTGGAAAAAATGTTTCGATAGTTGATTTAAACGCTGCAAAAGTGTATAAAGGCGATTATTTTGAAAAGCAACAGAACAGTTAGTTCCAATTATTTTTATTTCTTAGTTTTTGTAAAAATTAAAAAGGTAGCCCTCGTACCAGAATAACTAATCCTAATTGTCTTATATGATAGAGAACATAAAAATAAATATTCTTTCTTAATAAAGTAGTGCGGGATTAATGTGTGTACTTTTTGGATATGAAATGCATGTTTTTCATACTCACTTAAGACTCTCCATACAGACATGTGACAGGTGATCATCGAATGGACGAGTGGATTATTTCTTCAAAGTAAAATGTAAAGTAAAGTAAAAGTAAAATGTTCTCACAGTTCCATTCCATTCACAGTTGAATTTACTTTCTGTACGTGGAACTGGTCAAGACGTTGATCCAGTCTTGAAAATGTTGTATGTCAAGATGAAGGTGTTGCTCCTCAAAGATTCGCTTTGTCAAATTAGGTGCTCCAAATGTCTTAGGTATGTCTGCAAATTCAATATTTATATACCGATGTATTTTAATAAACAGATCTCACAGAAGAAATTTTGTGACATACAACCACAAACTAACCTCATTTGTTTATTGTTTCCATGGTAACAAGAACAGCTGAAACATAAAAGCAGCCATAAGGTGAGTGATGACCTCTGTCTTTTATATTGAAAACGAAGCATTTCCGCACACTGTATTATTACGAAAAAAAAAATGTTTATTTTCATGTGCTGTACCGCATCAAAAAATTAGGAACAATTATTCTGATACAGCTCATTTATGATACGATATATTCTGTAACGCGAAGGGACGTTTATTCTCACGCGAATTGCAATTACTTTCAACTCTCTGCTAGGACATGTTCATTAGTAGATATGAAGATTTTAAAATAAAAAAATCAAAGGCCGAGAACGAGTGAAGCGCCGAATATACACCGTAATCAGTAAAGAACTGCGATCTATCAAACCCAGTTCGTCCATACTCTTCGTTTTTGAGCAATGTCTCCCAAGTGTGTGATTTCGAAAGCTATTGACAAACAGCGACGTTAAATGATGAAGTAGCGATGTTCTCTTTTTCCTTTTAACAATCTGCTTCCCGCACTCCTTTAGAATGCAAAGGTAAACAACTACTTGGCAAAACGACCTCATTTCTCAATATGCGACGTGGAACATGTAATTGGTTTACACCCGGTGGCAGTGACAAAGCAACATTTACAGTTTTTACTTATAATTAATATATATAAACATAATTAAATGCATGTAAATACAATTTAACAAAATTCAACCGAATTTTTACATTTCAATCTAATTAAATACACGTCAATCTAATTAAAAAAATAAACCTAGTTCAATATACGTCAATTTAACTACATTCATATTCAATTAAATGCGTGTTACTCTAATTAATCAAATATTTTAAAACTAAGTAAATTCATGTCAACGAAATTAAACACATACCAATTAATTAAATACATTTCAACCTTATTGAATAAGTTTAAATTTAATTAATACTATTGAACATAATTAAATTAATTTCAGTATAATTTAACCCATTTCAATATAATGTATACGTTTCAGCCAATTTAAACCATTTTAATCTAATTTGAAATATTTCAACCCAATGAAATACATGTCACTTTAATTAAGTGCATGTCAATATAATTTATTTCATTTCAATCTAACATATACATTTCAACCTAATATAATACATGTCAACTTAATTAGTAATTAAATAGATTTCAATGTAATTTTGTAATTTTAAATGCATTTCAATATAATTAAACACATGTCAACTTAAGTAAACAGATGGAAATTTAATTAAATAATATTAATCCAATTAAATACATGTCAACCTAATTAAATACATTTGAACATAATTAAATACACTTTATCCAATTACATACATGTTAACCTAATTACATACATATGCATGTAAACTTCAAAAACTTATCTATGAACAATAACGCTTCTCTAAAATGTTTGAAGTGTCAGAAGACAGATGCAGGCAATTTATTCCAATCGAAGTAGTTCTGCTTTGATAAAAGAACAGCGGTGCATTTATTCAAGTTACAGGCCGAAGGAGCGCAGTCGATCTTTCTTTTCCAGGTAGGGTGGAGTACTTTTACAATAAGTATCCCCACTCAAGCGCCCCCTAACTCAAATGACCTCACTTAACAATGCTGAAATCACTTGAGAAAAACTTTGTCCACCAATTTTCAAGAACTTGGCAGTTATATTTGTTTGTGGCTGATGCATTGATAACAGATTTGAAGAAAGTTATGCCTAGACAAGACCTGAGTGTCTTTCAAATCCTCAAATGAAATTTATGAAGCACTACAAAACAGCAGTATCATTTCTGTCCCCCTGTGATACTATGAAACCAACTTTACCGACAGATAAGAAAACGAAAGTTTTGTAATCTAATTTAATGTCGTTCAAGCACACAAATCCAAGAAGACGGTCTTCAAGAAACCGAAACAATACAAACGTCTGAATTAGAAGACTGCGATTTTTGCCTTTGGGACTGTTAAGTACTGGAAATACGGAGGCATGTGTTCAGATGATGAAATAATGCATGACGAAGAAAAAGAATGATACCACCCATAATCAAATAGGCATTTCTTCTTCATACACAATAAATAAAAAAGTAAATCCGTACGTGTTTATACTGAGTGACTCTATTTCCAATGAAGGAGACCGGCAAACTTTCGATTTATACATGTGGTACGCAGTACCCTTGTCGACAGCCGACTGTTCCGAAAAAATACGGCAATACGGGTAATTACAGTTGCATACCCACCACAACCCCCACTCTCTCACACAATGATGATGGCACCTGTAGCATCGTACACCGACCGGGGCACTGTGCCACGCAATTAAAGTGGCTGGATTAGAACCGTGCCTAGATAACTTCTGACCAAACATTATTGCAGCTGTATCAATTTTGGAAAACAAGCGTGATTATTTTTGTACCTACTTGAAAATGATATGAAATTTTAATTTTCAAACAAATTCAGAGAGTGTTTAAATCAGATCTTGTTGATGAGCAGAATACAACCACCAAGGTCATAGCAATCAGCTGATTAGGTTTTAATGTAATTTTATGTTGACCAAATAGTTCTGTGGGCTATTTGCGGTGTCAAATTTCAAACTTTGCTAACAAATAAAATTAACGGGGCATAGAATTGTAACCGGGAATCAGATTTTTAAGCTGTTAGGTTCAATTATTCCGAGAAGTAAGGTCAAGCATGAATATCCTTAAGATGATAAACAAGCTTGTGTGCTCTATGAATTTAAACTCGAGAACAAAGATGCTAGATGATGCAAAGGTGATCGTTAAGTTCCTATTATTATCTGCGTTTAGTGAAGTATACTGCAAGATTCTGTATGATCCACTTAGGGGATGCGCTAACGAATACAATAAAATATCTACGAGAATAGGTCCATAAATTTCCTGCCTCGCCGATAAGGACAATTGTCTTCATGAAACGCTTATCTGGTGTCATACCTTATCCGTTAAGTAAATAATTGCAGTTGTAACTTCCGCTTTGGAGTGTTCAGTTGTTCAGATATTGTTGTATAAAGAAGTTATATATAGAAGATTGTGATATGTTCATAAAAGGAGTATCCAGCTGTTATTAAGTATTCACAAAAGGAGAACTTATTGCAAATGAAATTAAACAGCTATTGGATGATGTATATGGGGAAGCGTCCCCCTCATATTCTACCGTAAAAGAATAGGCCAAACTTTTTCGAATGGGTCGAAGAGCGTGCAGATCGGTCCTTGGAGGTGCTCACTCCTGAAAACATCGCTCTTGTGGAAGAAGAAATTATGGAAGACCGGCGGCTCAAAGTTACAGAAATAGCAGCAAGGTTGGGTCTTTCTAAAACAACAGTCCTTCGAATTATTCATGAATATTTAAATACGAATAAGGTTAGTGCAAGATGGGGGCCTAGACTTCTTTCCTCAGTCCAAAAGCAACAACGAGCCATCTGTTGTCAGACATTTTTGCAGCTCTGCCGTGCCAACGAGAGAGAAGTTCTGCAAACCATTGTTACAGGAGATGAAACTATGGTCCTCTACTATGATCTCTTGTCCAAAAGAGAATCAATGGAATGGCGTAAACGTGGCGAAGTACCGCCTCTAAAGGCCAAGATACTCAGTCAACCAAGAAGATCATGGACACAATCTTTTGGCACTGTGAAGGAATACTTATCATTGACCTCAAGGAGAGGAACACCACAGTAAATGGGGAGTACTGTGTTGGCCTACTGCACTGACTACGTGCTTCCATCAAAGAGAAAAGGTGAGGAAAACTGAGTGGTGATGTGTACCTTCCTCACGACAACGCGCCTGTGCACACAGCTCTTGTTGCAAAGGAAGCTGTGAAGAAATGTGGCTTCAAGAAGATCGACCATCCGCCCTACAGCACAGATCTAGCTCCCAGTGACTATTTCCTCTTCTCAAAACTCAAGAAGGGCCTTCGAGGAAGGAAATTTAAGTGTGACGAAGAAGTGATGGATGCTGTTTATGCCCATTTTGCAGACAAGACTTCTTTGGGGAGGGGGATTGAAATGTTAATTCAAAGATGGGAGAAGAATATTGCAATACTGGAATATTAAGTACAGTTTTTGACTTTATCATACCTAGAAAATTGTTAGACCGAAAAATTATGGACGTACCCTCTTGCTAATCAAGCAGTTTCCAGGGAAGAGTTTTTCTACAGTGGATAATATATTCGTTTTTAATATATATAGATATTAATGTAATAATAAAACAGTGTAAATTATATAGCCTGTTGGCTTTTAAATAGCGTTTGATAGATAGTGTTCAGAGAGACGCTCTGTGGTAAAACTGTCAGAAAGGTTTCTTCAACAAAATGATGAATGCTCTCATGCAGATATACAGGGATGTGAAATTCGATGTTAAGGTAGACCAAAGCAGTATATCGAAATGTAGATTAGGCAATACAGAAGTCTCAGGGGTGTATTCTATCTCCGTTATTACAGATTATATCTCGGATATTCTGTTATAATGAGCGCCCCTGAAGTGGACGGTACAGCATTGCAGTACTTTTATATACTGACGGTCTAATTCTTTTATCTCTAACAAGCTCAGTAAGTTGAATAGCTTTAAAAATATATATAAAATCCAAATTAGGCCTTATTAATTAATGAAATGAAATAAGTTATGACATTACTGTGTAATTACGGTAACAAATTTAGAGTTTTTGCAATCTATAAATGTTATAAAAGAAAAACAACATTTTTGGAATTATTTTATTATTATTGTTATTATTATTAATATTAATACTATTGAGATTAAACCACACAAATTAATGATATGCTATTAATTAAATTAAATATATGATAGACAAAGTTACATTGTGTAGGTATTTTTAAACAGTTTTAAATGTAACCATGTTTATGAACTAAGCCCTTGGTATCTTTACGTTCACTAAAATAGAAATAACAGAAAGTTTCAGTTACATCGAGTATTTAAGAAGTTCATATGTTTCAATAAAACAAAAACATTTTGCTATTTAAAAACAACTGCAATGTACTAAGTAAATATACACAATTAGCAGTATAGAAGCGAACTCTACATCGACTTTCACTTGGTTTAAATTAATTTAAATGATATTATAGTAAAAACATAAACGCAAACGTTTTCTACAGGGTATTACAGAGCGCTCTTACATACAAATATATAGTAGATATTAGATTAGTGTTTCACATTTGCTATCTTCAGGACAAAGCTTTTGTTAGTTATATACACTTTATATACTGAATTAATTTATCCTTTTATTCTGAAACAACTGAGAGAAAGAAAATTAAAAAACTGAGCGGTTTTTAAGTTTTGAGTTTCAGATAAATCCCTCTCCTCTTCCTAATGACCCGGTTTCCCTGATTTTCACCATCTACATTTCTAATTTTATTTACATGGTATATACCAAGTTTTGTTGTGAAAAAGCAATTATTGGTGCCACTGGAGTAATTTTTAAATGCTGGGTTTGAGGTAAACCATTTTATTAATTGTCTGATTTCGCTGATTTTCTTTAACTAATTTGATTAATTTATTTCAATGGCATATACAGAGTTCTGTTGAGAAAAAGTAAATATGGCGGCCGCTAGAGCGTTCACACACACACACACACACACACATAAAATGACAATGAAAAATTATATATATATATATATATATATATATATATATATATATATATATATATATATAGATATTTTTCATTGTTATTTTCGGTGCCTAGTAAGTAGAGTCGATAGAGATTTGACAAAATTTTCAAAAAACCTTTAATAAGTACAACTGCAATAGATATATTCCTTTGGAATTCGCTTATAATAATATACAAGATAAAAACCTGTTTTTACATTGTGAGTCAAAAAATGTTCAGACTGCCTTCGTAAATTTCTGTTTTTACTTTAAAAAGTGAAAGTAAAATCAGAGAAAGTACTGAAAATTAAATTACCTTAACGATATATAAAAAGTCAAAGCCAAAGGTTAAATGAAAACACATTTACACACAGGGTATCAATCCATTGGCGTTTCGTTGCCTGGGTATTTTGTGTTGGAATTGCCTGTTATGCGGTTTTTGATGTAGCGAGCAAATGGGGTTTTCCACAGAGAGAGATTTAAAACATTTTCACTAAATACCTGACCACACAAAAAGCTCAAACATAAAGGGACATTAGCAGCCCCTGTCATTAGTGGATTTTGTTATTCTGATCTTTTAGTTTGTAGCTGCTTATTGCCAAACATAGCGTAACCAGTAAGTTAATGTAATGTATGTCATGATACATAGTGCGGAAAGTGACAAAACTAAACATGTTTAGTCCATTTTGTGCCTCTTAAACTATTATATAATTATTATTATTATTATTATTATTATTATTATTATTATTATTATTATTATTATTATTATTAAATAAAATATTTTACTAAAATTTAAACTCAACATTCAAGTAAGAGGGTAGATCCATAAGTTTCCGGCCTAACCATGTTCTAGCGATGATAAAAATGAAAGCTATATTTCACTTTTCAATATAGTTGCCCTTTATTGCAATAAAAATTTCACATCTTTGAATTAACATTTCAATCCCTCCCCCAAAATAGCCAGATGTCTTGTTTGCAAAATGGGCATAAACAGCATCCATCACTTCCTCACACTTAAATTTCCTTCCTCGAAGGTCCTTCTTGAGTTTTGAGAAGAGGAAATAGTCACTGGGAGCTACACCTGGGTTGTAGGGTGGATGGTCCAGCTTCTTGAAGCCACATTTCTTCACAGCTTCCTTTGCAACAAGAGCTGTGTATGCACAGACGCGTTGTCGTGATGAAAGCGCACACCACTACTCAGCTTTCCTCGCCTTTTCTCTTTGATGGAAACACGTAGTCTATACAGTAGGCCAGGATGGTACTCTCCATTTACTGTGGTGTTCCTCTCCTTGAAGTCAGTAAAGAGTATTCCTTCACAGTCCCAAAATATTGTGGCCATGATCTTCTTGGTTGACTGAGTGACCTTGGCCTTTAGAAGCGGGCTTCGCCAGGTTTACGCCACTCCATTGAATCTCTTTTGAAAGTGATCATAGTAGAGGATCATAGTTTCATCTCCTGTAACAATGATTTGCAGAACTTCTCTCTCATTGGCACGGCAGAGCTCCAAAAATGTCTGACAACAGATGACTCGTTGCTTTTGGACTGAGGAAAGAAGTCTAGGCACCCATATTGCACTAACCTTATTCATGTTTAAATGTTCATGAATAATTCGAAGGACTGTTGTTTTAGAAAGGCCAACCTTGCTGCTATTTCTGTATCTTTGAGCCTCCGGTCTTCCATAATTTCTCCTTCCACAAGAGGTAAGTTTTCAAGAGTGAGAACCTCCAGGGACCGACCTGCACGCTCTTTGTCTTCAATGTTTTCTCGAGTCATTCGAAAAAGTTTGGCTCATTCTTTAACGATAGAATATGAGGGGATGCTTCCCCATATACACCGTCCAGTCGCTTTTTAATTTAATTTGGAGTAAGTTCTTCTTTTGTGAATACTCGATAACAGCTGGAAACTCCATTTTGAACACGTCACAATCTTCTACACATGGCCTTCTTTATGTAACTATATCTGAACAACTGAATACAACAGAGCTGCAATTATTTACTTAACAGGTAAGGTAAGACACCAGATAAGGATTTTGTGAAGGCGATAATCCTGATCGGTGAGGCCGGAAACTTATGAACCTACCCTCGTATATCATAAGGGAATTTAAAAGTTCTGTGAATTAATCACAGATTGCAGCTGTAGTTTCGGGGCAGTTTCGTTACAAAAATGTGCCATCTTCCGTAGAAAGGTTTTTGTAATAATAGCTAGACTGTTCAAGAATCGCAGTAACTATAACTTTTTGTTGCAGTGCAGCTCTGCATATACGGGAAAATGACAAACTCTCTAAGGGACTCTGCATCATCGTTTTTAACAGTTTCCAAGTGAAACGCGGAGTTTAAAGGGGTTGGGGAAAGATTGGATGATGACGACCAAAATCCCTCACGATACGAAAAGATGCATGACGTGCATGTGGAGGAACGCCAATTAAAGGTGTCCGGAATTGCTGAAGCACTGGGCATTTCAGGGGAAAGCGAGTTTTGAGGGAGAATAACGCTTGAAAAAAAATATCGGCAAGATGGATGCCACCATAGCTGACCGGATCAAAAGCAAGTCAGAATGTCATTCTATGAGCGAGTTCCTGTCGATTTTATGTGACTAATGGGAGCACAAAAATACAACACTAAACAACTTCAACAGGCGCACGGGTAGTACTTACTAGGTCTGTTTCATCTAATACAAGATACTATATATTCATTATAAGCATATAGTCGGTCCTGGTGGTGTAGTGGTAACCATACTTGCCTTCTAAACCCAAGATCGCGGGTTCAAACCTGGCCAGAATCGATGAATTTTTTTCGGGCGTAAAAATCCTAAGTATGGCTTCCTTCGGAAGGGAAGTAAAGCGGTGCGTCCCGTGTCGTACATTTACGGCACGATAAGGAACCTCAAGCCTGAAAGAAGAGGCCTCTGAGCAAAATTTATCGGCCGTTTCACGCCCTGAATTGAATGGGACGCTGATGACCTGAGATGTTAAAGAGCGTCCGTAAATAAACAAATTAAAAAAAATTATAAACATATATTCAACAATAAAAATTAATGAATAAAAATAAACAAATATAACATAAAATAAGAAATACCAAAAGATTCATTTTTAAAAATATTAAAACTACGTATACAAAAGAAAACACACATCTAGATCCAGTCAATTTGTTTACTCCCCGGTGATCAGCCTTTTCACACCTAAGCTGTCTCACCTTCATCACAAAATTTACCTAATTTGTAAGCAAAGCCATCTCCCTCTGTTCCATTCTGTATACTCTTCTCTACCTTTATATTATGCCCATGGTTACCCCTACCCATAGATGGGTTTATATTCATAGTGATCTGTACCATCCCCAAGTCTAAGCAACGCCAGCCCCTATCTAGTGAATGTTTTGATGTACTGTTCCCTTCCCCATTCCGATTGTATTTTAAGCAAAATCTAATCTCTGTATGCTGCCTATTCATATCCCTCAAGATGCGCCTCTGACCCGTCATCCAAACCTGAATTATGAGGTAGGCCATGCCGCATCTATAGCATCTATAGTTGTCCCCCTGGCTGCTTGGATTGTCTTCAAATAGTTCCAAATTAGCCGCTGTAACAATCTGGATGGTGTCTTAGAGAGCTTTAATGCTGCCATCTAGTGACAATAGCTTCAAACATGTAGTACCTCCATCAATTTATAATTAATATAATTAATTACTTAGTATATGCTCCACAAAAATGTTTAAATATATTTTACTAAAGTTATTTAACTATTCTATTCCATAACGTTTGTATTTTCTTTCCCGCTCGCGTGAGCCGACGCTAATCATGTGAATTCAGTTTTAATTTAATGTAATTTCTTTGTGTTTCTGTGAAGCTCAGAGCCACAGATATACCGACACACTCTGGACATCGGAATTGAGTTTCTTTTCTTTGTGGTTCCGTATTGCCTGCACGGGAGACAATTTGTAGTGTTCGATATTGCTCCCTTTGAAACAAAGGTGACGTCAGATGAAAATGCTGAAGACAAAAGAACACTCATTTCTCCTTTTCACTCTTTTTTTTTCTGCTTTCTATTTTCTTCACCTGTCTTTGTCACTTCTAACTCTTCTTTTTTTTTAATAACCCTTTTGTTGTTCGCTCTTCAAGTCACTTCAATTGTGCCAACTTTCTTATTTTTCTTTTCCCACCTCCTTCTTGCTACTTTTAAGAGAACATTTTGTGGAGCGGTTGCAAAGTTGTATACTTACAGATAATCGTTGTCTTCTGTCTATTTTTACTCATCCGCGATTTAAAAAAGTTTGTTATTTTATTATTTTGAAGACTTTTAACATTAAAATTGTCTGAACTCTGTTCTTATAAAATTAATATTAGATAATTCAAATTGAAAACTCACAAACTGGCATTAAGACATTATGTCTTTTTAATTTCCCAAACCTACAAACCGCCACGGGTGGCCGAGGTCGTTAAGTCTCGGACTCATGAGCGGGAGGTCTGGGTTCGAATACCGCCAGGACCGTCCTTCCTGACGGAGGTTTTTTCCAGGTTTTCCTCAGTCCTCATAAATGGCAAATGCCGGGGAGGTACCCTAAACTTAGGCCTGGAACGATTCCTTCCTTAAAAATAAATCCTTTCCCAATATATATATTTCATCTCATCTATCATCAGTGTCCATCGCCTGTGGTGCCTCTGTAGCAAAAACGGGCGTTAAACACTACTCAATCATTCAAACCTGCAAGATTGTCCCCTCTTTGTAAGGTTTTAAATGTGTTATACGTTCATTGGTTTAATGTATGTAAATGTTTTAATGAAATAATTTCAAACAGAAGAAACTTGCGCCCTACTTGCTCACTTAGGCGGTAACATTTAGTTCTGATTTGGTTTTTTTTCCAACTTGAGGAGAAAGACCGTCTATAGGAGGGAGGCATTTTCGGAACTTATAATTTGAGATGAGGGAAACAAGCAGGTGACTGGAGCCAGGGACAACGATTAAAGCATGTAGGCAAGGTCCTTAATGTTTTCCAAATATTAGTCGGTCTTGGTGGTCTAGTGGTAACCAACCATACTTGCCGCGTAAGCCCAAGATCGCGAATTCAATCCCTGATTTTTTGGGCGTAAAAATCCTTCGAAAGCGAAATAATGAATTGAATTTACTTCCACTTAATAATACAACAAACTTCGACAGTACTGTTTTACATCACTCAGTCATACAACCACAGTCACTGTAGTAAATCTTCCCGAGTTGTGCAACCACGTGGCCCGAATAGTTTCAACCTTGCGGTTACTCAACTATCAGGCAACTTACATCTGAAAATTAACTCAATCAAAAACCAACTTAAATTTGTTTCTGCCAGATTTGGTTTCTCATTTCTTGCTTATTTTGTTTTAACCTTGTCTAAATAATTCCCAAACTACAAGATTTTCTACCTTGTTTTCATATCCAACAACTTATTTCCCCTTATCTCTATTGGTAAGTTACCCACTTCTCAGTTCCAAGTTTAGCTCTCATTTCTTTAGTTTCTCTTCATTTCACAATTGCATGCCGGTAACTGTCTTGCATTCCACACATCGGACATTTCTCTACATTTAATCCTCCTCTTATTACTTTCAGATTCACTACCCATGCAATTCCCTTCATCGTCTACTTGTCACCTACATCCACATAATTCTCTCTGCCCCATATTTCCTTTAACCCCCTGTAAACCCTCAATGACTTTTTTCTACTAAAGCTACTTAATATCTCCTGTCTTTCCATATCATCAATTCTTAGTTTAATTTCTCTCCAAAAACCTCTTTCTTTTACTTTCTCTATTATGCCACATATCCAAGTCAATTTTTTCTATAATCTCCCTGATTCTACTAACCCAAGTATTTTCTCCCCTCAGTTTCTCTTGCATCACTAGACAGTGTTTCCAAATAACAATTCTCTTCTAAATTCTTAATCCTAAACCAATATTTCAGAGTTCTTTCAAAAGGGAAGTAAAGCCGTGGGTTCCATGTCGCAGATTTACGGCACGTAAGAGGACCTCAAGCTTGAAAGAAGAGGCCTCTGAGCAAAATTTACCGACCGTTTCACACCCTGAATTGAATGGGACGCTGATAACCTGAGTAAGAGCGTCCGTAAATAAAAAAAAACAATTCCAGATATTAAGTCTCAAACGCCGACAAGCCTGTCACTGCGAAAGTTTAAAGATGAGGAAAAGTGAACATTAACTCACTTAAAAGGAATGTTGACATGTGGTAGCCCCATCCCTTACGAGTAAATCGGTACCATGTAGCGATTCTCCCCACTCCCGCATTCCAGAGTGTGAGAGTAAACAACTCCTCCCGTGCACAGTAAGCCAGTCGTTACGATGGAGCTGGAGAGATAGTATTTTCACGCTATGATTCTTTATGATTTCAAGGGTGATTTAAATGAGTCTCAAAGCCTGGAGCAATTGCTCTAGAGCAACAGTTTCGCGCTATTTGTGGAATTTAAAAGGAGCCGAACTTCACTGCAAAATGGGGAGAGAAGTGGGCGCACCCAAAAGCAGTGACTGAGGAAAACATTACCGTGGTGGAAAAAAATGGTACGCAAAGCAATCGCGTAAGGCCATCTCGACAGCTCTCCAGATTGCATCGCCAGAAGTAGCAAAAACCTTGCACGATCATCTCTCTAGATAACCACTGCTGATGAAACTTGACTGAGAGCAAACAGCAAGCCTCTGTGTGGAAATCTCCATTATTGCCAACCCCAAAAGTGGTTGCTTCTACTGGAAAAGTTGTGCTCATCTCATTTCTTCGATATTCAAGCAGTATGCACACACAACTGTAACTGATCAATACTGCAGAGATGTCGGGTAAACTCTGCAAAAGTCCACCTTTTCATGAAAAAAGCTTTTTCCCACAGTAAAGAAACACCTTCATAGGAGACTTTTCCAACATCAGAAACAGCAGTGATGAAGGCTGCAGAGACGATTTTTGACGGATATTTCAAAAAAATTGTTTCTAGCATATGTCTTTGTATATTTGCAGAAATGCATCCCATTAACGGCGACTATTTTTAGAAACACCATCAAAACTATGAAGGTGAGTGAAGGTGTTTTGTCCCTAAAAACTATGAACATTCTTTATTGAACAGCCCTCGTATATAAATTACGGTCAGAGTTGCCAGAAGTATTTGTTTTAAAAGTTGAGGTAACCAACTGTGTAAAACAATACTTTGTTGTTCGTTGCTTAAACGCGAGATCAGAGGGCCTATACTGCTAATATAAAGTTTCGTTTTTCTCATACCTTAGTGAAACTTTTACTGATTATTTTTCATTGTATTATAAGTTATTAGCTCTAGTTTAGAAAATGTCTTTATAAAAAAAGTCATTTTTGTAACAGGCTTTCTTTTTTTATATAAAAATAAAATTATGTTAGCATCCATGACAATGATGTTCTTATGCATATAACCTAAAACTAGAGCTCAGCAAACGATGTAATTATGTAGGACAGCTGTAAAAATTTCATGCTCCGGTCTTCACTAGTTTATGTTGTGACATTATCACTTGCGACTAAAATAGCGTTAAGTTAATGCAACTAATTTTCAAATTACATACTAATCCAATACTTGCACCTGGCATCTTCACACAAAGTAAAATTACCACCGCACATGTTACAAGGGTGGTGGCTTCACTCAACACTATAGATCGGTCCTGTGGTGTAGTGGTAACCATACTTACCTTCTAAACCCAAGGTCGTGGGTTCGATCCCGGCCAGGAACCGATGGAGTTTTTCGGGCGTAAAAATCCTAAGTATGGCTTCCTTCGGAAGGGAAGTAAAGCCGTGGGTCCCGTGTCGTATATTTACGGCACGAAAAAGAACTTCAAGCCTGAGAGAGGAGGTCGCTGAGCAAAATTTGTCGGCCGTTTCACGCCCGAAATTGAATGGGACGCTGATGACGTAAGGTTAAAGAGTGTCCGTAAATAAATAAAAAAAAAAATTCAGCACTATAATTAAAATATTCAAGCTATTCACTATATTAATATTTCTTTTGTTGTCTTTAATAACCTCCATATGATTACCAGATATCTTTTCTTGGAAGCACTAGGGGGAATTTAAATAATATCATCAATGAATTACTCTCTTCAGAAATTGTCTATTGTTTTTATTATCACCACTACCATGCTTTATTGGATTTTTAATAGTGTTTAACGCCCGTTTTTACTACGGAAGCACCACAGGCGGTGAACACTAATGATACATGAGATGAAATGATATATATTGGGGAAAGATTTTTTAAGGAAGGAAACGTTCCAGGTCTAAGCTTACGGTACCTCCCCGGCATATGCCATTTATGAGGACTGAGGAAAACCTGGAAAAAACCTCGGTCAGGGAGAACGGTCCTGGCGAGATTCGAACCCCAGACCACGCTCACGAGTCAACGCCTTAACGACCTCGGCCACCCCTGGCGGTTTTGGATAGGCTTTATAATACCTAGTTCCTTTGTTTTAATTTTTTATATAAATCCTGATAGATCTAGTCATGATATTAAATGTTTTAGGAAAGAAAACTCGGATGTATAACTTGTAAAACTCGAAATTAACACAAAAATTTCCAATTGCTTCAAAAATGAAACACAAAGTAGCCATTACTGTTATTGACATTTTAAACACTAATTTACATACAAAATACATCAAATCGCAGCTTCTAAAACAAGTGGTTTTAAAGATATTTTCATTTTTGTGCAATAGTGTGAAGTATTAAAAACACATAAAACATATTATGTAAGTAAAAGAACTTGCAATTTTTTCAATAAACGATATACTAAATTAAGCAGAATATTTGGAACAAAGAACTAATTTTTTCCACCCAAAAATTTACGTCTGATCTTACGTTAAATTAACTGTAGTAACCGATAATAATGTGAAATGCAGTATCTATTGATAACAAAATGGATCACCACACACAAATAAGACACCAATAATAAGGTAAATTTTTTCGCAAAAAAACCACTTTTTCTCATTAAAGTGCAGAAAAAAAAAACGGTTCTAGATAAATGGTAGCGGGGAAAAAAATCCTCTAAATGGAACAATATTTACTAAAAAAAGGGTTCTGTGTTGTTCTTTCCTCTTCACAAAAAATAAAAAAAAAACGAGCATCGTTGACGCTGCTATCGCGTGATTAGGCAGGCTGGCTAGCAACGTATTCCAACTCATTACGATCGGTTAAAAGTTTGCGTTACCATGCTGCTCACACTTGCGAACTAGTACGAGTAACAAATGTCGGGAACGTGCGCGAACTAAGATCCGGTGCGCAGTTCACATCTGGGTTTGTGTGCTTCCCTCGTGTGGGGAATATAAAGACGTATCGTTTGTTTTGGGCAAAATAATTCTACACAACTCCGTGCGTTGCAACTCTGCGAGACGATAGCAAGCGGCTTTTGTTCCTCTTGCTACTGCCAACCTCACAACGGCGAGAAAGTTGTAAATATTGAACACGACTGCATTATTTTCATATTTACATAAAATTAAGTATAAACAATCTAAAGAGAAGCTGGTAATTTAGAAAGAAAACAAAATGTATAATTATTAAAAGTAAAAAATATTACATATGTAATATTTCTACAAATATTAATAACCTGAGAAAAAGTTAGAAATAAATATAACTTCATTTAATCAGTAACTAATTTATACGTTTTCCTAGTATTCCTATCGGCGTTATAGACTGTTCTTTAAGTTACTGACACACTAGTGCGTTACGATTACACAAAAGTAGGAGTCAAACAAGTACATCATTTTCTTCCTTTTCGATGCACTTGGGCTAAGCGATGCGTAAACCTCGAGAAGAAGATTTTTGGTTGGTCGCCAACTATTTATGCTTCCCTCGCTTCTTCGTCCGTAGAAAATCGACGACTTCGTCTGTTCAAAAAAAAAAAAAAATGACAGACGAAAGGGTTAAGATATGGGCTGTAGGTAGGGTGTTCCAGCAACTTGAGACCCAAAACGTTAATGGTTTCAACGGTCTGGCCGACCACATTTACTTTAAATTTTGTCATTAAAGTACTGTTGATCAAACAAGGTAGATTCCCTTCAAACTGGAGCAATTCTCTGAAGCAATTCTGCATTTTAATAGTATTTCCTTATCTCCTAAGAGTTTCCAAATTCATTCCCCAAAGTTCTGAGACTAACTTCAATGCCACCTCTTGTAAAACTGGAAAAAATATTAATAAATGTTTATTATTAATTTTTAGTAAATGTGCACTTAATGGTTTCAGTTTCCTCGTTGCTGGAAATATTTATTGCATCACCCTCAAAATATTTATGTTTTTCTCTTCATTCTCATGTAGAAATATCAGAATTTTGAAATGTTACTACAATTGTGTTTCTAGGTATAATCCAAATATTTTAAGTCTAAAAATATGACAATTTGATGCTAATCCTCTTTATATCTGTTAAAAGTATATGTAAACATAAAGCTGAAGAAAATCTCAAATTTTATGACCAGTGCTGTAATTAAATTGTATAAACCTGATGATTTTCTTGTTTAATAAGTCTTTAACACATAAAATAAGTCATTCTTATTGTAAAAATACTGTATCATTACTTTATGTTGTCTTCACGAACTTTTATAATGGCATTACTCGTCTGGGCATTGAAAGTATTAAATGTTGACTTGGTCAGGCGAAATCTCACTAAACCACACCCTATGGATGGCTTCAACCAGCTCTTTCTTATTTATTTGCTACAGCATTGCCAATTATCTTTCAACAGTTCTCAATGGGGTTGAGATCTGGGCTGTTCCCTAGCCATGCTCAAGAAAACTTCCAACTTAAATTGTAACTTTTCTTTACAACTATGTGGATGTAACATTAATTTAGTAAAGAGTGGTTTTCTTTAGTAAAACTAGCAATGTTTCAGCAAGGTACTCATTTTTATTGCTCTATGACATGTTGCGGAGTCATCCTGGAAAGTGAAATTTTCTAGTGATACAAACTGCTTGACATTAAACTTTATCTTAAAATCATTATGTCCTCAACAAAATGTAACAACCGAGATCATCTGGGAACTTCACTGTTGAGTCCGCTCTGGCATTAAATTTTGATTCATCTGAGAAGATGGCTTTACTCCACATCTCTTCATTGCAATTGATATCTCCCTTGACTCATCCTAGTTGGGTTTTCTTCATTTTAACTGTCAAAAGGGCTTCTTCCGTCTTCTAGCAGGAGACTCACTTCTGAAAGTCTGTATCTGATGGTTCTGCTGCAAACCATCACCCTAGAAGCTTCTACTTACTCTCTTTTCAATTTCACTGAAGTCATGTGCCGGTTTTTCAGACAGATCCGCTTCAAAACGCGGTCATTAGCAGCAGTAGAAAAAGTATTTTTCTACCTCTTCCTTTAATTCTTTCCAAATTCCCAGTTTTCTTGTATTTAGCCAATAATCTTGACACAGTGGACTGGTTAAATCCTATCTTTGATACAACATGTCGAGTATAAAGGCCCTCAGAAGCTAATGAGACAATTACACTCTTTTTACGAGGAGTTAATTCAATTCCTTTGTCCGTTTTGTGCAGCTTTTATTAAACACACATCACGGACTACTACATTATAACCAACAATAAAGGTAGTAATATCACAATAATGGAAAATACTTCGAAGTTCTGTTGCATCAACAATGCATAATCACTCATTGATAAAACAAAATGAAACAGTCAACCCATTATTGATATCAGGTAAGGTAAATGTAAAAATACACAAAATTTATAGGTGATACAATACATTTTTCCATTTTTTTCATTCAGACGCGATTTGACAGCCCATATATTTTTTTTTTTTTTTAATGTTTTATAAAATATTATCTCTCATTTAATAATTTAATGGGTACAAAATAATCTACTGTCTTAATATCATCTCAAGTATTACAAAACTTGCTGACTTTTTACACTTTACATAAAACTAGCGCTGTTTGAAGGGCCCCAGGTGCGGAACATCCCGCCTGCAGTCGTATAGCCCTTTAATGTCGCTTCTTTTTCACCTGGAACATTAAATGCAAACTTGACGAAAAGTTAAGCTAAGTACTTTACAAGGTTCGTGCAGAATGTAAAGAGCGTCTTGCAACATAAAGAAACCATCTACTTTGTTCCTCACGTGCGCATTCTTTTGTTCTGAAGAAACACGCAACTTGTGAAATAAGCATTTCTCTGCCTCAGGGTGCAACATCGATCCTAGTTAAACTCTTCTCACAGCTTAACTACCTCATAAAAATACACAATATATCTACCAGACCCTCCTTTCATTTACCTCTGCATGACCTCTTCATTTGACTTAAATTTGTGTCCAATCAGCTCATGATAATGTTCAGTCCACTGAAGAACGGCAGATAATGACGTAGTTAAATTATTTCAGTACTTTCTAAGTGTTTACCATGCCAGAAACATTAATAACTTATTTGGAAATCAGTTTTGACCAAATATGTTAAACACAAACAAATTTGCAGTGCAGATACAGACATATTACTGACAGATATTGAAGATGTTTGAATGAAATTTCTTAATCACGTGATTTGTTTTTCCCTCTTATTTTAGAATTTCTGAACTAAAATTTAAAGGGGGTAATATTTCAATCTTGCTGTTTTTATTTACCTGCCTTTTTGTTATGTATAAGCAACCAGGGGCGAAGGTTGACATACTCAACATTTGTTTGCTGCCTTATACAAAAGGCATTCAAAAACAAAGTTTTGAAATCAACCTATCCATTGATGGGCAATAGTGTCTACTAAAAGATAACTAAAGCAGCTGGCAACAATGGACATGTATAAGTGCACGTTTAAACTTGCATAGTCACTGTCTTACAGTATGTTCAGTTCAACAGCTGATGAAAAATCATGAATCTTTCTAAAGAAAACTTTACAATCTACATTTTCACACGCTATAAGCAGGTGAAAGAGCGAAAAACATCCACGCGGACTTGGTAACTGTTCATGGTGATCAAGTTCATTGCAAGACAGATTCGATGATTTGAAAGAGGGCTAGAGACTTTGAAACACAACCCTCGCTCTGCCCGGCCTCGGGAAGCTGTGAACGAGCGAACAGTTCAAAGAGTGAAGCAAAGTGAACTTGGTGAAGCAAATCCGACATATTACTGTTGAAATGATAAATATGAAGTGGGTGTCAGTGTTGGCAGCAGTGACAATATACTCCTTTAACATTTAAAGCTGCGAAAAATCTGTGCAAATTGGGCTCCACATTCCCTAACCGATGAAGAGAAGAAGAGAAGAAAGGAATGTGCAAGGAAACTACTGAGCATGTTTTCACCAAATGATTCTAAACATTTGACAGATATATACAAGGTGATGAAAGTTTGTTTTATTTCTATATCACCACAAATAAAGCTCAGAACTGTGTGCAGGTAAATGAGAATGACCCAAGACCAGTTAGTTGTTCTTGACAAGATTTTCGTTCTCGGAAGCGAATGTTCACTGTTTTCTTCAACTATGAAGAACCATTAGTGGTTGACTGTAAAAGGAATGAAAATGAATGAGGAATACTGATACTTGTATTTAGGTTCCTTTATTTGAAGAGCTGAGGGGGCGGCGTCCAAAGACAGGAACTTCAGGCTGTTGTTTTGTACGACAATGCGTCTCCTTACAGAACAGCTGCAAATTTGAGCGAACTGAAAGTCATTTTTGGAGCTCTGCCGTGCCAACGAGACAGAAGATCTGCTAATCATTGTTAAAGGAGATAAAACTGTGGTCCTCTACTGTGATTCCTTGTCCAAAACAGAATCAATGGAGTGGCGTAAACCTGGCTAAGCACCACCTCTAAAGGCCAAGGTCACTCAGTCAACCAAGAAGATCGTGACCACAATCTTTTGGGACTGTGAAGGAATACTCTTCATTGACTTCAAGGAGAGGAACAGGGGAGCGCTATGCTGGCCTACTGCACAGATTACGTGCTTCCATAAAAGAGAAAAGGCGAGGAAAGCTGAGTGGTGGTGTGCGCCTTCTTCACTATAAAGCGCATGTTCACACAGCTCTTGTTGCAAAGGAAGCTGTGAAGAAATGTGGCTTCAAGGAGATCGACCATCCACCCTACAGCACAGATGTAGCTCCCAGTGACCATTTCCTCTTCTCAAAACTCAAGAAGGACCTTCGAGGAAGGAAATTTAAGTGTGAGGAAGAATTTATGGTTCTGTTTATGCCCATTTTGCAGACATGACTTCTGACTATTTTGGGGAGGGGGGATTGGAATGTTAATTCAAAGATGTGAGAAGTGTAATGCAATAACGTGTAACTATATTGAAAAGTGAAATATAGTTTTTGTTTTTATCATATCTAGAAAATGGTAAGACCTGAAACTTATGGACCTGCCCTCATATCTTTAAAAATGTTATAAACAGTTGAGTTAAACATCAAAAATTCTTCTTAAGAAAGACAGTATTTGCACAGTAAAGGACAGGAGCATTAATGTTATAATAAAACATTTGAGGAGACGAATCATGTAACATACGGTTTTTTTCAATATACTTCATGAAATTTGATTAGTATTTATATTATTACAGTCACAACGGCATAGTTTTGAAGAAAACAAACCTTTGTGAAAACATTATACAATTCTTATCCTGGCATATTTAGTATAAATTTGTTTCTCCATTAATTTCGACATCCCATTTCTAAGCCTACTATATATAAATAGCAACGCTTCGCCACAGTATTTCATAAATGTTGGCTGTGGAATTTTCTAGAACCGCGCTTGACGAAGCACGTAAAAAGTCTAGAGGCAAATTCTGGCCTTTTCTTTTTCAAATCGATTTCTTGACAAATCCTAGCGATTCATCACCCCTTATTTCCCTACAAATCAAGGGCAGTTACAACCAAACTCTTTGCCCCCAGCCTTAGCTTGAAAACACCTTCAAGTACAATAAGGGGAGGGAGGGATAACACTTGATGATTTTGAATAAGTGATGAGGTGCATTATTAGTTTCACTGTTGTTAATTTTAGTCATTATATTCTTTGTGTGTATTAAGGCGAAGGATTTGGTGATTATTACGAACGACGCCAGGACCGGATACTTTGACCCATAAAGTTAGTTCTCTCGTGCACATAGCCTTTTTTTGCACTTACCGTGGATGTTAACGATACTATCGTTAATTAACGTGAGTGGATATTCATGAAAATGAATAATACAACAAACGTGGTCGCACTAGGCAATGTGGAAATGCGTGACATTGCCTTTTAACACGCAAAAGTTTGTGTGATTTTTACTGCAGCATGGCATAATGTCATAGAAATGAAGAAAACTCTTCCAGCAAAAAGGATATAAATGTCTCTTAGAACTTTTGAGCACTCTGAGAAACGTGGTATCAAGATTTTCTTCTTTAAAGAAGCAGCGAGCAGTTGAAATACTCGAGGTAGATAACTGCGCTGATTTCTTTGCAAGAAAAAAGAAAACCCCACTATACTGTTGTCCACACATGCAATAAACATCAAAGTCACGCTATCATAAAGTGAAATAAAGTGTAATTTAAAGCGATATGCTTTTTAACTGCCATTTTCGGTGTTGGCGTTATTGAATAGGCTACAGAGAGAAAGGTGCTAACACAGATAAGCGTCATGAAATATTTCAAAGTTTACCAGGAGCTTTCAAACGTGGAAATTGCATCTGCGAGTACATGAGGTGTTTTGCTTCTTCCATGAATGATTTCATTTATTGACAACATTCTCATAGTTTTGATGATCTTTCTCAAAGTAGTACATACAATGCAATGTCCCAGCGTTTCTGCCAGTCTTCAAACACAAGCTGGGAACCATTTTTTGACATATTCTTCAGAATCGCCTTCACTGCTTCTGATAATGAAAAACTTGTTTCACGAAAATGTGGCGCGAAATGACCTTGCAGAGTTTTCAGGATATCTCTGTACTACAGCCCATCTACTGCAAACTATTCCTTGAATGCCGAAAAATGAAATGATAACTGTCACAGCAGAAGCAGCCATTTTTGTTTTTGGTGTTAGTAATGATGGAAATTTCCATTTAGAGCTTTGCTGTGTGCTCACAGCTTCAAAATGATGTACCAAAGTTTCATCAGCAGAATCTCCGCATCTTCCTGTAACATCATCTCCATTTGCAAGCAAATCTTCACGCAAACATCCTTGGAAATATCAGTCTTGGAACCCACCGTACACATACACCTCTCATATGCAACTTTTCAGTTAACAACGTGTGGGTGGCACCCATTGAAATCTTCGGAATTTCTAAAAGTGTTCTTAATGTTATTCGACGATTCTGTCTTACAATGGCAGCAGGGGTGTTAATGTTTTCTCTAACGAGAACAAACTGGACCTTCGCGTCTACCTTTCTTTGAAATGTATTGCCTCTCCTCTATAATAACAAATTAAACTATCTTCGAGCTATGGTATAAGTAAGAACAAATTCTCTAGCCAAGGTCTCCTGTAACATTATATAGGTTTTTGGTGAGACGAAAATAGAATTTCAGAGCAGCATATTGCTCATAGCATGTCACCTCCATTTTTATGTAGGAGGAACTGAACATGTCTCAACTTGCGGTCGCGGGTGTGCGTTATTGTTACAACATTTAAAGTTTCAAATAACAACACACCATTAAAACACAGTGTTGCCTAGTTGCAAACTTCGAGATATCAAGGATTTAGAAATTCGAGGACTAGCACAACCAAAATATGTTTCATGAAGCACTACAGGTGTTGATAATTGGTACTACACATGTAACGTCACTATTTCAAAGCTAAGCGACTTCCGTGATATAACAGTCATATTTCCTCCATCACTCACACAGCGGAAACTCACGGAAATTAACGAAACGTAACGTGAACGTTATTCTACACGTGAGACTCTGGAATCTTTTATCATTGCTAAAAGTTTTTATGAAGAACTGAATTAAAGCGTTAAGCAAAAGAAACTACCCTAATAAAGTAAATTATGGAACATAAACTAAACAACTGTAAAGAATATATCCATTAACTGACAATATAAAGAAACTATTTCTACAATATATTCCTATTTCTATTTGTGTACTGTAAGGGCTGAAAGTCTTAAAACATTTTGTGAATTTTTAGACCAGGAGTACAAACAAGTTTTAGAGTATAGCTTTACGTCTTCCGACTAATTTGTTCTCTGAAATCATATTTTGAATCTGAAAATAAATACCCATTTCTTATCAAATAATTCTTAAAAATCCTTTATCAGAGTCATGGCTGTACTTTCTTCACAACCAAGCATCAACTTTTCGAAGAGTAGAGGGTCAAACAATTACAGTTTTTGAGGTAATTTCTGTGTTAAATTATTTAAAAACTAGTGCAGTTTCCAAGGGTGAAGATGTTTTTAAAATCAGCTATCAGAACAATTCTGGTAAATTGTAAAAGGGGGGTTTATCATCAGAGATTGCAAAATTTAAACATTGTGTCCATACATTTTATCAAACTGCAGCTGAATATTTCTATAAATGATGCGCACATTGAGAGTTTGCGGGACTACAGTTGAGTAACAGTTAAGATAGGAATACCCCAGTGAAGGATATGCAAAAGACTGAAGATTTCATTTGCTAAGTGGCTCCTTTACCTATAACACATGATATCGGTCTGTATCAGGAGTATGTATATATTAAACAATACATAGCACTGAAAATAGTGGAAGGAACATCACCTAGCGACTGTTTGGTACAAATTATTTCACATTTTAATGTCAACAATGCGCCTTATTCCAGTTTTCTTAAAATGTTGAACGTTCTTCTTTGTTTACCTGGAACTAACGACCTCACTGAACGAGTGTTTTCTTACATGAAGGGTTTGTGAACAAGTGACAAGAACGCTCTTTCATTAATAAGGTGAACTTTAATCACATCTTTGTAAACTTTTACAAAATGCTGTGTGATAAAAAGTACTGGTTAAAGGAGATCCATTCATCAGATAAATATCGATGAATGCTGCACTAATAATTCTACAGGATTGTTTGCCTGGAATGAATACAATAAGTTACACAGTAATTGTTTATTTATTTTTAGTTTCCAAACCTAAGTATTTATGACAAAATGATTTTATCACCTATTTTACTGTTTTCTTGTTTTAGAAATATCCAATAAGGGCAAGATATGTTTGTGTCGATTGAAAGTATTAATTATATAATTTTTAATTGTGTAACAAAATATAATTTATGGATTATGTAACTATTCGTTGGTGCACACAGTTTTTACTGAACATAATTTTCGCTTGTGAAAAGCAATTGCAGCAAGCTTCTTAACACGATAGTATGCGACAGTCACATTTCATTTCTTCGTATATTTTGTCATACGCACACGTTACTCGCACAACCGTAACACGATTTTCACATGAATCTTAGTAACAGCTCATTATAAACATGAGCCAGTACATCGCCGCCCAGTATCGAACCCAAGCTTCGTGAGGCCAATAAGCAAGGAAACGATAGCAACGCCAATTACTACAATCAACGGTTGCATGTCGTGCGTCAGGCAAGCAAATTGAATATGCAGCAATTGCACGAAATACTACGTCACAACATATCGTGATAATGTACGGGTTAATCATCCGTGACTTGAGCGAGTTTTATTTGAGCGGCGCTGAGATTTCGCCAGTGTCATGTTGGATAAGCACGCACTGCCAGCGTATTTCACAATTAATCCGCCTACATCTGGCGATAGTTTTAATAATAACGTTTATTACAAATTCCAGGGAGCTTACAGCTTCGCTTGTGCTAAAATCCTCCCTGGAAAGGTTTCACACGGGTACAGTATGGTTGTTTACTGTTTTCATTTCCAGATATATGGTTTTGAGTATAGAAAAAAACATTTTATATTAGTTTGAAATGTAGAAAGTTATAGAGACATTGTTGAGTAGTTTGGCAGCCCTGTATCCCCTCCACTCCCCTGCTCCAAAAAACTGCGCGCACTGTTTTCAATTAATACACACATTGTTGCAATACTCTCGATGTGTGGATATAGTAAAAATAAATGCAATGCTATTACTTCTAAAATGATAAGGTAAGCATTTACTTAAACGCGTTTTGTTACTGTGTATGTGGGATAATACATTCTTCGAAATTATAATATTTAATTTCGTTACGTAGTTCATTTACAACGTAGAAAATAGGCACATCTTAAGTGAAAACAAAGATAGACGAGCAATAAATTGTGGATAGTACATGGGCGGCAGTGCATTCGAATGTTTCTTACTATCGGGTAGTAAACGATAGTGAAGGTATACAACCAAATCTTTTCTTTTGATATTCGGAAATAATATCGTTAGTTAAATATAGTTTTATTATAAGTAAAATGTTTTATTAGGTTATAAGCATGTAATATGCTTGTGTGATTACCAACATGATCTAATATGCCGTGATACAAATGTAACTTGCAAACAGCTATTAAGAAACAAACTGAACCATTAGTGTATTGACATCCGAGATTCAATTCTTCCATATTTTAGTGGAGAAACGCCTAACAGCTAGCCAACAAAATGAGATATGACATTATTATTGTATCAGGTTTGTTATAATCAGAACAACGAACTTTCCCCCATTGGCGATAAAACTTCCAGTTAAAATTAAAAAGCGCATTAACAATGACGGACTACATTACCATTTTCTCTCACAAATCAAACTATTGAGGCTGAAAATTGAAATATACTTTATAAAAATGAGATATCCCTGATTCGATTACTACCGAGCTGTGTAACCCATTAAAATTACATGCTGATATATCCTGATTAAGAGAATTATGACAGCGTCTCCGTTTGTTTTCTGCCAGCAGGGACAGCACCTTTGATATTCCTCCTCTAAAATCCGCTCTGAGTTAAATGTAGTTCTCAATGAATCTGATGCCCTTGCTATCACCGCAGATAACATGTGTGTATATTCATTAATTAAAATGTTAACGTAAATGAAAATTTATCTTTTATTTTCACAACACATGAAATTCCAATTTTGTCCCTGAAATAAAAGGTACTTATGTAGAACCCTTTAATTAAAGTGAGTAAATCGACACGCACGCACACACAGTGGTTTCAGGTTTGCTTGTTTATTGTGGTTTCTGAATGAATATCTCAACGATTATTATTATTATTATTATTATTATTATTATTATTATTTTATTATTATTATTATTATTATTAATGTTACTCTATTTTCTCCTAAATGCCTACTTTGTGTTTAGCTGAGGATATAAAGTGTTTCTGAATTTTACTGGAACACAAAAACCTACGTTAAGGAGCTGGTTACCGCAGCATAATTCAACAATTATTGTAAACAGTTGTCCGCGAAAACAGTAGTTTCCCGCGCTATAAAGCTGTTTTTCCATATGATGCTTATTTTCCCATAATCTAAGAGGGACAAAGAGAAAACTATATCGTAAAAAGATGTGAATGGTGTTCCGCAAAACCACTAAATAAAACAAACATTTGTCCAGAGGCAAATTTCACACCAAATATACCATCTCCAGTTAATTTTTTTTAAATTTATTTAATAGTATTTTTTCACACAAGAATGGCCTTACATAACCGTACATAATAAAAAGAACAAAAACAAAAACAAGAAGGAAGTAAAAATTACCCGATTTAATGCTGCAGTTTTAACGTAACTATGAATTATTATTCGGTGGCATTCTTTTGAAAAATTGTCCAATACTGCATAACGTACAGGGTCATTGTTCCGAATAATTCGATTCAGCATAAAAGTTTATTGTATAACCTAACCTGTACAAAGTTTTAACTCACAGGAGCGAGTACTGCCAACATAATAGCCAGCCACCAAAAATCTTGTGACTTAAATTCCAGGGACAGTAAAAGTTCTCGGCCTGACCAAGAAAAGACAAGATTTAAGAGATTTTTTTTTTTTTTGTAATTTTTCAAATAAGTCATCTTGCAAATCAATACATTTAATCAAACGACTTTTCAACTTTTTAATACCCTCAGTAAAATAAGATTTGTCCATTTTTGAAAAATATACGTCTGTCTCAGCTTCAACATCCAGTCATTTCTTCACGATAGGAACAAAAAGTAATCGCTGAGAGCCAAATCAGGAAGCATTTGGAAGCGAACAGAGATCATACAGTTTTGCAGCAACAATCCCACACTTGTGTGAAGACGCATTATCGTCATGAAAGAGAAATTTCTTTTCCGCAAGGTATTGACGTTTAGCTTGAATAGCATCCTTCAATTGGTTCAATAATGAAGCGTAATACTCCCCGGTGATTGTTCTGGAGGTTGTCTACGAGCATCACACCATGAGAATTCTAGAAAACCGTAGTCATGACTGCAGATGGAACCGTTTTTTGCTTTCTTTGGTGCACTTTCACCTGTTGCCACCCACTGTTTGAACTGCTCCTTAGTCTCTGGCCTATCCATGTTTCATCTACTGCTATGAAATTCGCAGAAACTGACTATAATTACGTTTAAACAATTCTAAACACTCTTGCGAAATATTCGTTCAAATGCATTTTTGGTTCATTGTTAAAAAGCGCGGCGCCTATCGAGCGAAAATCTTTCTCATACCCATAACTTGGTGTAAAATGTAATGAACAAGACTTACGAGGTCTATGCAATGTCAGCCAACTCGCCCATCTTCAATCGGCGATCAATGAGTACGGCATTGTGAATTTTTGTCACAATCACATCGGTCGTAACATTATTGGGACGCCTTGAACGCTCATCAATTTGAATAAATGTCGACCAAACTTAAATTCAGCAGCAGCCCACTTTCTACCCGTCGAAAATGAAGGGGAAGAATCCTTTGATGTAGAATCTAATTTCTTTTGTATTTCTGTTAGGGTTAAAACCTTCAAAACGAAATACTTTATCACAGCTAGTATTTCAGTTTGCTCCATTTTGTAGAAAATGTTAACACTAGTTTGTTAACGACACAAACAAGTGACTACACTTATGCGTTGGAAATTTCACAGCGCGGCATCTAAAATAGTAATTTGACCATCTTTACGACATCTCTGAGTCAAGCCGAGAACATCAAAACACCTCTCGTAGCCCATGTTTCGGAATACTTGTAGGCGGAAATAATTATTAGGGGTTTGATGACATACACAGCCTGATAGCTGTTTAATTTATTTAAAGTAACAATAATTCGATCGCACGAAATGTCTAAGTGGTTCCTTCTATGTACATTGTGGTTTTCTGCAAAAGTTTTTTTTTTAATTTATTTATTCAGTTTATGTTATGCTGTCATATGCTTTTTTTTTTTTTTTTTTTTTTTTTGTTCAACATCTGGAGAGGTTACTTAAATGGACAAAAATGTTTTTAATTTTAAATTGCTTACTTAATTATAACATATTAAAATGGAAAATGATAGTACAAAGCACATAAATATTAAACATATAAGTATCTTAAAGCTGGTATTCAAACTGAACAATACAAGGAAAGCAGTTTTAAATAATATAATCCGCCTTGCTCACCCAAGCACTTAGCTGAGATGAGCTGGGCATGCCGTTCTATAAAAGATGAAACCAATATGGCAGACAGATTTTGACGGCCGGTCACGCTCGTAGTGTTGCGGCCCGTTTTACCCAGGGGACGGCCACTACTTTCAGAAAGCAATTCCAACAGGGCAAGTTTACTACAAAACCATTTCGAGAATTCCGAGAAGAATGGACACACATACACACGTGGAATTCCTCTGCACTACAATGGTTCCATCCCTGAGGTCAAGACTTACATTTTCTATATTGAAAAAGGAATGCAAGGGAACACAATTCCGGGCTTCATCATAAACTGGCAACCGTAAAAAGAATAGAATGAGAGAGAAAAAAAAAATATGGACTGAATGAAATATGGATTTCGCACAAGGTCACGTGAACTAACATCGACCGGAGACGTGCTTGCAGAGAACGGAAACTACATTACACTTTAGAAAATTAATTCAAATTGGCTTTTACTGTCGCTGCCTAAAACTTGTCATGAATTAACTGTTTAGATAAATATTAAGTAGAAATTTTCTCGAACATTTTAAATAATTTTACAGCCGAATTAAATATTTAATAAATCACAACATTTTATGTATGAAAACGTATTCCGCTTTTCATAAAATATGCACTATTCATAAAAATACAACTAAATCATTTTTAACGGTAGGTGAAACGTATTTTTTTTAATATCTTATAGCATGCATAATTAAATCTTTTACCGTTCTAAGTTTCACCTTAATTAATGCAATGTAACAGTCTGTCACAAAACCAGAGGTATAGAAGAGTTGTGTCAACTTCCGCAGCTCCCCGTTGTCAGTGCTGGGCGCTAGGCGATTCATGGGATTACTGTACACTGCGAAACCAGGATTTATTGAAATACCGTGCGATCAGTTTTGTTTTCCCCCAGGGCGAGCGAGCTGCTCGTTAGCCGGTTGGGTCTCTGTGGTTAGCGGAAAGGTAATCGGTCCTGGTGGTGTAGTGGTAACCATACTTGCCTTCTAAACCCAAGGTCGCGGGTTCGAACCCGGCCAGGATCGATGGATTTTTTCGGGCGTAAAAATCCTTCGGAAGGGAAGTAAAGCCGTGAGTCCCGTGTCGTACATTTACGGCACGAAAAAGAACCTCAAGCCTGAAAGAAGATGCCTCTGAGCAAAATTTGTCGGCCGTTTCACGCCCTGAATAGAGTGGGACGCTGATGACCTGAGCTGTTAAAGAGCGTCCTTAAATAAACAAATCAAAAAAAACGGAAGGGTAAAACAATAAAACAAACAGATCGTTCAACAATGTAAGAGGCTCATTACTTACCAAATTATCAAATGAGATGTTGAAACAGCCCGTCTTCATTCTCCACACATTTTGGCATTTCGTTGTAGTTCATTTTGAGAAATCCGAACAATTTCCTGACTAATATTATCTTTGAGTTTTTGTATGGTGTGTGGGTTCGTCTTGTACACTGAAACTTTTAATATTCCCAAAAGATAATTATTGCAGGCTGTTAAATGGAAAATGGGTACCCTGAAATCAAAGTATTGTTGGAAAAAAGCACGTTATGCTCTATGTCGGTGTTTAGTGTGCTATTCACATACGTAACAGAATCAACTGCATGCTGTGATACTTTCACCACGTATGAATCGTGTATAAAGACACGCTGTGCCGTTGTAAACACACAAACATGTATGTATACTGTCGAATTAAGAAATGAACATACAACACACCCCAGAACAGCTACTCTAAGATTCCTACAGTCAGCAAGGACAACAAGTAAGCAAGCAGTTTTGTTACCCAGTCCAATGGGTGACAAACAAGTGGGGGCTCGCGCCGCGGAGGAAAGCATCACTAATCTCACTATGTATTACCCATGTAATGCTTATTGGTTAAAATATATGAACACACAGGAAGTAAGAGTGACACATGGGCAAGTGTCCCAACGCATCACAGTATTGTGCATACCTTGATCGAATAACATCCTTGGTTGACTGCGGAACCATTCTTCAAACAAAGGACTCCCCTCTGCTTGCAGATGTTTCCTTTGCCGAGTTTTCTGCTTTTTAGAAAGATGCGACCGGCTACTTGTGTGATGCACAATGAACAGGCCGGTCAATAGTGTCGATCGAGACCGTTGAGCGTGAGCCAGAAAAAATGTATCAGGGGTCCTAAAAAGTGGACACGACTTACACTGAAACATACCGGATACAGCTGTTGCAGGCGCAAAGTCCCGAGGATCACAATCGTCGTCTTCAATTCTGTGTTGATTTTCAAGAGCAACTAGAGAGCACGGTTTTGCTGACAAACTGATTTTTAGTGACGAGGCCACGTTTCATGTGTCCGGCAAACTGAACCGCCACAATGTACGCATTTGGAGCACGAAAAAACTTGGGTTGTGTTAGAACACATCTGTGATTCCCCTAAAGTCAATGTATTTTTTCTGTTTCTTCGTCAAAAGCGCACGATCAATTTTTCTTTGCGGAGGACAGCATTATTGATCCACTATACCTGTACATTCTTCAAAAGTGGCTTAATACCACAATTACCCTGCAGATAACCCGGAATTTATTTATCAGCAAGATGGGGCTCCAGCTCATTTTTATCCTGAAGTCCGCGAGTACCTCGATGCTGAAATTCCTCGTCGTGACGCCCCTCTTCTTCTGTGTCTTCCACGGTCACCTGACCTAGCTCCATGTGATTTTTTCTTATAGGACTATGTCAAAGACCGTGTGTGCCGCCTATGCCACATGATTTAGCACAACTGCGAGAGAGGACCTTGCATGCAGTCGCTATTATCACATGTTGGGCCGTGTATGGCAAGAGGATTGATATCTGCCGCGTCACCAACGGAGGACATATGGGACACCTCAAGATCTGTACAAAGTTTGGAGAGATACTTTACCCACTGATTTAAGCGTTTCTGCAATGTCTGTCATGGTTAAAGTTCTATCGACCCCTAAGGACTTTCAAATCACCTCGATACTCCCTTAGCACGAAGAATTGGTTTAACTTCCCTCTACCACTTACGATACTCGAGAACTTAACAGAACTGAAATTACTAAATTTACTCACTTCTTAGGTAACACGTTATATGTCATTATTTGAATATGTTATGTATCATTATTCTGGATAATGTTATGTTCTTCAAAAAGTTCAGTTTTAGAATAGTTTTATGCAAGTCCGGAAGAAGGCATATATCACTCCATAAATATTTATCGACACGAGCAGCACTAAAAGCCAGTCGTATTTCTAATACCCTGTACGATCATCGCGCTATGGTTTTGAAAGTTCACACCGACAACGGGAATCAGCATCAATACCACACTTTCTCTAGCTCCAGAACATTCTTGCATCTCATAAATATATTGCATTAAACAATGCTCAAATAATTAGAGGAATATATGTTTAAATCAAAGCCTGGAAATAAATATTGATACAATGCAATTTTTACAATCACATGTTATGTTTTGAGGTATTGTATAAAATTTGAATAAAGATATTCTAGTATTTGTTAGGGTTTTTTTTATAGTGCATTAATGAAGTTCCAAGAACTGTTGAAACAAAAATGAGTGTTCTTTGACTTATTCTTTTGTTGTTATTTTGTGTTCTCTGAGGCTAATGCAGCGCAATATGAAAGAAACATCAATTGCACAAGCAGTTTTGTGGATTGAAAATGACCAATCTATTCACTTTGTCTCCAAGATTCTTCATGTTAACCCTTGTGTCATCCATAGGGTTTGGAGGCGATACAAGAGGCGGCCCGGACAAGGGCTTAACAGAGGTGCAGAATAGATATCTTGTCCTATCAGCTTTGCGCAGATGCAAATATACAGCCAGAGACCTACATAATGATGGACGAACAATTACTGGAGTGGTAATTTCTGATCAGAATGTAAGAAACAGACTGAGAAATGTTGGGTTGAGATCTAGAATCCCCTTTCAAGTCCCTCGTTTGACATCTCAGCACAAGGAAGCCCAGCTGAGATTTGTTCAGGTTCGTCTCAACTGGCAGTTCCGGCAATGGAAGACTGTTCTCTTTACAAACAGTCAAGATTTCGTTTGACGGGTTGTGATGGTCGTACACGTGTATGGGGACGTCCTGGTGAACGTCTTGCTGCAGTCATAATTATTGAACATGGCAGATTTGTAGGGGATTTGGGCTGACACTATTGAGTCTCGGACAGAGCTTGTTGTTGTCCCACAACACATGAATGCTGGTGTTATTGACAATATTCAACATGTGGTATCCTTTGCTTATGGCATTTTTTTAATGCTTTATTTATGGACGCTCTTTAACAGCTCAGGTCATCAGCGTCCCATTCAACTCAGGGCGTGAAACGACCGACAAATTTTGCTCAGAGGCCTCTCTTTCAGGCTTGAGGTTCTTTTTCGTGCCGTAAATGTACGACACGGGACCCACGGCTTTACTTCCCTTCCGAAGGAAGCCATACTTAGGATTTTTACGCCCCGAAAAAATTGCTTATGGTATGGACCCTACTTTTCTTCTAATACATGAAATTACTAAATCTCATACAGCACGGAATACCAAAGATATCCTGCAAGAATACCCAACTCGGGTGATGCATGCAGTCCTGACCTCAATCCGATTGAGCATCTGTGGTAAAACTTGTTCGCGAGCGTCCTGCTGTGCCACGGAACCTGGGGGAACTCACTCAAGACTGGGAAAGAATGCCACAAATGTTCATTAGGAGATGATGTCACGTGGGTGTAATGAAGTCATCGCAGTTCACGGAGGACACACTGGAAACATTGATTACTTAACAATGTAATCTTGTATTTTCACTTTGTTTTCTGTATCAATTATTATTTCTAATCCTATGAAATGAAATTTTGTTAGAATGCCTATTCTAATTACACAATTCTTCAATATATAATTGCAAACTCAAAAATTTAATTGCACGAACATTTATTTTGAGACTTTGTTTTAAACATGTGTTCCTGTAATTTTTTTTCGGCAGTATATAACATAAGAACTGAGTTTCTGTTGGTGTTTTCAGGTTCCTGGCAGCACTTGATGGTGTGAGCAGGAGAAGAAGTAGCGGTAATCATGTTCCGGGAGGTGATGTATGCCACCCTTCTCGTCCTACAGGCCCGAGGCTTCGAACTTAGTAAGTAGTTTGTGTACAGAAATAGTTTAAACCCTTGCTATGTAATATTTCAGGCACTTATATTACTGTTTCAACATGAAGAAAGTTGAGTAAACACGTCTGCCGCTATAGCAAAAGTCACGTAATGACTGCTAAAGGAGCGAGCATGTCTAATTAAAGAACCAACTTGTGGTAATTTTCCGAACGATATCAAAATGATCCTCATTAGCTTCTGATTGCGCAGCGATATATGCGGTGATCACGCGAAGTGCAATGTTGGCTCCGTATTCTAATACGACTATTGTCAAACAAGAGGCACGATCCTTCCTAAGATAACGAACGCTCTGTTACAAACCCACTTTGCCATCGCGAAGCAAACTTTGGACCAAAACTGAAACAGCGAGAAAACTTCTTTTAGGGGGAGGGATCATTTTTAGATCTCTCTCGTAAATCATTGTGTTATACTACACGATTCTTTAAAAATATTAATACATAAACTATTAACCTAAGCTAGAAATTTACGATAATACTTTCTAATTTCTTATCTGAACTGTTTCCAAATATGTTTTTATTTCTTTCTAACAGTAATCTTTGGGGGAATATAAATAAAACTATTACTCCATATAGCACGAAAAGTTATTTTTATTGCCACTTTTGGACCTGTCTCAGAAATTAACATGTTACAACGTAGAATTCTTATAAATAATAATAGCATTATAAACTTAAGATTTTTATTTATGAAATTAATTTTTATGTTTTCATCTGAAAAGTCCCTAAATACAGTTAGGTTGTTCGATTTACTGGCCGGCAGAGCGTAAATTAAAGGCGCAGGTAGTTTCAGGGATGCTCTGTCATCAAGTGGTACTGCGTTTATGTGTCAATGGGAGCTTTCTTTGTGTGCTAATTGTTCTTAAATATGCCACTATGCACATATCGTCTTGAAGAAAGGGATTTTATGTATGATATGATGTTCTGTAAACAGATGTGACTCACATATATTATGATAGCGTTGCTACGTGACAGGTAAATCAACAATGAATAAATGAAGCCAAGATCATCGTATGATGTTCTGTGAACAGAAGTGGCTCACATTATTATGTTAGCGTTGCTACAACAAGATGCAGCCAAGTTTAACGTTTGAACAGCGGAAAGAAATTTTGAAGTGGTATTGGAAAACCGAGAATGTTATTGTTGAAGTTCAAAGGCAATAGGACGAAAAGGTTTTCCCCGCGTTTTCCGGATCTAACTCAGTTGGACTTCTACCTATGGGAACTCTTAGAACGTAGAACGTAGAAAGCCAGCACTGACACTGACAACACTTCGGGAAGAAATTAAAACGGCATGTGCTGCAATCGCTGAGGACACTTTCGCAAACGTTGCCCAATCAGTAGTTCATCGTACTCAGAAGTGTATCGACGTCGATGGTGGGTATTTTGAGCAACTGTTGTAACTGTAAAAGTGTAAGATGATTAGTGTTCATCATTTTCTGTTTATGTGAATTGAGTTTTGTTATGTTAACACAGTTTTTTCTTTGCTTGAGTGTGCATACATTGTTGACACCCTCGCTTTAACACTTGCAACTAAGTGTTAAAGCGATCCGTGTACAGGTGGAGAAACTGTTAAATATCTACGAGAGGCAGGCAGGTTTTCTCCAAACCGCCGTATTCTTTGGAAGGAAAGTTAGTGTGAATAAGACAAAAGCAAAGACTTTCAAGAACGGATCGGTTAGTAGTATGGCGGAGAGTTGAGCGTACGCGGGGCAGACGTTGTGCACAATGTGAAGATTTTCCTATACTTGTGCATTGCTTTTTACGATGAACGGAAGGTGGACGATGCACAAAGTAGGAGAACCTCTTCGATTACGTTGCAGAATCCCAGACATGCATGTAAAAAATTGCGAACCTGATTCAGTGAGTAATTGGAGAATTCCTCAAAAGTACAATTGCGATGAATTCTTTCAATATTTTTTCAGTCCCGATCACGAATCCTCAAAAGTCCTCGAATTCTTCTAACAATGTCTTCTAATGGGGAGTGGTCCAGGTTATGTAATGGTAACCATACTTTCCTCCTAAACCCAAGATCTCGGGTTTGATTCCAGTCAGGACCTGAAAGGAATTTTAAGACTGGAAAAGGTTCTGCCAACTATGGAATTAAGAGAGAACTCAGGACCTACAGCGAGACCATAGAGTGAAAAATCTGAGTGGTGGAGTTGTGGCTGCGATGGAAACCAAACTTTAATTAGGGCATTATGCTATCATGAATACCTGGGGATGAGAGAGAACAAGACATGGGTATCCAAATTAATAAAGGGACTAGAAACAACAGACCTTGGATGGCGATAAGGGGAATATAAACAGCGCATGGAGGAAGGTTAGGAATCATTGAAGGATATGGATAGGCAGCTCACAATCGAAATAAGGGATGGGAGCAATACATCAAAACAAGGACTATAGCCACTAGACAGGGGCTCGCTCGGCTCAGACTACGGATCACTGACGATATGAGTAGAGAATTTACCTGAAAAAAATCCATCGATCCTGGCCGGGAGTGAACCCGCGCTCGAGGCGATGAAGCTGTAGAAAGGGAAAAGGAGCCCAAAGAATTTACAGGAAGACTATGTTGAGAAATATATTTTTTTTAATCAGTACAGTTCATGTCCTTTTATAACTTTCTTAATGACTTATCCTCATATTATTTAAATAAGTTTAGTATTTTAATCTACTAAAATTTCTTAAGTGATGGGACAATAATTTAAAATATTCATTTTGCTAGGGTGATTATCTCTGAAAATAATTAAATATCAAGAAGGTTCTTTCTTTAAGAAAGTTAATGTTCAACATATACAACAAACATTTCACTGTGTCCACGCCTCTTTTTCAAATCATGTAAATATATTCATTTTTACTGAAAGATTCGAGAACAAAAGACTGATTAAACACTGAGCGTACTGGCCCGTCCGTCTAAGATCGTTAGGGGGCGTGTATCTAATTGAGACTCGTATGCATGAGAAATTGAGCTGTCATATGCAGACCTTGAGGGCAGGGAGAAACGGTGAAGAAGGCAAACATATGAACTGCATTTCTGCCGACCCACGGTCACGTTTCATTATCTCTGTTTTATGATGAAATATTTAAATCATCAAAACTCTTTCCATTGTCATTTATCTCCCTCTACTCCACACACATCTTTCTGCTTCATCGCGGGTTATCATTGTTTTATTATAATTTAGTAAAAAAAAAAGTTATCTCAAGGCAGAGTAACCAGCTTATTCCGACAGTTTTAAGCGTATTTACTTCATACACAATGGAACAGCTGCACACATTGCAAGTGAATCAATGGAACATGCGCAATACGGAAGGTAAATGATCTCACTGATCCATCAAGTCAAGCACATAACGTTATGCAATTTGAGGTCTGAGTTACACAGGTTTTGTTGACCGCGTTCATACATGTTCACACAGGGATAGGTCCATAAGTTTCTGGCCTAACCCTTTTCTAGGTATGATAAAGATAAAAACTATATTTCACTTTTCAATATAGTTACCCTTTATTGCAATACACTTCTCACATCTTTGAATTAACATTTCAATTCCTCCCCCCTCCCAAAATAGTCAGAAGCTTTGTCTGCAAAATGGGCAGAAACAGCATCCATCACTTCCTCGCCACATTTAAATTTCCTTCCTCAAAGGTCCTTCTTGAGTTCTGAGAAAAAGAAATAGTCACTGGGAGCTAGATCTGGCTATAGGGTGGATGGTCGATCTCCTTGAAGCCGCATTTCTTCACAGCTTCCTTTGCAACAAGCGCTGTGTGCACAGGCGCGTTGTCGTGAAGAAGGCGCACACCACCACTCAGCTTTCCTCGCCTTTTCTCTTTGATGGAAACACGTAGTCTGTGTAGTAGACCAGCATGGTACTCTCCATTTACTGTGGTGTTCCTCTCCTTGAAGTCAATGAAGAGTATTCCTTCACAGTTCCAAAAGAGTGTGGACATGATCTTCTTGGTTACTGGAGTGACCTTGGCCTTTAGAGATGGTGTTCCCCAGGTTTACGCCACTCCGTTGATTCTCTTTCGGACAAGAGATCATAGTAGAGGATCACAGTTTCATCTGCTGTAACAATGATTTGCAGAACTTCTCTCTCTTTGCCACGGCAGAGCTCCAAAAATGCCTGACAACAGATGACTTGCTGCTTTTGAAGTGAGCAAAGAAGTCTAGGCACCCATCTTGCACTAACCTTATTCATGTTTAAATGTTCATGAATAAATCGAAGGACTGTTGTTTTAGAAAGGTCCAACCTTGCCGATATTTCTGAAATTTTGAACCGTTTTCCATAATATCTCCTTCCACAAGAGCGAGCGATGTTTTCACGAGTGAGTACCTCCAAGGCCCTACCTCACGCTCTTCGTTTTCAATGCTTTCTCGACCCATTCGAAAAAGTTTGGCCCATTCTTTTACGGTAGAATATGAGGGGGATGCTTCCCCATACACATCGTCCAATCACTGTTTAATTTCATTTGGAGTAAGTCGTTCTTTTGTGAAGAACTCAATAATAGCTCGAAACTCCATTTTGAACATATCACAATCTTCTACACAGAGTTTTCTTTATGCAACTATATCTGAGCAACTGAACACAGCGGACAGGAAGTTACAGCTGCAATTATTTACTTAACAGATATGGTGTGACACCAGATAAGGGTATTGTGAAGGCGATAATCCTTATCGGCGAGGCCGGAAACTTATGGACCTACCCTCGTATATTAATATTCCTTTATACATCTCAAACTTGATTAGATAATTAACATAAAATACTACAACGTAATTATAAATGAGCAACGTCACTCTCGAAATTTTTTGCAGACCTCTACTGTGGTGCAATGAGCCGGACAAGGTGTTTTCATTGGCACTACGCTGCTACCATGGATAAAATGTAACGACTTGTGCAGGAAAATCATCACATCACTTTGGTAACATCGTCGGTGCATTATTTGGAATAGTTCAGACGTTCATGGGCAAATGAACACACGCTGCATCGATATTAAATTCGTCACACGATATGACCGGCCGAGCAGAATCACCATGTGAGAACCTCCGTCAACAGTTCAGAATAACGGCACATTATAGTAGGTGAATCAACCTGAATTTTGCTTTTAACACTTGTAGGTAGCAAGGAGCGAGGCACGCTTTTGACACCTTAAGAATAAGCTCACCTTGCACAGTCTTTTCTTTTGTAATTAGCATCATGTCTGAGCAAGGGGTACACTCAATGACTGCACAATGTATTATTAAGTTTTTGGGACAAGAGCGTAAAACAGGGCACATGTTTTCAAAGATTAAGAGCATCGTTTGGGGATAAGACACAAGTGTACGAGGGGCACAATAGCTTCACAGAAGGGGAACAAACTGCAGAAAACGAAAAGTCACCAACGTTGTCGTAATGGAAACATATTTGGACCATGTAGAACAATATCGAGAATGACCGATATTTGGCGATTTCTGAAATCGCTCCAGAGGTTAGGAGAAACATTATTTCTGATGACTAGGTTTGCTGAACACTTCGGCAAGATGAGTTCCTCGAATTCTCACGGAGGATCAAAAGACTATACAGAGATGTCGAGTAGAAGGTCAAATTACAATGATATTTTTTATGTTTCATCCTTTAGATGGCGTGCTGTAAACTTTTAGACATGTGAGTGTAGTCACTTGTTTGAGATGATCTTGTAAACAAACTAATGTTAACATTTTCTATAAAATGGATAAAACTGAAGTATTTCGTTTTGAAGGGTTTAATCTCAACAGAATTACAAAAAGAGGTAGATTACAAATTAAAGGATTCTCCCCCTTCTCTTTCAACGTTAAAAAGTGGACTGCTGAATTTAATTGTGGTCGTACATCCACTCAAGATATGAGCTCTCAGAACGATATCCAAAAACTGCTAGAATCGACGAAAATTGACCAAAATTCACAACTTTCCGCTCAATGAGTACTGCGTTTGTTAACAACAGATCAAAAACGTTCGAATGAACATTTCGCAAGAGTGTTTAGACTTGTATATACACATTTTGAGTGAGTTTGTCCGACTTTTTATAAAAGAGAATAAACACTACAAGCGAGAGACGAAGGAGCAGTTCAAACTGTGGGTGAGAACAGATGAAAGGGCCCAACCGAATTTAGAATTTCTTTCTCTTAGACAACGCCGTTTGCATTCAGCTGTTTTGAAAAGGGAAACCCTCTGGACAGCATTGGAACGCCCTTTTTAGTTCATACGCCTGACGATTACCATGTTTGAGCCATTAGCTGGGAAATCGGCGATTGGATGGGGAGGAAGATGCGCAGGTATTCGTCCATAATTGGCTAGTAATCCAACGTCACTCTTTCTTGGATTTCGAGATTTAGAAACCTCCTGTCGGCGTGTGAAATAATGCAGAGAAATGAAATAATCTTAATTTGGTTTCTATAAATTACAAAACAGATATATTTTATTCACCCTCGTATTGATCATCAATTGGGTCCAGGACTTCGACCCAAAAACCAAACAGTAATAGTTGCAGTGCTACAGCCCAAGCTCTTCAGCATCAAAAACGATGACTATGACATGTGATCAAGTGCATGTTGATTGTTCAACTGTGACAACCTTAAGCGAGGATAATTTGATACCGTTCACGGCATCGCGTCTCCTACTGCGCCCTCTCCACCCGATCTTCTTGGTTCCGAAAATTTAGACACTAGAAGTTCAAGAGTTAGATAACACAGCAGATGTGCTTAAGGAGATTTACATGACTAGTCTCATAACTTTTTGATCACATTCAAACACGTTATTAATTAAAATCACTTGACCTAATTTGTAAAGCACCAGCCACCACTGTTTACTTTAATCAGATAGCGAGTAAAACACGTAACGCACTGGACTGTTACCTTTAACAAGGAAACCAAAACACATTAAAATTCATCAGCAGAACACGTTTGCAATAACGCTTTGTTACGTCACAGGTTATTTATTGCCGATATAAGCCTTAAAGTGTTACAACCCGGGGCCAGTGAGATCTAAACAGACGATAAACTTTCCCTTTCTTGGCCGCAAAATTAAAGTCATGTGTGCTAGCGAAAAGAACGGATAGGTAGCCATGATGGATTGCTAATGATAGTCTCTTTGTCAGGCAATGACCGCATGGTTCCATGTTGCACCAATTTGGTTGTTTTACTCTCGCTTTATGGTGATTTTTTTGTTTTGTTTTGCTCTCTATTATATTGCAGATAAAAGGTTTCTACACACGCAAAAGAGAAAACCTGGCCGCCATCTCTGCTAGTGTGAAGATAAACTAAATTCCACTTTATAAATATAAAGTGTGTTTTTGTATAGAATGCTCTACTGATAGTAAATGTTAAGTAATAACGAATTTGGTTAGTGTTTGGATAGGCAATGGGGTTCTACTTTAAAAATGATTCATTAATGAAGAACCAAATACAATCAAGGACCAAAAAATACCCTAAAATATTATATTTGATTATATTTTGTTCTTAATTCTTACATTTCTTTCTTAATTGTTTTAAAATGAAAGAATACGTGTTTTTTTTAGTAGTGTTTAACACCCACTTTTACTACTGAGGCATCACAGGCGGTGGACACTGATGATACATGAGATGAAATGACATATTGGGAAAGGATTTGTTTTAAAGGAAGGAATCGTTCCAGGCCTAAATTCAGGGTACTTTCCCGGAATTTACCATTTATGAGGACTGAGGAAAACGTGGAAAAAGCCTCAGTCAGGGAGGACGGTCCTGGCTGGATTCGAACCCCAGACCTCCCGCTCACGAGTCCGCCCCTAAACGACCTTGGCAATCCGTGACGATGGAATACCTGTTTAAAAAATTTGTTTTATTAAGCACCTTAAATTGCAGCAATATAAACTAAAACTTAGCTCTGGTTAGAAAAGTTACAAAGGACGTATAACTTTGACAAATTTATTTAAACTTTGAAGTAATTTTCCGAGCTTAAAAAACATTTTAACAACGATCGTTAACCTCTCAGGGTTGAATAACTGCATTCATACGTCCTGGCATGCTTTCGACCAGGTTAGCAATGGCTTCTTGAGGAATATGCTCCCATTCTTCAAGAAAGGCTCGCCTCAGCTCGTGCAAAGTTTCTGGCAGCGTGTGTTCAAGCGGATTCATTTCCGGACCTCTTGCTGGTCATGGTAAAACATGGATTCCCACTTCTTGGAGATAATCTTTGACCCCCTGGGCAATATGCGAGCGTGCAATGTCGTACATTAAATGAAAAGTATGGGCAAAATGGTACAACATGATTAGCCAAGCACTCAGTTTGTACCTATCAGCTGTTGGACTTTTATTTTTTACTGAACTAACGCAGTATAAGTAACCATAGACACTCCTGCCCAAGCCATCACTTCACCACCTCCAAATGGTAACTACTGAGAAATGCAGCATTGTGCAAATCGTTCTCTCTTCCTTCTCTAAACTCTTTCACTCATCAGATTGATACAGAACACAGCTCTACTGTTCATTTCTACCACCCCTATGATCATTAGCAAAACGCAGTCGTTCGCCTCGGTGCATCCTGAGCAACTTGGTACCAGTTCACATGCTTTCAACCTTCTTCTTACGTTTTGGCCGAAATCGGGCGTCCATGCTGTTAAATTACTGGGCTACAGTCGTAGCTGGCAGGTGGAACTTCAGTTTGACGACCCAAACCTGATCTTCTGGGTCTCTCTACACCGTTTTATGACACTTAGCCATATTCATTATTTGCAATGTAACGCACATAATCAGCCATATCTACAGGTCGTATTCTTTTAAGATAAAACGTGACAACTCTTCTTACCCTCACAATATGTAAAAATAAATAAATGGTGAAAATGAAGAGTAAAATGGTTAAAACAAATATGCCATACCTGACTTTCTACACCAACAAAGTCTCACGACTACCATAATATTTTATGATAAACAAACGTATTGCAATATGCATTTGCTTATCATAAACATAAACATGTACTTTTTTGTCCCCGAGTGTATTTTAACGTAAGTTGTAATTTCATTAAAATACTTTAGTGAATAATAAAACTTCAGGAATATACGACGTTTGATTGGATTAGTGTCGACGGAATGGAAATATTTATTGCACCTGCCTTAAGAATGGACGTTTGTGCCTGCGACTCCAGTAATGATATCGGGATGAGGTGAGTGAGGCCCCGCAGATATAGAGGGGGTACCTAACAAATGTTTCAGATGGAACTCTCCTCACAGAGCTGCTTCCGTACCAGGCGCCAGGGCAGAAACTTTTCTAAAACGCAAGTCACACCGTATATAGCATCAGCCCCCCTTGTTTGATTCTCTAACAGAAGCAACGAAACGAAGTGGAAGGCGGAACATTTGTGGAAAGGAATGGTACTTGCCAGTATTCGCCTAAGGACCAGGGGAAACCAGAATCTCACAAGCGGGCCACCCTTCTCGATACTGTAAGGCAGTGGTTACCAAACTTTGCAGAGCAAACATTCATTACGAACACTAATTTTCACCCAATGACCATACTATTTGAAGATAAAAGTTAAACATCCAGAATTTAGAACTTTAGACATGTGAAACAACTTTTATCAGTTTATTCTATTACAAAAAATATTTTCAACTCTAATTTCTCTACATACATTAAGAAACAAACAAAATACATATTAAGGCAAACAACTTTTAAAAAGAACTAAAAGCAAATATTGCAAATCCATAATATACCCTCATAAATCTGGTACCTAAAACTATTTTTAATGCTACAAAATCCAAAAAAAAAATGTTACTTGGGACTATAAAAGAAATATTTTAACGAGAGAGACGAGGCTGTATTGATTTATATAACAGCTGAATTTGTGACAGCTGGAGCCGAATACCTGGCTCCGTATCGAGACGAGATTGTGTTTTGTTTTGTACCTGCATAAGCAGAGAAGCCTGATTCACATAAACAAGTGATTGCAAAGGGAAAAAGGATGCTTTAGCTTTATTACACTAAACTTTAAATTCGTCGTTTAACTGCCACCAGAATTCAGATAGTAACTTCATATTTGAAAAATTATATTTTATCACAGAACCTGATGTCAAAGCAATCAAGCGTTCAAGAAGCTGCCTTTTCTGACACAGTAGAGAAAGCGTTTATAACCCAAAAGATTTCTTCCATTTGTTCATGGAGTTCTTCCGGATAGCAACTGTTGAAACTATCAAGCAAATTTAATGACTGAACTTGAAATTTATTTAAGATATCCCCAGGTATGTATGAATCCAGCTCTGCTATAAAATTTTTTACCATTGGGAAGCTGTCAAGTTATTGTTCATTGATTCTGCGCAAAACTTGGTTTTCTTTTTGAACCCTTTCGCTGGCGTCAAACACTGTTGTTGCTTTTGTTTCAGTGATTTTATTTTTAATTGTCTTTGTAAGAAATGCATTCAAATGTGCATATAACAGATTTTATTGCAATGTTGTAAATGAATGAATGTTATTTACACGTCTTATATTCCACAAGATACGAGCTTTAAAAACAGCTATTGTTAAATGGGTTCGAAAGCCAATTTTTTTAAAATCAAAAATTTAATAAAATGCGATAAGTGTGAGAAATGTTATATTATATTTCACAAAACATTCGTCTTTATACATAGGGTACCAAAAAATTTGATTCGTTTTATTTAAGGATGCACTTTAACATCTCAGGTCATCAGCGTCCCATTCAATTCCGGGCGTGAAACGGCCAACAAATTTTGCTTAGAGGCCTCTTCTTTCAGGCTCGAGGTTATTTTTCATGCCGTTAATATACGACACGAAACCCATGACCTTACTTCCCTTCCGAAGGAAGCCATACTTAGGATTTTTACGCCCGGAAAAAAGCCATCGATCCTAGCCGAATTTGAACCCGCGACCTTGGGTTTAGAAGGCAAGTATGGTTACCACTACACCACCAGGACCGACGGTGCCAAAAATGTTTACACACTTCAAGCAAAGAAAAATACTGTGTTAACATAACAAAACTGAATTTACACAAAGAGAAAATGATCAGCACTAATCATCTTAGACTTTTACAGTTACAACAATTGCTCAAAATGCCCATCATCGGCGTCGATACACTTCTGAGTACGTTGAACTACTGATTGAGCAACGTTTGCGAAAGTTTCCTCAGCGATTGCAGCACATGCTGTTTCAATATCTTCCCGGTGCTGCAAGTGTAGCTGGTTTTCTACTGTATACGGTACCACGAGTCTCAAATTTGTCTCCAATACGTGCAATTGTTACTCGCAGCGTTGGCGGTTCTGTTCTGTACACACGTCTCCATTGTCTTTGAACTTCAACAACATTTACAGTTTTCCAATACCACTTCAAAATTGCTTTCCGCTGTTCAAACGATAATCTTGGCTCCATTTTGTTGTAGCAACGCCAGCATTACGTAACGTGAGTCACACACATTACTGTTGTTTTTCGGTCCAACTTTGAAATATATTAAATAGATATCTACTGTGAAAGTGTGTATACGTTTTTGGCACCCTCGGTATATGATAGTACTATAAAAATTAAAACTGTAAGGTAAAGTACTTTAATTGTTCGTCTGCCTTCCCATTTTATGTGCCGCCTGCGAAGTACTTCGCGCTGTATTTGCGTCTTTTATTATGGATATGAACTTGGTAACAAGAAGTTAATTACGCTCTGTCCAGAAAAGTAAGGCCGCCACTTATACAGATCCTCTCTGTTTAGTAAAATTTTGACTGCTATAATTTCCATAAATTGCATTTAATAACAGACAGATTTAGAGCCCTGATTTATATCAGAAAGAATATCTTCCTTCAATGTATGTTTTCTGCGAAGCAAAGTTTTATACTTGCAAATAAAACAGTAGACTTACGAGAGAAACTGTTCACGTTTTCTTAAAACTATTACATAAAATCCTGAAAAATCCTGCTGAAATGTTCATCGTTATGTCATTTAGTTTTTAAGAAAAAAATTGAGTGAATGCGAATTTCATTCTCTTCAGGAAAAATGGTTTATCGGAAAATGCTATTAAGGACATTTCAAAAAATATCCACACTATATACTTCTGTACAAATTTAGTGTTACTAAATCAAATAAACAAAAAAGTGTAGCGAATAACAAAATGCTCCTTCCTTAACAAAAACAAAAAGTCTAAACTCTGTTCAAACCTCAGTTGCTTGACAATGTGCCAGAAACCATTTAATTTGTGACTTAAGCAGGCGTTAGGAGTGTTTTACACGCTTTCGTTATTCCATTCTCCAAATCTTTCAAGTTGTTGCGTCTTTCTCGATATGCCACTGACTTCAAATGTCCCCACAAAAAGAAGTCCAAAAGAGACACATGTGGGGATCTGGCTGGCCACTCTATGTGACCTCTCCTTCCAATCCATAGTTGTAAAAAAAACTTGTTCTAAGTGCTGACGAGCATTCTGCCCATAGTGAGCTGGGGCCGAAACCTGCCATATTTGCACAGCCCATGGTTGACTGAATGGAAACAAATTTGCGATGGCCGGCATTAAGTGATTCTAATACAAATATCAAATTAGAGTTTAGCGTCTTCTTTTCTAAAAAAGGAAAGACAAATAAAAGGCCAAACATTAAGTTTTTGTAAATTTCTTTAGGATCCTTGTTACTGCCGTATGTGGAAGTAAATTGCGATCCAGGTGCATGTCGTTAAATAAATCCGCCGTTTCTTGACGAGATCGTTGCATGTCCCCACAACAAACCATAATTAAAATTAGAATTCTTTCTCTCTCCATCAACATAAGGCACTAACTTTCAGATTTAATCTTTTAAAGTGTTTGTGTCATTACTGACAAAACACAGTAGACAAAAGAAACTACACTCTTTTGTTTTCTTCAAAACAAAACGATAAAAACTTGCACTTCCGATTAAACCGAAAGTAGAGAAGTCGGTAATATCATTTTTAAGTTTCCCGTATATGGCTAACCCCATACATACTTGTTGTTAGACGGTTAGCTAACCCTGTATAAATTACCATATTTATTGTTATTCAGTATATCATCTTTAGAACTAATGATACAGGATGCCCCTATAAATACAATACGAGAAGTGGTGATGAATTAGAACAATGAACACCAACAGTTTTAATGTTTAGTTCCTGTGCCAATTTTGATTACCATCTTAACATCGGTGGAGGGTTTTTGTTCGCTGCCAAATGGTAGTATCGACTGAAGGCATATGAATCTGCTAAAAGGGTAGTGGTCAATAGCAGGCCGATAATGGGTTTCAAAATGAAAGGAAACCGCTGGCACATTCATCCAACTGAAAAGCGGGATGTACGGCGCATGCTGCAACTGTAGAAAATTGATAATGGTTTTGTCTTTACAGCGGCGGCCAGCTTGATTTGCAAACGTCCTTTTCATATTATCCAGTTTTACGCCAGAAAATTCGGTCAATTTTATGTTTGTTAAAACTAGTTAGTAAAAATTGTAATATTCAAAATTTTATACTCGAAATACACTAGTATGCTAAATGTATTACTAGATATAGCTATAAAATATACTTCTTAACATTTCAGATATATGTTAAAGAACGTTGTCGATTTAAATATTTTTGAATAAATTGGGAAATTAAATGCATCAGAAGAACACGTGCAAAAACAAAATTATTTTCTTTTAAAATCTATACTGGTCCCCACCAGATCAAATGTTGCTGTATAAATATTATATGGTGCACCACTTGCAGTGAAATGCCATTACGAATATTACAGTTCTATAGTACAGAGCCCTCGTTTGGACGCGTGGCCGGTTTAACAGGGATCTGTTTGGCACCGCGAAGCACGCTGTTTGCAGGTTGAGTTCTATATTCATAGCCTCCTTAAATTAAAGCGTAGAGATTTCTCATGCAAATTTATAACTACAATAACTGCATATCTTCGTCATAGAAGTTGTTGGAAATGATGTTCATCTGCCCGCCACACATTTGTCACACCTTTTAAGGAATTTGCATTAACACTCATTAATTCTTCTTCTGAAGTTGCAGCAATTTCTCTTCTTATATTTCTTGCAGTTCTTCCAATGTACGCTGGTTATTCCCATACACTTTACTTTTTAAGGTCCCCCCACAAATAGAAATCAAATACGGTATGATTTTGCCATATCCCCCTAGTGATGATTCTATCCTCGAAAGTTTCCTCAATTCATTTTAACAAGAGTTCAGCTGTAGCGAAATATTGTTGAAAATATGCCTGTGTACATTTTTTATCAATAATTCTTCTAGGCATGGTGTGATTATGTTATCTCTGTACCTCTGCCCATTCACTGCAACTTCAAAAATAATATAAGCCTATAGTTCTGTAAGATTTACAGCACACCAAACACCAATTTATGGCCATACAATGGTCTTTCATGTACAAGATCGGGTTTTTCTGCACTCCAATATCCATTTTTATGTGTCGCTACATGGCCATGTAAATAAAATCATGCTTGGTCCGTAAAACAAATTAAACGCGGGTCAATAGAGCGAATATTAACGTCATCCAAAACCCAATTGCAGAAATTAATTCTACTTACATTACCGTGTGGTTGCCATGCGTCCAAACAAAGGCTTTATATATTGACACTAAAAAAATCTGTTAATATAAAAACATTTAAAGAATGGTTCTGTGAAGTGAACATCTTTCAGAGTGAGTTGCAAAGTGAAATAATGACTCCTAAAACAAAACACGCTGGGAAGAAGGCAGTTCCTATGAAGAATTAGCGAAAAGGTTGGGGTTGTGTCGCTACAAAATCAGGCATTAGGAAAGTTTGCGAGCGGTACGGAGTAACTGGGACCATAAGAAGCGGAAGTGCTCAAGACTGCCGCAGAATCTGCCGACGTATGGCAAAAGATATAAATGTCATCTTGAGAACTTCTGGGCTACAAGTCCCGGACAAAACTTTGCGAAAATGGTCTACGATCGAGAACTCCAAGAAAGAGACCTTATTTTAACCAGAAACAGAGGTTTTTGCACACAGGGACTGGATACAAGAAGACAGGGGAAAAGTCTTTTGAAGCGCTGTAACGAAGATCAACATCTTTGGAAGTGAGGACATGAGTGCACCACCGTCACTATGAAGCATTCTGTCAGCGTCATAGTATGGGGAAACAAGGCAAGACATGGTGTCGCGCACCTAGCAGTGTTAGAGGGTAACATTAATGCCAAAAAATATCAAGCGGATGACTTAGACTGAAAACTGCTGCCTACTATTCTGATTTGTTTGGGGGTGACGTCAGCGGTGCATCTTCCAGTGGCAAAGTGTCATACAGCTGGAATCAATCAATTATGTTACTATCCTCCCTTGGCCAGGGAATAGTCCTGACCTCAACCTAAATTAAAACTTGTGATCAAAGCTGAAAGTTTTGGTGTCACGTCGAAATTCCAGTATCAAAAGGGAGCTGCTAGAGATCTCCAATGTGTGATGGACTCAATGGCACGAAGAATTGAGGCAATAATCAAATCAATGATAAGTAGCAATTGTAATTTAGTTTGCTCATTTTTTAAACATTGAACCTCAATACATGTTTGTCTAGTCATGAAGACGAAGAGATATTTGCTTCCATGATAATTGTAGCCAACAAATAGTATCTTTGATGTATGCTGTAGATAGATATTCATTGAAATATAATACTTTAGCTGCATTTTGCGCTTCCTAATGTTCAAGTGGGGTTAAGCAGTAGTGCTCTAATTGGCAAGTTGGTCCTGGTGGTCTAGTGGTCACCATACTTGCCTCCTAAACCCAAGATCGCGGGTTCAATCCCGGCCAGGGCGTAAAAATCCTAAGTATGGCTTCCTTCGTAAAGGAAGTAAAGCCGTGAGCTCCGTGTCAAGCATTTATGGCACGTAAAAGAACCTCAAGCCTGAAGGAAGAGACCTCTGAGCAAAATTTGTCGGTCGTTTCACGCCCTGGTTTCAGTGGGACACTAATGACCTGAGATGTTGAAGAGCGTCCCGTAAATTAATCAAATAAAAAAATCCAAGCGGCTGTTAATGGGACTGTATGTAGACAATCAAATCCATCACTGTCTCAACAAAAGACGTGTAGCTATAGTGCAGATTTAGGTCCGTGTGACATTTACCTTTACCCAAATTGATGAAACACTTTCATGGGAGTGTTTTCCATCATCAGAAGCAATGGTGAAGGCTGCCTAGGCGATTCTGAAGAACCTCTCAAAATATGGTTTTCAGCATGTCTTTGAAGATTGGCAGAAACACTGGGACCGGTGCATTGAATTCAACGGGCACTACTTTGAGAAATTACGAGACTGAGTACAGGTTTGATGTTAAAATAAAAATTATAATAAATTTTTATTGAACAGTTCAATACTAAAATTCGTATAGGAGGTGACGTTTTGTTTCGTCTGTTTATGGTGTTCAAAGATGATTTGAGTTAGTCATAATACAGTGACACTGATTTATTATACATGAGAGTTGAGTATGTCTAAATAAGCCAAGCTTTAGGTTGATTGGAGAAGTGTTGTTTATACAGTCAAATAAGACATGCTCTTTTTATATTTACTAGAAAACTGCAGGAGAATTCATCATTTTACTGGAAACCCACGCTATATAGGAAGTAGGAGAAGTAATGACTGATTCCGTTATATGAAACGCTTCTGTGCATTTTCCTGATTGAGTCCTACAAAGCCTTGGGGAATTAGATAATTTGTAATCCTTTAAAAACTGAGAGAATTACATCGTTAAGCTACAAAAGATATCTTTTTATCACTGGCGACGGTAATAAATGTTCGTCAGATAAAAGCGAACATTACGTGTTAAATTTATTGAATTTCTAACAGATTGTTTGGCTCGAGATTAATAGGAATCCGCAGTACTGTGAAGCGAGTTTCCGCGAAACATTTCACTTAATTAGCGCTGAATCAGTGACCTGTTTTGCTTTCGTTCTTTTTCTCTCTTCCTTTAGTTGTGTACTGTTTTTAATGACGCGATCAGAGAGGTGTTTCAGCTTTCTGAATCTAGAGATTTTAATGCAGTCATGCACAGAGTTAATGAAAGTATTTAACTACCTGTGAAAACAACCAATTAATATATCCTGTGATTACTTTAGAATCAGCATAAACATTTTTGTACGTATAGATCAACATTTTAGCAAAAGAATGCAGAAAAAATAATTATGTTTACGTCTGGCAAAAATAATAACACAAGATTCATGTTATGTCCTGGCTGTACATGTACTCAGATACGCATATAGAAGCTTTAATGGTTCACCCACTCACTTTCGGTCCTTAATGTCCTCTTACAACTTTCAAACTAATAAATGTACGATGGCAGGCCCATAAAATTCCGGCCTAACCATTTTCTAGTTACGATAAAGATAAAAACTATATTTCACTTTTCAGTATAGTTACTCTTTATTGCAATACACTTCTCACATCTTTGAATTAACATTTCAATTCGCCCCTCCCAAATAGTAAGAAGTTTTGTCTGCAAAATGTATATTGAGCATACATCACTTCTTCACCACAATTCAATTTCCCTTCTCGAAGGTCCTTCTTGAGTTTTGAGAAGAGGAAATTGTCACTGAGAGCTAGATATGGGCTGTAGGGTGGATGGTCAATCTCCTTGAAACCACATTTCTTCACAGCTTCCTTTGCAACAAGCGCTGTGTGCACAGGCGCGTTATCGTGAAGAAGGCGCACACCACCACTCAGCTTTCCTCGCCTTTTCTCTTTGATGGAAGCACGCAGTCTATGCAGTAGGTCAGCATAGTGCTCTCCATTTACTGTGATGTTCCTCTCCTTGAAGTCAATGAAGAGTATTCCTTCTCAGTGCCAAGAGATTATGACCATTATCTTCTTGGTTGACTGAGTGACCTTGGTCTTTAGAGGCGGTGCTTCGCCAGGTTTACGCCACTCCATTGATTCTCTTGTGGACAAGGGATGATAGTAAAGGACCACAGTTTCATCTGCTGTAACAATGGTTTGCAGAACTTCTCTCTCGTAACCACGGCAGAGCTCCAAAATTGCCTGACAACAGATGACTCGTTGCTGCTTTTAGACTAAGGAAAGCAGTCTAGGCACTAACCTTATTCATGTTTAAATGTTCGTGAATAATTCGAAGGACTGTTGTTTTAGAAAGGTCCAACCATACGGCTATTTGTGTGACTTTGAGCCGCCGGTCTTCCATAATTTCTCTTTCCACAAGAGCGAGCGAGGTTTTCAGGAGCGAGCACCTCCAAGAACTGTCCTGCGCGCTCTTTGTCTTCAATGCTTTCTCTATCCATTCGAAAAAGTTTGGCCCATTCTTTTACGGTAGAATATGAGGGGGGGTGCTTCTCCATACACATCGTCCAATCGCGGTTTAATTTCATTTGGAGTAAGTTCTTCTTTTGTAAAGAACTTAATAACAGCTCGAAACTCCATTTTGAACATGTCACAATCATCTACACATAGCCTTCTTTATGCAACTATATCTGAACAACTGAACACAGTGGAGCAAAAGTTACAGATGCAAGTAATTACTTAACACATAAGGTATGATAACAGATAAGGCTTTTTGAAGGCGATAAGCCTAATCGGCGAGGCCAGAAACTTATGGACCTACCCTCGTATTTTATGTATGGGTCAGAAAGGTACACAAACAGGGCTCTTTGAGCAATGGAGGCAACAAGCACTGAAAATCAAATTGAAATATATTGTTGCACCCGATAACGCTTTTGTCTACAAGAAATGCGAACGTTATAGTGTAAAAGGCGGTAACTCCTTTGCATTCCCTCAGCAACACTGGTTTTGACCCTGTGCATTTTTCATTCCCCGAAGTGAAAGGAAATCTTTGTAGTCCTAGCTTCCCTCCCCCCCCCCCTCTGAATGGTGAAGTCATTACAGCAAATTTAGAGACTGTAAACGGCCATCATCATCATCATCATCATCATCATCATCATCATAAACATCACGGTTTAGGCCGTCAGGTTCCATCCGTTTCGAACTAAACTTTCCCAGAGATTTATTCCCTTGAAAAACAATTTCCATGAAACGATTTTCCAATCGGGTATTAGTGCTGGCCTCTTTATTGTGTTTTATTCAATATGAAGCATACATAGCGTTTAACGAAACCCTAGCTGCTCCTCCTCTCTAGTTTATTTGTCTTTTTGTTATTTTCGTTATGTTACATTGTATTTGGTTTCGTTCTTATTACGCAGAAAAATACAGTGTACAAATAATTTTGAAAAATGAATTTCTGCACGTATAAATACTTGTATTATTGTTAGTATAAATATTACTTTGTCCAGCAGCTAAACGGAATTTATGTAACGATGTAGACATTCATTATATATCAGCAACTTTGAAGGAGTTTGTTATGTGATGTCAGACACCGTATTTTAGGACAAATGCCTATTTTGTTACTTTAAGAGAAAGGGCTAAATAATAATTAATATATATTTCGTTAAATTGAAAGCTCCATAGTGTCCTAAAATGATTGTTACAGCCTAATTTGTTAATATTCGGATTAAAATGTCCGAATCAAAGAAAACTATCGTTATTTCACTATTGATTTACATACTCATATATGTAAACAAGAATAAATGTCAGTTTTTGATTGACACTGCCAGTACATGCAACAACATCTGTTTTCGGGCATTTTTGGAGCTCTGCCGTGACAACGAGAGAGAAGTTCGGCAAATTATTGTTACAGGTGTGAAACTATGATCCTCTACTATGACCCTTGTCCAAAAAGGAATCAATGGAGTGGCGTAATCCTAGCGAAGCACCGCCTCTAAAGGCGAAGGTCACTCAGTCAACCAAGAAGATCATGGCCACAATATTTTGGGACTGTGAAGGAATACTCTTCATTGACTTCAAGGAGAGGAACACCACAGTAAATGGGAGTACTATGCTGACCTACTGCACAGACTGCGTGCTTCCAAAGAGAAAAGGCGAGGAAAGCTGAGTGGTGCATGTGCCTTCTTCACAACAACGTACCTGTGCACACAGTTCTTGTTGCAAAGGAGGCTGTAAAGAAATGTGGCTTCAAGGAGATTGACCATCCACCCTACAGCCCAGATATAGCTCCCAGTGACTATTTCCTCTTCTCAAAACTCAAGAAGGAAATTTAAGTGTGACGAAGAAGTGATGGAGGCTGTTTATGCCCATTTTGCAGACAAGACTTTTGACTATTTTTGGGGGAGGGGGATTGAAATGTTAATTAAAAGTTGTGAGAAGTGTATGCAATAAAGGGTAACTATATTGAAAAGTGAAATATAGTTTTTCTCTTTATTATACATAAAAATAGTTAGGCCGGAAACTTATGGACCGGCCCTCGTATGTGTATTAACAATAAAGGTAAGAACCTACTGCTTTGTAAGCTAATTCGGCAGTATATTCGGCGCCAGAGTTCCGGTATCCTTATTATGTCTTAAAGAAATTGTCTAATTCTTCAAAACTAATAATGGCGTTTTGTATAAGGTACGCTGAGGCATAGAATGTCGAATTTAACCTTCCGTTAGGCACGCGGCTTGACAGTTTAACTTTGGTAGCGTAGGTTATAATTTTTGATTTTATTTATTAATTTCAAATCATTTTATTTTCCCCACATTTTTGGTTCATATTTATTTGGATGAAAAACTCTTTTTTACATCATTTGATTATACTTGTACAAACACTACCAACGTAACACAGGAACAGTAACTAATTAAATGCATGTAAGCAAAATACAACGACATTTGCGGGCATTAAGTTTGTATTGATATAGCAATGTGACTTTATTCCTTTATTATATAAAGTTCTTTTTCTATATTATTAGCTTCAGCTTTCTATATGTGAAATAAATGGTTTCATTTAATACAACCAATAGTAATATAATATAGGAATACACATGTGACAGATCTTCACACCCACGCATGTCCAAGAGTAAATACCTTTAGATAATGTAGATAGTAATAAGTATAATAATATATATATATATATATATATATTATTATACTTATTACTATCTACATTATCTAAAGGTATTTACTCTTGGACATGCGTGGGTGTGAAGATATATATATCAAACTGGGACATTTCATGTGACGAAAATGTATTCACGGCCGCCTGGACATTTGACTCTATGACAATAGGGAAAGGGTTGCCTTTTGTCATCTTTTGTGTTTCTTCTGCTAGTAATGGCTAGAGCGATGGGTCTCTCTACTATAACAAAGCTAAGTGCATGCAGGTGGCCGAACAATAGATGATTTTGCATCTCAGTTGCTGAAGATACGTCAAAATGCGTTAAAGGTGGGAAGGGGAACAGGTGTCGGCGATAACGTCATCACGTCGTATGATGAGGAGCTCTCCAATAAAGTGGCAGTAAGGCGATATGTTTCAAATAAGCGCGTTTGGCAGCTCAAGAACTCACCAATTATGTTTAAATATTTCAAAGGCTCAGGAAAGCTGTGGGTGTTGTGCTGTAAACCTCACGTGACGCTTTGATACTACGTGTTGACGTTTGGAGTTCATATACAAGGAGAAACAAATCTAGCAAAACACGTTTTTCTACCAGACAGTTTTTACCAGATGGCAGCCGCAGTTCAGATCAGAAAGTTAAGGCAGTACGACGCTTCTCAGTATTACATTCGGTTCATTGACTTATACGTTTTTCCAGTCTTACGTTCGACTCACTCACATATACGTTCTTCAGTCATACATACGTTTCGTTCGTTATCTGATGATCAACATACTTTACCAAGGGCAGTAGATGAGAGGCACACAGATGCAGCATATTTAGCACATGTCATCAAAGCTATAGAGATAACAAATAGGTTGCTGATAACTAGTACAATGTGATTAAACATTTCGATGCGTTTAAATTAAGCAAATTCGTGTGATTTAAACCTGCCCTCTCCATCTCGCTCCTATAGTGACCAATAAAACACGAAAGGCAACTTCGGGCCCTTGAACGACCCGGGGTATGAAGTGGGACCCTCGGTCCAATATCTACATCCAGTCTGCATATAGAAACCGCTTCAAATTGGGCATCCAACGAGTGGCGACATCGCCGACACACCCGGGTAAAAACCTCCTTCAACCATATGTTATAAATATTCCAATACAAGTAACTAAACATGTTGATATTTTTAATAGTGTTTTACTACTGAGTCACCATAGACGGTGCACACTGCTGTTATATGAGATGAAATAGTAAATTGGGATAGTTTTTTTTTTAATTGAAGCGGTTGCAGCATACGGGAAGGAGTGGCGTGGATGCTTCCAGAACGCTGCATACAGTGCCAGGGGGAACACTTTGAGAAGCTGGAATAAACAAAATGTTTCTATGAATATTCATTACTTATTACTCAATAATTATCCAGCGACCCTCATATCAATGGATAAAGTTCATTCTTTCGTTAATTGTTTAATCACTGCTGTTTATTCAATTATGAACATTACGATAGGTCTGACTAATTAACGTAACCGAGTAAACGAACGGTGTGGCATTAAAGAAAGTACAGTGCAATGCTTATACATATATGAGTATCAGACAGAATGAACATTCCAATAATAAATCACAGGCCGGAAACTTCTGGATCGCATTTCGAATATCTGCCTGATGCAAAGCGGATATAACTTTTTCGGTGCTTCCAAATATATTTATGGAACCGGAAATTAGGTGGTACAGATTTACGATTACTGAAAAGGGAAAATTAATTTTGCATCAAATATAAAACCACAGAACAGATATTCATTTCAGAACGTCCTTCTTTAAATCAATAAGCGAAATCTGAATTTTTAAAATATTTTTTAATTTTATGCTTTATTATATGTGAAGTATTATAATTCCATTCATTTTTTGAACATTAAACACTTTTCCAAACATTTTATAACCACTCTTATGTATTCAGATATCATTTTCAGTCTATAGTTTCCTTTATTGTATCAGCATGAAACCTGACAGTTAAGCACAAGCAAGTTAAGCACATTTCATAACGATCTTCTTTTTACCTGTAGTGAAACATACCTACATTGGTAACACAACGACACATCTTTCAACACTCAGTGACACTCTCAGAGGCGAGTGTTTCCTCCTCTGGCCTGTATCACAGCTTGCAACGTTACGGGCGTGCTGCGGATCAAGGTCCTTAGGTTTTCTTATGTTATGGCCTCCCATTTGCTCATGCAAAGCTTCCCGAAGTTCATTGAGACTCTCAGGAACACGTTGACGAGCACTTTCCCAATCATGTCCCAAACATGCTCAATGGAGTTGAGGTCAGGGCTTCGTGCTGGCCAAACTACTAGCGCCTGAATCCCCACCTCACGCAAGTAATGTGTCACAATGTGGACGGGCATTGTTGTGCATGAAGCGGAAATCATCGCCAACACATGCAGCATAGGGGATAACATGCTCCTGAAGAATTTCCTCAATGTACCGGTTTACATTCAGGGTCCCGTTCTCCACAAAAACCAACTCTGTCTTGACTTCCACACTGATACCGACTCACACCATGACGGAACCTCCCCTGAAAGCCATCGTCGATAAGAAGGTGCAAGGAGCAAACTTTTCTCCTGTCCTCCTCCATACTCTTTCCCTGTCATCAGACGATCTCAGGCTGAACTCGACTTATCCGTGAATAGAACAGCTTTCCATTGCTCCTCAGTCCACTCCAGACGTTGACGAGCAAAGACAAGACGTGCTTGCCGATGTTGGTAAGTAAGCAAAGGATCTCTGGCTGGTCTTCTAGAGCTGAGCTGAGCTTCTTCAAATCTTCTTCTCACTGTTCTCAACCTGACAATGACTTCTGATGTCCTTTGCAAGCGATTTTGAGTTTCTACGGCTGTGGTGTGACGATCAAGCCAAACTTACAGCCACAGAAATTGATCATCTCTGGCAGATGTCACCCTTCTGTGACCTGATCCAGGACTGCTGCAGTAGATACCAAAGTCCCTTTGTTTAGTACAGATATTGACTCTTAAGACCTGGGCAACATAACGCACGTCCCGTCCATCTTCCAATAGGCCATCTGTTTCAGTAGCCTCCTCTCGGCTTAAGGGCATCTTTACCTCAAAAAATTGTGTATTAAACTTATTGAAATATCTCAACTGATGTAACAACAATGTCATAAGACATTTCAATTGGCCCAGGGGTGAAAATGTGATTAACTTGCATTCATGTTCATGACCATACAATAAAAAAAATATAGACTCAAAATGATATGCGAATACATGAGTGGTTGGAAAAGTATTTAACGTTAAAAAATGAATAAAAGTATAACACATCGGAAATAATGATGCGTAAAATGAAAAATATTCAAAATTGTTACGTGTTGTGTAATTTTCCCTTCTCAATGTATTTAGGCATTAAAATAAAAAAGTTGTTGGTACGGTCAGGCTAGACAGTAGTGCAATATCACACAGCAGAGTTTGGGCAGAACACGAGAACACGATGCCGGATGGCAGGTCTTGTTTCACAGCGGTAAACTACGGGGCTTCACGGAAATGTAAATTCATACCTACATCCTTCATAATGCAGCATTTCTGCATAAGCCGCTTTCACTAACTGCTCCAGCTGTATAGTTAATGCTACAATCCAGGAGATTACAGGTTCAAAACCAGCGGAAATTGAGTGACCTCATGCTAATTTCACCAAAATTTGCACAGCGTTATGTTTCTGGTGGAGTTGCAATATGACAAATATTGTTTTATCAAGAAAATTGAAAGAAGCTCTGTTCTCTAACGTCCCTTTTAGATCTATGTTGGTCTCTTCGGACAATTTTGAAATGAACAGCAATGAACCATTGCTGTTGCTACCTAATGAACATAAATTCTGTCACAAAGTTTCCATTAAATTTACACAAAATGTTTGAGATATTTTAATATCCTAATTAAATGAATGCATAATAAATCAATATCACACACCACCTATGGCACCACATAATCCTGAAGCCTGTGCTCATCTATTGAGTTACGCAACACTACCCTCGAGAAATCTGATGTTGTAGAGAACGCTTTAAACCTTCAATATTTGGATGTCTCTTGCAAGCATCTCCTGAAACTAGGACCTTGCAGAAGGCCAATCCGGGTTCGAAATTAGGTTAGAAACATTAGCCTTAAGACACTGTTGGGTTGTCCGAGCCTTATGTGCAGGGGCTGAATCCTGTTGGAACCTCGAGCTTTGTCCATGGAAGACGGTGTTGTTATAGTTCTTAACCAGTCTCATAGCAATGTCTCCTGGTACACCTTGGTCGATGTTTTGACCTCTTTTTGGTTGTACTTGCTATTTTGGAGCATTCCGTAGCCATTGCAAGCACTAAGAAGCAGGTTACAAATACAGCCACGTTTTTACTGGCGGGCTTGGGCTGTACCAGAGGATACAGGTGTAAGAATCACGCCAAAGCACTGCGCTGTTATCAATAAATATGCATGTCAGGACTCAGAAATTTAGTTCAAAATGGAAAACTGTAAAGTTAATAATTACGTATGTAGTTGATGAAAAAGTGGTGCAACCGGACTGTTCTTGCTACCCCTGAAAATTCTATTTTTAACAATGCAATGCAACTTTTTATACGTCAGACGACTATCCCTTCTTAAATCATAAATGTTTGTTATGATCTGTTGATTTCTAAAGTGTGCACATCTTTTTTGACGTTCACTTTTTATAGATGTTCCTTAAAGAGCAACTTTATTGAAATCTATCTTGAAAATTTGAATACAAACATTTCCAAAAGCATCTGTCTTTTTCAGTCAATTCCAGACATCATAAGATGAGAAAAGTTGGTAAATATAACAATGTATTTACTGAAATTAAATGACATCGCTTGGGAACGATTTACAATAATAGTTTTATATGCAACATGATTCTCTGTACGATGGGATTTATCAATAGACTAATCTTCCAGGTAACTTCATTGTATGGCAGTACTGCGGACATCTGCCTGAATTTCCTCGTTAACGCCAGTTTTTAAGTCGTTGAGTTCTTTAATAAGGCACATTCAGACGAGATCCAGTGGGTGCGGCAGAGATGCCAACTGTGCGCTCGTACTGACTCCTGTAGGTTATTCTGAAGGCGATCATGTGTCTTCCCGTGGGATGGCGCAGCATCTCCTTGGACATTGACTGAACTTCGTCTGTGTCGACAGCTTCTTCAAAACATCCGTATCTTCATTTCCAGCAAAAAGCGACCGGCTTCAGCTCTGTGTCTAGTGTGCAGAGTTCCGAGGTCAATGTTGCTGGGAGACCGCGATGTTGACGGATCACCAGTACACACTTTCTGTACCGCCAAGGGTGGCCGAGGTCGTTAAGGCGCGGATTCGTGAGCGGGAGGTCTCAGGTTCGAATATACCGTCCTCCCTGACTGAGGTTTTTTCCAGGTTTTCCTCGGTAAATGGCAAATGCCGGAGAGGTACCCTAAACTTAGGCCTGGACCGTTTCCTCCCTTAAAAATAAAATCATCTCATGTATCATCAATACTCATCGCCTGTGGTGCCTCTGTAGCAAATTCATACACACATTCTTGTGTGCAGATTCCGTGCCGCTGGCGAACACATTGACCCAGTTTGTAAACGGTCTTTTGGGCAGGAGCTTCTTGACCACATACGGCAGTTAAACGTCAGAGCATTTCTGCAGTTTTGAAGCCTTCCTTCCACAAAAACCCTGCAGCCTTCATGATAGTCGCCTTCCATCTTGTCCAGGTCTTTCTGTACTTGACACCAAACGCTGTTCTTTCCTTACACTGCTTATGGTCGCAGTGTGCTTACAGTCTTTACATAGTACAGGGGTCTCATTCCTGGGAGAGAGCTGGAACATCAACCGTAAAACGTTGGAATCACAAATAACTCAGTTTTATCTTGGAGTAGATGGCTTCCTCATGTTCGTATACAAGCTCCACATCGAGATAAGCTCACCACTTAATGTGCATCACTAAGCCTGGAGTTCCGCTAATGTATGAGCAAGGTATCAAACTAACACAATACAGAGTCACAAGCCTACTTCATCGTTAATGATTCTTGAGCTCTATGGATGATTGTATTAAGAAATGCTCCGCGTGGAATGCAACAGGAGGTGCGTTAGAAAAGCAACATGTGAATCAATCCTTGTTCTTTTGTAAACCGAAGAAATTACCTTGACACAATTTTTAAATGTTTGCTGACTCAATATTTTAAACAGGAGCCGAGCTACACAACTTTTACAGAAGGCTGATTAGTATGTGAGAGCTATGGCTTGTGCAGCAAAAGTGAATGCTGCTTTTAAATAACGTATGAATGCAATATAGCATTTTACCACGTACACGGCTAGGTCATACTGAATATTTCATTGATACCATTTTGAACAAAACCACTCGCAGGGATGCTTCTTGAATATTCAATCATGCGTTTTGGTAGTGAAAGTGGGGGAAACTACAATTGCAAACAAAATGCCGGGTGAGAGGTGGGGGGGGGGGCACAATCGGGTATTGAAACGGGAGGGAGCAATTCCCAAAAGTAAAAGTACAGATGGACTAACTAACGATTTACAGTGACATCTCATAAAGTCATTCCACTCTCTTTTAGTGTTGCATCCTCTGCTTAATATTAACCGGATAACAAAAGTATTTAATTTCATACACGACATATAGGGAAATAGGTATAACAATAACAATATAAAAATGTAATATACTGTCAAAAGTATTAAAAATATAAAGCTGCAAGTACAGACAACATCACAGTGGAATTAATAAAGTATGGAGGATTGATGTTACAACTATGTGTTTGAGAATGAGCGAAAACTAAAAGAATGGCAAATACCTCAAATTATCTCTATAATTAAAAAGGAGAAATAAACGAATGCAAAAAATATAGAGAGAGAATATTATTAAATATAACGTATAAAATATATACAAGACTTCCATCATCAGCTTTTTCAAACTATCTCCATGTCTTGGTATACTCAATCTTAGTCGAAACAAAGACACGAGGATAACTCCATAAGTTTCCGGTCACGCCGATAAGGATTATCGCCCTCACAAAACCCTTATCTGGTGTCATGCCTTATCTGTTAAGTAAATAATTGCAGCTGTAACTTCCGCTCCGCTGTGTTCAGATATAATTGCATAAAGAAGGCTATGTGTAGAAGATTGTGACATGTACAAAATGGAGTATTGAGCGGTTATTAGGTTCTTCACAAAAGAATGACTTACTCCAAACAGCGACTGGACGGTGTATATGGGGAAGCATCCCTCTCATATTCTACCGTGAAAGAATGGGCCAAACTTTTTCGAATGGGTCGGGAAAGCATTGAAGACGAAGAGCGTGCAAGTCGGTCCTTGGAGGTGCTCAATCCTGAAAACATCGCTCTTGTGGAAAGAGAAATTATGGAAGACCGACGGCTCAAAGTTACACAAATAGCCGTAATGTTGGACCTTTCTAAAACATCAGTCCTTCGAATTATTCATGAACATTTAAACATGAATAAGGTTAGTGCAAGATGGGTGTCTAGACTTATTTCCTCAATCCAAAAGCAACACCTAGTCATCTGTTGTTAGGCATTTTTGGAGCTCTACATGGCATCCAGAGAGAAGTTTTGCAAACCATTGTTGCAGGAGATGAAACTATGATCCTCTACTATGATCCCCTGTTCAAAAGAGAATCAATGGAGTGACGTAAACCTGGGGAAGCACCGCCTCTAAATGCCAAGGTTACTCATCAACCATGAAGATAATGGCCACGTTCTTTTGGGACTATGAAGGAATACTCTTCATTGACTTCAAGGAGAGGAACACCACAGTAAATGGGGAGTACTATGCTGGCCTACTGTACAGACTACGTGTTTCCATCAAAGAGAAAAGGCGAGGAAAGCTGAGTGGTGGAGTGCGCCTTCTTCACGACAACGCGCCTGTGTCACAGCTCTGTTGCTAAGGAAGCTGTGAAGAAATGTGGCTTCAAAGAGATCGACCATCCACCCTACAGCCCAGATCTAGCTCCCAGTGACTATTTCACTTTCTCAAAATTCAAGAAGGACCTTCGAGGAAGGAAATTTAAGCGTGACGAACAAGTGATGGATGCTGTTTGTGCCCATTTTGCAGACTATACTTCTGACTATTTGGGTGGGGGGTTTGAAATGCTAATACAAAGATGTGAGAAGTGCATTGCAATGAAGGGAAACTATATTGAAAAGTGAAATATAGATTTTGTCTTTATCATACCTAGAAAATGGTTAGGCCGGAAACTTATAAGCCTACCTTCGTCCATGTAATATCTTCTTTTTATCGGTCTATACAGAAGCGAAATTCGTTCTTTTTATTTTTTCTCTAATCTCATACCATGGATCTGATAGGTTTCTCACTTCACTCGCTGTCAGCTAATATGCTTTTTCAAACCATAAAAAAATTATAATTTTGTGCTGTTTTGCTGAGTAAGCTCCTATAGCTTTGAGTTGATGAGGTCCAAATCGTTTCACTTCCACTTAACAGTTAATTATAGACGCGAAAAACAAGTCTTCACTTCATTCATACGCTTTTTTGTAACTTAACAGTTAACACTGTGAAGATGAACTTTCCGCTGACAAACAGCCAGGAAGTCATCCAATTTCAAAGTGCGAAAACAACCCTTAATGGGGTATGAGTGTTGTCATTAAAACCTCTCTCCATCTGGTTCCTAAGAAAAGAGGAAATACGGAACGCAGACCAAGGGCCGTCTTCCTGCTGACCCACGTGAACGCAGAAATAAGCAGGAGAAAACCTAACTCATTTTATAGGAAGACAAATATAAGTCCTTACAAATTTTTGTACCAGCCATTAAGGCATAGTTTAAAGCTAACATTTTTCCGGGCTGGTGCATGAGCTACGGAGGACCCACATGCTACCTCTACTAGCTGAGAGGAAATGCTTTGTTGCGCAAGAGACAATTAAGCACTAATCGATTTTACACCGCTGTTTTAAGGCAGTTTTGTTTAAAAAGTTGACCAGGAGAAGAGATAATGGTAAAGAATTATGGCATTTTCTTTGGGGGGAGGGGGCGCCACATCCAGCCCTTAGTGACCGGCCGCCCCTGGTTGGATGCATTGTTTTGATGTCACTGATGATCTAAAATCATAAAAAATCATAGCCTGGAAGCTTTAACGACTTAAATCATTTACTACTTAGTTCAGTTTACAATTGAAGAGTATATTGTTCCGGGAATCGTGGTATATACATTATCCCGGAATACCAGGAAGGCTCTTTCTAAGATAACTTTACGTTCATCTTCATTAGCGACAAATTTAGGCGGAAAACGCTAAAAGCCTTGCTCTCAATTGCGTCAGGGGCTGAGACAATGTTGAAAGGAATCTCCCGAGATCTCGTCCCCTACGAGAGGAGACTGTCTTGACGTCTTAAAAGCCCGAGCGTGTCTTCTCTCTGGAGAAACACCACAGCCACCCTCAGGGTTTTTCGTTACTCCCGGAATCCCAATGGAAAATCGAAAAGAATTTGTTCAGCCTTTTTATAATATGCATAAAGGAAAAGGGGAACAAGATGATGATACAGTTTCGGCTTGAGAAGGAAGACGGGCTCGTAAGCATAGCCGCACTGCAACACCTTCACGACAAAGAGTGAACTGAACAAATTAACAAGTACAGTGTACCTCAAAAGAACGGGACACTTTGGCAGGTTGGTAGCGTTGAAACATCCCATGTAATTCACAGATATAAAAGAGAATGACAATGCAATTTCATTATTAACATTCTGTGGATGGGGCCATTTCATCCTCAATAAACAGAACTTTCGCTATTGACTCGGCAACACAAGCGTCCGTTAGATGGCAGCAAGGTTACCCAATGTAGCGATGAGTCATTGAGTGCTATAATAGACTTTGTTTAAGATGACGATGTGTTTGTAACATCTGTTCGGAAAACTTAATATAGCATAAAATACCAGCATTTCCAAGTAAAAAGACATACCTATTTATTTATTCATTTATTTACCTGGCAGGGCCCTTCTCGTGCAGAGCGCAATATATAAATGTATATAATATAGTATAAAAGACAAGTTTAAGATATATACTTCATGTACCTTAAATACTTATAAAGATGGTTAACATAGTATTAGAATTCGGATTTTTCCTCAATAATTTTTCTGGATTACAAGGGAGGAAGAAGAAGAAGAAGAAGAAGCGAAAGACTTAGTGCTTGATTTCTACAGTTGAGATAACAATTTAATTTACGTTTAAATTGCTTTATTATCCGAAAATCTCTGACTTTAGGAGGAAGGGAGTTCCAGAATCTGGGAACTGACACGCTGAATGAGGTTGAGTATAAATGTGTCCGGTGACGAGGGGTAGACAGTAAAGTCATATCCCGGGTTCGAGATAGGGACAGGAATACGAAGCGAGAGGCGATATACTGAGAGGTGAAGGTACGGAGGGTTTTAAACAGGGGTGTAAGGGAATGGAAAGTCTTGCATTCTTTCAGAAGTAGCCATGACAGTTGATTGCGTAGGAGTGTCACCATGATCAAATTTACAAGTGTTGAAGACAAACAAACACGCACTGTAATCTGTCGATTGTGCAGCATTCAGATCAGAGTATAAGACATCACAATAAACAAACCCTTGAATTCCAATTTTTTTTTTTTTTTTTTTTTTTTTTTTTTTTTTTTTTTTTTGAGATTGAGAGGTAGATCTTTTGTTACATGTTTTAATGGGTGAATCAAAGAAAATGTTTCATTGTAGGGATGGATGACTGTGCCATTCTAGATCGGAGGTTATATAAACAGTAGGTTTTTGCCGTGCTGATATAATTAATTGCATTGTTGTTTATCATGATGGGCGGCACATCGTTTCAGTTTATTTTACGCGATGCAAGCTTAAGTCCGACGACTATAGTTTGTGATTTAAGTGGATTTAGTTTTAGTCCAAATGGAGGTCCAGGTTATTACAGTCACAGCGTCATGGATGGTATGTAAGTCATTAACGTAAAGGTGGTAACTGCGTGTTTTATCTTAACGATGCATTTGAGTGTTAACATTATCTATATAAACACCAACTGACGTATTTCATACAGTAAATACATGATCAGAAACATTCTAAAGTGAAAACACACAGAAATATACACATATTAATGTCAGGTATATATACACAGAGTGCCAAAAAATGTATACGCACTTCGAGCTAAGAAATAACTGCGTTAACATAACAAAACAGAATTCACACAAACAGAAAATGATGAGCACTAATCATCTTAGACTTTTACAGTTACAACAGTTGCTCAAAATGCCCACCATCAGCGTCGATACACTTCTGAGTACGTTGAACTACTGATTGAGTAACGTTTGCGAAAGTGTCCTCAGCGATTGCAGCACATACCGTTTCAATTTCTTCCCGAAGTGCTGCCGGTGTAGCTGGTTTTCTACTGTATACGATACCATGAGTCTCAAATTTGTCTCGAATGCGTTGGCGGTTCTGATCTGTTCTGTTCTGTTCGGTTTTCCAATACCACTTCAAAATTGCTTTCCGCTGTTCAAACGAGAATCTTGATTTCATTTTGTTGTAGCAACGCTATCATAATGTATGTGAGTCACATCCGTTTATAAAACACCATACTACACATTACTGTTGTTTTTTGATCCAACTTTTAAATATATTAAATAGATATCTACTGCGAAAATGTGTACTTTTTGACACTCTCAGTATATATATATATATATATATATATATATATATATACAAGGAAATTATTCATGGAAAATATGTCATGTAAGTATATCGGTATGTTTGTATATACATATTTAGGTTCACATATATACGAAGTTATTCATAGCAAATAATATTACCGATTTTTGGGTTATATATTTTGATTGTTAATAATTCGGTATGAGCATGCACGGCCGAAATGCTCAAGTGACATTTATACATTTAGGCGCCAAAATTGCATTCCTAAAAATCTACTGTCTTATAGACGCAATATATTCCTTTAAAATTGTGGAAATCTCTTGATGAACATCTTCGTTTGCAGGTGTTTAATAGCTCGGCTCGTTTAAAGCATTACATGATATATGAGTTTATATGGCGAATATCAACAAATTTTTAAGAATAAAAATTAGTTATATGAATCATGTAGGTATTTAGGTTAAGCAACAACGAATTAGGCCAATACTTGGATGGAGCTCCACTTCCCACTTTTTATACAGAGATAAGCTTCTATCCTGAGAAATGTATAAACTAAATATTACCTTTTAACGGATCTAATGTAAGAGCGAGTTTTAATTCGCCATCGAAAGTAAACCTGTGAATGCTTACATGGTAAATCTCAGTTATTAATTACACATCGTATAATTTGAACAAACATAATAAACATCAAATTCGTTCAGACCACTACAGTTCCCAATCAAAAACCGTAAACGTTATAACATCACTTTCACTTGTCCATATTTACTATGTTAACAAGACCATGTCTTCAATAAAGACGTTTTTACTTTTATTATAAATATTTTTCAATTGTCGTCGTATACTACGTCAATAAAAATAAACACATATGTTTATTTAAACCAAAACGTATTTTTCTTCAATTAAAGGCAGATAATTGCTTTTTGTTTTACAAATGCAAATAGAAAACCGAATATAAACGCTCTCTAAGTCCATACAAAAGATAAACGCCAATGAAACTGTTTAAACAGTGGATGAACATTCAGCTCTATTAGAATACAAATATAAACGTTCTTTTTCGTGACATTAGTTGACTGTACTGTAACTGCATAACGTGCTAATTCCTTTGCAAATCTGAACTGCTAAGCCCCTGCCTCATAGCTTGCAATATCGAGTGTGTCATGAAAATCTGGTCAAAAATTATTAAAGAGCACTTAGGGAAACTATTGTTGCAATACTTGAGCATGTATTGCCCTATCGTAACAAGGACATAGGTTCAAAAATTTGACAACATTCCACGCGCATTTGCATTTGAGCTACTGGACAGACTTAGGACAACGATCTTATACTGGCCTATTGCATATGCAAATGTTCATTGAATGATGCAAAACCCCAACACTGGAACCATTTCTTTTGCCTTCAGATTTCTGTCATTGCACGAGGGAGATGTTTTCTTGTGTCATCACATACACCGGACTAACCGTAATACTCATGTGTGGCAGAGCTCCTGCAAGCAAACGAATGGCATGGCCGGAAATATTTAAAGAAAAAAAACTCCCTAAGCCAGCAAGGTACACATCTGAGGCACTCCTTTGGACAGCCTGTAGAGGCTAACCGATCCCATGTTAGCCTTTTACCCGCGCCTTGGCTGTCAGTAACCAACCACTGGTTAGGCGGCCTAATTTAGCATCAGCCTCCTCACTCTACAGGTTCACCACCCTACCACAACGCAGGAGCACCACTCGGCTTGGCCGGAAAAGAAATGCAGTGTTTGCACTCTTGAAACATGTATAAAATAGCACGCACTTACGACAATGATCAGGCGTTTTGTCTTCAGGCCGTATGTAAAATTTAACAGGGCCAAGACCAGTAATATAGAGATGCATGTGATTAGCAATAAAGATAAAACATCCGCCAAACCTGAACTGCGTAAACTAAGCGAATTTCTCAACAAGTTGACTTTGTGAAGGTTATTACAGAGCGCTAGAGCAGAGAATGTAGTAAAAAACAAGTAACGCTAACTGAAGATATACATAGAGTATGTATTAATAAAAAAGCAACTTTCAGGATTAAAACTATTGTTTTTCCCGTTTCATTATTATTTTATTTATGTGTTATATGTTATCTTAACGTTGTCAATTACACTTAGGTGTATAACAACTACAACGGAGTGTAACTAACATTGAAGTTAATTTTAGGTGTACGATTGCTTGTTTTTCTGTGTTGTGTTCTATCCGCCACTTCACACTACCAAATTTGAATATCACTCCGTGTGACTCCAGCATTTCTGGAATTCGGTTTTTTCCGCTGCCGTTCGATATTGAAGCTGTCTGTAACGGCAAGTTCGAGTGCTGGTCCATGCGCATGCGTAGACAATTCCCCCTATACTGTTTCACATATGACACTTTATCGCTTGATGGTAATATCCAAGAGACTGACACCCCCCCCCCCGTGGAGATCACCTTTATCGACATTCAAGTGATTGAAAAAATTATTTTCAGATATTGCCCCATTTCTAAATGGTCCGATTTTTAGAAAATATTATTTTTTTATTTAAATGGTATATACAAAGTTTTGTTCCAAAGCCAAATATTTTTTTTTTTTTTTTTAATTTTTGGGTTTCAGGTAAGTCCGCAATCACAATAGTCTGCTTTTGCTGGTTTTCCTTACTTTATAACAATGGCACATGCCGAGTTTTGCTAAGAAAAGAAAATTGCAGCCGCTAAAGCAAATTTTAAATTTTCACTTTAGATTAACCCACCCACCCCCATGGTTTAATGTTGCTATATAATTTTTTTCTTTGCTATTTTTTGTGCCTTCTAAATAGGATCGACGGAGATTTGTAGAAAAGTTTCATGCACGACTTCGGAATTCGCTAAAAGGACAATGAATGAAAAAAGCAAACCATGGTGCACAAGTGCTGGAAAAAAGGTGTTTTTAAGATATATGTGAAGCACTTATTGGTGCTAATATTCCACTTAACAAATCGCCTGATGTATGCTTGAAGAATAATTTCAACTTGAGTGCTGTTTATCTATAGGTACAAACGAACATGTTCCGTTAGGTGCTACCCATAAAGTATCAGCAATGTGGGTTGAAAGCAACACTTGTGCAATGATTGATTAGGATTTTAGAAAGCGGCTAGAACCAGGAGGGGGCCTTGCCCCTTCTTGTACAACAGACTTCACCTGATTCGTGGAATTTGAAATGGGCAAATATCTTTTAAAGACAGAAACAGAAGATCTTCCACGCCAGAGATGACCTTGCAAGAAGACCCCGGAGAAATGTTCTGTAATATTGAATGGGGAGTTATTCCAAACTTTTAACATAATTATGTAATGATCCGTGAATGACACTAATAGTAGAGTGCATTTAGTATTACAGTGGTACCAATTCAAAAAAAAAGTTTGTGCGAATGAACTGAGAAGTCCGTGTTTAATGAAGGGGGGGGGGAAGTCCGTCACACAGGAACTGCGTAAACTAAGCGAATTCCTCAGAAAGTTGAATAACTTTAAAAAGAATGTGGAATATTAATAAGGCCTTATTAAAACTAATGAAGTGAAATAAGTTATGCCATTACTGTGTTGTATTAGGGGAACAAATTTAGAATTCTTGCAATCTACCCATATAAGTATCACGAATGATAAACTGCATTTTTAGAATTATGATTATTAAGATACAGTACCTGAAATACATGACACTAATAGACAAAGCTATACTATGTGAATATTTTTAAACATGATTTAATATAACCATGTTTACGAACTTGCTATCGCCTTTACATTTACTAAACTACAGAAAAATAACGGAAAGAAACCTTATATGTGAGAGGATAATGTTCATATGTTTCAATAAAACAAACTTAAAAATAACTGAAACAAACTAAGTAAATAAACAATCGAAAGTTTTATCGATTTTCAGTGGCTTTGAAATTTCATTTAAATGCTATTAACATGTAACGCAATCGTTTTCTGAAGGTTATTACAGAGAGCTTTTACATACAAATATAATTCTCACACTCATATTAGATTAATATTTTACATTTGATATCTTCACGACGACACTTACCGCCACGGGTGGCCGAAGTCGTTAAGGCGCGGACACGTTAGCTGGAGGTCTGGGTTCGAATCCAGCAGGACCGTCCTCCCTGACTGGGTTTTTTTCCCCCAGGTTTTCCTCAGTCCTCATAATTGGCAAATGCCGGAAACGTACCCGAAACTTAGGCCTGGAATAAATCCTTTCCCAATATATTTCATCTCGGCTATCATCAGTGTCCACCTCTTGTGATGCCTTAATAGTAAAAACGGTCGTTAAACATTATCCCCCCCCCAAAATACAACATAACAAAGAAATTGATGTCAATTGAGATAAAATAATTATTTTTAAATGCATTAAAAATGGACGATTGTAGCATTTGCTTATAAAGCAACAGTGATTTTTAAAAAGGTTTGTTCTTTTTTTAGCTTTGTATATTTTAATGCATTCGAAAGATAATAAATATAATTTCACCCCTCTTATTATTTGTGAAAAGGGGTCGTTTTGTAAAATGAGAAGATACGAGAGGACTGTTTATGACATGTCTTGATTTGTGTCCATAAGCGCATGTGCAGGGACTGCGTGTAAAGCATATTGCATACCTATAGATAGAACAAATGCTGAAGGAAAAATTAAAGCTTGCTGTGTATGGGAAACAACATTACGAAATTAATTTATCATAAATAAATATATCTCTATGTTAAACACTTACTATACAGTTAAACCTCAAGAAATGTTCCAAATGTGCCGCAGTAACAGCAAGATACTGGTTTACTTGTAATAGAATATATAATATCTGTAACGTTGCACGTTTTATGTTGGTACAAAATCTCTGTATATTGAAACAGTGCAAAGCAAACTGGTCGTTACTTTATGTGTGACATGGAAATTAGTTTGGGGAACTACTGTACGCAGTAATTGTATTCTGGCTTTTAAATTCAAACAATTGTTTTTGTTGTAATGTGCAGAATTTTTCATCACATAGCAATTTTTATTGCATGTAACATAATTTATCTTCAATTCCATTTTACACTTCAGCACCGTGAAACGAGAGGATGGTGCATACGACCGTGCAACAAAACCGAAAAAATAAATATAATTACACTACTTTGCTAGTTATATCTGTACTTCATTTATTATTTGTTAATTAACGGCAGGCGACATCTGTTTAGTTTTTCAGTGTCACTGATTGATGATGCTAACGTCCACTACATTAGGTAAGTAATTATAACATGCAAGTTACAGCAGACCAAAGTTCATATAGATATTACGATGATTGGCCAACTGTATTCCTATAATGCAATCTCTTATACATACATTCATTCGTTTGATTTTATTTATACGAAATGATTTACAGCTTTTGAGGTGTACATTTCTGAGTTGTGATGCTAGTGGTGAGCTATTGAGCTGCAGAAGCAGAGAGTTGTTTGTGTTAATTTTCAAAATGAAATGAGGCGATTACGAAAACCGCGTGGATGTGGTAACTTTGCATAAGGTAGGCAAATCCCCAGATGATATTTTCAAAATTCTCCAGAAACTGAAAATAAACAGGAGGTTGTGTACCCTAGTGCCCAGCGCTTCCTTGGGACTGGAATTGTGAAAGACCACACGCACTGTACGCATTCCAGAATTGGTGAAATCAGTGGCGGCACGTGTGCGAAGAAATCCGGTATGGAGAGTCAGTGAGCTGGAAATTTCTAAAATGTCTGTGTCTAGCGTGACAAACGACTGAAAGGAAACCCTCTAACAATTAGCTGAAGCGACAGAAGGTCTTAAAAATCAAAACGTTTACTTCAGTTTTACGCAGCAAATGTCATGAAAAAAGTTAGTGTTGAGGAGAGTTTCAAACCCCAAAATAAAAATATATACCAGATGCTCTCTAGTAGCTGATGAAAAAACTACAAGGGTTCAGATGGACCATCATCCTGCATCTATTGTGGTGAGGCGGGTATGAGCTATGAAGGTACCAAGGGGCTTCATTTCTGCGAAAAAGGGTCATAACATCGACCAAAGTGTACAAGGAGACTGGTCAACATCCTCTTCCATGTACAAAACTGGAACTTCAGCCCCAGCACCTAAGGTTCAGACAACGCAGGAGACGCTTGCGGCTGAAGTTCCTGACTTTATTTCTACCTCGGATTGGTCTTCTGCAAGTCCGGACCTAAACCTCACGTAATACAAAACTTGAGGAGACGAATTGCAAGAAGAGACGTTTGAATAATGAAAGGTCCATAAGTTGCCGGCCTAACCATTTTCTAGGTATAATAAAGACAAAAGCAATATTTCACTTTTCAATATAGTTACCCTTTATTGCATTACACTTCCCGCGTCTTCGAATTAACATTTCAACCCATTAGTTAGTGATTTTGTTTTGTGTGCACTTTTGCTCTAGGATGTAAATGTTTAAAATATGCTTTATGTGGCTATTTTTTTTTTTTCGAATAAGAATATTAAACGGATTTGTGGAAATATAGTCATTCCGTTGTCCATATGTGACAACAGAGCGTCGTTTGTGGCTTTATTGCCAGCTAAGTCCGGGTTGTTATGAAACATTTTGGCTGCAAGTTCTTCTTCATAATTTTCATTGCTATTTGCAGTCATTCGAAAGAACACAAAATATTTCATCCATAAACTACATTTATCTATTTTGTGACTCTTGGACCTGAGCACGTGACAATCTCTCATAAATGTCAACATATCCTCCCTATACCTAGTCCAGATTTAGCCCCGCGTTACTTTTTTCTTTTAACCAAATTGAAGAAACACCTTCGTGGGTGGCATTTCCCATCGTCAGAAGCAAAAGGATGAGTAAAGATATTCTGTTAAAAATGTATGATCTTTCTTTATTGAACAGGTATCGTAGTTTGTTATAGCTTTCGTGCAGAATGTAACACAAAGGTTTGCTTGAGCCTATGGAATGAAATTAAATTAACCTGGGATAGAGAGACATAGTATATGCTCGTTCTAGGGAGGAAGGCAAGATCAGGAATGGTCTGGTTTAGACTGGGAGATTGAAAGGTTAAAAAAATAACGGATAATGCTGTTAGGAGAATGTGCCCCTTTTGTGGAGAGGATGAGAAATGGGTACATATTCTGGCCGAATGTACCCACTGGGAACACCTGAGAAAAACACTGTTTCCTGAAAACCTTTTAAGGAATTAGAGATCGATTGGCATGCTGTTTCCGAACCATACTAATTGGTTGAATGTGGGCAGTTTCCTAGTCAAAGTGAGCGAAGGTAGAAGTAATTTATTTTCTGGTTAGAACGCAATTAATTATAAATAATATGTAATGTGTTACCATTCATATATTTGTAAATATTGTTCTTGCAATTTTTAATGTTTATTTGTTCATTATTATTAATACTATTTTATTCATTCGTATTTCTAATTGTGTATCATACTTTAACATGTACGGTCTACGGCTCATTCATAATATATATGTAATATATATATATATATATATATATATATATATATTTTAAATTTTATAACAATATGCATCTACTAATTTTTCATAGCTACATACCAAAGCAAATGATGCAAGTAACTTTTCAATAGTAAATAATGCCTGATTTTCATCACTAGATGGCATGTGAATACAGACTGGCTGCAGTACATTACCGCATTCTGATATCATTTTCAAGAATTAGTTTATTTGCATTAAAGGTATACATGTCGTTATTTGGCTCATTCATTTTACGCATTTTATTGGAATCTCTAAAAGTGGCAAAGTATTTAAGTTCTCATTTCTAATTACATTGCAAAGAGAAAATATTATTAATCGCAGTGTAAGATTTACAGTCGAGATATACGACTGCAGTAATCAGTTATTAAGTTTCCCTTTAGAAATAAAAACCGTCAGCAGATGACGCAAGCAAACTCATGCATCTTACAACAAGTAGCTCTGATAAGGTCCCCGCGGCAGGTTTTCGTTCCTTTCAAAAGAAAACAAAATTAATGCATGTTCTGGGAACTGGGCAGAGTTGAGCTTTTTATCTGGCGTATTTGAGACTTTCTTTACTTGAAAAGAAGCACGGCCTCTTAAAGTGGTTTCTTTCTGAGAGAGGGCTCTGACGTCACGTATAAAATATGTACGTTCCTCTTTCATATATGTAAAGATAGCAATCTACGAAACACACATGGCGATTTAACAATTCATGTTCCTGCTGCAAAGACCTTTATCACCAGGACGTTCATAGTTACAGCTAAAGGAAAAACGAATTAAAATTTCACATAAACTATAACGTCTTTCACTCCTCTGCCCCTCTTAGAAATATATGTGAATAGTACGCTAAACCGTGGATGAGAGCTTCAGATCTATTTTATTTTACAATTTTTATTTTTTACTTGAATGTATCGTGTCAAATAACTCTAATAGCTGTTCTTATTATTAATTATGCTTTTAGCGGTTGATTTCCAAAACTCTTGAGTTGAGAAATAATAAAATCCGGTCCTATAACGCCGAGGTTAAGGTTGGGGTGAAGCGTGCATATACGTAAAGTGATACATGGCAAGTGCAGGTTAACGCAAAACGTATGCTATATAAATCGCGAAAACAACGCAATCATGTTATCATATCAGTTTTCTCTATCCCGCCCGCCACGGGTGGCCGAGGTCGTTAAGGCACGGACTCGTGAGCGGGAGGTCTGCGGTTCGAATCCTGCCAGGACCGTCCTCCCTGACTGGGGTTTTTTCCAGGTTTTTCTCAGTCTTCATAACTGGCAAATGCCGGGGAGGTACCTAAACTTTGGCCTGGAACGCTTCCTTCCTTAAAAAAAAAAAAAATATCCTTTCCCAATATATCATTTCATCTCATGTATATCAGTGTCACCGCCTGTGATGTCTCAGTAGTAAAAACGGGCGTTAAACACTACTACTCTCTATCCCGCGATATTTCCAAAATACACAGCACTAACACACGTGCATGCAACAATGTTCGTGTGCGTTAATGATTTTAAATGAATCAAAACAATTACACTTACAACTAATAAATGTGTGCATTAACCTAATTTTGAGTTCCAGACAGAAACTATATTTCACATTTCAATGTAGTTACCCTTTATTGCAATACACTTTTCACAACTTTGAATTAACATTTCAATCTCCCCCCCCCCAAAAATAGTCAGAAGTCTTGTCTGCAAAATAGGCATAAACAGCATCCATCACTTCTTCGTCACACTTAAATTTCCTTCCTCGAAGATCCTTCTTGAGTTTTGAGAAGAGGAAATAGTCCCTGAGAGCTAGATCTGGACTGTAGTGTGGATGGTCGACATCCTTGAAGTCACATTTCTTCACAGCTTTCTTTGCAACAAGAGGTGTGTGCACAGGCGCGTTGTCGCGAACAAGGCGCACACCACCACTCAGCTTTTCTCGCCTTTCTCTTTGATGGAAGCACGTAGTCTGTGTAGTAGACCAGCATAGCACTCCTCATTTACTGTGGAGTTTCTCTCCTTGAAGTCAATGAAGAGTATTCCTTCACAGTCCCAAAAGATTGTGGCCATGATCTTCTTGGTTGACGGAGTGACCTTGGCCTTTAGAGGCGGTGCTTCGCCAGGTTTAGCCACTCCATTCATTCTCTTTTGGACAAGAGATCATAGTAGAGGACCATAGTTTCATACCTGTAACAATGCTTTGCAGAACTTCTCGTTTCCACGGCAGAACTCCAAAAATGCCTGACAACAGATGACTCATTGCTGCTTTTGGATTAAAGAAAGAAGTCTAGGCACTCATCTTGCACTAACCTTATTCATGTTTAAATGTTCATGAATAATTCGAAGGACTGTTGTTTTAGAAAGGCCCAGCCTTGCTGCTATTTGCGTAACTATGAGCCGCCGGTCTTCCATAATTTCTCCTTCCACAAGATGGAGGTTTTCAGGAGTGAGCACCTCCAAGGGCCGATCTGCATGCTCTTCGTCTTCAATGCTTTCTTGACCCATTCGAAAAAGTTTGGCCCATTCTTTTACGGTACAATATGAAGGGGATGCTTATATACTAAGTTTCGTTGTGAAAAAACAAATATTGATGCGGCAAGAACGATATTGATTTTGGGTTTCAGGTAAACCTCCACTCTTAATAATCTAATTTCACTGATGTTCAAAAACTATGTTTACTATATTATTTCAATACATTTCGTAGAGAAAAACAAAAGTTGGGGCCGCTACAGCGATTTATATATTTTTGCTTTACGTTAACCCCAACTCCCAATGGTTCAATTTTGCCAGTAAAGAATCGTTTGTTAATAGATGGTTATATGCCGAGTTTCGTTGTGAAAAATAATACTTTCGGCATGTATATATAACTCCATTGTCATTTATGGTGTGTAATAAGTAGGATCGATGGACATTTGAAGTAAAGTATCAAAAATCTCTTCACGAGTATAACCGCATTCCTTCCTAATTCGCCAAAACGTGTTCCAAACGGCTTTATTCCTATGGTAGAAACACAAGACTTTTATATTCAGGTGTCGACAACGTATTGTAGCTGAGGGGACAACTTTCTACATCTCTTATAACAATGCAGTGTCATTTTATACTTTCAGTAAAAATTCTAACTTTACGCTGGCGACATCCTTTTTGCGGTTATGGCGGTTGCACTTGCCGAGTTAAGCAGGCTCTAACTAAACCGTACTGTAGATCTGTGCTGTGTAACTTATAAAATAAACCGAAGCAAATCGATACACTAATTAAAGTGATAAATGGATCAACACTTTAAGCTGTAATGTATATAAACTTCAGACCGAACGCGCCTGAACACGCGCTGCTCTTAAAACGTCACGTCAAAAGCGTGTAAAAACCAGGTGATTACGGTAAAAACCCTCCCTGTAAGATACAAGTGTTGCAGAGAGCCACTCCCTTATCTGATAAAATCTGCTTCTCTCCATCAAAGACTTGGCAAGTGCCTTGAGCTCTTTAGGACTGAAAAACGACATCGTTAAAAATATGGAGATAACGGCAAGGACCATTCAACGGCTCTGCATGAAAAGCGCAGTGCATTAAAACGAAAACAGTACAACTTCACTACATGGCGTTCCAAAGAGGGGGTTTAACATAAAACGAATTTACATCTGTCATTAAACGACGCGGACAATGGTCAGTACATTGGAAGACGCATTTTTAGAGACCACTCCAGTACGTGACTTTCGCAGTGTACACCAGTCTTCATATGTTCCCCTGGTCAGGTAATATCGGCAGTGGAGGGCAGGAAGTGGGTATGATAGTTTTAGTTGAATAGTTTACTAATACTGAGCATGCTCCAATTAATTTAACTTTCTCCTTTTTTACATAAACTCTCCTACTGGTTCTAACTTTTTAACAATGTTCGTCTACATCCTCTCGAGGAATAGTTTTATTTTTCAACATAGTTTTCCTTAACATTAGCTCACTCTGTCCAGCGATGCTCTAAAACCTTTATCCTATCACAAAAGCCATATCCTCCAAGCTTGCAAAATTTAGAGAACAGCCAATTCGGGGGAATTAGGCGGATGCGGCCGCAATTCGTATCCTGATTGTTTTTTTCTCCCGTTGATATGTGAGGGCGAGCATCTACTTGATGCGAGCTGGCATTCTTCTTTGATAAACCCGGTTTATTTCTAGCATATTTTGTCTTCAATAGATCCAGAAGGTTAGCACAACAGTTCCAATGATAGACGATCGATTGACATACCGGAAAACCGACGTCATGATCTTCCCAGCCGATGCCACACAGTAGCGTTGATGCTTCCATTGTTATATGTTTCATCAAAGTCGGCAGACTCTCTCTAAAAACGGGTCAAAATTTGCTGAGAGATCCTTTTGATCCTGGGAACCGACTTTGCTGATGTAAAATGCCCAGAGCTTCAGCAACTTCAGACACATTATTTCACGATTCTCTAAAACCATGTTCACCTTACCGATAATTTCTGATGCCGTGACGGTTTGTCTGCTGCGTGTATCATCTTCCAACCTTTCACTTTCGCGTTTCAACTCCGTGGTGTACAGAAAAGGTTAAAATGAGGGTGGTTGTTGTTGATTTGATACATTTACGGACGCTCTTTAACATCTCAGGTCATCAGCGTCCCATTCAACTCAGGGCGTGAAACAGTCCACAAATTTTACTCAAAGGTCTCTTCTTTCAGGCTTGAGGTTCTTTTTCGTGCTATAAATCTACGACACGGGACCCACGGCTTTACTTCCCACTGAAGGAATTGTTGATTTGGTTTATTTATGGACGGTCTTTTACAGCTCAGGTCCTCAGCGTCACATTCAAATCAGAACACGAAAAGGTCGACAAATTTTGCTCAGAGGCCTCTCTTTCAGGCTTGAGGTTCTTTATCATGCCGTAAATGTACGACACGGGACCCACGGCTTTACTTCCCTCCGAAGAAAACCATACTTACGGTTTGTAGGCCCGAAAAAAATCCGCCTATCTGTCTATATGTATTCTGTTACATTCATACCCTTCTTTACCTGTACTTAATAACAGCAACATGTCTCGATACTTACCATTTTTCCTGTAAACACTCGTCTGCACTGCAGCAAACAGCCATGACTACTATGATTCTTGACCAATCCATGTTATTGCCCAAGTGTTACTATGGAAGATGTCAGATTTAGATAACAAAATTGCTTCGGAGCTACTGCCACAATCCGTGGGTCATTCCGAGAACTTTTCAAATGTCCCTTGTATATACATCGTTAATTTGTAGGTCAAATAAAAACTACAGTGTTTCTATAGGCTTCTAGATGTTATTTAAGTTCTGCAGTATTCGGACATTTAGGAATAATATTTGTCATACCAAAATCCTAATATGCACTAGTGTACAAATATTTCCATTTTCAGTGGCTTTGAAATTTAATTTAAACTTTACTGTAGTAAAAACATGTAACGCAAACGTTTTCTGAAGGTTATCACAGAGCGCTCTTACATACAAATATAATTCTCAAACATATTAGATTAATATTTCACATTTGCTATCTTCATGACGATACCTTTGCTAAATATTAAACATATGCATCGTTATAAATACAGTTTATATGCTGAATTTATTAATCTTTTTATTTTGAAACATATGAGAGACAATTAAACGCTAGAGGGCTTATTAAATTTCCATTTCCCTGATTTTCAGAAAATATTTTTCTTGTTTTATTTAAATGGTATATGCCAAGTTTCTTTACGAAAAAATGAACATTGATGCCGCTAGAGCGATTTTTAAATGTTGAGTTTCAGTTAAATCATGGCCCGATTTCATTGATTTTCAGGAACGTTTTTCTTATTTTAATTAAATGGCATATTCGGAGTTTTGTTGCCTGAAGCAAACACTAATAACGCTAGAACGGTTTTTAAATTTGGGTTTCAGGTAAACCCATCTTCCTAATAGTCCGGTTTCAGTGGTTTTCAAACACAAGTTTTTTTTTTATTATTTTATTTTAAAGACATATGCCGAGTTTCGTTTAAAAAATTAAAACTACGGACGATAGAGCGATTATTAATTTTGCTTTGCTTTAATTTTGTCTCCCTTCCCCCCCCCCCCAATTGGAATTCTGTTGTCTATAAGGTTTAAACTTTTTTTGGCCTGTTTTGGGTCGTTATGGATTTCTCTCTGTGATTATTTACGTATTTTAAAAAGTACATAAACAATTTCAATATATCGAAGTGAAAAAAGTTGTACAAATTAAATTATATGTTCACCTCACAAAAATATATATATTGAAAATCTTATTATACATTTATTTATTTTCAAGCAGTCTTCACTTAAGCTCTTTAAATAGCAGAACTTAATTTAGTGAAAGGAGCGCACGGTTACTGCGAGGATAGGTTGAGGGAAGTACTGTAGTTCTGAATAGTCCTGGAGATGATCCTGTATCGATTTGCTCCTGACAATTCTAGGTAATTTGTGGTAGGGGTCACTTATCAGCTGTATAAATGTAACAAACAATTGCAAGCGAGGAAGATGAGAGCGGTACAACTAACTGTACAATAAACCATCCCTACAATGTGTTAGTACGGAAGTAAGAAAGATACTAACCTGATTCCCCTATAAACGAATAAACAGAAAATGAACTCAATCAGAAACCACTGCGCACCTTTTGCTCATTCATCAGAACTATTCAAAACTACTTTACTTTATCTTGATCATAATTTCCTTGTTTCCTGAAAGGTGAATGTTCTGTTGTAGCTGGTATGAGTTCTTCCGAAATAACTTCTTTTAAATATGCTCCAATCATTTTAGTGGAAGTAAAACATTCTTTTTCCATGATGAAACACGTTCTCTCTGACAAGCGGCTGACTATGACAGTTGATATCTTGAAAAAACATCTTGTTGCTGCTTGTAACCAAGAAAGAATTTAAGTACTTTAATTATGTGATTATCTATTTTCATTAATGATGAATGATATTATTCTTTGTTTTTACTTTTAATAAGTGTATATTTTGAATATATTAAATGCTTATTTTCGTATCTATTTTAACCAGAATAAATGTCTGAACTTCCGTACTCTTATTGTAAGTATGTATGATTCAAGTTCTGTTGCGAATAGCTTTATGTTTAATGTTTCTAAGCGGATTTTTATGTACGGTACTCACACATTTATTCCCCACATAGAGCACACAATGACCCCTTTTGCTCTCAAACATGATTGAAGTGAGTTTGCATGTCGCTACTGCCGCTAGAACCGCTCGAGGCTCTCAATATTGGCGTGTCTATGCTATACCTTCAAGCGATAAAAACAGTTTATAGTCCAAAATATTGAGGTCAAGGCTGCTGAAAGGTCAGAATTGAGCAACAATAAAATCAGGAACATTCTCTGAAGTGAGGCCTGTCTGCGCATCTTGCCTTTTGAGCTGGTACTCAATCTTGCTGGAAGCTGTAGAGTGAAGTGCGTTCAAGGTTTTGTAAGAAATAGTGACACCAACATAGCTCACTTCCCACCAAATGGTCATAAGGCAGGATGATAGCCAAACTGACAAAGGCATAATAATGGTCACTGTGGTACCAGTATTATCAATGAAGGCGAGTGACCGACTCCATTGTTTGCATAAGATATAATCATTAGGCAAGCAAAGTGTTTGACTATTTCACTTATGTGGCGACTTCAACCACAGCTCCGATATCGCAGTGAAATTATCGTGAAGTTTTGCCAAATTCCTTTACGGCGCGAATTGCATTTGTCTCGATGTCATTGATACCTTATTCACCAATCAGAATGGAACATAATCGAGAGTTTTAAAGCACGGTACCCAAAAACTAATAACTTGCAGATTTTTCTTATTATCTTTGCTTCGATTCGACTAGGGATCTAGGAAGCCAATTCTCGTGCATTTAATTTATTACGAACTGTTGTTATAAACCCACATGTTAATTTGTTTTTAATTATTCAATTACAGATAGATATATTTGTAGTTCTTGTTGGAACAAAAACTAATAGCAATGCATTCTATGGCCTTAGTTTCGATTTCGATCATGTCACTGCCTCTCAAAAGAAGTTCTCGTCTCAACACGAAATATGACACAAAAAGTGCAGTAAACGATAATAGCGAGGTTCTGCTTAGAGTAATAACTAGTAAAACTAGTGTATGTTTTCAGAAAGACCAAATCACTTCAGTAATTATAGTAAAAGTACAAAAATATAAAACCCTACCGCCTTTTGCTTATAATTTTTATTAAGTAATTTAATTGAGCTCTCAAATTCATGCTTGTTGTCATTATACAATTATTTCTTGACCTGCGATCTCAAAATAATTATCGCAAGTAATATCACGAGAGGGTCTGAGATTACCGATAAATTATTAGGACTATTTCACGAATAAAATAAGAATTTAAATTAATTCCCTAAATTTGGCTTACAAAAGTGTAATAATTGTATATTTGTACTTTACCTTTTCAAGCCATCTTGCAACAGATGAATTCCGATTGTCAGTAATGCCAATAGAGGAGAGCAAAATACGGGTTTAGGACTATTTCATGAATAGAATAAGAATAAAAGTGATACATATATATTTGAAATTCGCACATAAAATATTAACACTTCCTATACTTATGAATATCTATTCTATTCAAAAACCGTGAGACTGAAATGGACAATAGTCGACCATTACAGTCACTACAGTTCAATGTTCTAATACCAACTAGGAAATAAAAAGAGATAACATTGTTTACGCATTTTAAAATGCACGAATCAATTTCAATATATCGAAGTGAAAAAAGTTATAAAAATTAAATGGCTAGTTCACCTCACAAAAGTATATATTGAAAATATTATTATATGTTAATTTCTTTTCTAGCAGCCAACACTGTCCTCAAATTATTCACTTAAGCTCTTTAAATAGCAGAACTAAGCTTAGTGAAAGGAGAGCACGGGGCTTACGAATACCAGGAAATATGGAGGCTGAGGGAAGTACTGTAGTTTTGAATAGTTCTGGTAAAGTCCCTTTGGTGTTTTTTTTTAATGTTGTTTAATGTCCATTTTTACTACCGAGGAGCCACAGGCGGTAAACACTGGTGATACATGAAATGAAATATTCAGAAAGGATTTTTTTTTAAGGAAGGAAATGTTCCAGGCCTAAGTTTATGGTACCTCACCGGCATTTGCCAGCTATGAGGGCTGAGGAAAACCTAGAAAAAACCTCAGTCAGGGAGGACGATTCTGGAGGGATTCAAACTCCAGACCTCCCGCTCACGAGTCCGCGGCTTAACGACCTCGGCCACCTTCCTTTGGTGTTATTGTGTTTGATAGGCAGGTGTATTTTGAATATAAACTCAGGAAATTGTCAGACGAGTACTGTGAACCGCTTAACCGAGTCGCACTGAAATGAACTGAACTGAGGAAGTGCATACAACTAACTGAAAGCTAATGGCTTGACCGCGGATTAAATGGAACTGCTTAAACTGAGTGCTAACTGATTTCACGGCGCCAACTTCTTGAAAACTTGGCTGAATTAATTTCTTAAGCTGCTTCTCTGTAAAAACTGAGTGACTGCGTGAACTGAATGCCTCATCAGCGTAACCTCCTCCTTATATATCAAATTCGTTGGCAAGGAGACGCCAGAAAAGCCACGTGTATCCTCACGCCTTTCTTCAAAAGCTCAAATGCATTTTTGCATTGACTGATTCAATTTTATCTACCTCACATTTTATTCGCTATATTTGAACTATATAAGATGGATATTATCATTGGGCATTTGGTTTGTTTTATTTACGGTTGCTCTTTAACATCTCGGGTCATCAGCGTCCCATTCAATTCAGGGCGTGAAACGACCGACAAATTTTGCTCAGAGGCCTCTTCTTTCAGGCTTGAGGTTCTTGTAGTGCCGTAATGTACGACACGGGACCCACGGCTCCACTTCCATTCCAAAAAGTCCATCGACCCCGGCCGGATTGAATTTGAGCATTTAGAGAGCTAACGTACTACCAGCCGGTAGGGGACAATTTAAAATCCTTCGGTAAGGCCATTTTCCCCAACATAAATCCTGTCCCTTTAAACGTGAAAATGAGGCCACGCGCGACAGTCATAAAATCTTTGAAAAGGTTTTATGATGCCATTGTGAGTCCAGCTACTACAAACAGAAAGACATCAAAAGAAGTTTTTATGTTGCATATACAGCTTATGGCACAAAATAAACACTTTTTATGTTATTAATTACAATGCTAAAGTTGCACAAATATATTTTACTGAGGGTGGATAGGAGGCATGGTTTCAAGTGTCAGAAACAATGAGAAAATTCCACTGCTGAAGCATGCAGGACACCCCTAGCAAAACAATTGTAGATCCTTTTACTAGTAGAGCAGATCTTAAAGACCTAGGACATTTAAAATTAGCCAACTCAATCCTGGAATATTCTAAGCCAGTTAAATATTTATGTCTTGCATTGGAAACTGGACTGACAATATTTTTCCTAGAGTCAGATGATCTCTTGTAACCATGAAATGCACTACTGGAACAACCTGGGGCCTAAAGCCACTGGCTATAAGGTGCAATGATCTTACAGCGACATTGTCTGATGGCGACAACCGCTACAAAGTACTACAGCAAGTAAATTTACCAAGAGATGTGTATGTGTTTCAGGGGTCATCAGAAGTGTTTAAATATTGCTTTGGGGACTCTGTTGGGTCTTCCTCCCATGAACATTACTTAAAAGCGGAGGCTAGACTTACTGCAGACAGGGAATTGGAGAGCAGCTGTGTAACAAATGAACATACCTCCATTCTAAATTTCCTGGATGTTTCATTAGGTGTGATCTAATGAATACTCAATATCGTTTTTCCCCTCTATTTAAAGCAACTCTCACATGTGGATGGAAGATAGCATGGTAATAAAGAACGCGACCAACTTGTATGGTTTACTGATGGAACCCGTATAGGAACACAATCGGGTGCAGGCGCTATTAACCTTGGGAAACATTGCACAGTTTTCAGGCAGAAGTTTTGCTATCCTGAATATGCTTCTAGAGGTTTTGAGAAGGGTTACCATGATAAGCGAATTCTCATCCTCCTAGACAGTCAAAGCACTTTTCTCCGACCAGGTTAAATACCCTGACTGCCCTGACATCTCGCAACAGGCTTGAACTGCGGTGAGTACAGGTATTTAAGGAAATGAAAAAAACAGATCAGTTGATAAAAAGAGTACTGATACATCATTTGTTGGCTCTGAACACATGGTTGGAATCAGTACGCACATTGCTGAGACAGCAGTAAAAACATGAATAAGGCAAAAACACCAACTCAGGTGGCAAACCTTTCCTGGACAAAAAACCAAGCTAGAAAACTAACACGCTTCCCTCATCTCTCCTTAAATTGGATATAACAGGAATAAGGAAAGTAGTTACCTTAATTACTGAACATGGACACTGCAAGAAACAGTACAAAGATGAACCCACTTATACAACGTGTAGACTACCTCGCACATTCCTGGGCAAGAAAGAAACTTGCTCTTTTTATGACCAGGGAAAGCCTGGGAAGAGATGCTGGCGTTGGAACCAAAATATTGCAATTTATTCAAGTAACAGCTTTTGGGAAACATTGAAAAGTCTCTTCCAATGGAGATGCACAATATAGGCCGACGTGACAAAACTCCAACAACCCCCTACCGCTATCTAATCGTTTAAAACAAAATGTTGATACAGATAATTTCATACTTACTTTCCCTCACAAATCCAACTCCCCAACACAGAAGGTAGAGTCACTGTATATCACCGCCATCTTCCTGTGAGCTTTAGGTCGGCATAGGATGTTAATGGCAATTGAATGCAGAGTAGACTTACAACACAGTGGCTTGACGAACTCTTTGATAATGGCAGAGAAATGAACCCAAGACACACACACATTTCCGTTACTGAATGCGTTCTGTGATGTACGTCTGGGAACAGAAAGACAGGCTGGCGTGTTGCCTCGTCAAGCAGTCAGGCAGAATTACAGTGCATAGTCAGTACAGGGGTGTCCAGCACACTGCTGCATTCCTTTCGACTGTTCTCATCGGTAAATATCCCACACGGCGGAACCCTATAAGCCTTTTTACTTACCAAATGCTCTGGGCAATATACAATAAAAATAAGCATTCGTTAATATAGACAAATGATTGCTATGAATATTAAAGCGTTTGGATTTAGAAATAACCAATCAATATAGGATGCCATCAACTAGGCAATAGAGACTGCAACAACAACAAATAAAAACACAACATTGCTGGGGCGTTTGATAACATATAGTGACCGACACTCTTTCAAAGTTTAAGGTAAAAGAAATACCCAACATGCTTTATAATTCGTTAATAAATTATTTAAAAACAGAAGAGATATCTGAAAGTTATAGACCAGACTATTATAAAAGAAATCAACAAAAGATGACCGCAAGGATCAACTTTAGGACCGATATTATGGGACATGATTTTGGAATCTTTAAAAGAGAACTTAGGAGGATTAGATAGTATAAAAGATAGTACAGTACATGCAGGTAATTTACTAATAATAATAAAAGAAAATAGTATAAAGGAAATGCAAGAAATATCGAATATAATAACTGATCATGCACACAATTGGTCCATAAAAGTAGAATTGGAATGCTCACATATCATATATGTTTTTAAAAGCGACTTTGAAAAGGTAGTCGATTATTAATATTAACAATACTTATATAAAATGACAAGCAGTAAATAAATACCTAGGTATTTATTTGGATGAAAAACTAACATTTTAAGAAAAATGTTAAAATTACAAAACTCGAGCAGAGAAAGATATGTTTAAGTTAACTAATATTGAAGGACAGATCCTTCAATTTATACGCTGAAGGACCTATCACAAAAGCATATTTGAGGGCACATTAAAATCTGGTGGAGGAGTTTTGAGGGGAAAGACAAGCACTTTAAGGAACTCCCAAAGGAAATTTTTATTCAGATGCATAAGGACGTTTTCTATAGATGTTGGATCCTTTTAAGGTAGCCTGCCACTGCGACTAGTGAAATGCAAGAAAAGAAATAGCGAACCAAATTATCTATCGATGTTGACCGAAACTTTTAAACAAACTTTCTTCTAAAACTCTACGAGTAACGAACGAATCATCAATCAAATTCATCCGCTCTGGCGCGTTCAGGGTTGGACACAACTCTCACTCTGGTGCAGTAGAGGTTTGTTCACCCTTGACTGCTATGATCTTGGATGGTACGCCAGGTGTTACCGGTCATTAAACAACAAAGACATCAAACCAAGCCCCAGAAGGAATCCGAAGCCAGGACCCTGCAATGCGTCCGAGTTATTTTGATGGCTTCTAGGCAAATTCCAAAGCATTACGCTTCAAAGGAACACAAAGTGTCCTGTGATTAAGCAATACCATCCTTGAATTGGTGACCAAGTGGGAAATGGCGTCAATGTGCTGCCAGGAATCACAGATTTGAAGAGCAGTTACTGAAAGTTGAGGGTTCTTTGGGAGACTCACTAAATATAAATGTTGGACGTCATTTGTTTTAAACCTTACGCTCGAAACTTTCACTTGTTTCTCTCACGACATTCATTGCTGAAAGACCAATGAAGCTAATTATGTTTTTACGTTTAGTTTGTGGCAAATATAGGGAATGAATGTAGGTTTTATGTTACTGTTAGCTAGAAAGAGTTTGCCGCTCGTGAATCGGACATGTTTATTAGAAGTGTCAGTGAAATTTGCGCCGATTATACAATGCGATCAGTTTTGTTTTCCCCCGCAGTGTTTTTGCCTATGGGTGAGCGCGCTGCTCTTTAGCCGGTTGGCCGGTCAGCTGTGACTCGGTGATTACCGGGAGGGTAAAACAATTAAACAAACCAATTAAGAGACTCATTACTTGCCAAATTATCAAACGAGGTGTTGAAACTGCCCACTTTCATTCTCTACACATTTTTGGCACCTCTTTGGGAAAACATTCATCACTCACTGCAGTTCATTTTGAGAAATCCGATTGACAAGTTGCAGACAGTCCAATGGTATAGTGTTATTTAATTCATTTTCAACATATATAAAGAAACTGCATATTAATAACATGGGTTTACTTTAGAATTTAAAGAACACCTTAACACGCACCTTCTATACAGAAAAGGATTTCATACAATCAAAAAATAAGTGTACCAATTTTTCTCCGTTGAATTAAATCAGTTTGCAAATATACTAATTGTTCATACTTTGTTATCATTTTGTAAATATTCAAGATGTAAATAATTTAAGTTACCATTATTATGTATTTTTTCAAAGATAACATCTTAATGTAAACTAGGTAAAAAAATGTTACCATCTCTGACAAACTCTAGAGCTAAATTTTGTAAATTGAAAAGTGTGACAATTATATCAAATATAATTTCTAACGAAACTACATTCTGCACTTGTGCTAACTTTTACAGTTGGCTAAATCGGTTATATATATATTTTTTGAATGATTTATTTATGGACGCTCTTTAACAGCTCAGGTCATCAGCGTCCCATTCAACTCAGGGCGTGAAATGGCCGGCAAATTTTGCTCAGATGCCTCTCTTTCAGGCTTGAGGTTCTTTTTCGTGCCGTAAATCTACGACACGGGCTCCACGGTTACTTCCCTTTCGAAGGAAGCCATACTTAGGATTTTTACGCCCCGAAAAAATCCATCGGTCCTGGCCGGGTTCGAACCCGCGATCTTGGGTTTAGGAGGCAAGTATGGTAACCACTACACCACTAGGACCGACAAATTGGTTATAAGATTCACAGATGGACGTGATACGACATTAATACCAAAGCTTCATAAAATTACTTATATAAAAGTAAACGTAACCCTAAACTATCTGGAACTCCTTTCAAAGGTTCCATAAAATCAACAAATTTCTGCATTTATAAGTTGAAATTAATACAATTTTCATAAAATTACTTATTATATACCGTGAATTAGCGTACACCTAACTCAAATCTTCAAGGTTTCATGACAACATATCTTAAAGGTATAACAAAATACCAAAAAATGTCAAATTAATTACCTCACTCTTCCTGAAAGCACATGACGACCAATTTCAACATGCCCGTCCGTCCACACAGTCATCGTTCACCTGGTTGACAACAATTTCAAAATTAAATAAATAAATACTATTCCACAACGAAAATTGAAGCATTATCATTTATTACAGTCACAGGTCCTTCTCACATGGCAATAAAAACAAAACTGAAGCTACAAAAGAATAACGAGTATTGCTATTCAACTGTGACTGACATATAAATAATATCGAAAGTATTAATTTTTTCGCGATAAATTTCAGTTGACAATAACTTAGTGACTTAGCGAACACGGTACAACCGCTTGTTATTAAAAGGCTTTAGATAAATAACTGGCATAGCATTTCTAAATATTTACATTGTACCACAGCATAACTAGTTCGGTATTTTCAAAATCTGTAAAGGCATTTATTACTAACAAGCGACCGTTCAGTTCAGTCCTCGAGCATTTCACGAGTTCGCGAAACACAAAAATGACGAACATAGAATTTGTCATTTACGTTGCCACTAAAACTATCTCAATATTTATGACGGGACAAGGAAACGAATGCAAAAACCAGCGATAGTGTATGGATAATGTGTTTATAATAAAAAAATAAATTATAGAAAAACGAAGAGAATAATACAACTTAGACACCCATGTGGCATTTGTTGACATAAACCTTTGATAGCGTAGACCGCTTATTATTATTATTATTATTATTATTATTATTATTATTATTATTATTATTATTATTATTATTATTATTATTATTATTATTATTATTATTATTATTATGGAAAATATCATGTCAAATAGAATATCCTGTACATCGAAAAGTTATAAAAATTTAGTTATGAATACAAAAATGATATTAGATGTAAAGGGGAAGTAAACAGAAGAAGTAAAAACAAATTGTGGTCTAAAACAAGGATATAGTCTCTCTCCAATATTATTCATTCTTAAAGAAGAGGAAACGATGATACATAAAGGAATAGGGTTTGGATAGAATAGATCAGTAAATGTTTTGCTATTTGCAGATGATATACTATTATTTTTTGACAAGGAAGATAAGACTACAAAAAGTATATACAAACTAAATAAAATAAATAAAGAATACAACATGGTAATTTCGAAGGTTAAAACAAAAGTAATACAGTTCCGAGGTAAATACCCAATAAGAACAAAAATTGTGATAGGAGAAAAATTAATAGATCAAGTATCACACTTTCAATATTTAGACTGTGATGTCACAATTGAAGAATATCAAGATATTAATATAAAAATATAAAAGTTCCAAGCCGTGTGGAAATACTTTGAAAAAACAAGTGAGAGAAGAAACACAAATAAGATTCTATACAGCCTAGCCTTAACGGTTATTTTTATGGAAATGGGGTTTGGTTAAAAAGGGGGGGGGAAGGAAGATAATAAAATTCAAGCAGCAGAAATGCACTTTTTACGATCTGTCAAAGTTTTTGGCACATAAGAAGATCGTATTAGAAAATAATTAGAAGGAACCTATATTATAACAATTGGGGAATTATAGACAAGAATGAGTAAAACACATAAAAAGAATGACAGAAAATAGAACACCCAAAAATATATTGACCTATAGTCCGAAGATCAATTAGAAGACGAAAAAACCAAAAACGTGATATCGGAACAGACAGGACCTAATCAGTGATGGAAAAAGAAGTCAGTTGCCATAGTAACACACATTCTTCTACATTTACGAAAAATAAAGTAAAAATAGTTATAAAATGTGAAAAACAAAGCAAATGCTAGAACCACTCAGTCAAAACCAGATACGCAGAAACTCTGACACGCAAATTTCGATAAATAAATTTATTACAACGTTCTTTGCATGCATTGTCACTCATATATAATGGACTTGGACTTTTATATAGGTATATTTTAAAGAGCATTTGAAGGATTTATCAATGACTTTTAGGCTAGAGGAAAGAGCATTCGTAATGCACTCTTTTTTGATGGCATGAAAAGGTGTAGATTTTATTTGTTTATTTATTTTTGAGATCTGTGAGTGATTAATTTCATAACAGTTGTTTTATCTCTAGATTTAGAGACAATTTGTTTGCTTTGAACCATACACACAAACAACTGAGAATAGGCACAATCATTAAGGCTATTCTCATTTATCAATATGCTTGTGTCATCTGCAAATAGAACAGCATTTCCTACATCTTGGATAGATAAGGAGAGGCCGTTTATATATTAGAAATATTGGTTTTTATTCCATAGAAAGCTTTTGTTAAATCATAAAATATCCATCCTATATGTTCTCTTTCATTAAATTTTCATTAGTTAGATTAATGATTGGTTTTTCTGTTGAAATTCCCTAACTAATTGACTAGAATATTGTTACTTTCTATTGTATGTTCTTAGAAAATGTAGGTAAACAGAGCCTTCACTGCCAAGTGTTTTAGCCTTTCAGGAAATACTCCAGATGTTAGATTCATTACACAGGTGACTAATTTCTTTTGCACAGACTTGTAAGACTTTGCTATTAATATCATCATAGTCAGAAGATTTTTTTTATTTTAGTTATCTAATGATATTACTAATTTCTAGTAGAGTAGTGGTACTTGGTTTGAATTCATTATTTTGAATGGGAAATGTTTATTGTAAAATTATTAATGCTTCTGCCATATCACCAGAGAAAAATTCCAATTTTTTGTTACTTTATAACTGGAAGTTTGACTCCGGCCGTGAACGCTTCCGACTACATGTTGTTACTTTCTTAGAGTAACCATTAATCACATTTGCTACCTCTGCAGGGCGTTGTATCTCTTTATTGTTAATGTCTAAGCTTGTTGTATTTACTTGTTCCAAATGTTTGTATGATAATGGAAGCATTTCAATACTTTTATTATTTCATAAGTATCTTAAAATATTTTAAAAGCCAATTTTAATTGAGGGTCTTTACTGACTGAATATATAAATGTCTTTTATGTTGAAAATATTTTTTAATTCCATGGGTTAACCATTCTCTACTCATATAATAGCCTTTTTTGTTTTTTGCTTTTTTTTTTGGTGGAAAATGAACTTCAAAATACAATTTAAAATTATATAAAATTGTATAATTTACCGTTAATATAATTTGCCCCATAGACAATATTCTAATGTTGTTATAACACAGTAATATAAATGCCAATAGCCTGTTATGTTCTTGTGCCATATATTTGAATGCCTTATACGTTTTATGACATTTCCATATCCTTAATCTTAACTCGCCCTATCATATAAAAACAATAACATATTCAATAACACTGGGATGACAATCTATTTGTCCACTTGTATATTCTTACCGTATAACTTTCTTCGGCGAATTCATTATATACTTTACCGCATAACTTGCATCACTTTATTTTGCTTCAAAGAAATCACATCACCGGATAATTTCCTGCGAATTTCCCGAACACCGCATCAGCATAATAACTGAACTGTTTTGTTCGTATGAAACAAATGACTTTCGCTATGCATCAAAGAGTACTAGTGGCAAAGATATGCTACTCCCCACTTGAGCAAAACGACACAGCGAGGAAGGAATTTTCTCTTTATTTAGTGACTGGTTTAATATTTTGCCTTATTTATCATTGCAACTAATTCGTCTATTGAATGCTGAAATTTCAAAAGTGTTTAAATATAATGCTTACCGTTATGAGTGGCCCTGGAAATAGATTAAGTTCTTTAGTATATGCTTTGATGTCAAGTTCTTTGTTTATACGTTGAAAAGTTGGCACATGTTTGAAATAGTTTATTTTCTAACTCTACCCCCCCCCCCCCGAACATGAGGAATGAAGTATCAAGAAAAGTTCCAAAACAAACCATTGCCATGTTTTTACACACACAGAGCGCATCAGTGATTTATAATTCACGACGATTGAACATCGTTAACTTAATAGAACAAATACTTTAATCCTATAAAATGTGGGGCAAGGTACTAAGGCGGTTACAAAAATGTAAAGAGACAGACAAAGCGTATCATCTACATTTTTTTAATATTTTTCATTTTACGCATTACTATACCTGCATTATTATAATTATATTCATTTGATGAACTTTATTTACTATTCCAAATATTTTGCAAGCACACTTATGTATTCAGGTATTATTGTGAGTCTATAGTTTCCTTTATTGTATGAACATGAACATAAATGCAAGTTAATCACATTTCATATTGATCTGGTTTTGACCTGTAGTGTGACACAAGGTAACAACATACCTGCACTGTTAGTTAATACAAGGGCACGTCTTTCAGAACTCGGCGGCAATCTCAGAAGCGGGTGTTCCCTCCTTTAGCTTATATCACAGCTTGTAACTTTAGAACATGCTGCGGATCAAAGTCCTTAGGTTTTCTTGTGGTATGACCTTCCATTGCTCACGTAAAGCCCTACGAGGTTCTCAGGAATACGTTGATGAGCATTTCTCCCCATCATGCCCCAAACATGCTCAATGGGACTGAGGTCAGGGCTTCGTGCTGGCCAAACTAGTGCCTGAATCCCCACCTCACGCAAATATTGCGTCACAATGTGGACGGACGTTGACATGCGTGAAGCGGAAATCGTTACCAACACATGCAGCATAGGGGATAACATGCTCCTGAAGAATTTCCTCAATGTCCGGTTTGCATTCAGGGCCTCGTTCTCCACAAAAACCAACTCTGTCTTGACTTCCACACTGGTACCAGCCCACACCTGAAAGTCATGGTCGATGAGAAGGTACAAGGGGCGTATCTTTCTCCAGTCCTCCTTCATACTCTTTCCCTGCCATCAGGCGATCTCAGGCTGAACTCAACTGAATAGAACAGCTTTCCATTCTTCAGCCCACTCCAGATGTTGGCAAGTAAAGACAAGGCGTGCTTGTCGATGTTGCTGGGTTAGCAAGGGACCTCTAGCTGGTCTTCTAGAGCTGAGCTGTCCGTCTTGATATCTTCTTCTCGCTATTCTCACGCTGACATTGACTCCTGGTGCCCTTTGCAAGCGGTTTTGAGCGTCTACGGCTGTTGTGTGATAATCACTCAAAACTTGTAGCGGCAGAAATTGGTCCTCTCTGGCAGATGTCACCCTTCTGCGATCTGATCCTGCTCTTCTGCAGTAGATACCAAGTTCCCTAAACCTTCGGTATGTCCTTTGTGTAGTAGAGACATTGACTCGTAACACTCTGGCATATTCCTTTCAATCTTCCAACAGGACAATTGTTTTAGCAGCCTCCTCTCGACTTAACGGATCTTTACCTCATTAAATTATATGTTAAAATACCACAACAATAACATAAAAATGATGTAACAGCAACATCATTGCATATTTCAATTGGTGTAAAAATGTGATTAAATTACACTCATCTTCATGTTTATACAACAAAAGAAATAGACTCAAAATAATATCTGAACATAAGAATGGTTGCAAAATGTTTGGAAAAGTATTTAATGTTAAAAAAAATGAATGGAAATATAATAATGAGCGAAATTAAAAATATTCACAAAATTTTGGGGGTTACATCCCCCCCCTCAGTGTATATACGTAATATCCAAATTTAGGCATTAAAACTTAAATAATATTGCATTAAAATACAAAGGCAATTCAATAGAGAATTATAATTATATAGGCATAGTTTATTGCTATAAAATTTAATTTTACGACATTTTGTTAGCTTAATGCGTAATGTACACGCGGTCCTAGTTTCATTATTGTCACTTTCGGATCCAGCCTGTGAGAGGTGTGCAAGTTGAGTCATGTTCAGTTCCGCTTAGGTAACACTTGACGGACAATATGTTACTTTGAAATTCTGATTTCGTCTAAACAAATCTTCAGCTGAGGCCAAATGCAAGAGTTTGTTCTTCCGTATAGTACAGCTCGAAGAGGGTATAAAATGTTTAAAGAGGGGAGGTAAATCAATTTCAAAGGAAGGTGGACCTGGAACTCCAGTTTGTGTTCTAGCGGAATAAAACATTCACATTGCTGTTGTAATTGTGAGATCACTGGGAGCTACTTACTGTTGGGAAAGTTTTCGATATTCAAATAATGTTTACCAGCTTGTTTTACCTGCACACACAACTGTAACTGGACAACATTACAGAGATTCCTGAAAACTCTGCAAGGCCATATTACCGTGTAACAAGCTGATGCAGCCCACGATAATGCACGACCACACATCGCAAATGTTGCGAATGTCTTAAAAAAGTTAATGTGAAGTGTGCCTCACCCACCGTATAGTCTAGATTTAGTCCCAAATTGAAGAAACACTTTCGTGGTGGGGGGCATTTTCCATCGTCAGAAGCAGTGATGGCTGCGGTGACGATTCTGAAGCAAAAAATTATTTCCAAGGATATTTTTGAAAGAAACGCTGGGATAGGTCCATTATATCTACTTTGAGAAATATCAACAAAATTATGGGGAAAGGAATGTGTCAAAATGGGGAGCTAGAAAACACAAACACAGCAGAAGATAAAAACACGGCCTATACATCACCTAGGAGCGATTTTCTTCCTTCACGATGCAAGAGAGTTAAAATTGATGTTCCGGTAAGAAGCAGAAGAAAAAAAAGTGGAGGCATTTGCTCCTTTTTGTTTGAGCTCTCGTCTACAAAGCAGCTCAGATTTTAATTTCTACTCGTGGAAAACAAGCTTACCAACTTCTGAAAGACTAACTCTTACAAAAAGTTGTAATTAAGACAATAATGTGGGTGGAGGGCAGTTTTTAATAGAATTACATCACTGGGCTTTGAAATTTTATTTTCGAGGCAGTTAAATTGCTTTCACGGGTTTTTTCATACAAATTTCTAAGACAGGAATATAAATCAGCAGTACACAACGTAGCAATGGCCACACCTGGGGAAACAGCATTAAGAGCAGCCCTGGCGGGAAATTGGGGATATGTAAAGCATCCTCCCCTTAGTGCGTTTAATGATCTCTCGTGGGACACAGCGGAATCTTTTTCTAACGGTGCCCATTATAGTCATCATGTCTGTCCGTACGCAACGAAACCCTCTGTTTAATGAGTAGATCTTCAGTTTCAGTTGCTACCGCCAACTCAGGAACATACCATGAACGCAAAAGTGGTGCTTAGGATGTTTGAACAGTCTTGTAAATTGTTAATGTATTAAAGAAGCACTATGATACAGATATCACATTTCTTTCTTTCTTTCTTTATTTATTTATTCAACTCGAGTTTAACGTCAAATTAGGAGGGATAGTTGGCAGTTTTGATTCCCTGTCACGAGATGTAGGTGTTTCTTATTGTTCTAGTTGCTATGGAAATCTGGTGCACGTTAAACCAACGGCTCTTGTGACGCAATACTGGCACTCGTAAACAACTGGGGTGAGCGAAAAAGACAACTATGGTTGATTTAGACAGCCCACGGTTGTTGTGAACGTGTGGAGAGATCACCCCATAAGTCATTAAGACGTTTGGACACCCACTCAGCGTGTCAGAGAACTGCGAAAACTCATGTAGGGTTACATCAGTTGCAGGAACCGACAGGAATAAAAGAGTGAAGTACTGGCGTTGGTTTCAGCCTGCATTGTGCATCACATGGTTCACAGATGCACATGTCATTATGAAGCACCTATGTCCTTGTTAAAGTCGGGGGTTTGGTGCTCAATATCCTCTCAGAGAATTGTGCGACCAATTTGTTTTTACTCACACTGCACAGTACCGCCGGATTTTCCTGCTATATGTTGAGCAACTGGACGATGTAGAGCTGGGTCGTGGATATTTCCATCAAGATGTCATACATCAAAGCAATCTCATTGAACGTTCCTCTGACGACCGGATAATCTTCAGTACAAATTTCAAACTGGAATTTTAATGTTTTGTTGATTGTATAATAATTTATAAATGAACATAACAAATCTAAGATTTACTGACGATGTGGTCTTCACCAAAACACCGAAAGCACTACAACAATTATGTAAGCACAGCAAAGATACAGGGCTGTCACTGAGCAACCTGAAGACACAGTTAATTTCAAACGGACCAGAAACCCCGATAAAAATATGTTTACGAATATACATACCTAGGACAACAGCGTACGAACAACTAGCGTGGAGTAGCTCACCTCGTTAGGAAAAAGCGAGCTTTGATGTGATACTTATGGTAAGATACAAAATGAACAAAATCCATGCCATTACGTTCCAAAATAACTTTCCATTGGTTGATTTGACATGAACTTACTCTATTATCATTGTGAGAGAGGATCGTCGAATAAAACAGAAAACACTTTCAAAATGTCTGAAAATTCACTAGTGCCACACACACATTGGAAATTGAAAAGTTACATATGAGATGTGCTTGTGCATGGTGGGTTCCAAGCCTGCTGCGTGTTCGCAGCAGGAAGATGCCGAGTTTCTTTCAAAGTAATCACAGCTGAAACTTGGCTGCATCATTTCGACCCTGAGAGAAAACAGCAAAACTCTGTGTAGTCACCAACGCGCAATAAAAATAAAAGCGATTGTTTCTGCAGGGAAAGTTATGCCCATCACTTTTCGATTATTTAATTGTAACTGAACAATACTACAGAGATGTCCGGAAAAGTTTGCAAACCTTTAAAGCTACACTTCTATTGGATGCTGCACCACGATAATCGCAAATGTTTTGGCTCAATGTCTCGCAAACCTCAATCTGTAGTGTGTCCCTCATCCTCCATATAGTCCATATTTAGCCTCGTGTGACTTTTTGCTTTTTCCCCCAAATTGAAGAAACACCTTGTTTGGATGCATTTTATATCACCAGAAGCAATGGCAAAGGCTTGGGAGGCGATTTGAATGAGGTTAAAAAATGTTTCCAGCATGTCTTTGAAGACTGGCAGAAACGCTGGGACATGTGCAGTGGAGAAACATAATTAAAAGTATTGTCATTCTTTATTGAACAATCCTGAAATTGCAGTTCTTTCATTCAGCAAGCATGAAAGACAAATCAACAGAGGAACTGTCATGATAAACTTAAAAGAAGCAAGTGATATCAAAACGAACAAGTTTGATATTTGACACCAATTTATAAACAACTCTAATGTGTTTAATGTTTAAATGTTCACTTAGCACATTTGAAATCTGCGACAGTAGCTTCAACACTGTTTCTTCGAATAGGAAAATGTTTTCTAAAACTAGAAGAAGCGTTAGGGTTAAAAATTTAAACGTGGCTTCTGCGCAACACACGCTCCTTGAATAAAACAAGAACCTTGCCATTTCTAGGAGCGTTTCAAAACCTTTTTAAGACAGCTTTTCGTAGTTTTGTTCCCAATTCCTTGCTACGGGTAAAACAAATAAAAGCGTGACATTTGAGGAAGGAAAACTTACGAACAGATGTTGGTAGAGACGAGGGTGCGGTTTTAGCCGGCTTAGAGACATAAGCCCTTTCTCGGTCTCTATGAAGAAAAACTGTCAGCCAACGTGACAACTGTGAGGATTGAAACAGGTGAGAAGTTGGCAAGGGAACGGGACATTTTCTGTAAATATTAGCAGCAACGAGTTAAACAGATACCCCTCCCCGTCGCTGCTTCGTCTGAAACAGCGTCTCTTATCACCCACGGCCTGCCTAATGGACCTCAGTCCTCCAGCACCCAAGAGGTGTAATGATGAGCTGGAGGGAGAGGTAAACAGAATAGTAAAACAATAAATGGAAAAGAAGACGGCGATGAATATACAGAGAGACAAAATAATGGAGAGAAACAGAAAGGAAAAAAGATGAGGAAAAGAGCTCGAGAGAAGAAGAAGAAGAAGAAGAAGAAGAAGAAGAAGAAGAAGAAGAAGAAGAAGAAGAAGTAAACAAGATCCGTACGAGAGGAGTCCTAAAAGCTCTCGGCCTCACTCAGAGATGTCGTGAAGATGGCCAATTACTACGATAGTTGTTACGTATAATGGTCCGCTGTAAAGTTTCAGACGTGCAAGTGTAGTCACTTGTTTGTGACGATCGTGTAAACAAACTAGTGTTAACCTTTTACTGCAAAACGAATAAAACTGAATTACTAGATGTGATAAAGTACTTTGTTTGAAGGGTTTAAAACCAACAGAAATACCAATTACAAGATTTCACTTTAAATGAATCGTTTTCAACGATTAAAAAGTGTGCTGCTGAATTTAATTGTTAAACATTCAAATCAGGGCTCAGAGCGTCCCAAAACTGCTACGACCGACGGAATTGTGACAAAAATTCACAACTTTACGTTTAAATGGACATTAGGCAAGTCCAGCGTGATTCTTCCACGTTTCATAACAATAGACTAAACACTACACGCCAGAGAAGAAGGAGCAGTCCAAACAGTGAGTGGCTGGCAACGGGTGAAAGTGCACCAAAGAAAGCAAAAACGGTTTCATAAGCAGGAAAATTTATGGTTAAGTTTTTCTAGGATTCTCATGGTATGGTGCTCGTAGATTATCTCCAGAAGGGCAGAACCATCACCGGGGAGTATTACGCTTCACTACCGGACTAACTGAAGGATGCCATTCATGCTAAACGTCCACACCATGCGAAAAAGAAAGTTTTATTTTCATCACGATAACTTGTCTTCACACAAGTCTGGGATTGTTGCTGCAAAAATGCATGACCTTTGCTTCCAAATGCTTCCACATTTGCCATATTTGCCGGATTTGGCTCCAGGCTATTACTTTTTGTTCTCAAATTTCAAGAAACTTCGTCTGGGTGGACGAAAATTTACACCGAAGGATGAGGTTGAAACTGAGACAAACACTTATTTTTCACAGGTGAACAAATCTTATTTTGCTGAGATATTAAAAAGTTGGACTAAATGTATTGTGTTTTGTTTGTCAGGCCGAGAACTTTTAGACCGCCTATTGTTCATTAAGGATTATAAGTAAGAAGAAAAGGAAAATGAAAAGAGACGAAGATTTAGCTGCTGGATTGTTAACGTGTCCCATCACTTGTCAATGGAGTTCAGTTTCATATGTTCACACGGTGAAAGCGCTGAATCGGGCAACATCCCTGGAAAGCAAAGTTAAGCGAATATCACTTTTTACCCATTTTGTTTTTTACTTGCCTTTAAAAAGTTAAGCAGCTTAGGTTGGCACCTGTTTTTTGCTCTTTTCCTTCCTTCAGAACGTGTTTAAAGAGTCTTTCGTGTTTATCAGGCTGTTAGATGACTTTCCCAAACTTCCTCCAAAGAAAAAGACGCTCTGTCACAAAATGAACTTTTACCTTGCCGTGAGCTTCTCTGGTCTTGTCAAGTCGCCAACTCCATGACACTCTGCGCGTCAAAAGTCGCCCTTCCGCTGAAAACTGGAAAATTGTTTCGTATTGATTCGCAACAGTCTAGAGAAAATATTTTCTCTTGATGCAAGGGCCGAGTTCATTACTCGCCAGTTTTGGTGAATATGCCGAATGAAGTAATGGACCAGGCCTTATCAAAAGACAACACAGCCCGACTGAGGAAGGACCCGGGTTCACTTGGGCAAATGTCCAGCTATAATTTCATTTCGTCGGTTCTGTTATAGAGCCGAAAGAACCTGGTCCCACGTATGATATAACAACTGACCTTCTGAGAGTCTCGCGTCTGGGTGTACTATCTATAAATCTGCGTGTGCACATCATCGCCCGTCCTCCCGAAAGTGCCCCTATCGGAGGCATAGGCACAAACGGACAGCCGCGAGCAAGGCTCAAGTACCAAAGTATCTTCTCCGCCTCAAATAATCCAATCCAATGCAATGCATCTAATCACTTTCAGACATTCTCAAGTGTATACTAGCGTTTAAAATGGTTCTCAAATTTCATATATAATGTTGTTTCCAGCTATTGTGGTTGTACCCATATAAAGATTTTTGAAAAATTTCTTCAAATTTCCACCGATCCTATTTACTAGGTATAAAAATGACAATTAAAAAAATTATATGTAACTGCATGTCTGTTAACACTCTAGCCGCCATAATTTTTTTCTCTCAAAGAAGCTCGGCATATAATAATTAACAAACGACTCATCGAGTTCAAAAATTGTACCATTGAAGGTGAGATTAATCTAAGACTATTATTTACAAATCGCTCTAGTAGTCACAGTGGTTTATTTTCTCAACAATACTTGGTATATGCCATTTAATAAAATAAAAATATAGTTTCTGAAGATCAGGGAAACTGGAAAATTATAAGTGGAAATATACCTGAAAACCGAAACTTAAATAGTGGGGGTTAAAGCAAAAATTTAACAATTGCTCTAGCAGCCAAAATATTTTGGTTTTTAATCAACAACAATCGGCATATACCATTTAAATAAAATAAGAAAAATAGTTGCTGAAAATCAGTAAAATCAAATGATTAGAAGGAATTTTACTAGAAACCCAAAAGTTTAAAAATCTCTTTGTTGGCACTAATATTTGATTTTTCGCAAATAAACTCGGAATATAACATTTAAATAAAATAGTTTCTGAAAATCAGCGAAATCGGCCATTAGGAGTGGGGGTATAACTGAAAACCGCCATTTAAAAATCTATCTAGCGGCCACAACTGTTGTTTTTTCATAACACAACTCACTATATGCCATTTAAATAAATTAAAAAAATAGTTACCCAAATTTTAAGATTCGCTCTGGAGAACCAGCATTTCTTTTTTCGCAATAAAACTCTATATCCATTTAAATAAAATAATAAATATATTATTTGAAAATCAGGAAAAAAAACCACTATGAGTTAGGGTTTACCTGAAACCCAATATTTGAAAATCATTCTAGCAGCACTACTATTTGTTATTTCGCAACGAAACTCTATATATAGTTTCTTAATATCAGTGAAATCATACTATTAAGAATGGGGGTTTACCTGAAACCCAGGATTAAAATATTACTCTAGCGGCACCATTGTTTGTTTATTCACAATGACACACAATTTACACAAAATAATAAAAATAGTTTCTGAAAATCAGGGAAAGTGCGGGTATACCTGAAAACCGAAATTTAAAAAGCGCTCTGCGCAAATTCTACTTGTTGATGAATTCGCTTAGTTTACGCACCTCCTGCTTCACAGGCTTGTAGAATCGATACATTGATGTCAACACTCAACAATATTTAGTAACTCTTTCATTTTTGGATCCTTCTGGAAAGTGTGTACATTTTAAGGAGAGAAGATGTAGCAATGCATCAAGTCGTGATAGACATTATCAGCTCTGTGTACCCCAGAACTCAACTTTCAACACCAACACTGGACTATGAGGTAACAGATTCTGGTGAGCGATGCATTTACGTTTAACCTCTTAGCCTCGAGCGCTCTATTTACAGACCGTTGCAGATAATTTTTGCTCACATCGCATGACTTTTAAAGGTCAATTATCAATATATATCTCATCAACTATGTAAACTAATTCTGTAAATAAATATCTTTCAAAAAGTACCTTTATTAATTCACATTCATAAAATGTAAATGAGAACAACGTCAGGTATTTTTTTTTTTTTTTTTTTTTTCCATATTTCATAAAGTCGCCCTCATGAAAGTCAAATTTTCTGTGCTTGAAGGTAAACGTTATTATTGTTGTTATTATTATTATTGTTGTTGTTGTTGCATAAAATAAAGAAAATATTTCTATATGGAAATGCAATAGTAGCCAGATTAGCTGAAAGAGCAGCAATGTACAGTGAAGTTATTTGAGCTTCGGGCCGCCTTAAAGCGTCTACTTACTGGGGAAGAGCGACCACAGCAGTAAGCAGTAATTCAGCAAGTTGAAATTGTGAAAGGTATTTATTACAGAGCGCTAGAGCAGAGAGATTGATGCAGTTAGAGCGCTTTTTAAATGTTGGGTTTCAGGTAAACCCCACTCTTGACACTCTGATTTCGCTGATTTTCAGAAATTATTTTCATTGCTTTATTTCAATGTTATATACAGAGTTTCGTTGCGAAAAAAACAAAGTGTTGTCGCTTAGAGCAATTTTTTAAATTTTGGATTTAAAAAAAAGTTCGGTTTTCAGATATACTCCCAATGCTAGCTAATAATACGAATTTCCTTATTTTCAGAAAATACTCTTTTATTTTATTTAAAAGAAAACTACCGAATTTCGTTGTGAAAATACAAATATTGGTGCCGGTGAAGTAATTTTTAAATTTTGTGATTCAGATAAACTCCTCGCTCCTAATGTTCTGATTTTATTTATTTTTCTTTGTGTTATTTCAATTGCATATATCGAGTTTTGTTTAGAAAACCCTTTATGCGGTGATCTGATATTGATATCTACAACAATTGACGGTCTGCAAAGGGAACTGCACTACTTAGAGGCGTATTGTCAGGAATGGGGGAATGGCAGTCAACTAGGACAAGACTGAAACAATGACATTCAAGAACGGTGTGGTGTACAGCAGGAAAGAGAGGTCAGCTATTAGAAAATGTGAAGAAATCCACACTTGGGAGTCACTTTAGTTATGAACGGGAACTGGGCAAGACACACAAGCAAGTGCATAATTAAAAATATAGAAAACACAACAATTGCGGCTGCTAGAACGATTTTTAAATTTTCGCTTTAGATTAACCCCCGCTCCTAAAGGTCCATTTTCTGTTTTTATTGTTGTATGCCCAGTATCGTTAAAAAAACATTGCGGCCTCTAGAGCGTTAACATATATATTTAATGGTCATTTTTGTATATATATATATATATATATATATATATATATATATATATAAGCAGGGTATGAAAGTTTGAAGAAGACATTTTCAAAAATATTTTATTAAAAAAATTAATTATTATTTATTCCTTCGGAATTCACTAAAAGGCAGAAATAGTCGCCGCGCGTAAAGTTAATATCATTATTTTAATATTTATATTATCTGAAAGCAAAAAGTATATGCTTTTAAAATTAATAATAATAATAATAATAATAATAATAATTACTAACCAGAGATACTGAAAATGATGCTCCTCAACGGCAATACGTTGCTAGCATCGAAGAAGGAAAGTGTTCTGTTTCATCTAACTTTTCTGCCGCAAGACCCTTGACTCGATGTGAAAACACTACGCGATTTCGAAGCGCACCCAAATATCTGTTTGCGTTTCTCCAAAGAAGAAAGCAACAACGATATCAGCCCAAACGTTTACGTTTTTGCGCTTCTCCTCCATCCATTATGAATTTACGTCTGACCAGTTTCGGCAGTTGACAAAAATGGCTGCATATGAGAATACAAAACTAATTGTATTGTTGTTAATGCGCTCACAACACTGCATTCTTCTAATAGGGATGGTTCTCTGAAAGTCCTGCAAAAATTGAATTTTATAAGGACATTGCTTAGCATTTTTAAGGATTTTCACACCGAAATTTGGCTTATATTTGCTTATAACAATAATTTTGTAGTAGAAACTTTTGGATTTTTTGTATACAAAGGAGAACATCCAATAAAGTATTGTCATCAGTTGCACTTTTAGGGCGATGGAAAGTATTTATACTTCCAGTTTGAGTAACGATTGAGTTTACGATTCTTGACACTCTTGTATGTGGCAATGCATGTCATTAAATAAATTTGTAGTTTTTCGATGAGATCGTTGCCTGTCTCCATAGCCAACCATAATTAATATTAGAGTTCTCTGCTTTTTGTTCAACATCACATAGAGTTATTTACCACACCTAATACCTAAAACAAAATGTTTCTGTATCAATAAATTTGTTCGGATATAAACAAAGGGCAATATTTATGTTATTGCTGATAAAACACGGTAAATAACAAAGTGTTTTATTATTCGCTACACTTTTTATTTTCTTTATAGAAATAATAGAAGTACCTGGTGTGAATAATCCTATATTGCGGTTAATAAATTTAAGTGACAAGTGAATAATAAAACATTTACTCGGAAAGAGTAAAGCGTTAAGCTGATTTAATAGAGAAATGTATTTCTAAATTACAAGCATAGGTTTATAATATGTGTCAAACGCAGAAAAATGTTTTTTGCCCTTTATTTCTGTTTTTGTGGAGCAACTTTACTAACATGCATATCATTTTCTTGTCAGTAAATGTGTTGATTACAGTTTTCATGTTTCAGAATCGTGTGATTATCCTTTGGGGATGGAGTCTGGAGACATTCCTGACTCTGCCATCACCGCTAGTTCAAGCTACGTGCCAAATGTCGGCCCCCATAGAGCACGGTAAGTCCGCCATGTTTAACTTAGACATTTGATCGTACCTAACTCATTTTAAAGCATAAGGCAATTACCAATATAATTTTAAATTTCCCCTAACACATATAGATATGCGTTTGCATCTATCACCGCAGTCAGAAATGGTGTTTTAAATGGGTTATGTAAAAATTAGTTTTCGTCAAATATTATTATTATTATTATTATTATTATTATTATTATTGTAATAATTAACTTTTATTGTGGCAGGTTTACAAGTGCACACAAGTAAGTATAAATGACGCATGGGCCTTAAGGCCGTACACGCTAACATTTTCCTTTTAACAATCAAAATAAACAACTAAGGATGGTAACAGTGTTTGCTATGATTAACTTTGTATACAGATATACTACATACAAACAATCGATGTACACTGCCACGTGTGGCGGAGGTCGTTAAGCCACGGAGAACTCGTGAGCAGCAGATCTGGGGTTCGATTCCCGCCAGGTTATCCCCCCCGATTGAGATTTTTTTTTTTTTTTCAGTTTCCTTAATCTTCATTACGGCAATGCCGCGGAGGTGCCCTAAAGTTAGGCTTGGAACGTTACCTTCCTTTAAAAAAAAAATATCCTTTCCTAATATATCATTTCATTTCATGTATCATCAGTGTTCACCGCCTGTGGTGCCTCAGTAGTAAAAACGGGAGTTAAACACTATTTAAAACACCAATATACTTACATCACACATTTTCTACGAATAGTTCATATACTGATATACAAAATGTGTAAAATCCTTGCACCTAAGCCCCCCTTTTCTTTACTCTCGCCTCCCCGACTCCCCTCTCTTCCATAAAGGCCTTAAACTTCTTTGTCGTATCTACGCTAGAAATATTACCGATCTCTCTTACACCAACTTCCAGGTAAATTTTCAAACTTCTGATGGAATTCAGAAATTGTGATGGTAAATACTCATTTCTAGCTCTGTTTCCTTACACTCTGCCAGAATTTGCCTCTAGGTATCGTTTTCTGCGCAGAGTAGGCAAATTCTTTCCCCGAAAATATTAATTATTTTATTTCCTTTCAGAGCCGCTAATCTGAGCGATGCAAAAACACTTCTTTCATCTCTCCCACAGACATTTAAGAAATCTCTTCTTGATCTATTTGAGCCTGCAGGTTAAGCGGAACCTTTTCTGCGCTTTGTGTCTCAGAATTTTGCCTGTCTATATCCCGCAAACGTCTGTTAACTATCTTCCAGCTATTTCGAGTAATGTTCTGTCCGTAGTCAAATACACCCTAGCACACTTTTTTCTAAGCCTTTCCTTACTTTTGATGCCCAACTCTTCCCTTATATGCTCCCTTAGACAAACTGCTCGAAGAAGTGATTCATTCCCCCCCTTATTACTCTTAACAGTCCTTAATTGTTCTTATTTTAAAATATACACTTTCGTTAAATATACCAAACTCTTTGAGAACCCCACAATTTTCTGTACCGTTCCCTATTTGTAGCATCCGTTTCAGAAACTGCGTTTGTACCTGATTAAGTTCCTCGTTGTTTTCCCATCACCTCATTTTGGCCTCGTACATTATAATCATGGCCTAGATTTATAGGTGTTATAAACCCTGAATTAGTTTTTATAACATGTTAAAATATTTTTAAAGTTTTAACACGTCTAATATGTTTTTTTAATTTTTAAACACTTTTAGGTAGTTTTTTTTTCGGGTTTCTCTTAACTAAACTAAAATGAACACATTAAAACAATTATACGATAATATGAATATATTTTAATTTAATTTTACTTGTATTTTTCATTGTTTTGAAAAACAGCGAATACTTAAAATTTCCAAGTCTTTATAATGCCAGGGCATTGAATCTTAAAAAGTTTTAAAGCACTGGATTTTTTAAAAGTTTTCAAAAGTTTTTTTTTTTTAATTTTTAATTTGTAAATCACTAAACTTAACTAGAGCATTTTTCAGTTATTCAGGTTACTCTTGCACTGCACTGTTGCTAGGTTTTCTATGGTGAAAACGTTTCTGTTGTATTTTAAAACATTCATACTATGACACTGCATGAAGTCGTCGGTGCAAAGTTGAACGAAGTCACGGCTGTCGGTCCCCACGGTAAATCGTCTTAAATTTGTTCCCCTTGGAGAAAAGCAGATACATTTGTCATCGTTGCAGACCCTGAGTTCTGCTGCAAAATCTTGGTGAGCTTCAAAGAACAGGCTGTGCTCGCTTGCCCTGAAATTGTGCCAGGTAAAAATGCGGATTCCAAGCGCTGAATAGCTGCGGGAAGATCAATGAAATTGGCCTTAACAAAGACAAGTGAAGTGAAGTTGTTTTTACTGAAGTCAAACGTATCTTCAGAATAGCAGACGGTTGCCCACGGGTGATGATGGTTGTGATGGCAGAGGTGTTTGTGGTAGCATTTCCTTGAAAATCTGAATGCGACAGCGAGCTATCAGAAAGGCTTTCTTCATAGATGAATTAATGTGGTTCACTCCTGGGAAATTGTTCCTAACCTCTTCAGCCAATCGGTGTAAGCCGTGAGCTAGGCAGGGGATATGCAGTATGTTAGTTAGAAAAGTTCCAGTGTTTTATCATGTAGGTCGCATTGTCGGTCACAAGCAGCAGAAATTTCTCAACACGTTTTCGGCATAAAGCGTCTCTGGTGGTGCAGGCTTTGGTGTTGCGGTTCGTTCTGTTCAGCATCTTGTATAATATGAAGTGGGGTTAGTGGGGTTTAACTTACTCACCAAGAGGTTAGCAATGAAGCGACCACAACTATCGGCGGTTTCATCCACTATGCCAGATGTTACATCCAGCAGTTCTGTTCTGATGATTCAATCTTTTTCTCGTATGGCTGGTACAAATATTTTTTCCTTAAGGTTGATTCGACTGGCATTTTTCGGCCACTGTCAGTGCTGCCTGACAAGCCCTACAGACTCTTTATGCTGCAGAAAATTCTATTTATGATCAGAGCTCAGTTGCTTTCGGCACTCCTGGTAAAATTAGAATCGTTGTCGATACTTTTAGAAACAGTTCCTTTTGGCATCTCGCTGTAGCTGTTAGTAAACTGTAGGTGCAAGGTTCTTAATAATGCCTTCAGTTTGCTTCTAAATAAGAGTTACATCCGACAATTTTCTTTAACAGTATGTGATTGACATAACAAACAAAAACAGAAGACGTCCGTTCGAGAACCATTTAACAAAAATAGCGCTTATCGTGACTGTCAACAATCATAGTTAAATTCCGTTTGCATCTAAAAGTCTCAACAATGCTTTCAACACAACATGACAATAATGGTATTGCAAAATTTAATGCAATGATTTGTATTTGAAGTTCAAGATGCATATTGTTGACTTGTGATTTAAAATTAATGTTATTGCACACGTTATTACATTTAATTTTAATAATTTCAAATTAATTACATTTAAAATACGTTACAATTTATTCTGAATGTTTAAAACGATAGTATTAGCCATGTTTAGGTTTCAACGTCCTATTTAGCCTGTTTTAAGTTTCATAAGATTTAACTATGTGACTCCCATGATAAAGTAAACTTAAAATATCACAGTTAGCTAGCAAGGAACAAAACAGTTTAAAATCTAAGAATCAGGGCCCGAGTCATAATTGATCTAACAACCGCCCTGTACGCTATTTTCGTTGTTCTCGGCGGTATTTCCGCTATCTAGTATTTAATGTTTCTATATTTATTCTAGTCTTGACGTCACGAAGCAACCGGCGGCCGAAAGCTCGACTTTAATAACAGACACGGTTGATCTTCCGAGAAACTGTAATAGTAAGTCGATAATAAACTATGCTAAATAAAATTGCACGTCATTTGAGCATAATACGTATGCATCAAAAATAAACTTTTCGAGAAACTTCACTTCTCTTTTGGAAAACACCAATAAAGTGTAGGAGGTAGTAAGTCATTCATTGGATTCGCCCTGGTAATTAAATTCGCACACGCTAGCAAATAAAACACGTCACAATCAGTATGGGCTATCGATCCCGGGACCTCATCTGCTGGAAGAGCAATAACATCGGACGAGAGTTGAGACCAGGCTCTAATTAGCTGGAATTACGAGCAAGAAGTTCTCTGTCTCTTTCTGTCGTGAAGTTATGGGCAAATTGATTAGGTCGCTTTAACAGCCTGGCGGACATGTGAAAACCGCTAAATGGAGCACAAGGCTCGTCCTGAATTGGAAACGAAGGGTTGCTCCTTTGGCGACACAGACTGGCCCTCTGAGAGAAGGAAAAAAACTCCTTTATTGCTTTCCTTTAGGAAGGGCGCAATTATGACAGCCTGTTAATTTGTGTGGGCACGTGACGCTGCTATAGCAACGTGAAACCAGCTTCTTGACCATTTAAGTCGTGGTTTGGGCGTAAACATTAACGCCCGTTCTGCAGAGAGGAATAGCGGAGTCGTTCAACAATTAATGTTACAAATTTTGTTCCTCTCTTTCAAGATTTATTTTATTTCACTTTCAAATATGTACTGAAGTAGGAATTTGAGATTTGACTCGTTAAATAAGCACCACATTTGAAGGAGGTATCTAATGATGACGTGATTAATTAAAGGAAAAGGACGGTTAAGGTTGTTTGATTACCAGTGAGTTGATCAACAAGTTGAGGGGTGGACGATGATGGATAAATGAATTGAGTGTAACACACGTTTTTACTACTGAGGCACCGCAGACGGTGACACATGAGATGAAATTATAAAATGGGAAAGGCTTTTTTAAGGAAGGAAACGTTCCAGGCATAAGTTTAGGGTAACCCCCCCCCCCCCCCGACATTTGCCATTTATGATGACTGAGGAAAACTTGGAAAAAAACCCAGTCAGGGAGGACGGTCCTGGCGGGATTCGAAACCCAGACCTCCCGCTCATAAGTCCGCGTCTTAACTACCTCGGCATCTCGTGCTGACATAATGGACGAAGATTCACATCAAATGATGAAGTTGAAAATATAAGAGTGGTGCTTATTTTTCACAGTTGGACATATATTACTTAGGGTATTGAAAGATTAGAAAGTAGTAGGACTAAATGTATGGATTTAAATAGGAATATGTTAATAAAATAGCTTAAATCTTGTGATTTCGTGGTCAGACCGAGAAGTTTCAGAACGCCCCTCATATATGGCCTTTCTCCGTACATGTTTGTGTGTCTCTGTTAGTCATCTTCAATTGCAGAGATGGCTTCTTGGTTCCGGAGGAATGAAAATCAAAAGGTGGAAGATCCGGCCTATCGGGTAATTGATTTGATTTTAGTTTATTTATGGACGCTGTTTAATATCTCAGGTCATCAACGTCCCATTCAATTCAGGGAACGACCGACAAATTTTGCTGAGAGGCCTCTCTTTCAGGCTTGAGGTTCTTTTTCGTGCCGTAAATGTACGACACGGGATCCACGGCTTTACTTCCCTTCCGAAGTAAGCCATACTTAGGATTTTTACGTCCGAAAAAACCCATCGGTCCTGGCCGGGATCGAACCCGCGATCTTGGGTTTGAAAGGCAAGTATGGTTACCACTACACCACCAGGACCGACTCGGGTAATTGAGGAAGAACAGTTCAACAAAGTTGAGTGACGTCTTCTCGGATGTATATGCTTGTGTGTGGCTTTGCATTGTCGTGAAGAAGAAGCAGAAGAACTACTTTATGAGGGCAAATGTTCCAAAACTGACTCTTCAGTTTCCGAAAGTCTATATCGATCAACAAAGTCCCAGACCGCCACGGGTGGCCGAGTCGTTAAGGCACGGACTCGTGAGCGGGAGGTCTGCGGTTCGAATCCCGCCAGGACCGTCCTCCCTGACTGGGGTTTTTTCCAGGTTTTCCTCAGTCTTCATAACTGGCAAATGCCGGGGAGGTACCTAAACTTAGGCCTGGAACGCTTCCTTCCTTAAAAAAAAAATATCCTTTCCCAATTTATCATTTCATCTCATGTATCACCAGTGTCCACCGCCTGTGGTGCCTCAGTAGTGAAAACGGGCGTTAAACACTACTCAAAAAAAAAAAAAAAAACAAAGTCCCAGGGTTTCAGAAAAATGCGGCAATGACTTTACGTCTGAGGGTATTGACTTGAGCTTTTATTTTTATTTCTGAAGAGAAGTTTTGCGATGCTACTTGATGGAGCTTTCGGTGTCAGGCTGAAGTGATGAATTCACGCTTCATTTCCTTCTACAATGCGACCTAAGAAATCGTCACCGTCAGCAAGTAATTCTGAACACATGATGGGTCTGTTGCTTATTACGGGCAAGTTTCCAGAAATTCACTTATCACAAATCTTTGAATATCCTAACACTTACATATTTGCGTTGACAGAGATATCAAGTTGAACCAATAGCGAAATGTAGCTCTCGGTTTAGGATAATTGATGACTCTGCAATGTTACGAATATTTTTCACGTCCATAATTATGACTTTGTGATACCAATAATGATATTATTAAATTAAATGTAATATTCAACAAAATCTGTCACTCAGGAACTGCGTAAACCCTCAACAAGTTGAATTCTGAAGGTTATTTACAAAGCGCTTGAAGTACAAAATAAACAAGTAACACTAACTGAATATATAAATATGTATTTAATAAAAAGCAACTTTCAGGCTTAAATTATATGATTTTCCCGTACCATTATTATTTTATTTACGTGTTGTATTGTTAGGCGACGTTTCCAATTGCACTTGCTGTATAACAACTAATATAGAATACATATAAACTGCATAGTTAATATCAGGTGTACGATTGCTTGTTTTACTGTATTCCGAAACCGGTGTGTTCCCTCCACGTGCATATTTTGTGCACTTTACCCTACCAAGGTTGATAGATGGCGTACACTACCGCTTAAGATTTGTACATCGCTCCAAATTCCCTGGAATTCGACCTTTTCCACTGCAGTTCGGTACTTAAGCTGTAGGACGGCCGTTGTCTGTAAGGGCAAGTCCGATTATTCGTCCATGCGCATGCGCAAACTATTCTCCCCACACTCTTCACATGATAGTAACAGTTTATTGGTTGGCATATATATATCAATATATCATTCTAACAATATCCCCGTGTGCCATATCTCCCCCCGGGCCACCTTAATCGATGTCCTCGGCGATTACAAAATTCTGTTTTCAGGATACTCCCACTTCGAATTTTTTATTGTTGTATTTCAATGGCATATGCTCACTTTCATTGAGATAAAGCAAATATTGTGGCCGTGACTTTTCAATTTTCACTTTAGATTAACCAACCCCCAACTCCAAAGATCCAATTTTGCTGGTTAATGAACTCGATGAATCGTTTGTTAATAATTCATCCTTATATGCCGAGTTCAGTTTAAAAAAAAAAAATTACGGCCGCTAGAGCGCTAACAGACACACACACACACACACACACACACACATTTTTTTTTTTTTCATTGGCATTTTAGTGTGTAATAAATCAGATCGATGAAGATTTGAAGAAAGTTTTCAAAAAAAAGTTCATGAGTGCGACATTAATAGCTACATTCCTTCGGAATTCGATAATAAAACAATTAAGTATTGGCTAACAACAATACGGAGGGATCAAGCAGTATGCCTGAGGGAGCAAATAAGGAAAGGGTATGGGAGGGCTATATGTTGGACATTAAAAATAAGGAAAGACTGCAATATATTTGGTTAAGAGGGCAGAAGGTTGCGCACAATTTCTGGGAGATAGTTAACAGACGTTTGCAGGTTATAGTAAGGCAAAATTCAATGCGCAGAAAAGGTATCGCTTAACTTGCAGGTTCAAATAAGTTAGGTGTGTGGGGGGGGGGGATCTAGATATCTGTGGGAGAGAAAAAAGAAGGGACCTCGTGTGGTTCAGATTAGGGGCTTGGAAAGGGAATAAAAGAATTTACCCGTCGTCCGGAGAAAACGATACCTGAAGATATATTTTGGCAGAATGCAGGAAAAAAGAGCTTTAAAAAATTGAACATTTACCATTACAATTTCTAAATTCTAACAGAAGTTTGAACGTCTGCCTGGAGGTGTTGGGATATACATCAAGAATTTTTCTAACGAAGAATGACTATAGAGCGGAGTTGGGGAGGAGGGGTTAGTAAAGGGAAAAGCGGCTCAGGGGTACGGTTATGTTTGTAGATGAAAGTATACAGAAGCAAATGGCACGTCACAAGAATGCAGGACAATAGGTGGACCTACAAGATCTCCATGTGGAACCATCGCATAGGAAAAAGGACACAAGGCAGACCCAGAAGAGGATGGACAGACCTCTTCAAGGAACATGCAGGTCAAGAGTAGCAAGAGGAAGAGAAAAATGGAAATCTCTCGAGAAGCAACTAGTGCAGTTTTTTTTAATGGTGTTTAACGCCCGTTTTTACTACTGAGGCACCACAGGCGGTGGACACTGATGATACATGAGATGAAATGATATATTGGGAAAGGATTTTTTTAAGGAAGGAAGCGTTCCAGGCATAAGTTTAGGTACCTCCCCGGCATTTGCCAGTTATGAAGACTGACGAAAACCTGGAAAAAAAAAACCCAGTCAGGGAGGACGGTCCTGGCGGGATTCGAACCGCAGACCTCCCGCTCACGAGTCCATGCCTTGAGAAATGGAGTAACCAAAGAGTGTTTTAAACAGCATACGAACAACTAGCAAGGAATAGCTCACCACGTTAGGAAAGAACGAGCTTTGCCCACTTGTTAGGAGTACCTTTACAATAGGCTATCTATACGTTTTTATATGACAGTACTGATTTAAAATATGTGTATATTGGTGTGTATATCTATACATGTAGCTATAACAAATATTACCGCTCTTGGGTATATCTTTTGTTTGTTAAACGGACAGAAGGCTCGTGCGATATTTATAATTGTTTGTGTACTTGTAAACCTGTTACAATAAAATCCAGTACTACTTAAAACTTTGCCTGGGTGTGCGCGTGCTAATTCTTACTGCTATAGCCGCCACTGCGTTCAACATAGAAAATGTAATTAATCTTTCAATAAACTGCAACAACACCAAATAAACCATTAGAAAAGTTATTAAGTTCAGCTCTTTAATAAATCTTACAAGTATAAAAACACCTGACAGTTCTATTTCTAAAACGCAGTTAAAAGTCGTCGCTACTGAACGGTAAAAGAACAACATTAGACTCAGACCTAATTACAATCAATTTCAAAACATTGTTCCTAACAATAAAAATATACTTTTGGGATTAAGACACAACTTCGAGTTTTTAACTAAAACTCCAGTGATGCCGGGATTTAGGTTGTTATGTTTCCATTTGGACTGTTGTGTTCCCAGGAAAATTAGCTACACGCGTTATTTCCCTCGCCTGCTCGTAATGGGGTGTACTGCGGGCTTGTCTTCTATGCTAATGTACCCTGGGGAAGTTCTGGCGAGAGTGTTGGCCCCACTGAGAGACTGTTCCAAAACTTCATTTTGTTTACACGTGTTTCCGTTTGCATCAGATGGAAAGGATTTTCCTTTTGTGGTCGTATGTGGCGAATTAAGGGAAATACTTTGAATATTGCACGCGTTCAGTTTCTTCTGTTTCACTTTATATACGTTACAGTTACACTCTTAGGAATGTCGGTCCTGGTGGTGTAGTGGTTACCATACTTGCCTCCTAAACGCGGGTTCGAACCAGGCCAGGACCGATGGATTTTTTCTGGCGTAAAAATCTTAAGTATGGCTTCCTTCGAAAGGGAAGTAAAGCCGTGTCGTACATTTACGGCAAAAAAAAGAACCTCAAGCCTGAAAGAGAGTCCTCTGAGCAAAATTTGTCGGGCGTTTCACGCCGAGTTGAAAGGGACGTTGATGACCTGAGATGTTAAAGAGCGTCCATAAACAAATCAATCAAAAAAAAAAAAAAAACTTAGGAACAACATTCGTTATTTTCCATCCTTTAGTGTTAAGAATTCAACTTAATTTTAAATTGGTTAGAGTGCCAGCCTGGAAAGCTGAAGATCTGTGGTTCAAATCCGGGCCATGTCCCGATTTTTTTTTCAAATATAATACTTTTTATTTACAACTTACGACCGGCGTGATAAAAACTATTTTATATATATAGAGGTAATTAAAAGTCCCACATCACCTAAATAACTTTTCAGTTGACGTGAAACTTGGTGTTTGTAGAGAACTCAAAAGTGAAATTACCAACATTTTCTACTACAGGTTTAATCGGAAGTAACTCCAACTCTCATATTTTAAACGGAATACATTTTAAAATTGTTCTAATTAAGAGCTTTTCAAAAAGTACCCAAACTAGATACTTCTGTACAAAAATATTGTTGCCCAATCAAGAAACCAAAAAGTGTAGCGAATAATAAAATGTTTCTTTCGTAACAAAAACAAAACAAAGTTTAAATTCTGTGTTCACATTGGCAGCCCTCAGCTTCTTGACAAAATGTCAATCGATTATAGAAACCACTTAGCTGGGCTTTAGGAATGTCTTGCGATGTTCCATACTCCAGATTTTCTAAGCATTTGTTTTAATTTTGTAATGGTGTTTAACACCCGTTTTTACTACTGAGGCATCACAGGCGTTGGGCACTGATGATACATGAGATGAAATGATGTATTGGGAAAGGATTTTTTTTTTTTAAGGAAGGAAGCGCTCTCGGCATTTACCATTTATGAGATGAGGAAAACGTAGAAAAAACCTTAATCAGAGAGGCCGGTCCTCATAGAATCAAACCCCAGATCGTCTGTGCCTTAACGACCTCGATTACCCGTGGCAGCATCTTCTAATTTGTAGGGTATTTTTGGATATACTACCGACTTCAAATGGCCTCACACAATAAAGCCCAAAGGCGACAAATCTAGGGATCTTGCTGAATACTCTATGTGATCTCTCCTACCTATTCATCGTTATGCCTGAGATATGACGAACAGTTTGATCATAGTGAGCTGGAGCCCCATTTTGTTGGAAATAGATATCATCTCTGGGTCTAGTCTGTGATTGACAGGATGTGGAAATAATTTTGTGATAGCCGAATTCTTTCAGAAAATATTGAGTGCTACCCACACTTCCTAACTGAAAAATTACTGTATTTGAACACGGTGCATTCCAAGACTGCATGCAGTTGATTACATTACATTATCTCCATTGTGAGAGCAAACAGGAAAGCTCTGTATGGGATCGCCATCACCAACACAAAAGCGGTTGCTTCTGCTGGGAAAGTTGCGGTCATCTCATTTTAGGAATGATTTACCAGCATCTGCACACTGTAACTGAAAATATGCAAGGCTCGATCACAAGCAAAAGCCCACAGACTGACAGCTGCACCATTGACAATGACGTCCGCAAATACTGTTGTTGAATAGGTACCAAAAATCAATGTGAAGTGTCCCTCATCCTCCCAACAGTCCAGATTTAGTCACTTGCAACTTTTTTTCTTTTGCCCAAATTGAAGAAACACCGTAGGACACATTTTCCATCATCAAAGGAATGTTGAAGGCTGGGGTGGCGAATTTGAAGGACCTGTCAGGAAATGGTTTCAGAATGTCTTTGAAGATTGACGGAAACACTGGGACAGGGGCATTGCATATATCGGGACCTACTTTGAGAAATTATAATTAAAAAAAATGGCAATTTTTACTGAATATTTGAATATTTGTCATAATTTTTACATGACACGTGCGAGAGGTTTTTAAATTTTTTCCCCCTAGACATAGCAGCGATTGTTAGGAAAGTGTACTTCATTTCGGTAACGCCCGGTAGAGATAAAATAAAAGAAAGCTCACAGCTCGGACAGAGAAGGAACATCAATACTGGGATTCTCTTTGCCGGCCGATGTATTTACAACTTTTAAGTTACGAAAAAGTACTTGCTATTCAAAAGCGTACAGCTTACGGAAACAAACAACTTCGGGCTGCTTCCTTTCTGGCAAAGCGCCATTTGTTCTGCAGCCTGCCAATAGGGGCTTACTAAGTCCACTTGAGACAGATGCTCCCTTGATTCCCAAAGTATCAAGTGGCTAGCAGTAGTAATAACTTATTGCTCTACCGGTAGAAGGGAGTTAATCTCTTGTGAGCTTAATAGCTGTCTCAACATCATTACTATTATCATTTCAGTTTTAGTTGCATGAGGACTTATGCTAGCATTAAAGCAGATTACCTCTCGACCCTTTGTGCCATGCTTCAGTGCATCGTTTGTTTACCTATCAGAAAGTTTATATTCGAGCCTGGCTCCAATGAATGTTTTCTCTGTGGGTCACTAAAAAGGGGCAATCAGCAGCTTTTAAATACCCATCAAAACTGAGCTTTACCTTGTCACCATGTTTACAAGCTTCTCAATGAAACACCGTATTATAAAAGGCCGTGTAATTATTTCTTCAATTTTCTTAGAAAGCAATGCAAGTCTTTCTTTCCAATTCTTTGAATACAAGAAACTTGGCTAACTTCCGATAAAATTAAGTAAAACTATATTTTTTTTAATGTTGGTACCATTGGATGTAACTTGCAAACGGAATAGATGAACTTCTTCTTTATTTGTCTTAAGTATGGCAGTTTTAAACAATTAGCGTAAAAGGTTGGCAGCGAACATTATAATTCTTTACTTTGTCGTATGTCTGAATTAGTTTACAGTGACGGTTTTATAAAACCCAACAGAGGACAATAGCAACATTTGCATTCGCAAGTCATGGTTTGGCAGTTGTTTACGAGAGGCATTGAAAAAGTTTTACAATCAGTCTATCCATTTTTCGATAATAGTGTGAACAAAAATGTAACTGCTGGCAACAATGAGCTATATGCATAAGTGTAAGTTTAAACTTGCCAATTTAGCCCTTTTCGCGCTATTTCTACTATTTTTTACTTTGTCTTTGGCTCCAATGTTTTGAAAAAAGCCCCTTCGGGATAAATTCTGGGGCAAAATCTAGGATTTTTGTAACATCTGGGGTAAAATCTAGGGTTTTATGCGTTTCACCAACTCCCTAGCATACTCTTTTTATGGCTCTGCAAATGACGCAACAACGAAATGTATTAACAGTAATTACCATGTTCCTCTTCGTATACGGTGCACGGTTAGAGGAAAGAAAGGAGGCGAGGGATATTTTCAAATCCACTAAATAGACAATAGCAGACGCCGTGCACCAGGCTGCAATATCCCAAGTAATCTACTTTAGTCATAAAAGCTTCTCCAATTTAATTTAATTATATTGATTAAGTAAATTAAAAGTAAAACATAATAGTGTAACTGACCACCTCATTGGTTAAGTAGCGTTTCTTCCTTCCTTCACTTAGCATTACTAACCTTGGTACACAGGTTGCAAATATACGGGGGGGGGGGGTTTCTGCATAGCTCTGCAATTATAGTCTCGCTTGAAAGCCGGTGGTGGAGCCGGAGGAGAGGTGAGTACAAGTTTAATGATAGGAACTTATAGGAGTGTTCTTGTGTGTTGTGTGACAATGTGTTAGTTAAGAAGTGGTATCGCATGGTTCAGATTAGGAAACAAAACAGTTAATGCTCTCGGGGAAAGAATTTGCCCATTGTACGGAGAAAGCGATACTTGAAGGCACATTTTGGCGGAATGCAGGAAAACGGAAATTTTAAGAAATGAATGCAATTTCTGAATGGCAATAGAAATTTGAGCATTTGCCGGGAAGTGCTGTCGCATGCGAGATACTCACACAATATTTCTAGAGAAGTCCCGACAAAGGAGGTTAATGGTTATAGTGAGGAGCGGGTTGTAGGAGAGGGGGTGTAAGTAAATGGAAAAGGGGGGGGGCTCAAGAATAAGGATTCCATTCATGTTTATGTATTTGTATATAGAATCATTAATAGAAAACGCAAATATATCAAAGTATTTGTATGTAAACATATAGATTTGTATGTATGTAAGTATATATGTATGGGTGATTGTGCATGACCGTTTTGATTACTACCCTACTACATTAACATATCTTATATCAGGTTTTCGATTCCCCAAGGATATTTATTTACGATTCTTATGTGCGTACCATACAGGCTCGCGATGTAAGGAAATTGTTTTAACAGAAATTATCCGATTTTCTAATTGCTAAATAAATTTCATGAAACAGGAAGTATGCTTGATAAAAAGCGTACACATTCACGCATGAAACTTTAGATAACATGTTAGGCATGTTCTGGAACGTTCCCCTAATAATCACTTCCACGTCTTTTTCAACAAATAGTAATGACTGTTCCAACGGCTACAAAGCTACTGTAGTTAAAACCTTATAAACCTTAAACTTGTAGTGTAAGAACAAAAACCGGACGACCCTGCATACAGGAGTAGCTTTTGTGAATGGATTTTCAATAGTATGTATGACGGATAAATTGACCCTAATCTAATTTTGTATACGGTCAAATCTTGGTTCCACCAAATGGGTATGTTAGTGCACAAAACAACCGATATGGTGCGCCATTAGCGGCGAGAAAACACTAATGCATATTTTTTAAAGAAACAATAGATTTGTGCAGAACATTTTTCAGGAAAAGTTGCTATAATGTGTGATTAATTTAGATCGTATATCTTGGTTTATACAAACAATGTGTGTACGACAACAAATAAAGCACTAGTGCAGGTTTATTTACATTTTGATCGGAATTGTATCATCTTTCCTTACATTTCCCCGCCCCCTTTCACTTCACCTCTTCCTTTCTCTGTTTCTCTTTTTTCGCCGTTTCGCTTTGCCAATCCTATTGAATGTGTACACAGTTTCCCAGAACACTCCGGAGCTGTTCAGTAGATATATCCATATCTGTTGTGAGGGATCCAATTGGTAGTCAAATGCAGCGGCTCTGCGTGTTACTCACGGCTATGCAGTTATCCCAGTGCGTCATAAGAAGGCGAAAAGGCCTAATACAACTTCCCTATTTTACAACTAGTTTGCATTCATTGAAGTAAATTTCTAGGTTAGGTGGCAAGAATATTACGGAGCGCTAGAGCAGAAAAGTTGGAGCCGCCCTAGAGGATTCTTTAATTTCGGTTTTAGGTATACCCCCTTCTCAAAATAGCGCAATTTCCCTCATTTTCAGAAATCATTTTATTTAAATACTTAATTTTATTGCAAAAAACATATTTTGACGCTGATAGAGCAATTTTTAAATTTTGGATTTCATGCAAAACTAAATTTTAAACCCTAATAGTTTGATTTCACTGATTTTCAGAAACTGTTTGTTTTATTTTATATATGAATATAAACCAAGTTTAGCTGTGGAAAATCAAAGCTATCGGCCACTAGAGCGACTTTAAAATTTGCGCTTTAAACCCAAAGCTTTAAATTTCGGTTGTCAGGTATACACCATTCCAAATGGTCCTGTTTTCCTGATTTCAGAAACTATATTTATTATTTTATTTAAATGGTATGCACATAATTTTGTGTGTTAAAAACAAATATTGGGTTTCACATAAAAGCCCATTTCTAATAGTGATTTCGCTGTTGTTCAAAAATTTTTTCTTACTTTATTTCAATGCCATATACCGAGAATCGCTGAGAAAAACTAAAATTTTTCTAATTTTCATATTTTCGTTTTAACCCTCTCCCCCTACTTTAAATTCCGTTTTCGGTATACATCTAATGGCCCGATTTCCAGTTTTCAGATCTATTTTTCTAATTTTACGAATTTCATTCCGAAAAAACAATCATTGGTGCCGCTATTTAAATTTTGGGTTTCAGGTAAACCCCCACTCTAATGCTCTAATTTCGTTGTTTTTCGGAAACTATTTTTCTTATTTTATTTCAACGGCTTATACAGAGTTTCATTGAGAAAAACAATATTTGCCGCAGTTAGAGCAATTTTGAACTTTTTGATTTAGGTTAATTTTCACCCCAATGCTCTAATTTATTATTTTTTGAACTCAATGAAATAATTGTTAATTAATGGTTGTATGCCGAGTTTCTCAAAAATATGTTTATGGGTGCAACCGCAATACCTGCATTACTTCGGAATTCGCTAATAACGCAGTAAATAAAGTCCGGGAAACGGAAAGTGCAGAAGATGAAAAAATGCCATAAAATTCTTGCGACTAGGAGATCATGAATTATGCACATTCACGAAATAGTCATTACCGGAGTCTTAAAAACCAAATCTTATTAAATAAAATTTCTCTGTATGATTAAAAAGCCGCTGGTAAAACAATAATTGCCTCCATATTTGTTTTTAAAGAAAACAGCTACTGCCAAAGGGTACGGGGCGAGCTGAGAGAGAATTTAATTTCGTCTTTTTTTTTTTATTTTTCCTCCAAAAGAACTCAACCACTACACACACAGCTCGTGTTTCATTAGAAGCAATTTCATGAACTGTTTCATGGCCCAGTTTTCTTCCTCCTAGCCCATCCCCTGATCTAGTGACATATTTTCGTGTGATATCTAACTTGGTGCACTTTAAAAGCAAAGGTATTTAACTTAACATTTTGCAATCAATATCTCGGTTTAGTTACCTTGGAAAGACGACTCCGTTAATTTCTCATATTTACAGCCGCGATGAACATAAATTCATTGGATTGTAATTTTCTAATGAAAAATGTATAAAAAGAACGGTGCTTTTTAACTAACTCTAGTGCGGTTAATTATGAAGCAGCCTAAATCATAAATACTCAAATATTTATATTAGTTACTTGGAACAAACTTTCTTCAATGAAGTAACCGTAGAAATCTCGAGGGAAATTCGTGGCTGTGGTCAAACAAAACACGGTAGGAGATGGAAGAGTATTGGCATGTTATGCCAAAAATTCATGCATTAATTGAACACAATTTTTTCACATTCAAAATTGTCCATAATATAAAGTTTTCTTTAATTTACTAATTATAATGAAATAAATATCATTATTCAAGTTTTATAAACAATATTTACAATTAATTACTTACATTAATAATACCAAACAAGACAACAAAATTGCTAACGAGAATAATACGACTTTCTAATATTAAATATACGAGGTAGGTTTAACAAAGAATTATCATAACTTATTTTTCACAGCATGCCTTTACCCCATTGGATGCAATGCATCTGTCCCAGCGTTTCTGCCAGTCTTTAAATACATGCTGGAAACCATTTTTTGACAGGTCCTTCAGAATCTTCTCCGCAGCCCCCACTACATCTGACGATGGAAAATGCCTCCCACAAACGTATTTCTTCAAATTGGGGAAAAGGAAAAAGTCACATAGGGCCAAATCTGGACTGTATGGAGGATGAGGGATACACTTCACATTGATTTTTTGTAAGATATTCAGCATCAACATTTGCGATGTGTGTCCGTGCATTATCGTGATGCAACATACAGCTTGTTGCACAGAAATATAGACCTTCATGTGTCAGATGACCTTGCAGAGTTGTCAGAACATCTCTGTAGTATTGCTCAGTTATAGTTGTTTGTGCAGATGCTGGTAAATCGTTCGTTGAATATCGAAAAATAAGACGACCAGCATTTTTATGTTAATGGTAGAGCTTCATCAACAGTGATTAAGTTTAAAGAAACTCCGATCTTCAAATACATGCAAACTTGCACTTATCAGCTTTGAAACTAACCGTACACATACACCTCTCATATGCAACTTCACAGCAACAAGCATATGGGTGACACCCAGTGAAATTTTCAGCATTACTTAAATTGTTCTTAATGTTATCTCTCACAATGACAGCAGGGGTGTAAATGTGTTCTTCCTGTAGTGCCGGATCTACCTTCCTTTGAAACTGATTGTCTTCCATCTTTAAACCGTGGCGGCGTTCAAAGACAGGAACTTCAAGACTGTTGCTTTAGTACGACAATGCGTTTCCTCACAGAGCAGGCGCAAATTTGAGGAAACTGGAAGTCGCCAAATCCCAGTTGCTTGACCACCCACCCTACAGCCCTGACTTAACACCGTGCGATTTCTGGTTATTTTCTCGAGTGAAAATCTTGCATTGCTGGAAAATCTTTTAACGAGTGTAGGACCTTGTTCAAGCTATAAACTCAGCTCTGTTGACAATATCTTAGTCCGAGTATCGTAGTACTTTTGACAAGTGCTTGTACTGTCTACAACTGGGTATGGAGAGAAATGGAGAGTACATTGAAGGATTGTGAGGTTAAGTTTTCGAATTCAGACTAACTTGGACTTTAAGGTGTCACTTGCAACACTTTTGAAAGCCCCTCGTAGGAGTGAATCAGTAGTAATTGATTTTTCGAAAACTTTTGATTTAGTATTGCATGGCTTATTAGTAGATAAAGCGAGTGTATTAGAAATAAATAAAAGGGTTGTACTTTGGATTGAAAATTTTTTAGACGAGCGGACCCAGAGATTTAGGGCAAGTCAGGAATTGTTAACTATCGGGAAAGTGGCGTCTGGGTTTCTATAATGTAGCGTTCATGGGCCACTATTGTTTATTGTTTATATTAACGAAGTTTGTTTAAATATAAGGTCATAAAACAGTTATTGGAAAGCGATCTTAAAAAGATTTTCAATTAGGCGGTTAAACATGGGATTTGTTGATTTGTTCTGTTTATGCACGCTCTTTAACATAGATCATCAGCGTCCCATTCAATTCAGGACGTAAAACGGCCGGTAAATTTTGCCTAGAGGTCTCTTCTTTCAGGCTTGAGGTTCTTTATCGTGTCGTAAATGTACGACACGGGACTCACGGTTTTACTTCCCTTCCGAAGGAAGCCATACTTAGGATTTTTCGCCCGAATAAATCTATCGATCCTGGCCGGGTTGGAACCCGCGATCTTGGGTTTAGAAGGCAAGTATGGTTACCACTACACCACCAGAACAGACAAGCATAGGATGAAATTAAATGGTTCTAAAAGTAAGGCAACAGCATATTGTATACGTCGAGAACAAATACATCTTAACTATAAACGCGATGAAGAAGAAATTCCCCAAGAAACCGTCTGTAAATATTTTCATGGGACGAACAGATTGCTAGTGCTACATGGAAACCGTGGAGAAGTATGAGAATACTAAAAAACAGTCATTGCATAATCAAAGGAAACCGCTTATTTATCATTAGTCCGGCCTTCAATGACGTAGGGGGCATCCATACAGGGTATATAAAATAAATATCCTAGAAAAATGCATGAAGAAATATCACAACTGTTACAAACTATACATGCCTCTTCTTCTTCTACTTCTTCTTCTTCCTCTTCTTCTTCTTCTTTTTTTTTTCTTCTTCTTCTCCTCCGCCTCCAGTAGGTATTTTTTTAATAGTGTTTAACGCCCGTTTTTACTGCTGAGGCACCACAGGCGGTAGACACTGATGATACATGAAATGAAATGATCAATTGCGAAAGGATATTTTTATTTTAGGGAGAAAACGTTCCAGGCCTAGGTTTAGGATACCTCTCCGGCATGTGCCATTTACGAGGACTGAGGAAATCCTGGAAAAAACCTCGGTCACGGAGGACGGTTCTGGCGGGATTCGAACCCCAGATCTCCCGCTCACGAGTCCGCGTCTTAACTCAAATAGGTATCCTTTGACTCTTTCCTTCCAGCATATTCTCAAAGTTAATATCTTGGCATGAAAAGGAGGGTGTCGAATTATTAAGTTATATAACCGTGGCAATGTTTGAAGTTATTGCTGTATGTTTCATTAACACCCGGTATTTGTGGATCTTAGTTTGACTTAAGGAAAAATGATGATGTCAATGGTTATAACAGAATAAAGGACCGAGTCCCAGCGCATGTGTTTTTAGAGGATATTTTATTTTCAGCTTCGTTAATATTCAGCAATATACCAATATCGTTTCTGAACAAATTATACAGACTAAGGCTGAACGAATGTAACCGATATTACTTGCGAAAACCAATAAAGTTGTTCCCGTAAAAGGATAGCTAACAATATTATATAAAAGTGAGGGGGGGGGGGCACAGAAGGAAGTCAAAGAATGCTGTTTATGTATTGCATGTCGAACGAGATATAAAAAAAAAATTTTGTAATATGAAATTTAATTTTAAGAATCGACTTTAACAAATGCTATTCGTTACGTAAAAAGTACATCCCAGAGGAGGGAAATTATTACGTCTCATCATAATGCAAAAGATTGTCTCTTCTTTTTTTTTTTTTTTTTTTTTTTTTTTTTTCTTTTAAGGTAATAAGAACTTTCTAAGGATTTATGTTACTGAAGATACTGCCCTTGCTAAGATATCATTACACAAGAACTTGATGTTAAATACACACGCGGTGTAGTTGTAAAGTTTTAATTATCACCTCGCATAAGTCAAGCTGTGATCATGAAACGTGGTGATGGTGTTTGAACCTCTCTACATATTCACCCTTCAATGCGACACATTTTTCCCAAAGATGGATGACGTAGCGGAGACCTTGGCTGTTCAGGAAACGTTCCAACTCGTCGTCATTCTGGAAATGCCTGCCAGGCAAGGATTTTTCATCTGAGGAAACAGGAAAAAGTCACTGGGTGCCATTTCAGGAGAATATGGGGGGTGAGGCAAAATTTGATAGCCCAAAGAATGTGTGACTGTGTCCTGTACAGAATGAGCTGTTGGCGCTGTTGGCGCCACACCATGACAGTTTATGACAAATGCTGATTATTTTAGATTAGTACAACCATTTAATAAAGTATTTCTTATGACTTTTATGCTGAATTTTTGTACTTACCTTCAACTTCTGTAAAGTAATATATAAATAGAAATTAAAATAGCTTTCGTCAATTTTATCCAATATATGATATTTGCAAAAGGAAAAAGGATATAAAATAACCCTCTGTCCTAATGAAATGGTATTGTAAACATTTTCCGTAAGCTGGACATAGACTTAATTTTTGTAGCCTTTGAAATGTACAATAGATATGTTATTTGATTGTTTCTACTTTACTGGGCTTCAACAGCGAATTAACAAAGAGAAACCCCCCCCCAAAAAAAAAACGCAACACCCAATTTTTTTTTTTCATATTTTTAGTTTTACGAATTATTATACGTGATTTATTACAATTAATAAATTATTCATTTTTTGAACATTACATACATTTCCAAACATTTTGCAACCACTCATATGTATTGCGATATCATTTTGAGTCTATTCTTTCCTTTATTATATGAGCATGAACATGAGTGCAAGTTAATCACATTTCATAATGATTTCGGTTTTATCCGGGGGTAACACACGGACATACCTTTCAACACTCAAGTGACCGCCACGGGTGGCCGAGGTCGTTAAGGCACGGACTCGTGAGCGGGAGGTCTGCGGTTCGAATCCCGCCAGGACCGTCCTCCCTGACTGGGGTTTTTTTCAGGTTTTCCTCAGTCTTCATAACTGGCAAATGCCGGGGAGGTACCTAAACTTAGGCCTGGAACGCTTCCTTCCTTAAAAAAAAAAATCCTTTCCCAATTTATCATTTCATTTCATGTATCATCAGTGTCCACCGCCTGTGGTGCCTCAGTAGTAAAAACGGGCGTTAAACACTACTCAAAAAAAAAAAAAAAAAAAAAAAACACTCAAGTGACACTCTCAGAGGCGGTTGTTTCCTCCTCTGGCTTGTATCACAGCTTGCAACCTTGCGGGCGTGCTGCGGATCAAGTTCCTTAGGTTTTCTTATGGTATGGACTCCCATTGTTCATGCAAAGCCTCCCGAAGTTCATTGAGGTTCTCAGGAACACGTTGACAAACATGTTTCCCCATCATGTTCCAAAGTGGTCAATGGGGTTGAGGTCAGGGCTTCATGTTGGCCAAACTAGCGCCTAAATCCCTCCCTACCTTACGCAAGTACTGTGTTACAATGTGGGCAACATGTGGACGGGCATTGTCATGCATGAAGCCGAAATCATTGCCAACTTATGGAGCATAGGGCATAACATTCTCTTAAAGAATTTCCTCAATGTACGGTTTACATTCAGGACCCCGTTCTCCACAAAATCCAACTCTGTCTTGTCTTCCACCGTGATAACAGCCCACACCTGAAAGTGATCGTGGATAAGAAGGTGCAAGGTGCATACTTTTTCCAGTCCTCCTCCATACTCTTCCCCTGCCATCAGGCGATCTTAGGCTAAATTTCGACTCAACTTGAATAGAACACTTTCCATTGCTGTTCAGTTCACCAGAGATGTTGACGAGCAAGTTGCTGGGTAAGCATGGGACCTCTGGCTGATCTTCTAGACGTGAGCTGTGCTTCTTCAAATCTCCGTCTCACTGTTCTCATGCTAACATTGACTTCTGATGTCCTTTGCAAGCGATTTTGAGCTTCTACGGCTATTGTGTGACGATCATGCACAACTCGCAGTCGCAGAAATTGATCATCTCTGACAGATGTCACCCTTCAGTGACCTGATCCTGGTCTTCTGCCAAGTTCGCTGAACCTTCGTTACGTCCTTTGTATAGTAGAGGCATTGACTCGCAACACCTGGGCAGCATAACGTATACTCCCATCCATCTTCCAACAGGGCAATTGCCTCCTCTGGACTTAACGGCATCTGTCCTTCGTAAAATTTTGCGTTAAACTGATTCAAATACCTGAACAATAGAATAAAACTGATGTAACAACAATTTCATTAGACATTTCAACTGTCCCAAGTGTAAAAATGTGATTAACTTGCGTTCATTTTAATGTTCATACAATAAAGGAAAATATAGACTCAAAATATCTGAATACATAAGGATGGTTGCAAAATGTTTGGAAAAGTATTTAATGTTAAAATGAATGGAAATATCATAATTCATATATAATAATGCGTGCAATTAAGATATTAAAAAAAAGTTAGGTGCTGCATTTTTGTTTGTTATTTTCTTTTTTCCCTCTCAGTGTATCTCTTGCGGTTTCGTTATCTGGATATTTTATTAAGAATGCAAGCATAAATTTGCCTTCGTTACTAACTAACGGATACATTGAATAATGAACACAGAATTTCCTGATTGCTAATCTGCGTATATTGTATGTGCAGATTACGGGTGGATAAGACTGGCGGAGCCTGGTGCCCCAAGCAACAGATAGAAAGGGGTGTCCGCGAGTTCCTGGAGGTGGACCTGGAGGACGTGTACGTGCTGACAGGAGTCGAGACCCAAGGACGGTACGACCGTGGCAGAGGACAGGAATATGCCGAGGAATACACGTTGGAGTACTGGCGACCTGGGCTGACAGACTGGCGTCAATATAGTCGCTGGGACGGAAAACAGGTGAGCGTTTATAAATTAATGTTTTCATATGAGCGAGCCCCACTCTTTTACCGTGCCGTGGAGGGGGGGAGGGTTGATCTTGCTGACTGTCGCAGTCGTAGCGCAGCTGTTCCCGGGTGTGTGTTGAGTTGCCATTTCTTATTTCAACAGTGTACATAAAGTGTGCTTGTCTAGTGTGTTTACAACGGCACAGTGAGTCTTTATTAACGATTCATATGTGTTAATTCAGTGATGAAAGAATCATGAACATACATTTTATTCTGTTACTTATGTGAATGCCATACCAACCCATTTTTTTAGAGAATTAACCGATAGAGTGTGATCATGAATTTTTTCAACAGGACTCTGCCACTGCTCACACTGCGAATAATTCCAAGAGAGCAATTCACAGTGTGTTTCCGCAAGACAGAATTATTAGTAGGGATTTGTGACCCCCCTTTAACAGACTGCGATAATTATCTCTGGGGAAACTTAAAAACACAGTATAGAAGATGAATCCGTACACCATATAAGAACTCAAAGATAATATTTGTCATGAAAAGTCCGGATTTCTCAAAATGAACTACAGCGAGTGATGAATAATTTTCTAAAGAGATGTCAAAAATATGTGGAGAATGAAGAAGGGCAGTTTCAACACCTCATTTGATAAACTGGTAAATAATGAGCCTCTAAATTGGTTTGTGTGCTGTTGTTGGTTGGTATATTTTGTTGTTTGACCCTGCCGCTAATCACCGAGCGTGGTTGGTTGGCTAACCGGCTAACGAACGGAGCAGTCATTCATAGGCAAAAACACTCTGGAGGTAAACAAAACTGAACCGGTATTACTAAAGCGAATTTAGAAATTAAAATATGGTAGCACTAAATTAGGTTAGTACGGAGGATGATGATATTTATGCGAACCAACGTCATGTAGCTGTACAACAACTACAGGAAAGTTAATTTACAAATCTTTTGTACTCTTTTTTTTTTATAAGTGAATTCAAAGTATATCAGTTTTAAGTTGCTTAAAGGAGGCAAACAAAAAGATAAATTTATTGTCTTATGAACAGCACTTTATGTGGTAAAGTAGACAGACAACCTCTCCATTATAAACTTGAATGCCAGGACAACCAACATACCTTGAGCAAATCACGTAAACGCCCTGTGCTTTAGAGTAAGCCAGGCATTAGCTCAGAGGAACAGACACAGAGCGTGAAAGTCGGGTAACTTACAGAATAGGAGAGAGAGGGGGGGGGGGCAAGACGGTGCAAGATTAACAACCTTTATGCTCTGCACTAACACACACAACTTACAATAGAACTACACGAAAACTGATGTAGTTCGCTTTTATTCAAAGCATCAAAGTACGCGCGAATTTCTCTGCTCTGCAAAACGTGCTGATAAGTGCCACGTGTAAATCAGTGGCGGCTGGTGATATAAGTGACACTTGATCACAAGAGTGTCTAAAATCTTTTGAAATCTTTAACCTCTGTGTACCCTTTCAAATTTTGTAAAAGGGCATAAGTCATAACATATATATATATATATATATATATATATATATATATTGTATCAAAATAACTATTTCTAATTTTTTAACGCCCGTTTTTACTATTGAGGCACCACAGGCGGTGTGAGAGAGGACATGTATTTTTCTACCTCTTTAAAGTAATGTACAAAAATGCTTCGTTTTCAAGTTATAGTGGTATGAAGGAAAAAACTATTGAAGCTCAACTTGGAAAGTTATTTTGTTTACTTTCTTTGATTACTGAACAGATATGCAAACTTGGTGAATGTTTCACATTGCTATCTTGTTTCGTTGCTCTTGTGTGACTGTTCAAAACCCCACCATGACTTTACAGAGACATTTTATTATTTGTCCTAGTGTATTTCACAATGGACAAGTATACAGTAGAAAATTTAACGCGTACTTCCTATCGAAATGCAACCGAATTGGCGTGACAAAGCAAGCTCAATACTCTGCGTCAGCGGAACTTTAACTTGTCTTGGTGAGAATCGCGCATCCATGAAGATCAACCGCTTTCCGTTAATATATACAAATAAGAGAGGCTTCAAAAAGTTTTCCAATCGGCATCTTAAAGTCCAAGTTAAGAACTGAATTCGAAAACTTAACCTCACAATCCTTCAAAGCACTCTCCATCTCTCTCCACACACAGTTATAGATGGTGTAACCACTTGTCAAAAGCACTACGAGATATTGTCAACAGAGCTGAATTTATAGTTTCAGCAAGATCCTGCACGTTTAAAAGATATTCCAGCAATGCAAGATTTCACTCGAGGAAACAACCAGAAGTTGCACGGTGCAAGGTCAGGGTTGTAGTATGAGTGGTTACGCAACTGGACTTTGGCAACTTCCAGTTTTCTCAAATTTGCAGCTGATCTGTGAGGAGACGCATTGTCGTGCAAAAGTAACAGCCTTGACGTTCCTGTCTTTGGACGCCGCCGCCTCAGCTTTTCAAATAAAGGATCCAAAATATAAGTGGCATAGAATTCTGCATTCATTGTCATTTCTTTTGACATACAGTCAACCACGCATGGTTCTTTATAGTTGAAGAAAACAGTGAACATTCGCTTCCGAGAACGAAAATCTTGTCAAGAACAAATAACTGGTCTTGTGTCATTCTCATTTACCCACACGCAGTTCTGAGCTTTATTTGGGGGATATAGAAATAAAACCAACTTTCATCATCATGTATATATCTGTCAAACGTTTAGAACCATTTGCTGGAAACATGCTCAGCATTTTCCTTGCACATTCATTTCTCCTCTTCTTGTCTTCATTGGTTAGGGAATGTGGAGCCCATTTTCCACAGATTGTTAGCAGCTTTCAATGTTCATGGAGTAAACTGTCAGTGCTGTCAACATTGTACTTAGCACTTCAACAGTAATATGTCGATTTTCCTGCACAAAGTTCCTCACTCTTTGAATTGTACACTCGTTCACAGCTTCCCGAGACCGTCCAGAGTAAGAATTGTCTTTCAAAGTCTCTCGCCCTTCGTCAAATGATCAAATCGCTCTTGTAATGATATCATATGAAACATATTTGATCACCATGATCAGGTACCACTCTTTCGCCTGCTTATATGGAGTGAAAATGTAGAATATTTTCTGCAGAAATATTCATGATTTTTCACACAGTACTGAACTCAACAGACAGTTTAAAGTTCCACTTATACATATTTTGATAGCTTGTTGGCAGTTGCGTTAGTTTAGACATCATTGTTCAACAATGGATAGGCAGGATGCACGACTTTCTGAATGGCACACGTACTGGTTGCCTAAGGAACGAGGGTGAAGTGTAAGAACTATGGGAAGGTAGAATAAAAATAAACGAGGAGAATAGAGAAACAAGTTATAAATTATAAGAGTTAATAAAGAGAGATTATTATGATTTAAACATGGTGCGTTACTTGTTGGCAAGCTTATGCACTGAAAGATTTATTTTCTACGATGAAACCATTGTTTCAAAATGGGAAGCTCTTTCCACTGTTACAGCAACTGCGGTAGTTGAAAGGTAATGTTAAACACCGTTCTGTAATTGCTTTGGGCTGCATATTGTCTTCCTAATGGAGTAATTAATGGCGATATAGGCCGCTAAAAGTTGGGGCTGGGATGGGATGGGATGGAGGGCAAATTACAGGAAGAGACAGAAGCCCTTTGGCGCAGCTATTGATTTATTGTTGCGGTCAACTCGTCATTGTCTAACCGTGAATCCTTCTTTAAGTGGTCCATTATCATTTCAAACAAGTGCAGCTAGTTCCAAAATTCAACCACATTGTAGAACAAGAAATCTGGCTGGACACAAGTTTTTAGTGCTTTACTTTTTATTGACTGTTAGTTTTAAGCGTTTTACAGACTTTATTTACCCTTCTCTTTTATAATTTTAATAGCAACTGTTTACTGTAATGGCTGGACGATACCGGGTTCTAATACACTGGGTTTTTTCGTGGTATCCCCGAGTCGCTTAGGCGAATGGTTTGCCGTTTTTGCGCGCATTTTTGTCAATGTTTACCCTCCCCCTTCTCCATCATTTCTATCTGGCTCGCCGACTGTACTTGTTCGCCATTGGTTCTCTAGTCTATCGAAAGGGCTGGCAAGCAATGGTGCAGTCATCCTGACAGTACTTCGGGTCACAGAGTGATAAAGGGACACTGGGAGTGAATTTTCAAAATTCTACATTTTTATGGATTTTTCCGAAAAATGTGCTGTGGTTATATGGCTGTTAAATTAATATGCGTGCCACATTTCATTCACATTTGCGAGCTATGAATTATTTCATAACTTTTATTACATAAATATGTCCCATGAGGTTGATGAGTTTTACCATACTTGCCTCCTACACCAAGAATGCGGGTTCGAACCTGGCCAGGACCGATGGATTTTTCGGGCGTAAACATCCTAAGTATGGCTTCCTTCGGAAGGGAAGTAAAGCCGTGGGTCCCGTGTCGTACATTTACGGCACGAAAAAGAACCTCAAGCCTGAAACAGGGGCCTCTGAGCAAAATTTTCGGTCGTTTCACGCCCTGATCAATTAAAAAAAAAAAAAAAAGGTTGATGAGTTGAAAAAATTGGTTCCCAGTTTTACAATTGAAGCTTTGAAGCAATTAAAAAACTACTTAAATAAATATTTTAAATAATTTTGATACATGAACTGTAATAATTTTTAAATTATTAATTTGTCATGGAATTTTTCAAAATTAATGCTAGTATTAGCATGTGTTTTATCTCATAGAATATTACAAAGGATACTTCAGTACACGCTGTTTTCATTAAACTTAAAACTGAACAAATGGGACATTTTAAGTGTTTGGGAATGAAGAGTTTTGCGAAAAACGCTGTTTTATAAAAATGCATGCTGGGAAAAAGAGAAATGTGCGCTTTACATATCAGAACCCTCCTGATTTATAGTTACGAGGGTAGGTCCACAAATTTCCGGCCTCGCTTTCACAAAATCCTTATCTGGCGTCATGCCTTATCTGTTAAGTACATAATTGCAGTTGTAACTTCCGCTCCGTTGTGTTCAGTTGTTCAGATATAGTTGCATAAAGAGGGCTATGTGTAGAAGATTGTGTCATGTCCAAAATGGAGTTTCGAGCTGTTATTAAGTTCTTTACAAAAGGACTTACTCCAAATGAAATTAAACAGCGATTGGACGGTGTATATGGGGAAGTACCCCCCTCATATTCTACCCTAAAAGAATGGGCCGAACTTTTTCGAACGTGTCGAGAAAGCATTGAAGACGAAGAGCGTGCAGGTCGGCCCTTGGAGATGCTCACCCCTGAAAACATCGCTCGCTCTTATGGAAGGAGAAATTATGGAAGACCAGCGGCTCAAAGTTACAGAAATAGCAGCAAGGTAGGGTCTTTCTAAAACAGTCCTTAGAATTATTTATGAACATTTAAACATGAATAAGGTTAGTGGCTACTTCTTTCCTCAATCCAAAAGCAACAACGAGTCATCTGTTGTCAGGCATTTTTGGAGCTCTACATGGCAACGAGAAAGAAGTTCTGCAAACCATTGTTACAGCAGATGAAACTGTGATCTTCCACTATGATCTCTTGTCCAAAAGAGAACCAATGGAGTAGCAGACCTAAACCTGGCGAGGCACCGCCTCTAATAGCCAAGGCCATTCAATCAACCAAAAAGGGGCCACAACCTTTTAGGACTGTGAAGGAATACTCTTCATTAACTTCAAGGAGAGGAATACCACAGTAAATGGGGAGTACTGTGCTGGCCTGCTGCACAGACTACGTGTTTCCATCAAAGAGAAAAGGCGAGGAAAGCTGAGTGGTGGTGTGCGCCTTCTTCACGACAACGAGCCTGTGCACACAGCTCTTGTTACAAAGGAAGCTGTGAAGAAATGTGGCTTCAAGGAGATCGACCATCTACTCTACAGCCCTTATTTAGCTCCAAGTGACTATTTCCTCTTCTCAAAACTGAAGAAGCCCCTTCGAGGAAGGAAATTTAGCTGTGACGAAGAAGTGATGGATGGTGTTTATTCCCATTTTGCACGCAAAACTTCTGACTATTTTTTTTTTTTTTTTAGGGGGAGTTGAAACGTAATTGAAAGATGTGAGAAGTGCATTGCAATAAAGTGTAACTATATTGAAAAGTGAAATATAGTCTTTGTGCTACGTTTGCCACTTGCAGATGTGGCAGCAGATCTCCTGCTGAAAGCCGAGGCGTATCCCGAAACTTACTTACATGTCCTGTTCTATCGTGGTAGCGGTTGAGATATAATGGCAAACACATTCTTTGCATTTTGTATGTGGGGTCAGTATACGCGGCACCCATCGTGCACACCCTCAACTCATCGCCTTTGCCGGCTAATGCTTCAATACGTGTCCACCATTCAGAGAACTTCTGCACACAATTGTAAACAGCTTGACGTGACAGACACTTCTCACCGTAGGTGGGAATAACTTCTTTATGAATATTTTTGGCTCCACAACTTTTGACGCACCGTCATCTTGCAGCTGCTGATTCGCTATTGTAATGTAGATTTTTTGTATGAAATCTCATCATTTGCCACGGATTAATGCCGTCATCTAGTGGCAATTGCCTCAGGTAACATTTAGTACCCCACTTGTAATTTACCTTGCAATTCGACATATCACAGATAACATGTCGGTCCTGGTGGTCTAGTGATAACCATAATTGCCTCGTAAACCTAAGATCATGGGTTCAATCTCGGCCGTGTCCATGGATTTTTTTTGGGGGGGGCGTATAAAACGTAAGTATGGCTTCCTTCGGAAGGGATATATACCGCCGTGAGTTTCGTATCGTGGATTTACGGCACGCAAAAGAACCTCAAGCCTGAAAAAAGAAACCTCTGAGCAAAATTTGTCGGCGGTTTCAAACTATGAATAAAATGGGACGTTGATGACTAAAGATGTTAAAGAGCGTACTTAAATAAAATAAATTCAAACTTAAATATGCAGGCATCAATAAACACAATACATTTCCAACTTTCTAAATCTATAATTTGGCAAATATGTAAATTGGAAAATATATTTGATATTTATTATTCCGATACTAACATCTGTTATGCTTGCTCTCAGATCAATCTCTCTTTACACCTTCATATCTACTATGCTCAGTTACAGTTAATTATGAAATACAGGTTAATATTCTGAAGCATACGAGCTTTTAATTATTAATATATATATATATCAAATATATAATTCGTATAATTTTTATGATAAATCTTCATTATTAAAAAGTAATGTTTTTATGTTCCCTTACGAATATATACTTTTTTACTAGTTTTTATAATGAAAATCAAGATTTTTTATTTAAAATGTGCAAATAAATAAAATGAATACTAGTCAAAACAATTTTTCATATACTCATTGCTAATTTATCTTGCTATTAAAAGGGAGGTCATTATAAACGGTAAGAATATTTAATGCTCTCTCATATAATTTCAAATTATTATTATTATTATTATTATTATTATTATTATTATTATTATTATTATTATTATTATTATTATTATTATTATTCTGTGCTGAACAAAAATAGAACATTTGCCACTCCTTCATATAAGGAGCGTCGTCAAGATTGGGGCACAACGACCTCTGCTTCCTCTACCTCCGTCTTACGACTTCATTGATAGAGGACAGTATTGCAGGGAGACTTGTGATTAGCATACCGGCATCCCACCGGTCGCCACATTCCCCATCAGGCAGCTCCCCAAATATCCTCACTATGCTGGTGTACCATATTCCAGATCTCTCTAACCTAGAAAAATTCCTAAGCAGGTACCGAGAATGGAATGCGGGACCTCAAAACCAAAGTATGGATTTATCCTGTGTACTTTTTTCTTTAATGCCCCTCAGGGATAAACATCGCAGGATAAAAATACACTGTCACACAAGAGCGCGTCCATACATCAAACTTGTACTGACATCCCTCCCGGCTCTCTGACCGGCTTTCAAGCATGGGACGAGAACAGCGCTGCAAAACTCCGTTGACTGCGGCCAACTGCACAGTCCCGCGCAGGACAAATTACACAGTACTTCGATTACCACGTGTTCTGTGCAACACATGTCATTAATTGTAAAAATACATCATTTTAAACAGTTTACCCTTGGCACGCTCTGTGTTCAAAGTACCCTTGAAACGTGATTAAAGACGTAGTGCTCTCAAGAAAGTTTGATATTTATGATCTAAAATTAATAACCAAAGATATTTCTCCAAAGCACAGGCCTTCACCACACAGTGCACAGCACCAGCCTACCTCGCCCGGTACTTTTGACTCTGTATCAAAGATCTATCCCATTATTGCCCTAAGGGACCAGGGGAGCTCACGAAAATACACAAGGACAGAATTGGCGGTCCGATTTGAACCCGGGAACTTCGGAATGCAAGGAATTATTTTTACAGGTAGTAGAAGCGTATGAGCCGCCACTGCAGCAGATTGTGCAACCCCTGCACGCTGTATCTCTGAGACTCCCGCCTTCCTTGTCTTAATTAAAAGACAATTTTCTCTCCCGCCCTTCACCTCCAAACTGCGGTCCTCCGCCGAGTTGTGTGTGCTGGGAATTTAACTCAGGGAATTAATTAGACGGGTACTGAAACGTTCATTTATACAAAAGTTAGCAAAAATGTAAAGGACTAGTCTCCAGGGCAGGCAACCTAAATTGGAAGATACTGTAAGGCATCTGCAAAAGAGTGTCATTAAAACGGGGTAAAGATTAGTACCAAGGTAAACTCTCTCTCCTTTACCTTATTATACTTCACTTATTCTTTATTCCTATTGCGTTTATTATCACGACCACAAAGTATGCTATTCTTGCTGCAAATATCAACCACTTTTCCTTTTGAGCTGCCTGGAAAAGCTACGGAGAAATGGAAAGGAAGATTTTCTGCAGAGAACTAGATGATAGTCACCATGACAACGGCTTTCTCACATTTTAAGTGTTCAAAACAGCCAAACTATTTAATATCTGAAGAACGAGGGTAGGTCCATAAGTTTCCGGCCTCGCCGATAAAGATTATCCCCTTCACAAAGCTCTTATCTGGTGCCATTGCTTATCTGTTAAGTAAATAATTGTAGCTGATTTCAGTTGTTCGCATATAGCTGCATAAAGAAGACTATGTGTACAAGATTGTGACATGTTCGAAATGGAGTTTCGAGCTGTGATTAGGTTCTACAAAAAAAAAAAAAAAAAAAAAAGGATTTACTCCAAATGAAATTAGACAGCAATTGGACGGTGTATATGGGCAAGCATCCCCTTCATAGCCGACCGCAAAAGAATGGGCCAAGCTTTTTCGAATGAGCCGAGAAAGCATTGAAGACGAAGAGCGTGCTGGTAGACCCTTGGAGGTGCTCACTCCTGAAAACATCTCTCTTGTGGAAGGAGAAAATATGGAAGACCGGCGGCTCGAAATTACAAAAATAGCAGCAAGGTTGGGCCTTTCTAAAACCACAGTCCTTCGAAATATTCATGAACATTTAAACGTGAATAAGATTAGTGCAAGATGGGTGCCTAGACTTCTTTCCTCAGTCCAGAAGCAGCAATGAGTCATCTGTTGTCAGGCATTTTTGGAACTCTGCCGTGGCAACGCAACGAGAGAGAAGTTCTGCAAACCATTGTTACAAGAGACAAAACTATGATCCTCTACTATGATCCCTAGTCTTGAAGAGAATCAATGGAGTGGCGTAAACCTGGCGAAGCACCGCCTCTAAAGACCAAGGTCAGTCAGTCAACCAAGAAGATCATAGTCACAATCTTTTGGCACTGTGAAGGAATACTCTTCATTGACTTTAAGGAAAGAAACACCATAGTAAATGGGAAATACTATGCTGGCCTACTGCACAGACTACGTGCTTCCATCAAAGAGAAAAGGCGAGGAAAGCTGAGTGGTGGTGTGCGTCTTCTTCACGACAAAGCGCCTGTACACATAGCTCTTGTTGCAAAGGAAGCTATGAAGAAATGTGGCTTCAAGGAGATCGACCATCCATCCTACAGCCTAGATCTCGCTCCCAGTGACTATTTCCTCTTCTCAAAACTCATGAAAGTCCTTCGAGGAAGGAAATTTAAGTGTGACGAAGAAGTGATGAATGCTGTTTATACCCATTTTGCAGGCAATACTTCTGACTATTTGGGGGAGGGTTTGAAATGTTAATTCAAAGATGTGAGAAGTTTATTCCATAACTTTTAAATATAAATTGATAGGGGGTTGTTAGGCGGGTAAAATATTGTAACGGGGCAAATCTGCTCTTATTGGAATTCGCAATTAATTCATATACGAGGATAGGTTCATAAGTTTCCTTCCTAACAGTTTTCTAGTTATGATAAAGACAAAAATAAGTTACCCTTTATTGCAATACACTTCTCACATCCTTGAATTAACATTTCAACCCCTCCCCCAAATAGTGCGCAAAATGAGCATAAACAACATCCATCACTTTCTCGTCACACTAAAATGTCCTTACTCGAAATTTCCTTCTTCATTATTCTTCACAGTGCCAAAAGATTGTAACCATGATCTTCTTGGTTGACTGAGTGACCTTGGCCTTTAGAGGTTTACGCAACTCCATTGATTCTGTTTTGAATAAGGGATCATATCATAGTTTCATCTCCTGTAACAATCGTTTGCAGAATTTCTCTCTCGTTACCACGGCAGAGCTCCAAAAACGCCTGACAACAGATGACTCGTTGCTGCTTTTGAACTGAGAAAAGAAGTGTATGCACCCATCTTGCACTAGCCTTATTCGTGTTTAAATGTTCATGAATAATTCGAAGGACTATTGTTTTAGAAAGACACAACCTTGCTGCTATTTCTGTAACTCTGAGTCGCCGGTCTTCCATAATGTCGTGTTCCACAAGAGCGATGTTTTTAGGAGTGAGCACCTCCAAGGGCCGATCTGCACGCTCTTCGTCTTCAATGCTTTCTCAACCCTTTCGAAAAAGTTTGGCCCATTCTTTTACTGTAGAATATGAGGAGGGTGGTTTCCAGAGATTCCGTTCCAATTGCTGTTTAATTTCATTTGAGTAAGTCCTTCTTTTGTGAAGAACTTAATAACAGCTCGAAACTCCATTTTGAACATGCATTTAAAAATCGCTCTAGCAGCACCAATATTTCCTTTTTCGCAATAAAACTTGGTGTGGGTAATTGAAATAAACTAAGAAAAGTAGTTTCTGAAAATCGTCGTAATCAGACTACTAATAGTGGGTATATGGATGAAAAGCCGAAATTTAAAAAACGCTCTACGGACGGTTATATCGAAAAAAATTATAGATTAAAACTATATAGAATTATTTTAATGTCTAAAAAAGTGATTGATGTTTTTGAAATTGAACATTTTTATTCAATGGCGTCACTCAAAAATATTCTAACGGCTTCAATTTTTTTTGTCTAAACAAGGTGTTATAATGAAATAAAAAATATTTGTTTAATATTCATAAAAACGTAACTCGTTTCGACGTATACATATGTATGTAATAGAAGAGAAAAATAAATGGAAAAGTGGTTTGCGATCTCTTATATTTAAATTTCAGGACATCGTATTTTGGCTTAATACTAAAGTTGGTTTTAAATATAAACCAATATTTACTTTAATAATTAATCAGCAGTGCATCATTCAGGGAATGTACATCACGTTATATTATTCATCACTAAATGTTAGCGTTACTTGTTTTTACTACAATAAAATTTAAATGAAAATTTAAAGCCGCGAAATTGTTATCTCCATAATAAATAAGTAAAATCATTGTCGCTTTATTTCAAGGAATTTGCCGTTTGGGATGAGCAATGCAAGTTTGTTTGTTTAATGTTATAAATTAAAGTTAAAAAAATGTTGATACTTTGTTGCAAGTGATAAATTCCAATTATATAATTTGTATGTAATGTATGCATGCCACTCTTTATAGTGATGTGTAGCAGTATATTGTTATTAAAAGCGTTCTGTTATAGTTTTCACAAATAGTATATTAAATTCCTCACTTCAAAGAGGCAAACAATCGCTTTGTACTTATTTTATAGACCACATAATAGGTAACTTCTCTGCTCTAACGCTGGTAATAATCTTCACAAATTTAACTTGCAGAGGAATTCACTTACATAGTCATTCGTGAGGACTTTTTAAGTTAGGTAATGTGAAAGAATCACTAGGAGCTAAATCCGGGCAATAAGGTGTATGAAGAATAAATTCAAAGCTTAATTCGCACACTTTTGTCATTGTAGCTTCTGCTGTGTCGGACAGCATGCAATTTTGGCAATGTGTTATCTTTTTCCAAATAGTTTAACAAGATTATTCCCTGAGAATCCCAAAATATCAGTCTCAACTTTCCAGACAACAAATTGGTCTTGACCCTCTTCTCTATAGCCCTGATGCGATTGTTTTCTCTTTCTGGTGGTAAAAAAAAATCGCATGCGAGGAAAGAGTTTTTCCGGCCCTGAAGAGGCTGTGGCTGCATATGAAAATGAATTTTTTAAATTCTTGAGAAAAAAGAGTGGCAGGGGTGCTTCGATAATTCGTTTTAGAGCGTGAGAAAGTGGATAGGAGAACTTTGAAAAGATGCAACTGTCGGAGCGAGTCTACCCACTCCCAATTAGACGTGTCTCAAAACTTTCCAGCCACAGAGCCTTAGCTCCAAACAGCGTCCTTACTCTTTCGGCCGGTTTTATACCCTCCCGCACCAATACGTTTCGCAACAGAGTGTACCTCTTGCTCAGGCATAATGCTGCTAACAAACGAAACAGCCGGGTGAGGCAAATCGGGTTTTCCCTGCTTCTGAACATCTCAAAGACATGTAACGCTTTGTACTTCTTACAAGTGGTAAACTCAAAACCAAAATTTCTGGTTATAATTTCGATAAACATCACGTGGAAAGTTTTAATTACGATATAATACACTTCTGGTACCAATTTCTAAGTTTTTCCTCGATCTGAAAACGGAAACACCAAAATCATTCGTACCGTCATTAAACTTTCATTGCTCTACAATCACAAGCTATTATCGTGAATTGTTTTTCAAATAAACTTAACAGTAATACACATTTACACATGTACGGACTTTTTACAAGAGCCGCCACTGATCTCAATGGACACCTTTCACCTTTTCAGTTAACTGATATACATAATACATGAGAAAGTTGGCCAGTGCTTGGATTTATTGAGATCCTACATTTCTCTCGGCCTCTCTTTGATCTGCTCGCTTTGACGTTGTTCTGCCGTTTCTGAATAAATTGCACTTCCTGGAAATGAAATACGTTCTATTTATTTTGCGCTCCATACGCTTCTAGCAGACAACATCTCAGCTCTTCTTCTGCATTGCGGCTTTACATTTCTCAGTAGTTGTGAGATTAGCCAAGCTCATTATTCTCATTTGAATTAACTTCCAAAGTGATGCCCACGCGAGCAAAAAAAGTCAGTCACTGAGCGTTACACGCGAATGATAGCGGCATAAACTTCAAAATGCCGAAGCTTACTCCCAGAGACTGAACATTTTCATGCTGTAGATATTGACCCAAGAAGAACAGTTCCTTTCAGAAAGCCTCATATTTTTACCCATCAAGTGTCGCTTTCTTATGAACTTATGTTTAGTTCAAAAAAATTATTATTATTTGGTTTATTTACGGACGCTCTTTAACATCTCAGGTCATCAGCGCCCTATTCAAATCAGGACGTTTAACCCCGGCCGAGATCGAACTTGCGATCTTGAGCCTATCAGGCAAATGTGGCTAAAATTAGATTACTATACCAACTTAGTTCAAGGGAGATTCATTATGTACAAATATTGAAAAATACCGAGGGTGCCAAAAAATGTATACACACTTTCACAGTAGACATCTATTTAATATATTTCAAAACTGAATCGAAAAACAACAGTAATGTGTAGTATGATGTTCTGTAAATAGATGTGACTCACATACATTATGATAGCGTTGATACGTGACAGGTAAATCAACAATGAACAAATGAAGCCAAGATTATCGTATGATGTTCTGTAAACAGATGTGACTCACATTACGTTACGCTGGCGTTGCTACAACAAAATGGAGCCAAGATTATCGTTTTACCAGTGCAAAGCAATTTTGAAGTGGTATTGATAAACCGAAAATGTTGTTGAAGTTCAATGGCAATGGAGACGTGTGTACAGAACAGAATCGTCAACGCGAATAATAATTGCACGCATTCGAGACAAATTTGAGACTCATGGCACCGTATGCGATGTTCACAAGGGCAGATCTGGGAGACTGCACATCAACAAGCCCCCACACTGGATCCAAGGCACTGGATAGGACGAAGAGGTCCGATTGAGTTTCCACCGCGTTCTCCGGATCTAACTCCGTTGGACTTCTACCTATGGGGAACTCTTACCGTAGAAAACCAGCTACACTGACAGCACTTCGGGAAGAAATTAAAACGACATATGCTGCAATCGCTGAGGACACTTTCGCAAACGTTGCTCAATCAGTAGTTCAACGTACTCACAAGTGTATCGAAGTGGATGGTGGGCATTCTAAGCAACTGTTGTAGCTGTAAAAGTCTAAGATGATTAGTGCTCATCATTTTTTATTTGTGTGATTTCAGTTTTTTATGTTAACACAGACTTTTCTTTGCTTGAAGTGTGTACACTTTGTGGGCACCCTCTGTGTATTAGAATAGCGGAGTACATAATAATCTAAATCTGGAATGAATTGAATAATCAGAAGCTTTCACGGCCGGAGTCAGACTTATAACTAGAAGTCTCTTCCGGGCTTAGGAGCCGCGGTCTGTTGAAGCTAAGGAGTCCAAACGTTTCATCCTCAACTGCGGAGGACATCTTCAGTGGCGCGGTCTGAGTCTTCTGGGCGAAGGTCCTGGCACGTGCCAGGACCTTCAAAACCTCAGACAGTTTTTCACATTGAGAATCATTCGATCCTTTGTTAGACACACCAGACCCAGAGATTGCAGCTTACAAAATAATTCCAGTCTTTATCTCTGTAATTCTGAAAATCGTGCAGAGGTTCTCGTCTTCAACAAGTCATTACTTTCTGGAAGTTATTTCACTGACGATAACCCAGAAGTTGTTGGATACTCCCTCTTGTTTTGCAGCTTACTTACATGAAGCTGATGATAAAGTTCCATAATTAGAATCATATGTTGCAGTCCGTCTTTATTTCTTGCATGAATTCCAGCAACCTAGAGTTAAGGATTCTTCCAGAGTACATAGTGGGTAACGTATGAAGGAAGTTGTCAAAAGCACTGCTGTACTCAGAATGAGAGCTGAACTGATAGATTGAGCAAGGTCCTGCGCTCATTTAAAAGGTTTCCTAGCAATGAAAGAGGAAACAACCAGAAGTCACACGGTACAAGGTCAGGGCTGTAGGGTCAAGCAACTGGAATTCTCTCAGACTTGCAGCTGTTCTATGAGGAGATGCATTGTCGTGCAAAAGCAACTGCTTGGAAGTTCCTGTCTTTGGACTTCAGCTTTTGAAATAAAGCTTCCAAAACGTCATTGTCATTCCTTCTGCCGTACAGTCAATCAGTAATGATCCTTAATAGTTGAAGAAAACAGTGAACATTCGCTTTCGAGAACGAAAATCTTGTTAAGAACAACTGGTCTTGGGTTATTCTCATTTACCTACACGAGGTTCTGAGCTTTATTTGGGGTGATGTAGAAATAAAACCAACTTTCATCACCTGTGTATAGAGGAAGGTGGCCGATATCGCACCGACTGCTAAATCGCGCCATTTTTAATTTGCGAACAATTCTTTGGCTGGTATTATTGTAAAGTAAAAAGATTTGCAGCCACAGTTTATGAATTTCAGAGCAATCGGTTGAACAATTGTGTTATTATTTCATGAATGAAAGCGTCTATGTGAACGTAACTTTCCAACTATTCTCGTAACGCAACTGTTTCTTGGTAAATGGATATTAAACCTTTTTTTGATTTGTCTAGAGGAATTGCCGATTGACTTTCATTTCGTATGAGTTATCAGGTTGTACACTTAAGGTTACAGTAGATATTAGTGCAAAATGATCAAGTTGCCCACATCGTCCCTTTCTGAAACGACTAAATCGCACTGTGCCACGTGGGGAATATGCACAACCTATTTTTTTTTTTAAGAAAATATCCGATCATGGCAATAAGGGAACTTATAGTTTGTGGAAACCTCAAGATATGACCAATGCCACTGAGGATTTCAAAGGCAAGAATATTGTTGCAGAAAATATAATATTCCGAAGAAAACATTCTTGAAACATCTCATAGATAAGCTCCAACGTACACACTAAATAAATAATATATATTTATTATCTTGAGCTATATATATAGCTCAAGATGGCGAAATTGAAGAAGAGCTTGTCACGCATATATTAATGCTGGAAGAATTATTCATTTGTTTCTTGTCTATTCTTGTCTTCACTTTTGCACTTCCAATTGCATTTTTTACTAACAAAACAACACTATCTGTTGTCAGTTTCTCAGTTTACATTGCTGAAATATGTTTCTAATTGAGGTATTGTGGTGACAAAAGGGGCAATGGAGAGACATCGAGGAAGAAAAGCACTAACCTTGCTTATTCCTCCATTGGTCTAAGCACTAGAGACAGCCTCTGGAACAGGTTGACATCAGTGTACTATTTCAAGAGCACTAAAGAAATACAGCGAGAAAGGAAATATTGACCGAGTGAAATGAAGAAGCAGGCCACTCCAAAACAGGACAGGATACTAAAAAGAATTTGTCTATGTGACGGTTGGCTGTCATCCTCAGAACTGAAGCGACATGTGTGACGTCTCAGTGACCAGCAGAACTATCAGAAGTAGGTCCTTGAAGCAGGACACATAAAGAAACCTTTGCTGACTAAAACAAGAAGACAGAAGATGGGCAAAAGAGCATGCAGCACGAACAGAAGAGATGTGGAACACGGTAGTAGTTTCAGATAAGTCTAAATTTAACCTGCTTGGCTCGATGGGAAAATGTAAGTGCGTCACAGGAGGTTGAACTGTTGCTTTCATATATAACACAAACAGTGAGACATTCACAAGGTTCGATGATCTGGGCATGCATTTCCAGCTACGGCGTAGATCGTATGAACTTTGAAATAGCAGTAATAGACGTTTTATTCTACCAGTTTTAGAATACGTTCAAATTAATACAATTTTCGCATTGGTCGTACATGCAAATATCGTCCTTATTTACGTTTTCTTTAATGATTTTGTATACAAATACACAAACATGAATGGAACCCCTTACTCTTGGTCCCCGCTTTCCATTTACTCACGCCCCCTCTCTAACTCCCCTCTCTTCCCTATAGCCATTAAACTTCTTTGTCAGGTCTTCTCTAGAAATATTCCCAAATTATTTGAGTATCTCGCACGCACCAACACTTCCCGACAAATGTTTAAACTTCTATTGAAATTCAGAAATTGTGGTGATAAATGCTCATTTCTTAAAAGCTTCGTTTCCCTGCATTCTGCCAAAAATGCCTCCAGGTATCGCTTTCCCCGAGAACATTAACTGTTTTGTTTCCTTTCCAAGCCCCTAATCTGAACAATGAGAGACCACTTCTTTCTTCCTTGCCACAGATATCTAAATAATGTCCCCTCCCCCACATCAGATGTATTTGAGCCTGCAGATTAAGCGATACTTTTTCTGCACATTGAGACTCGGTATTTTGCCTATCTGTATTTCGCAAACGTCTATTAACTATTTTCCAACTATTGCACGTAATATCCTCTCCCCTTAATCAAATATACCCCAATCCAATTTTGTCTAAGCCTTTCCTTATTTTTGAAGCCCATCCCTATCTCACCCTTTCCTTAGACAAACTGCTCGAAGAAGCGCTTGATTACCTCCTATTATTCTTAACCAGTATTTAATTGTTCATATTTTAAAATTCACACTTTCGTTAGAAATACCAAACTCTTTAAGAACCCCACAGTTTAATGTACTCCTCCCTACATGTAGCAACGGTTTTAGAAACTGCGTTTGTACCTGATTAAGTTCCTCGGTGCTTCCCCATCTCCAAATTTCGGCTCAGTACCTTTTAGTAATTGCATACGTCTACTTAGGCATCTTTGGCATCCATTTATGCCCTCAGTACGAGCTACATTTTTCAACATGACTCTATTCCCCTTACAGGACTTTGAAAGTACTTATTTTGATTAGTATTTGTATTAAATTGTAATATAGGTAAAGTTTATTCAATTGTCATTCGTTGAAACATTTCAGTAAAAGTATTTCTTAGAAAAAAACAGAATGAAGTTGTTAGACTGGAAATAGCCCGGACCTGAATCAGACTGAGAACCGCTGGAAGGTTATGGGGAATATTATTGCAAGAAACAAGGCAAACAATAAAGGAGAACGCCGTGGTTTCATGAACGGACTCAGAAATACATTAAGAATTTCATTTTCTCAATGTCCAAACTATGCCAGGTAGTGATTCAAGTAAGTGGAGGACCAGGAAATTACTATTGAAAACAATTAATCGATTAAGTAGCTAGGTCTTACAAAAGTTGACATATATATTTATTAATAAGCTATGTATCAATAATGAGTGATTTAACCGCATTCATCCAAGATCGCGGGTTCGAACCCGGCCAGAATAGATGGATTTTTTCGGGCGTAAAAATCTTAAGTATTACTTCCTTCGTAAGGAAAGTAAAGCCGTGGGTCCCGTGTCGTACATTTACGGCACGATAAAGAATCTCAAGCCTGAAAGAGAGGTCTCTGAGCAAACTTTGTCGGCCGTTTCACGCCCTGAATTGAATGGGACGCTGATCTGAGATGTTAAAGAGCGTCCGTAAATAAATCAATCAATTAACGCATTATATAATAAATATTTTAAAATGATAAGTAAGCAAATTGATTTACTTCTTTATGAAATTATTTTTTCTACTTGTAATAAATATGTATACTAAATAATATTATAATAATATCTTAATATATTTTTGGAAGAATAGGCAGAAATAAAACAATTTCAACATTTGAATGAAACAATGAAAGAGCTAAGGGTAAGGTGATAAAGTTTTGCTTCACTGTACATTCCTAGAAACTTAAAATGGACTCAATTTTCATGTTCTACACTAAGAGCCAGACCTTTCATTTTTCATACTCGCCAGGACATCTAAGCCGTGGGCAAAGGACACTAACGGTGAGCGAATAAATAAAAGGCTGTCGCGAAAGTTGACACGTAACAAGGCCGTGCTGCTGATAGCGGTTGGGTTTAACTTAATCAGAGGAACAGTGCGACCGTCCGTTCAATTTATCTGACGGAGCAGATACGGCCGTCCACTCCGCTATCGGAAATTACCTTGTCGCCCGTTCTCCAAAAGATGGCTCTTTCATCTCCGCTGTCCAGAAAAGGATTAACTTCGCTTGCCGTTTTATCATTAAATGGATTCCGCTGTAAAATAAGCTGTTTGCTATAGCGTACTCTGCATTTCTCGGAAAATGAATTCATTACCTTTCACTTGTTTACAGATTTACAACATGTGCCCCAAGTTACACTTGCTTTGAGTTGAGCAGGCACCAGTAACTGTATAACTTGCTAACACTTTAGTGGGGTGACCGGCGGAAACGATTCGGGAGGTCCAGAGTTCAATTCTCGTTGGGCCCCTCCTCCTGACTTTGGGTTTTATCATTGTTTCATTTAGTCACTTACGCAAATGCTGGAAAAAGTTTCCCCGATCCGCGAGTGGCATGTGAAGCCTCTTTTTTGTTTTTTAAAAGGACAGCTACTGCAAGGTTAATAAACTAAAGGACTTTTAAACCGTTTGGGGCTTTGAACCCGACCGGCTGTCATGCTGTTATCCCTTTAAACCAGAATGCCAACATGTTTCAAACTTTAAAAAATACCGAATGGAAGTGCGGCAGGTGAATTTAAACCAGCCAATGAAAAATGTATGTTTGAACTTACGATAGGAGCGAACATTGCGCTTGCCTTTGTGGCTTCGTTGGTGTCGTTAGCAAGGATCACTTAATCTGAATTTAATATATACCTACGGGACAGTTTTCTCGGCTGGAGCATTCAGTTTTGAATTCCTACACGCCGAGAGACGCGTTTCTTCTGTTCAATTCGACTAGGGAAGTATAAGTTTTACACGCGGCGAGAAGCAGTGAGCAGTTCGCAGAAGCAGTTTTTAAGTTCTACATTGCTGAAGCACGCAGTTACAATGTCTACGCGCTGCAAGATACACGCAGTTCGTAGTACTCATTTTCAGTTCGACTTTCAATTTCACGCGCCGCAGGACTTTTCTATAAGTTTCACACGCGGCAAGTAATTTGTACCGGCGTAGCTAAGTCTGAGGTAAGCAAAACATCAGAGGACGCATAATAAAGTACATTATGTCGCATCGCGGACTCATTTACACTATTGAATTCCTTTCTCAATCCCGTTGAGTACTAGTAAACGAAATGGCAGAATTCACCCTGAGAAACTGTTGTCATTGAAGCGTGAGCAACAACACTGAAGCGACTTATAATCAATCTGCAAAACCAATTCAAAGTTTGCGGCCAAACGTGGCTATCATACTAAACAATTTCATAATTTGGTGCCAACGTGGGGCTAATAACAACAACACCCAACAACAAACCATCTCAATGCTAGGAGTATATAAAAGTTCTCGACCTGACTCAGAGATGTCGTGAAGATGGCCAAATTGCTATAGTAATTAATAAGTATCATCCTTTAGATGGCGTGCTATAAAGTTTCAGACGTATACGTGTAGTCACTTGTTTGTGACGATCGTGTAAACAAACTATTGTTAACATTTTCTACAAAATAGACAAAACTGAAATTCAAGCGTGATAGAATATTTCGTTTTGAAGGGTTTAAACTTAACAGAAATTGAAAAGGAGTTGAATTCCACATTAAAGGATTATTTCCCTTCATTTTCGACATTTAAAAAAAGGGCTGCTGAATTTAAGCGTGCTCGTATATCCGTTTAAGAGGATGAGCGCTTAGGGCTTGCCAAAACTGGTACAAAATTGCACAATGCTGTATTCAGTGATCACTGATGGAAGGTACGTGAGTTGGCTGATATTTCAAAGACCTCGATGGGCTGTGTCCATTACATTTAACACGAAGTTTTGGGCATATGAAAGCTTTCCGCTCGATGGGTGCCGCATTCTTAACAATGGACCAAAAACGCATTCGATTTCGCAAGAGTATTTAGACTTGTTTAAACACAATTACAGTCAGTTTGTCCGACGTTTCATACCAGTAGATAAAGCATGGACTCGTCACTATACGCCAGAGACGAAGAAATAATCTTGGTGGCAATAAGTGAAAGTGGGAGAGGAAAAAAAAAACTATCAAAAGCGGCTGCATTTGCAGCAAAATTCATGGCTACGGCTATCTGGGATTTTTATGGTATGGTGCTCGTAGACTAACTCCAGGAGGACAGAACCATCAATGGGGAGTATTACGCTTCACTACTGGACCACTGAAGGATGATATTCAGCTAAATGCCCACACTTTGCGAAAAAGAATGCTCTCTTTCATCACGATAATGCGCCTCCCTGCACGTCTGGGATTGTTGCTGTAAAACTGCATGACCTTAACTTCCTAGTGCTTAAACATCCGCCATATTCGCCGGAATTGACTCCCAGCGATTACTTTTTGTTCCCAAACCTGAAGAAATGGCTGGGTAGAGGAAGTTTCATATCAAATGATGAAATTGTAGCCGAGACAGACGCTTGTTTTTACAGCTGGAGGACAAATCTCATTTTACTGAGGGTATTTAACAGTTGGAAAGTCGTTGGAGTAAATATATTGATTTAAAAGGTGACTATGGTGAGAAAAAAAATCTATTTTATATATATATTTGTCAGGCAGAGAACATTTAGAACGCCCTCGTGTTTATACTTCAGGAATTTCCTCTTTTCCCATTTCATATCAATTCATTCCTTTGGTTCTGTTATAGGCCGTGAGGGCCAGGGCAAGGTGGGGTGGTGCTGTGTGAGGTGACTTGCGCTTTGTATAGGTTTCTGCCATGACCCAGTCTCCTTAACCTCATCATCTGCTCCCTGAGGTCACCCAATGTTTGTATACGCATAAACGTCCAGCCGTGAGTTATAAATAATTTAACAGTATACCAGATAAAAAGCTTAGAGTAATACTGATTATTTTAGTGTTATCATTTTGTAAAATGTTTCCAAATGCACTATGTCCAATCTAAAGTATGAAATTAATATCTGTAGACTGAAGGTTGGAAATAAGATCAGCTAGCTTTTCGACTCTTTTTGTGTCCGACAGATCTTCTCTTTTAGTGAATGTGGCAGATGCTGAAAAGTTGAGGAGTGAAGCAATACTTTTTGTGTATGGTTACAAAAATATATTTTACTAATTTTCAGAAGGGTAAAATCATCCAGAAACGAAGTGCGCGTTAAGTCTGTAAGCCTGAGGATATCAAAAATTAGCAGGCTGACTCGATGCGTTATTTTTTATTGTCCAATTGAAATGTTTCTTTGTTTCATTTATTTCATTTAATTAATAGTATACCATAATTTTTGTGGTTTAATTTCAATAATAATAATAATAATAATAATAATAATAATAATAGCAATATCAATAATAATAATAATAATAATAATAATTCCAAAAATGTGTTTTTTCTTTTATAATAGTTGTATATTGCAAGAATTTTAATTTAGCTCCCCTCATACTACACTGTAAGGGCATAACTTAATTCATTTCATTAATTAATATGGCCTAATTTAATTTTATGTTCATTTATAATTAAAGTTATTCAACTTGGTGAGGAATTTGTTTATTTTATGCACATCCTGCGTTGCGTACTTTCGTATTATTTCCTTAATCTGTGCAACCAGAGTATTATGAATGAATTTAATTCATAGAAGCCAAAATAATAGTCAACCTCCATCAACCCACATCATGTCAAATATTCCAGAATACTTACATTCGGCAACAATTATTAATAGGGTTTTGATCGCATACACATGGCCGATAACCGATTAATGTATTAAAAGTGTTGTGACAAATGTTTTCCGGCCGAGTAGGTAGGGCAGAGCAATGACTCTGATCAATCTTTAACAGAGAGAAGTACTTGCTAACCGCTACGAGAGCCGTCAGGACTGTAACAGAGACGTGTGTGGCTCCGGTCCCGATAGACACTGTGAACTACGAAGAAGGAGAGAAAGTACAGCAAACACGGCTTGTTTACCAAGTTCACGGTACGAAACTAAAGTTGTTTTAAACTTCATCTTCGTATTAGCTACTTATTCATTTAACTTCTCAAACTGAAAGCTGTTTAGCAAATGAAGTGAGATACTAGCAATTATATTATTTCGTCTCCAACTTGGGGCACATTTACAATTAAACCCATTTGATATAAAGCCGCTCTTTACAAGTAATGTACGACGGTAAACTACGAAAGCATATAAGGAGCACTGGTTTAAAAATACTTTTATTTATGGACATTGAGGCACCTGTCCCGTCGTTTTACAAGAGCGTTGGAAAGATGAAGTTTAAGAGGGCCGAACAAAAGATAGTCGCTTGCAGCAAGATCGGGGCTGTGTGGAAGATGCTCAAAACTTACTACTTTGGAAGTCTCATTTAAATTTATCTTAGAACACTGTAAGCATCACTCTCCCTGTGAATTTGTCACTTTAAACTTTTTATTTACAGGCGCCGCACTCTGCAATCAAGACTTGCTACCTGTGACAGTTCGGGCTTGCATGTCATAGTAACGACCCATTCTTAGCTAAGCTGTCATGCGTTATGAGGTAGGTCATGCTCGCTATAGTTAACCCTCTGTAATACTTTCCGTTAGTTGTTTCAGAGAAACTCTACACTCAAATGTAAACTCCTTGACGTGACAAGCATTTCTCACCGTAGACGGGAGCGCTACTCAAGGGTTTACACTCACACAACTTGCAAATGCTGTTTCTCTATTGCCTAGTGTTGAATGTCAGCACTAGGCAATAGCCCTCAGCACCTCATTGAAACATACAGCTTAGATACACTAATTGTGCAAAACGTTATTCGCATTTCTTTATGATATACTTCTGCTCTTCCTATCGAGTGTTGGTATCATTTAGTAAGTCTGCTGTAAAGTGAGGAAAACAGAACATGCGATTTTTAGAGATCATGGTATTTATAAAACTACGCTACATTCCCCAAATCCATAACCTATCTCAATTGTATTCTGGTGAAATTAAATACCAATATTTTAAGGACATTTTACAAATGTAAATATAAATATTAAAATTTAATATTAAAACTTAATAATTGTTACGTGTTTAATAATCGTGGGTATTTAGCAATTTGGTGAGCTAATCAAGGTTTCCATTTGGTTTGCTTGCTGCAGTTAATTAACAACTCATGCCGAAAATGTTGAGCAGCAAAGACAATAAAGGGCGGGAGAAGGCTAAAGGTAAATTTGTTTATAATACGAGGGTATCAAGTAACGGACAATGTTATTATTGCAAACACATAGTTTGAAGTTCGCGCCAGAGACGACTTATGTTCCATCTTGCGACAGAAGCGAGAGCTAGGTCGCAAAGATGGCACGCAAGTGATTGTCATCAGCTTGTCAAGAGCAAAGAGGTGTGGATTTTGTGGGGGAAAGAACAAAACCCGAGTGAAAATGCGCAAGAAAATGTTGGACATATTTGGGGAAGGCTGTTTGACATTTCCAAGGGTGCACATTCTTTGAAGAAGGCCGTGATTCGCCTCGTGCCGGACGATCAGTAACGGCTGCAACTCAACGAAATTTTACAGCCATTCAGAGTGCTATCTGAATAACCAGTGGATCCATCTGCGAATGTTCAACATTTCTTACGGTATCGTGCATGAAGTACCCGCTGGGGACCGAGAACCTGACAGATGACCAGAAAAGCGAGCGAACTGATCTACTTACGACGTTATGCACCACAAGGACGTGTCGTGGCTGAGGATGAGTCCTGTGTACCACTACACGCCTCCTATTCCCAAACAAAGAAGAAATTCAAAGTGACGTAATCTGCGATCGTGTTCTGGGACATGCATGAGGTTCTGTTCGTGGAATTTCTTACTCGTACGCAAGAGATCACTGTGAATGCTGCATCGTATGAAAGAACATGGTGAAGTTGCCCCATGCCCTTCATGACAAACGCAAAGCTGCAAATGTTAAACTGCTCCATGACAATGCTCGTCCCCATATTGCGGCTTCTGTTCGTACCAAAATCGTGAAATTTGGTTTGGAGGTGCTCCGGCATCCACCATACCGTCCTAAATTTTATCTGTTTTTCCCAATAAAGAAATTCATAGGCGGTCAACGCTTTAATTCCGATAAAGAAGTACGATCGGGTGTGCCCATATGACTGTATTCCGGAGTTCTATGAACAGATATATTGAAACTAATGCCTCGATGGGAGAAATGACTTGACTCCTTTGTTGAAAAGTATTTAAGGGATGTGGCTTCATTAAGTATTAATTATTTTGTCTTTACTATTAAAATTTTCTTTAAAAAATGTGCGTTACTTAATGATCTGCCCTCGTATTTTTCAAATATAGTACTCCTGAATATTAGGAAAATCATTTCTTATTTGCAGCTGAATTTGTTATCTACAAAGGAAATGTTGTGCTTTTCTCCATGATAATGCTCATTATCGCTTCATTTTAGATAATATTTGGTATAAAGTTGGCGACAGTTATCAGCAACCACTGGCAACCCAGCATGCAGTGGTACCATATCGTCACCTGGAATGAACCATAGTGCCAGCATTTTTCGTCCGACAGCAAACGCCAAAACTAACAGTATAAACACTTTAGTTTCTCCCACCAAAAAAAGTCCGAAGAGGTACACACAAATTCCCAGGAATACATAATGGGTTTGCCTGACTGCGAAGGTGGACACCTTGACGATTTGTTCGAACCTAGTGCTACAATCAGTGCTAATTACTCTGAATACACTTTGCAGAAGTAGTCACGCTCAAATACTATCAAAAGCCATTATCCTTCTAAATAATAATTCCTGTACCCACAAATCCCAAATAGTGAGGAATACGAGGGTCACCAGATAAGTACTGAGACAAGGGATATCACCAAGGGAAACATTGTCGAAATTGTTGAGTCATTGGTGTTGCCATGGTAGGAGGGGAAGCTCTGATGTGTGCTTCGTTTTGCTGTATTTTATGATTTAAGTCTGGAAAGTGTGAACGTTCTTGTAATGCAAAGAAATTCACAGACAGCATTTTTTTGCGATCATCTTGTACAAGTTCAAATATGACTTAAATGAAATGCAGTCACTTTAGCGTTTGAGGGGGGGGTCTCCTTCTTCACGTGCTACTGTGTTCCGCTGATTTGGGGAATTAGAGAGAGAGAGAAGGGGAAGTTTAGTTCGCTGAGTGTTTCAACCATCCTTAATGAACACCTTCGTGTAATAAAAAAAAGATTCTTCAAGATGGATGCCCCATAATTTGTCTGAAATTGAGAAGCTCCAACAGGGGGAGAAGTGCTGCAAAGATTTAACTGTGGAAAGTCTCGGATACTGTTACGGGTGATATATCAGTTTGATCCAGAAACAAAACGCTAGTTTTCCATTTAGGTATTCCCTAATGATCAACCGCCCATCAAAGTCAAGAGGGCAAGGAATATAGAAAAGAAAATGGTTTCCTCTTTCTTCTCCACAAGCGATCCCTGTGCTCGAAAATCAGAGAACTGTTACGTACACAGAAGTTTCACTTCCGAAAGTGTTTCTGAAAATCCAAGAACGGTGCCCAAAGACAGGACTAAGGGACATTTTGTTGCACCATGACAATGCATCAACTCATACCGCTAATGTAACAATGAAGTTTCAGCAAGGAACTGAGGCAAAACGAGCAGCCTATAGTCCCGACCTGGCACCTGCGATTTATTCTGTTCCCATCTGTGAGAACCGACTTCGAAGTCACCGATTTTCTAACCCCCAAGAAGCGGTTATTGGATACAAGGAGAAGTTATCTGCAGTGTCGGAAGTTGCGTGACGTGAATGCTTCCAGAGGATGGAACGCTTCATACAGTGTCAGGGGGAATACTTTGAGAAGCTGGGATAAACAAAACGTTTATCATTATTTGTTGTGTCAAAACTTATGATATTTGATTGGGCAGCCGTTTATCAGCCCAGATCTTTCCCTATGCGATTTTCGCCTTTTGGCGACTTGAGGAATATTTCTGAACATGTGAATAGATAAAGTTGTGGATACGTCAGCATCCCAACATTTCTCACAAGCATGCAATTGGCTCTCTTGTCCCTCAGTGCGGCAAATATATTAACAGATATGGGGAAAATAGTTACAAAGAACAAGGACTTTATCACCCTGCACAGTTTAAAATTAACGACGGTTTCCGAACACTAATATAGTGCTTCATTGAAGGATCTACTTCAGGTGTGTATGGAAGATGACACGTCGATATGTTTGTTTATTCTTTTGGACAGAGCAGATAGAAGCCAGCATGATCACTTGATAACGTTTGGCAGCGTCACTTCACGGGCTAAGTACATTCCGTGTCTCCTTTTGTGTGTCAGGGAAGGGTCCGACAAGAGACTGGGGTGCTGCAGACAAAGGCAAGTGTATGCGGGTATCCTTTGTGCAACTTACGCATTCCTGAGGTAGGTCCTTAAAAATTATTAATATGAGAACCCTTTGAGATCAGCACCAGCAGTGCTACCAACTGTGAGAGCTGCAATTCCCTGCTTCGGAACCAGCGAGGCTCTTAATGTCACATAGTATCTTCCATGTTCCAATTGCGATGATACCAAGTGTGGTAACCCTGTCGTGCTCTATTAAAACAAATGACCTAGGCAGGAGAGTAGAAACGTTCCATTGCCCCAAACCTGTATAGTTATTATTACTTAATTTAATTGAAGCATTCTCCAATGAAATTTGTAAATTGTTTTGTTTTCTCATATTAGCATTTCTTCAGTTCTATTATTGCTATTTCATAATTTCACATGTACCATTTCCTATGCTGTTAAGTGTAACATACCGTCACGGGTGGCCGAGGACATTAAGGCGCGGACTCGTGAGCGCGAAGTCTGGGTTTCGAATCCCACCAGGACCGCCCTCCCTGACTGAGGTTTTTTCCAGGTTTTCCTCAGTCCTCATTAATGGCAAATGCCGGGGAGGTACCCTAAACTTAGGCCTGGAACGTTTCCTTCCCCCCCAAAAATATCCTTTCACAATTTATCACTTCATCTCATGTATCATCAGGCCTGTGGTGCCTCAGTAGTAATAACGGGCGTTAAACACATAAGTGTAACATAGGAAAGTTAACTGTTATCTGGAATAGTTATAAGGCTCTCTGTTGCAGATCTTCAGCGGCAACAGCGACACGGCCACGGTTGTGAGTCATCGCCTAATGCCCCCCGTGTACGCCAGCAAGGTTCGGGTGTTACCGTACAGCATACACAGGCGTACAGTGTGCCTCAGGGTGGAGTTGAGAGGGTGCCTCGCAGACGGTAAGTACTTAACCAAATAGCGTAATCTCGAGCAAAGTTTAGCTTTAAGCAGTTTCTACTTGAAGATAATTGTGACGCAGTTGTTGCTATTGTGACCGGTATTTTTAACAATCGCATGCCAATGCCCAATTAACTAATACGAGTAGGGGTGATTTTGTAATCGCTATGCCTTTGCGATTTTATATTTAAAACTTTAAGCGTTTTATTTACAAAGCACTATGAATTCATTTTCATTTTCAACAGTACTTAGAAAATACCTGCGTCTTTTTCAACATTATTTATTAACTACAACCAATTAATGCGTTAGTGTCATAATTGTTTTCACAACATGCGTTTACTCAGTCTCACAATTTTCTGATCTTTCTCAAAGTATTCTCCGTTAAATTAAATGCATCTGTCAGTCTTCAAAGACATGAAGGAAACAATTTTTGACAAGTGCTTCAGAATTGCCTCCGCAGCTTTCACCACTGTTTCTGATGATCAAAAATGTTTTCCACACGGGGTTAAATCTGGACTATAGGGAGGGTGAGGGGTACATTTAACGTTGATTTTTGTGAGATGTTCAGCAACAACATGTGCGATGTGTGACTGTGCATTATCGTGGTGTAGCATCCTGTTAGTATTGCCCAGTTACAGATGTGGTTTTTTTTTTTTTGTTTATTTACGGACGCTCTTTAATATCTGAGGTCATCAACGTCTCATTCAATTCAGGGCGTGAAACAGTCGACAAATTTTGCTCAGAGGCCTCTTCTTTCAGACTGGAGGTTCTTTATCGTGCCGCAAATGTACTACACGAGACACACGGGTTTAGTCCGAAGGATACTTCCCAAAAAAATTCATCTACCCTGGCCGGGTTTGAACCCGTGATCTTGGGCTTAGGAAGCCAGCGTGGCTGTCACTACACCACCAGGACCGACACAGATGTGTGTGCAGGTAGAATATGCATTCCTTGAACATCGACAAATGAAATGATCACAACTTTCCCAGCAGAAGCAAACATTCGTATGCTAGTGATTGTGTCCATTTCAGCAGAGAGCTTTGCAGGATCAAAATGATGTACCCAAGTTTACCTTTGCATCTTCCTTACAGTTTCATCAACGTCAAGCAAACGTTCTTTTGTTCGGGAATCAGCAGTCTTGGAACCCACCGTTCACAAACACGTCCCATATGCAACTTTTCAGTTACCAATGCATGGGTGGTGTCCAGTGAATCTTTAAGAAAGTATTAAAGTTTTCTTAATGTTATTCACAATGACAGCTGGAGCGCTGGGTCCACATTCATTTGAAAGTTTTTCTCTTGAAATTCGCAAATCACCGGAAAATTACGGCAATGGAAACATCTCTAAACGCTCAAGTGACTTAACATTACACGAAAACGTTTCTTTCTCATACTGCGACTTGCCCGTAGCTGCTTTTTGTGGTTTTAGTGTTCGGAAAGTGCAAAGCTCTGCAGACCACTGAGTTAGCTCAGCTTGGTCTGGCGGTTAAACTTGGGCAGATTTCGCTTAGGTTCACACGGTGATAGTTTCACTGAACAGGTAGTCGCGTTGCCAAGCAACTGCAGCAGCCTTAGCAGTTCTCTAAACCTTTGATCTTGGACTGCGTACATTAAACTCCAAGTCTTTACTAACTACATGCTGTTTTCAGCTGCCCTCGAGCGAATTCATGGACCGGCAAGGTGATATTCCTTGGACACTGAGGGACTCTCTAAACGAGATAGCAGGTCAGGGGCTCTTGTTTTCGAAAATCACGCTGCAATGTAGGAAGAACGAGCAGAGTAAAAATTGTTAGAGGTTTTTAAATATATCGGCTTTGTTTTTATTTTATGCAGAATTTACTTTTAGTTATATTCAGGATGCAAATAAAGCTTCACTCAGTTGTCGTTAAGAAAACATGTGGTTCAATATTAAAGAGAATAAGTTCAATCTTGCAAAGTATTTCATTTTTTTATTGAAGTAGTCCGTTCGAAGTTCGAAGCATATGCTCTAACATTTCTCCAGGTTTCCTGTAAAAGTGCGTTTGTTCATGCTCTCAAAATACTCGTTTATCTCCTGTTTGACTGAAATTTGTGTCCATCCAGGAAAGGTTTCAGTTTCGGGAACAAATGCAGAGACATCAGGTGAATTCGGTCAATTTGTACTGACGCGAATCGGCTTCAAAGTACCGGAGCATTGTCATGGTCAAACACCCTCTCATTTAGGCCACTCGCACAATCATTCTCTCCTAAATAAATGCATGGTGTTCTCCAGTAATGTTTTTCCCTTCTCCAAACAGTCAATCGGGAGAATTCCTTTTGCATCCAAAAAACTGAAGTCATAGTCACCAAACGCGGAATTCTTAAACATTTGCAAACAGTTGGCCGATGTTACTCCGGCGTGAGAAGCGCGGCACCGTCTTATATAAAAAGTTTTTGTTATGCAAAATAAAATGTGCTCCCCTAGTAGAGATGCCCGTAGCACCTGCCAACTCGTGCACCTTCACTTGTCTGTCATCTCACACCCGATTGATTAAACAAAAAGTTCATGTTCCCCAACTCATCCTTAGATCTGTATGTATATATCACTCTTACTTCCAGTCGGTCCTGGTGGTGTAGTGGTTACCATACCTGCCTTCTAAACCCAAGATCGCGGGTTCAAACCCGGCCAGGACCGATGGATTTTTGGGCGTAAAAATCCTAAGTATGACTTCCTTCGGAAGGGAAGTAAAGTCGTGGATCCCGTATCGTACATTTACGGCACGAAAAAGAACCTCAAACCTGAAAGAAGAGACCTCTGAGCAAAATTTGTCGGCCGTTTTATGCCCTGAATTGAATGGGACCCTGATGACCTGAGATATTAAAGAGCGGCGTAAAACTACTCTTGATGATGATTCTGAACTTGTTACCGTATCTCTCTCATGTAATTCTTGTAAGATAACGTGCTGTTCTGTTGCAGTTACCATTACCTAGAAATGGAGGGAAAACTCTGCCTTGATTTTTTGAGAAATCGTAAAATGAAGAGGTGCTCCATCTGTTGGAAGTAGCAGCAATACCACATTTATTACATGTTTTTGCTTTACCAACAGATAAAACTGATTGTGAATGGTTCCATAATGCAATACCACAGAAGGTTCCCTGTAGACCCAATATTATTCATTTCTGATGTGGAAACGTTTTCGAACACTGGTCATGTTAATGAAGGACATGTGCGTTTTTTGGGCATCTGAAAACTCCAAATAGATGATAACTCTGTCTTTTCAGCGTTGAATGTTTAGTGTGGCATTGTTGGTAGTGAATGCGGTTGTACCCATGAAAACATTTTTGAAAAATTCTTCAAATCTACATCGATTCTTCTTTCTGGGCACCAAAAATGACAATGAAAATATATGTGTGTGTGTGTGTCTGTCTGTTAACGCTCTATTTTTTCCCCTCAACAAAACTCGATATATACTATTGAAGTAAAACAAGAAAAATAGTTTCCGAAAATCAGGAAAATCAGACCATTAGGAATGGGGATGTACCTGAAACGGAATTTCAGATTTCTGACTGTCTCAACGGCAGAGGAAAAAGCCGAATTCCAGGAAGTGCAAGAGCAATAAGAAGCGATGTACAAATGCTAAACGGTAGTGTAATTACTCTATCAACCTTGGTGGTGTGAAGTGTACAGTAAATACAGGCGGAGAGAACACAACGGTTTCGGAACACAGTAAAACAAGCAATCATACGTCTAAAATTAACTATTAGCTTAAAGTATTTTATATAAGTTGTTATACAACTAAGTACAAAATTGGAAACGTTAAGCTAACAACATGTAACACGTAAATCTTATTCTTCTTCGTATTCTTTTTCCATCAATGATTAGTTCCTCCCTGTTCCGATTTCACATTTTTGTTTTTACCCATCTTTATTTATTTATTTATTTATTTATTTTGTCTTCCAATTGATCATCTTCCTTTTGGATTATATGCCAATATATTTTTTTGGTTTTCTCTCTTCAGTCATTCTTTTTAAGTGTTTTATCTATTCATGTCTATAAGTCCCTAATTGTTGTAATATTGGTTGCCTTCTAATTCTTTTCTTATATTCTCATTTCTTACGTGATTTTCTTTTGTACAATATTTGACAGATCGTAAAAAACGCATTTCTGCTGCTGAATTTTATTCTATTCTTTTTTATGTGACGTCAGAGTCTAAATATTGAAAGTGTGATACTTGTTCTATTATTTTTTTAGTTTTTATTTTACCAGTTTTTGTTCTTATTCGGTATTTACCTCGGAGTGCCATTGCTTTTTTTTTTTTTTTTTTTTTTTTGCAAGTCTTTGAAAATATCATATTGTATTCTTTGTCCATTTCATTTAGATTTTATATAGTTTTATGTGGTCTATCTTCCTTGTCAAAAATTAATACTATATCATACTATATCATCTGTAAATAGCAAAATATTTTCTGATCTATTTTGTCCTAACTCTATTCTTTTATATAAATCTTTTGTCCATTCTTTAAGGATTTCATATATATATTAAAGGATATTAGAGAGAGACCACGACTTATTTTTATTTCTTCTGTTTACTATCTATTTATATCTGTTATGGTTTGTCTTTATATAAGCGTTTTATCTTTTATTAGATGTATAGGATATTCTATTTGATATAATACTTTCCACAATAATAAGGGGTCTACTCTATCAAAGGCGTTTTCTAGGATAACAAATGCCATATTTATTTCAACACCGTATTCTCTTTTGTTTTATTATAAAAAACATTATCTATTCATGATCTGCCAGTTCTAAATCCACTCTTGTTCCTCACTAATTTTTACATTACATAAAATAACATGTATATAATAATAATGCGGTAAAAGCATAAACTTTTAAGCCTGTTTTTATTAAATACATACTCATGAAGGCCTTCCTTCGAAAAGATTTATAATAGTTGAGCATTTAGTCATATTAGTGCATTTAAGAAAAATTAGCTTGTAAGTAGCCTTTATGTAGGCTACCCTGCATACAGTGGCGGCTCGTACCTCCACATATAGTGCATAATTTGAAAAGTATTTGAGTATCTACTACATAATTTGAGTATAAATTATGTACGGACATACATATTTATATCTACTCGCTGGTTAACAACAGAAGGCTGATAAAGCAAAGCTATTATATTTCAACATAAACTACAACTGCAGCAGGGGTATAATAGAAAAATTTACTTTTAAAATATATATTGACGTGCTTACATAAGATCCACTGTTAGTACGTCATTTTATATGAATACAAATAGCGCCATAGAAACCAAAGCTACAAACAGTATTACCACACCAATCGGAGCTAAATGCAATAACAATTAATGTAATACGTTAACAATGTAAAAAGTATTATTGAAATTACAGACTATAAAACAAGTAGCTAAGTCGTTATATCAGTATATGTAAAATTTATACATTTTATAGCTAAATTAAGTTTAAAAAATGTTACCAAATTTTTTCAAAAATTTGGTAAACTGGCAATGCTCCCTGGCTCGCGCATCATTCTGAGCTGCTGTGGAAGCGGGACAGGCAGTCAGACACATTTTCCCTGCTTTAGATGCTGCCTACTGACCGAATCTCAGCTCTGGCTGTACTTGCTATCTCGAAGCATAAAGCAAACGTTTACCGTTGTCATGGACACCGCTATGAAACAGGTGGCAAGTGCAGTCAAATTCATTCTGGATGATTGGGCTGTACCAGATGATACAGGTGTAAGATTCATGCCAAAGTAGCGTGCTGTTACAAACACATTCTTATGTCAGCACTCAAAAGTGTTTAAATTTGAGTTAAAAACGTAAAATTATTAAATTAATAATTAGTGCAGCAGGGCTGGATCTGTGCACCTTAAAAGTCAACCATATCTGTATAGTATTGTCTGCCAAATCAAAAAAATGCAGCAGAAATGTTTATCTTAAGTAGATAATATATAAAATTAAATATTAATTTTTTTACATATTCAGTATTTTTATCAGAGCACTTCTTCAGAATTTTATAGCTAGAATTTTCGAGTTACATCTTATGATTCAACACATTTAAATTTATAGCTTTTCTGGTATATGCCTTTGCTGCTATTTCACGTTTAACACAACTTTGGACTTGCAGTCCCTTCCTCTTTCTGGTACTAAAACCAATAAAAACAAAACATTACATTCTCTGTACTAGCTTTGAATGTCCAAGCTATTAAAACTAAACCAACCCGTTTTGTTTCGCCCATCCTTATGCAAAGCAGCCTTTAATATGTATGAAATAGAATGTAGGGAAATAGTGAACCTGAAGTTGGCACTACTGTTTGTTTATTCAGTTGAGTTAATCAAGTTTAGTGAAGGAAACTTGCTATAACCTTTAACAAACTTCGTGCAGTGAAATTGTTTGCTGCCGTTAACTCAGTCGGGAGGAAAAGGAGAATCGTGGGAGATATACTCACTGCACGCGTTATTCGCTTAAGGGAGTGTTAGGCTTAGTGGCCTATTACGATCTTCTATTTAGATAAAAAGTTGCAAGCAAGTTCAAATTTCTATATACGGTGTTCCAGAATCGCTGTGAATTGTGATATGAAAAACTTTTATTGTATTTCCTTTTTCATTGACAAATTTCGTCTTGATGCCTCTGAGATTGAGTCTAACGACGAGTCATTTAATGAAACTATGAGAATTATTCGTAAAGTTCTCGGCCTGAGAAAGAAAATACAAGTTTTTTTTTACTTCCTTCATTTCGCTACGCAATCGGAGTTTAAATACGATAATGGAATCAGTTAACGCGCGATTACTGGGGTTAAAGTTCCGCTGATGCAGGCAATTGAGTTTGCTGAGCCGTGTTTATCACCCTAAATGTTTCACCTGCAATTCTGTGGAAGAGCATGTTAGACTTTCTACTGTGTAATTGTTAGTGAGATATACAGTAGAACATTTATTTATGATTATTATCCGCCAAAGAAAGTGTACAAGTACTGAAGGAGAGAATTTTGTGTTAAATTTCCAGAAGTTATCTCCATGCGGAAGTGCAATTTTCAGATTGGTAAACAAAGTTTGAAGCAACGGCTTTTTTAATGACAAGAAGGAGAGACCAAAACCCCGGGCTTAATGAAATAGGTTATCAATTAGAAAATTCTGCTTAAAACTTTTAACAGGAATAGCTCTTCATCATCCAAACAAAACTGCTGTGCCTGAAATAAAACCCGTGGAGGAGCAGAAACACGAGAACTACGGCAACTAAGCAAATTCCTCAGCAAGTTATTACAGAGAAATTACATATTGAGTTTACAGAAATTGGGAGGAGGCGGTGACTCGTGTGTCCACTACCAGGAGCCCACACTTCAAAACACTCGCCCCTGGTCATTTCCCTCCTCTTGTAGAAGACGGGCCAAGCCAGTGTAATTAGTTGCCACGTTTTATTTTTTTTTTTTGGGGGGGGGGCCTTTGAGAATATAGCGATAGAGATTCTCTGTCTAACCGCACTAATAATATTTTCGCTTCAGCCAATAACAGTCTAGGATTTGACAGCAGACAAACTCCGCGTGGAGTGGTGTAATAGCTTCAGCCAATAGCAGTGTAGCATTAACAACAGTCGAAGTACTGTTTATCAGTGTTATTGTTGGGATATTGAGTAACGGCCCTATTAAAAGTTTGTCACCTCTTTTGATACCGTCTGGGTATACAATGAACGTGGCAGTAATATATTAATATTTCACAGTTAATATCTTCACTACAATACTTTGTCAAAAATAAAAATATGCATCTATATAAATTAAGAATAAATTTTCCTTTTTTTAAAAAATAAATGGGAGGAAATTAAATGCTACAGCCCTTTTTAAATTTCAGGTATGTTCCTACTCCAAAAGGTTCAATTTCCCCGATATTCGGAATCTATTTTTATTATTTTATTTAAATTATATATAGGCAGTTTTGTTGCTAAAAGCAAACACTGCTGCCTATAAATCGATTTTTAAATTTGGTGTTTCAGGTAACCCCTATTCCTAGCGATCTGATTTCGCTTATTTTCTGAAATTATTTTTCTTAATTTTTTCAGTGACATATGCCGAGTTTCGTTGATAAAAAACAAAAATTGCGACCACTAGAGGCATTTTTAAATTTTTGCTTTAGGTTTACCCCGACTCTTTAAATTTCGATTTTGAAATAAACCCCAACTCCTAATAGCCAAATTTCTCTGATTTTCAGACACTATTTAATTTTAAATTTATTTAATGGGTATATACTAAGATTTGTTGCTAAAAACAAATATTGGTGCAGCTAAAGCAATTTTTAAATTTGGGGTTTCAGGCAAAACCCCACTACTAATAGTCTAATTTTCAGAAACCATTTTTGTTATTTTATATCAATGTATATGCCGAGTTTCCTTGAGGCCCCTGGAATGATTTTTAATCTTTTTTTTTTTTTTTCTTTAGTTTAACCCCCACCCGAATTGTCCAATTTTGCTGGTTAACGAACTAAAAGAATTGCTTTTTAATTGATCTTTATATGCCGAGTTTCGTTGAGAAATAAAATTGAGTGTTGTCATTGTTTCATTGTGTCGTTTAGGGTCGATGAGGATGTGAAGAAAAACTTTCAAAATGCTTTTCATAGGTACAACCTCAATTCCGAATTCGCTAAAATCAGTGAGATAGTTCACAATATTTGGGAGGATGAATTGTGACGAGCTTTGCAAAAGATGGATGGATAGCCTGTGGCGGAAATGATACTTTCGATATTTATTAGGGCTATGTCACTTTCGGTGACATTAGGGACTTGAGGGTGACTGCATTTGGTTCCTAACATGTTTTCAGATGAGCACCCCTATGCCGTTGTTTGAGCCCCTCAAAAGGCTCGCCTCCATTTCGAGGCGCAAGCTACCGTCACACCGCGCCAGCTCACCTTGCCCTAGCACTTTAAACTTTGTAACAGAACCAATCCAGCATTGCTTAAGTGACCCGAAAAAAACCCAAGCGGGAAATGAACCTGGGACTGGTTTCCGCCTGAGCCACCCAATTATACATAAAATAATGGTGAGTATAACATTAAACTGCCCTTTAAATAACGAAACAAACATAAAATGCGCCTATGAGTTTTAACCTGCGACAAGATTTCTCTCGGCAAGTGGCGACGCTGTTACGCAGTAACTTTTCACTAGCAAAATTAATTTACAATTGCATAGCAGAGTGAGTACACTGTACCAACAATATTCTCCCTTCTTTATACATTCAAGTGTAACGGTAATTTAGCAAACTTTGTAAAAAAGCATTCGTCCGAATTATGACCTCTGTGGTTGGGGTGCATCTTTTCCCTGCGAGCCATTTCGTTTGATTTGGGAAAAATCAAGAAGACCAATTCTGGTGCGTATGGTGCATGTGGTAGCATGCAACTTTGTGCCTAGTTGCAGAACTGTGCGCGAGGGCATTGTCGAGGTGAAAAAAAAAAGTATTCATTTTTCTGTAACAAAAGAACGCGTGGCCTTAAATACCTACAATTAACCCAGAAACTATCGTTGAGGCGTTCGCTTATTCTAGCACACCCGGAGTTTTCTAGTGAGCATCGCCTTTCCCTTTAATGGAACATATTTGGCCTACTTCGGAACACTTTCACCCTCTTGCAGTCATTGTTTGAACTGCTGCTCTGGGGCGTAATGGTCAATCCATTTTTTATCAACCTGGTTCATTGTCGAAGCTCTCCTCAGAAATGTTCATTCGAGTGCGCATCTGGTCGACCGTGCTCATGTTCAAATTGTTCACACAAGATGTTCCAAATACACTTTAATAGATCTTTGCAATACCAGTAAATTCAATCGTCTGTTATTTATAGATATTGTCTCCTAAGAAATGTCGGTTTTTGTATGAAATGTGTTCGATAAGAAATTAAATTGTATGTCTTTCAGCGGCGGTACAAGTTTCCGGATTCTGATGTGAATATTTAGGGGAACTTCCACAAAGACAATGTCTTCGAAATTTCTTCCACGCAGAAGATGGAAACCAGACGGTAACGTGAATGCGCAATATCGGGGCTATAGACTGGGTGTGATAACAGTTCAATCCTTTCCATGGCTGTTTGAACGGTACGGGCTCTCACAACGACCTGCTGCAAGAAAACTTTAGTTCGAATAGGGGCATCTCTGTCTCAAAACTTCATGAGTGCATTCCAATTTTTGGAATAAAGATTCGCATCAACAGCACAACAAACCTCCCTCCAAAATTCCATCAGACACATAACATTCTTTGAGGCCGAGATGATTTTGTTTACCGATAACTTTGGCAGGCTGACAGCGATCGAGACACTGTTTCGAGGTGTCAGGTGCATTTTCCTTTATCATACGTGACAATTCTCCTGCTAAATCTATCACCCGTGCGATTAACGATAAGTTGACGACAGATATCTACAGCTTTAGTGTGTCTTAATGTGGCAATGTATGATATCTTTACATGCACCAAATTCTTCCGACAATCTGCAAGCACTTTTTGCTGATTTTATTCCAAAACTCTGCGAGTATTCTCAATATTCCATACGTGGTGAATATTTAGTGTTTTCTTCTCAATTACTGAAACGCTGGAACCATCGTTGTGATACACAGTAACGACACTTCGAGCCGCGAACCAGCTTTATAATCTTGTTTCCTGCAGTGCTTTAGAAGAACTCTAACCTCACACTATGTTATCTTCATTTTATGGTTGTCCATTAACAATAATTACTGACAAATTCATCCTGTAAATAACACTGAAAGACAAAATAAATCGATTAAAATCTTAAAAGACATCAAACTTAAAAACCAGCGTTTCTTATGAGCCAACCTAAATAGTACAGCATTGTGCATTTTTGCAATTTTCCCCTGTCTTTGTTCTTATTGGACATCCTAAACTTTCATTATGAAAAACGGAAGAACGACCTGGTTTAAATTCAGCACCCCTTTTTTTCATTGTACAAAACGATGGTGAAGAGCTTTAAGGAGTAAAATCCAATTAGTTTTTATGCCGTTGATGCTTAACAATTTTAAAACGAAATATTTTGTCACTGCACGACATTCCATTGTATCCATTTTCCAAAATCGCTTCACTTTGTTTACTTTCAACCATAAAACCACACAAATGAAAGCACGTGTTTGAAATGTCATGGAATTTCATTTAAAGAATCATACTTGAGAAATATACTCGTTATTTAATACTACCAGCGCCATCTCTCTGTCAGGTCTAAAATTAAATGAGCCGCTCTCGTGCAGTATGCAATCAAGTTTTTAAAAATCTAACAGAAGGCAGTTATGGATATTTCCTGAGAAGGTAATTTTGAGAAGGTTACTCTATGAACTGGTTCCAAATGGCTATGCTAAATTCTGTACTGCTCAAGTGCACGGCATTTCAAGCCTTTGCCATGCTTTAATAAAAAAAATAGCATTTGAACGGAGTCTGCCTTATTCACCATACAGTCCTGATATTGTGCCTCCAACTAAGGATCTTCCCGATTCATAGCTACACTTGAAGAACATGAAAATACCTATCGATGGTTTCTTTTTGGTCTATAAATTGAAAGACACTATAGATATGGATGACTTCGGAACAGAAATCACTTGGTGCAAGATCGGGAGGGTAGAGAGGATGAAACACTATCTGGTGGCACAGAAAATTTAAAAAGAATTCAATGCGTAAACTTTTTAATGGACTTGTACAAGCGATTATTCAAATCCGCAGGAATTATTCCAGAGAAGGGGAAGGGGCAAGCTGCAGTAAGGGACTTACGACTCATTGGCAGTCAGTGTTTCAGATTCCCCTCAGGGCAGGGGCACCACTCCATTAAGGAAATGAAAGAATAACACTTTGGGGTGGTGTATATACTTTACCGAATATAAAAGAAGTGCAATATATCTGAAGGAAACCTTTTTTGGTTTCCCCAGACAGGTTTTTCGTAATCATGTATAGGCTACGAAGATTTAAATGCCACGCTCTGATATTTATAGCCTCTTACCGAATTAACGTGAAACAGATTGGCAGTAAGAAATGGCTGTAACACCAACTTTGTAGCTCTAAAGATTTAACCGTCTCCTTGTGAGATGCGGAATCGTTCAAATTAGTCGGTTGTTTTGGCGTGTCTTATATCTGCTCGTTGTCTTTTGTTTCAAGATGGAAATGAAGATGTTTTATAGAAAATAAATCTGAAAAGCTGTGTCTAAGATTTTATACATGCACATTCGCGCTAAAATTTAACTTTTCAATGTTTTTTTAGCTTAACGCAAAATGCATACGCGATATTAGTTTGATTGTTGTCATTTTAGATTCCCGCTTGTACAAGTACTCGGTTTCGCAGGTGACACTCGACGAACAATATGTTGTTCTGAAATTTGGCTTTCGTTCTCAACAAATCTTTAACAGACTGGAATTAGCAGAACCAGCGCATGATTAAAACAGCAAAGTTGAAAGTTTTCAATTCAAGACTTTTGCATGCATTAAATGAAGATGACCCTGATCGGAGAATGCAGCACTTTGAGTGGTTTCGGAACATGGTGCAAGAGGATGAAGCATTCGAAGGGAAAGTTCAGTTTAAGTTGAACGGCATAACTGTGTGTGCAAACAATCCACGTGTTATTTTGGAAAAGGCTGTTAATTTATGTTGGAATAAATGTTTGGAGAGGATTGTCATCTAGGGGCCTAATTGGACCATTCTTTTTTGAAGGAACAGTAACTGACTCAGTGTACCTGAACGTGATACGCACATCCGTCTTACCCGCCATTCATACACTCAATGGAAATGAGGAATTTTATTTCCAACAGGATGGCGCACCACCGCGTAATGACAATCTTCCAAGGCAGTGGATAGGGCGAAGAGGTCCGATTGAGTTTCCACCGCGTTCTCCAGATCTAACTCCGTTGTACTTCTACCTATGGGGAACTCTTAAGGATGTTGTATACCATAGAAAACCAGCTACACTGACAGCACTTCGGGAAGAAATTGAAACGGCATGTGCTGCAATCGCTGAGGACACTTTCACAAACCTTACTCAGTCAGTAGTTCAACATACTCAGAAGTGTATTGACACCGATGATGGGGCATTTTGAGTAACTGTTGTAACTGTAAGATGATTAGTGCTCATCGTTTTCTGTTTGTGTCAATTCAGTTTTGTTACGTAAACATAGCTTATAGTGTGTATACATTTTGACACCCTCTGTATAATTAAAAACTTTGGAATGCCGGAAACAAACAAAAATATACATGATGCTGTATCTTTGTTGAATCAAGATCATTTAAAGATCCCGTTGAGTTCACGATAGAATTTCAGTTATGAACTTCTTATTGCAGAGTTTTCTGTAATGGGTAACTGGCGTGTTTTATTGATTTCTTATTAAAGTATTTGAGCACGAGAGGGCGTTTGTCACGCGACTCTCTATAATACGGGTCACTTAACTTGTAATTGTTTTGGGATCGTGATGTAGCTCGACGTTGGTATTACGCTTATGTATACATCACGTCTTGGAATATTTATTTATTTATGTGAGGTTTTCCATCTATACAAAAACACTTTATTTTTGGGTCTAGTATGCATGTTCTGCAAAGGCTTTTACTTAGGTGAAAACAGAGGTTTCTAAAGTATTATGTTAAATAACAATTATAAGACAAATTTCAAAAGCTATACAAGAAAGGTTTCGTTTAATTCCAATTCAGAGCTAGTGAAATTTTAGGGAAGTTCTTGTTTTATTTGTTGCTTAAAAATTTAGGTGTAAACTCACGTCTATTCTATATCACAGGCTATAGTCGTGGGACATAATGCACTGTGTAAAATAGGCAATGAAATATATGAGCACGTCAAACAACCTGGGTGTTTGTTTATATAACCTCCGATCTAGAATAGCACAGTCAGGTAACCCATACCTACAATAAAATATTTTCTTTGATTTACACGTTAAAACATGTAACAAAAGATCTACCTCTCAATCTCATTCAAGTGTTTGTTACGTCTCACTTTGATTATTGTGATGTCTTGTGCTCTAATCTGCATATTGCAAGGATCGACAGATTACAATACGTTCATAATGTTGCAGTTGCTTCGTCTTCAACGCTCGTAAATTTGATCATGTGACACAACTACGCAGTCAACTATTATGGGTACCTCTAAAAGAACGTAGAACTTTCCATTCCCTTACGCCCCTGTTCAAAATTCACGGGTACCTCCACGCCTCAGTATAACGCCTCTCGCTTCGTGTACCTGTCCCTACCTCGAACCCGGAATATGACTTTACTGTCTATCCTTCTTTACCGAGCCTCATTCAGCGTGTCAGTTCCCAGAATCTGGAACTCCCTTCCTCCTGGAGTTAGAGAGTGTTTGACAATAAAGCAATTTAAACGTAGAATAATTTGCTACCTCAACACTGGGAATCACAACAGCTAGTCTCTCGCTTCGTCTTCTTTTTTTTCCTCCTACTTTTCTTCTTCTTCTCCTCCAGTCTCCTCGCTTGTACTCGAGAAAATATTGAAGATTAAGTGGTCTTCTAACCCTCACTTATTAACTTTCTATTTTTTTTTTTACTTAGAGTATTTACTTTATTGGACTTTTGTCTGTATTCATATAACAATGTATACGCATTCTGTATTTTCGCCTGGTAGAATTGAAGAGAAGGCCCCATGTCCTTAAACTTGCGAGGGTAAATAAATACTTTCTCCAACTAAAATTTAACCATGCAATACATTATCAGCTGTAATGTAAAGTGGTACTATTTTCATTGCTGCCACTCGCTCCCTCTTGTGAAAGATGTGCAAGTTGAGACATGTTCAGTGCCGCCTACAGCAAAATGGAAATGACACGTTATGAACAATATGCTGCTCTAAAATTCTGCTTTCATTACAACAAATATTCAGCTGAGACCAACGGAAAGTCAAGAACATTTCGAAGATGGTTTAAAATGCTGAAAGAGAGGAGACCACCAATTTGAAAGGAAGATGAACCCATACCTCCAGTTTGTACTCTAACGATGAAAGCTTTAACGTCACAGTTGTCATTGCAAGAAAGGATCATCGAATAATATTAAGAACAATTTATTTCGCTGGGTGCTAGCAAAAGTTGCACTTGAGATGTGCTTGTGCATGGGGGTTCGGATGATTTACATGAAGATGCGATGAAACTTGACAACATGTGTTCGATCTTTTGTATGGTCATCAACACCAAAAAGAGTAAAAGTGGTCATTTCTACTGGGAAAGTGGTGGTCATTTCGTCTGTGAATATTTATCAGCATGTCGTAGCTGCACACACAACTGTAACTAGGCAATACAACAGAGATGTCCTGAAAACTCTGCAAGACCATATCACACACACGACGCACAAATGACCACATTCCCTTGCAACAAACTTAGATGCTGCACAACGATAATGCACAACCTCACATTGCAAATGTTTGTTGCTGAATATCTCACAAAAATCAATGTGGTGTGCGAAGGCATTTTCCATCATCAGAAGCGGTAATGAAGACTGAGAGGGCGATTCTGAAGGACCTGTCAAAAATGTTTTTCAACGTGTCTTTGAAGACTATCAGAAACACTGGGACAGGTGCATTACATCCTATTGCTATTATTATTTTGAGACACATTAACAAAATTATGAGAATGAGTAAAGATATATAATGAAAAATGTATGATAATTCATAATTGAAAAACCTTCATAGCTTGGTTTATTATCATTTTTCTTTATTTAGTGTGTTTCATTTCAAAATCCCTATAATTTCTCAAACATTAATTTTTAAATAAATATTTTAATAAAATTTGTGCAGTTTGTAAAGACAATCCGACTATCTACGAGGCGTGTCCGGAAAGTAAGTACCGGTTGGAAAAAAAAGGCATAAAATATTTATTTTCACGGCAGCATTTATTTGTACATGAAAGAGAATTCCTTAACCTGTTTTCGACATAGTAGTCACCATTGTTCAGTCATTTGTCACAGCGGGAAATCAACTCTTCAAAGAAAGATGCCGCCAGTGAAGACAGCCACTGCTAAACACCGTTTTGTCGCTGTCAAAGCGCCTTCCTCCGAGCTCACGCTTCATGTTCAAGAACAAGTGGTAGTCAGAAGGCGCGAGATCGGGGATGTATGGCGGGTAATTGAACTGCTCCCAACCGAATTGTTGAATATTGTTTTGTGTGACACCATCAGAATGGGGACGTGCATTTTCATGAAGCAACGCAATACCTTGACTGAGCATTCCACGCATTATGTTTTGAATTGCGCGCCGAAGATTTTTCAATGTTTCACAGTATCGTACGGCATCTCTAGGAAGCAGAATGCCCCCAGTACACATGATTTTCCGTGCTGGCAACGTTGTTTTGAATTTTTGTCATTTGGGGGATCCTACGTGCCTCCACTCCATCGACTGTTGTTTTGATTCTGGAGTGACATGACAAACCCAAGTTTCATCTCCGGTCACTATCCTGCTTAAGAAGTCATCTCCCTCATCACTGTATCGGGTAAGAAATGTCAAATCGCTTTGTTTTCTGGACATCCGTAAGCATCTTCGGAACCCAACCAACGGAAACGCAGTTTGCGATAATTTAAGCGCTTTATGACAATCTCATACACGACAGTTTTTGAAAATTGTGGAAACACATTACAAAGCATTCTTATTATGAACCGCCTGTTTTCACAAATTGCCTCATTCACTTGTTTAACCAAACCATCAGTGACAACAGAGTGCCGCCCTCTCCGTACTTCGTCATGAACATTGGACCGTCCATCATTGAATTGTCAAACCCACTTTCTCACCATTCCATTCTGTCATTACATTTTCACCGTAAATCTCTACAAGTTTTCGATGAATTTCAGCTGGCTTGACATTCCTTGCGTTCAAAAACCTTATTACGCAACGCACCTCACAGTCGGCGGGATTAGAAATTGTCTTAAAACGTTTCGAACAATCACAAACAACTGTAAACACAACACGATCCGACTGTAATGGTGTCAGACAATGAACCAGAGAGACAAGTGCGCATGCGTAGAATTGCGACACTAGCGTTGCGGTGGCGGTAGAACGAAATGGTACTTACTTTCCGGATATGCCTCGTATAAATTATTTCATTGTTCTATTTAAAATGTAAAATTCCCTTCCTGCCGATGTGTTGCATCATTATGCAGACCATTGTAACAATTTATGTGGGCACTCCGTACGGTAGGTTTTCTAAATCTGACCGGAATTTGCTATAAGTAAATGATCTTATACTTCAGATTTTTCTTGCCCTAATTCATAAATGTTCTTCTGCTTGCGGAACTGGATTTGATTCCCGATTAGTGATATATATATAAGTAGGACACGCTTTGAAGAGAGGTTCTTGCATCTTCAATAATTCACTCAGTTGTTAGCAATCTCAACTGTTGAGATACAGCTTTGCAAACAATCAGAAGGAGAATGTTACACGAAGAACAGGCGGAATACGAAACATGTTGAGCTATTAACATATTTTTATTATTCTCTAAGCCAGTTCGTGTTACATGCGACTTGGCATGTTAAAGATGTCATTCACTTGATTTAGTGGCATTTTTTGTTCAGGTGTGGTGTATTTACGAGCACAGGCGAGACTTAGGGTGACCGTTACAGGCTTTGGTATTCCGTGGCACCAGAGTATGGAACATTCTTTGTGCACAACTTTATCGTTAGTTTGAAGAAGATAAATTTATTTTACTACGATCCATGAAGTATTGACAAGAAAAATCAAAGTATCTCTACCATAGCACCATACTGCACGCAGATTCCCTTGTTTACAGGATGATGTAACTCATGTAAGATATTAAAATAACTGAGCATGTAAACAAATGGGGCATAAAAGCAAAATTAGAAATATCTACTCACAAATCGTCATATATGTTCTTAAAAGAAAATCCAAATAGTCAATCATGCAATCTGCGGAAACTAAATCAATTCTTCACTTTAAAAAAGAATGCAAAACACAAATTATTACCTAATTAATTAGTGAAATAAAATATGACACTACTGTGTGGTATTCGGGGAATAAAATTAGAAATCTTGCAATCTATAAATATCACAAAATAAGAAACCTCATCTTTAGAATTATTATTAAACCACAAAAATTAATGGTATACTATTAATTAAAGGAAATATATGACCACTGATAGAATGAAAGAAAGGTATTTAAAGTCCGTTTTTACTACAGAGGCACCACAAGCGATAGACACTGATGATACAAGAGATGAAATTATATATTGGGAAAGGATTTTTTTTAAGGAAGGAAACGTTTCAGGCCTAAGTTTAGGGTACTTCCCCGGCATTTGCTATTTATGAGGACTGAGAAAAACCTGGAAAAAATCTCAGTCAGGGAGAACGGTTCTGGCGGATTCGAACCCCAGACCTCCCGCTCACGAGTTCGCACCTTAGCGACCTGGGTCACGCATGGTGGTGCACTGCTAGAAAAATCTGTACTGTGTGAGTATTGTTAAAAAAAAATTAAATGTAACTATATTTATGAACTGGGGCCCTTGATATCTTCACACTCGCTAAAATAGAGAGAAATAAAAGAAAGTTTCGATTTACATTGTGTATTTCAGAGGATGATGTTCATTTGTTTCAATATAACAAAACTATATTAAAAACTATATTAACTATTTAACTATATTAAACTATTTAAAAACAATTACAATGTACTAAGCAAATATACTCAATCAACAATAAACAATCGAACAAAGTTTCATCTATTTTCATTGGCTTTGAAATTTAATTTAAATGTTACTGTAGTAAAAACATACAACGCTAACATTTTCTGAAGGCTATTACAGAGCGCTCTTACATACAAATATAATTCTCAAACACATATTAAATTAATATTTCACATTTTCTACCTTCAGGATAATGCTTTTGTTAAATATAAAACATATTCATTATTATAAATACAGTTTATATGCTGAATTAATTTGTCCTTTTATTCCAAAATAATATAGGGAAAAACGAAAGAGTGCTTTTTTAATTTCGGTTTTTAAGTATACCCCTACTCATAATGGTGCAATTTTACTAATTTTCGAAAATTATGTTACCTTTTTATTTAAATAGTACGTACCGAATTTTGTTGTCAAAAAACTAGTGTTCACTTATTTTCCGAATTCATTTATTTTTCCAAACTATTTGTCTTCAATGATTTAATGTTAAAGAGCGTCCTTAAATAAAAAAGTCAATGATTTAAATGGTACGTGCCGAGTTTTGTTGTGAAGAAACAAATATTGGTACTGCTAGAGCGATTTTTAAATTTTAGGTTTCAAGTAAATCCATCTCCTAATAGCTCGATGTCCCTGATATTCAGATGCTATTTTTCTAATTATATATACGGAGTTTCGTTGCGAAAAAATTAAACATTAATTAAGGCCGATAGAGCGACTTTTTAAATTTTCGGGTTTCAAGTAATGTTCTCTTCCTCCTAATTGTCCAATTTGACGCTTTTTGGAAACGATCTTTACTAACTTATTTCAATGGCATACATCGAGTTTTCTTTAATTTTTTTTTTAAAATGCGCCCGCTAGAGCGATTTTAAAATTCCATTTAACCCCCATTCATTTTTCAGGTTTACCTCCACTCCTAATACCCCGATTTTCATGATTTTCTAAGATTACTTTTATCTATTTATTTTTAAGAAATCTACTACATTTTGTTCACAAAAAATTTTGAATATTTTTTCCAAATCTCCGTCGGTCGTACATTCTAGGCATCTACAATGCCAAAAAAGTACAATATATATATATATATATATATATATATGGAGATGGAAATTTGGAAAAAGTATTCAAAAATATTTCCATGGGTGCAACCGCAATAGCTTACATTCCAGGAACATGATTATTAAAATTAATAATACCATATAGAAAGGCAAGCGGTAAATAAATATCTGGATACTTAAATTTTAATAAATATGTAAGAATTACTAAAATAAACACCATTATCTATCTACTTACTATAAAAATGTTGTAGAAATATTTCAAATTAATATTTATATAAACGTTTAATGTTCAAGTTTACATTCATATCATTTCTCTGTATATAAAACTAAATGTTCTGTAGGGGAAAGTAACAGAAGAACGTTTACCACTGCTTTCCTCGACTGCAGAAAACGAGTCTTAAAGTTTGCTTATGCACGCCAGCAATGACTGTTTAAACTTTTACGTGAATATTTACACTATAAAACTTTGTAGAGAGACTGTATACTTGAACTAATTAAAAAAATGCTTTGGCCATTTAGTTCCTCCACTGAGACACGAATATTAACACTCTACTTGCAGTGGCGGCTAGTTCTTTCGCTTCACAAAGCGCGACACACAAATCTCACATGGGGTGTTTGTAAAATTGGCTGGCATTACAATAGAAGTCATGTAACTTGACTTATGCATTGACAGTTCATTTCACCGCAAGGACGCAATCGATAGATCACATCTGTATGCATGTGTGTGTGTGTCAAATAACGTTTCTCGTTCGCTGTCCTTTTCCCACAGCAGGCGGCATCAAATATAAAAATATCCCAAAAAGAAGAGAAGTGTTGATCACATTCATTCGTCATCTTCTGCCCTTTGGCAAGCAAAGCTTCCTGCAGTCGATCATGCAATGCGTTTGTTTTATAACTGCAGAACATTTTAATTTCACTAAAACTTTGCGCAGGGAAACCTTAACGTGTTATACATCTCTGAATATAAAAATAATCCGTTTAATATGTAAGCGATCCCATTTGTATTTCTGTCCTCACTGCGCCAGTATGGGTGGGGCTGTTCTAGCGAGATAACTTATGGGACATGGTTTGGGCGTAAAGCCGAAAGTCCGGACTTCCATTAAACTATTGAGCCTTTGACAGAGACCGTCTATCTGCTTGTGCACTCAGTTGCCTCATTGTGATATAATATAATTGTTAAACACTGTCCTGAACCACCTTGTTTGCTCTAAAAAGTGCTTGGAACAAGTATTGTGTTAGGGGTTCTTATCTAAGATGTGAATTTTCCTCCGGCCGGTGGGTTCAAGGTGGTACCGTGGTGAACGTAAGTCCGCTAAGATTGTCGCATAAGTTAACTCACACATTTACTCATCAATATCAACCAAGAAGATGCTGGAACTGCCTTCCTTCATTTTTCATACATTTCTGGCATAGGCTTATGAAATTAACCATTACCCTCTGAGAAATGGAAGAAATCTCTTCACTTCAGTCCATCTAATGTGTGTGTGGATTTGTCTTGTGCACTTTTTCCTTTAACGCTCTCCCAGAAATAAATATCACAGGGCGTTAAATCGGGAGACCAAGGGGGGTCACATGTTACTGATGGCTCTATCGTCGAATATTTCATGAATGGCATCAAAGAAGACGTGGGCTCTATGTGCTTTTGCAGAAGAAAGTCGGGAACCTATGTTCCCTTACAGATAATTTACGGAAAAATGGTTGCAAAATATTATATTTACCAACACGCCACTGTTGACCTCTATTTGCCCTCACACATACTCCCCTGTCCTCCCGAATAATAATAATAATAATAATAATAATAATAATAATAATAAATAGCAGCCGCAAAGCGACAAATCTAGGCTGTAAGGAGGCCAGTTTATCGGGCATTAAGGCGGCAGAACAATCTTGAAATTTGAAATATCAGAAGCAATTGCAACACCAGAATATTTTAATTTGGTTAGAAGAGAAACCTTAGAATTAGATCAGCGTCCAGATAATATAAACAAAGTACAGAGGTTTTCAAATAAGTAAGATTTGGAATCAGTTACTGGTCAACAAACAACGTCTGCACTACAACTCTCCCAACACTCTTACCCCCTCCTACATTCAACGGTTCTGTACTTCTGCCTCTCCATCCACTTTCAGTCCACTGATGATGCTGGTCTTAGCGTTGGCGAAAGCTCTGGTTTTTACATTAATTTAAACCAACAACCACGACAAAGTAGCCCAATAGTGATCAATTTAAATAAGAATATCTCTCTTTTTTTCCCCGTTGGCTGCTTTTTAACATTTGGAGCTGTTTTTACCTCCATCCTCTATTTAAAAAGGCAATTAACAACGATTGTTCACCATCATAACAAAATTCTAGTTCTCTATAAGAACTGCCAATATTTCAGGAAAATATTACTTATCACAAGGGTCTTTCTAAGTGGTACCGCCAGCATGTGGTTAACCTTTCACTCTATGAATTTATTTATTTATTTAAGTCCATAAATAACAATAAGAGAGTTGCAATCCCAAAAGAACAAAATCTCGTGCTCGGGTACCAATTGAAACAATTGTGTTAAGTATACGTGTGCAAAACAATAAGCTAGGTATCATTAGATGGGGATATAAATTCATAAATTTGAGCAAAAGTTGAGCATTCATATCAGATTAGCAAAATTGTTATTTCTAGTTCACAGATATTTAACATATGGTTTAATGAGATTTCTACAAGATTAGATATAATTAACGGAAGCGTGGTGTGTGTGTGTGTGTGTGTGTGCGTGTGTGGTACAAACGTGTAGGAAATTATTTTAAAACTTTAATATAAAAAATAATAATTAGATATATGATGTAATCCTTTCTTTGAATTGAATTGAGTTCATACCACGATAAATTTTAACTAGCGCATTGTACATTGTAGGCCCAAAACATCTGCTATGTAAAGATCCTGCAGTAGTATAATATATGGATTCAGTAATTAGGAAATCATGATTGTTTCGGTATGTATGAAAATAGGTAAGCACAGAAAGTTTATATGTTTGCTCATTTGTTAGAACGTTAAACTCTGCGAAATTTTGATCCGTTACATAATTCATAGGTTTACGTAAAAAAACTTTAATAAAACCTGGTATTCCATACTGAAATACAGAGTAAATAACACGAAGTACATAACTAGTTAAGATATACCTAAGAATTTGTGTAGTGCTTTCCGCATTCTGTCACACGTGTAAGATATATGCATATCCCATCTTAAATTTCTGCCAATAATACCTAAGTATTTCACATAAACTGAAACAATCAGAGAAGGACACGTGCAGTTAATAACTACTTAATTTTTGTTCTGAGCTCTGAGATGTTATTCGTTTTAAGAACATTCAGAGTGAGCCGAGTTGCGTCTAGCCAATCTTTAATCACGTTAATGCCACTATTAGCATTTTATATGTTTCATATTAGTTAGTACCGCTAAAACTACAACTGTGCCGTCTGCTTAAGAGTATATACAGAGATTTCATTTGGATGCGTGGCCGGCTTAACGGGGATTTGCCTGCCCTGTTTCTAACCGTTTCTGTTCCCCTCTCCACTTTCGCCTCGGAGTCTTTGTGCAGTACAGGAGTTGAACGTTATGAGATCGCGTGTTTCAGTGTTATAATGTCAAAACGTCCGTATAGTTTAGCACACAGAACCTTCATGTATGATTCCTGTGTGACAACAAACTTAGAGAAGTGAGATTGCGATTTATAGACAGATTCCCTGCTATTCGTCCGCCTCAGAGAATCTATTCGTAATCTTGCGAATAGATTTAGAGAAATGGGATCTGTTCTTGATAAGAAACCGAAAGTAAAGCGCCGTGTTCTTACAGAGCAAAAACTGGATGACATCGGAGAAGAGTTAGAACGAAGTCCAAAGAAATCTCTGAGAAAGCCTGTACAGGAATCAAGAATTTCGTAAACCTCGGCCTGGAATGCCACTAAACTTTTAAAATTAAAACCCTGTAAGATAATCGTAGTTCAGGAATTGCAACCACGCGATAATGTGAGCAGAGTTGATTTGTGCAGTTGGGTGTTTGTTAATATTTGCTCTATACGGACGAAGCATGGGTCAAATAGAGACATAATGCAATAGAAATTGGAGTGCAGAGAAACCCGACCTTGTACATGAAATGCCATTGTAGGGCCAAATAATTAATGTCTCGTGTGCTGTAGAAATCTATGCGCCCCATCAAGTCGGCCACGCGTCCAAATGAGGGCTCTGTAGATTCAGAAAACATTTTAGTATTAATTTTGAGCATATTATATATATTAAAAATATAATGGTTCCTAAAATCGTTCCTTGTGCTGCACCTACATTAACGTTTTTACTGCACTTATATGTAATTCTTATTGACTAGGCCTTGTTACTCAAGTAGGATGTGAACAAGTTTAAAGCTATTCCTCGAATGCCATGTTTATCCAATATAATTCCACTTATCAAAACCTTTTGTAGACCTGAAAAATTTCCAAGACATGTACGCCCTGCATCTAATTGCTCAATTATTTTTAGGTAAAATTCATAATTGTATCTTATGTAAAGATATTGTTTCTAAAACTAGCCTGGGAGTTCTTTTCTTTTTGAAAAAAAAGAACTAAAACAATTTTTATACATTTTTCAAATAGTTTAGAAAAACTCGATAACAGAGAGATTAGTCTGTAGTTACTGAGATTCCCTCTATCACCAGATAATAAGTATCATATTTTTTTCTAATTTGAACAAGTGCTGTTTTTGTAATAAACCCTCGAAATACGCGGGCTATCTCCCTGTGGAAAGAAGTAAACTTGCGGATGAGCATTATCGTGCAACAATAAACAACAGACGGTGCATATGCGTTCAACATCAGGTTTGCATAAGAAGTTCTTTGATATCAAGAAAGAAGTGGTCTGAAAATGGATTTTCCAATATCCATATCTGTACCGTGATGATAAATGTTTGTCATCCCCAAAGTTTATAAATAAAATGCTTACTTTCCCTAGTAGATCAGTGCTGCTATAAATTGCTTCTCTTAGAGAAAAGTATTCATTAGCTGTAATCACCGCCTTGGAAGGAACTATCAATACCTCCAAGTTATCTAACAGAGAATTTTGGTGCATATTTCGGATGTTATTCTCCATTTGCGACAGTCTCAATGAAGACGTAAGATACGCTCTTTACGTTATCTTTCAAGTTGTAAGGTAAAATTCTCTCTATTGAGATTGTGCATAATGTTAAGACACAATTGGGAGACATTGGCTTTGAAAGGTGCCACAAGATAAACTGTACAATTAGACTTAGAGAGAAAGATAAAAGAAGAGAAATAAATGTCCCTATGGTTCTACCAACGGTACTCTAGGGAGGTATTACACTCCACACAATAAAACTTCATTATATTGCATCCTTACGTGGCGTGCTGCACAGTGAAAATAGAGATTTACAGGGGTCAACACATTTACTTTGATCGAACAGAAACTAATTCGGTTCGGTGGTTTCCATGCTCAAGGACTAGTCCATTTGACCACTACCAGCGTCTAGAGTTACATTTCTGGTGTTAGAGCGCCAAGAAACTTCGTTAATCGTCACAAAAATGCCTTATAGCATTTTTTTGTCTTTAAAATACCAAAAGTGAATTTAATATATTTTTAAAAATATTTTTTGAAATAGATTTCAATATATTTTTTCCTGCTTCCATAGAGACTTTGTTCAATCAGTCAAAGTGATTAGAAAAGTATTAGGGCTGTTGAATATTTTTTTGATAACATACCTTTGCTCATACTCTTAATTTTAATGTGTTTAAAAGTAATCCCCGTTGGATGTATTGCATATATTTCAGCCTTTCTACCAGTCTTCAAAGAGTGTTGAAAAACATTTTTGACAAATTCTTCAGAACCCCCTACGCACTGATTCTGATGATAGATAATGCCTCCCATGAACTTATTTCTTCAATATGGACAAAAGGAAAAAGTCACACTGGCCATAAAGAAGGCGAAAGACACATTTCACACATTTTTGTGATATAAACAATTTTTGCAATGTGCGGCCGTGCATTATCGTGGTGCAGCATCTCAGCTTGTTGCACGGAAATGTGGCCTTTTGCAAGTGTGTGATATGGCCTTGCAGATTTTTCAAGACATTTTCGTATTATTGCCTCAAAAAAGGACATGACCATAACTTTCTCAGCAGAACCAATCACTTTTAGTTTTCTTGATGTAGGTGATTTCAGAGAGCTTTGCTGTTTGCTCTCAGGATTGAAACGATGCAAGTTTCCTCAGCAGTGACCTTTGAAAGAAACTTTGCATCTTTCTGTAAAATCATCTTTAACATCAACCTGCACGCAAACCTCAACAATCTTGGAACCCACCGTGCACAAACACGTCTCATGTGCATTTTTTCACTTATCAACGTGTGAGGGGCATCCAGTAACTTTTTCAGAATTTCTGAAATGTTATTAATGTTACTCAATAATCCTCTCTCACAATGACAACAGCGGTGTTAATGTTTTCTTTCTTAAAGAATCGGTCCTGGTGATGTAGTAAATACCATACTTGCCTCGTAAACCAAAGATCGCGGGTTCAATCCCGGCGATATATTTCTTCTGGCGTAAAAATCCTAAGTAAGACTTCCTTCAGAAGGGAAGTAAAACCGTGGGTCCTGTCGTGCATTTACGGTAGAAAAATAACCTCAAGCCTGAAAGAAGAGGTCTCTGAGCAAAATTTGTCGACCGTTTCACGCCCTGAATTGAATGGGATAACCTGAGATGTTACAGAGCGTCCGTAAATAAAAAAAAACAACAACAATTTCTTTAAAGCACAAACTGGAGCTCAGAGTGCACACACCTGTGAAATTGACTGCCTCGGGTCTTTAAATGTTCCAAACCATCTGTGCACCGCCACGGGTGGCCGAAGTCGTTAAGGCAAGGGCTCGTGAGCGGGAGGTCTGGGGTTCGAATTCCGCCAGAACCGTCCTCCCAAACTGAGGTTTTTTATAGGTTTTCCTCAGTCTTCATAGCTGGTAAATTCCGGGGAGATACCCTAAACTTAGGCCTGGAACGTTTCCTTCCTTAAAAAATAAAAAAAAAATCCTTTCCCAATATATCATTTCATTTCATGTATCATCAGTGTTCCCCGCCTGCGGTGCCTCAGTAGTAAAAACAGGCGTTAAACACCATTCAAAAAAATTAGAGCTGTGCTGCAGGAAATAACAAACTTTCCATAGGCTCTTGTAACATTCCATAGGCCTCAGTTGAAGATTTTTGGAGAATTAAACTGAATTTCAGAGCAGTCTCTCAGTTCCCAATTTGCTTATCTCTCATAGGCGGAAAACGAAAGTGAAAATAATGTAACTATTACCTCGTATAATTAAACTAATAAAAATTGTAAAGTTAAAGTTTAGCGCGGGTAAATGTTGTCTGTAAAATGTATGATCGTTTGCATAACCTGTCTGTATACAGGAGTTTGCCACATCTGCCTTAAGAATAAAACATTAAATTCTATATGCAGCACATGTGAGCTCATTTTCCTTTTCGTACCAGTGCAAAATTATGATAAGAGTTAACGGCCTTTACACGTGATTTTAATATCTCGAAGATGTTTTCATGCATACAGGGGAGGTACTTTCACTGTCGCGATTGCCATTTGGTCACGGGATCAAAGAGGTGCCTACCAGTTTCAGCATTGTCACATACCGTGTTGTTGTTGTTGATTTGTTTTTTTACGGACGCCCTTTAACATCTCAGGACATCAATTCAGGATGTGAAACGGCCGATAAATTTTGCTCAGAGGCCTCTTCTTTCAGGCTGGAGGTTCTTTTTCTTTTAAATGTACGACATAGGATTTTACGCCCTAAAACTCCATCGATCCTGGCCGAGATTGAACCCACGATCTTGGGTTTACATATCGTGTCAAAATTGCATTTTCATCCATCTCAAATGCTGAACAATCTTTCACTTTCACTTCTGATCAGCTTAAAGACTGGGGCGAAACCTTCAGCACTGTCAAAATATACACAACAATGTCTCGAGCCCGCCCATGACAAATGTCAAGTATTATTTAAATGTGCCCTAAGGAATGTTTCGATTGTGGGGATGGTAACCTAACTCTCGCTTTCAGGGAACTACCTGCCCCTACAGTTTCCTTTGGCGACATGCCCTTCAGAAACAGGGTATTCAATCACCGCCCGATGTTTGATTGATCACAACCGCTGTAGGTCGGGGACAATGGGAAACATCTGTCGCTGCGGCATCCAAAGTCATGACCTCTCTTTACAGTAATTTCCTAATATGCGTTTAATGATTTACTAATATATTTAAAAGTATTTAAGACTATCGTTGATACAATTACACAGAGAACTTCCTCAGAAAACTGAACCATATTTCCATATCCCCAGGTGGAGTTATTCAGTATCACATGCCAGAAGACACGTCAAGTCCGGATCTAAGCGATTCTTCTTATGACGGTATTCGGGAAGATGGTGTCCTGTTTGGAGGTCTGGGGCGCCTCGTGGATGGCGAGGTGGGAGCTGACAACTTCAAGCTTGACATAGGATATGGAAAAGGTAAGAAAATCACCTCCATAGATACAATTCAATAACTCTTAGCAATAACGGCATTATATATTTTTGAAAAACTTTCCTTATATACAGAAACGTTTATGAAATGCGAGTTCTTTTTTCAAAAATAGGTCATTATAAAGAGCGGAGAGTTCCCGGCAGACAAACTGTTGCTTCATTTATAACTGCAGTGATAAACAACAGCGTTACATCTCACATTAAAGTTCAAGCGAAGGACTGAATTCGGAAACTTATCCTTGCAATCCTTCAAAAGTACTCTCCATCTCTCTCACACACACACACATTTGTAGACGGTGCAACCATTTGTCAAAAGTACTACGATATTCGCACTGAGATATTGTACATAGAACTGAATTTATAGCTTGAGCAAGGTCCTGTACTCGTTTTAAAGATTTTCCAACAATGCAAGATTTCACTCGAGGAAACAACCAGAAGTAGCGCGTTACAAGATCTGGGCTATGTGGTGATGGTCAAAGAACTGAACTTTGACAGTTTCCTCAAATTTGAGGCTGATCTGTGAGGAGACGCATTGTCGTGCAAAAGCACCAGCCTTGAAGTTCCTGTCTTTGGACGCCGCCGCCTCAGCTCTTCAAATAAAGGATGCAAAATATAAATATCATAGTATTCTCCATTCATTGTCATTTCTTCTGGCTTACAGTCAACCACTAATGGTCCTTCATAGTTGAAGAAAACAGAGAACATTCGCTTCCTAGAACGAAAATCTTGTCAAGAACAAATAACCGGTCTTGTGTCATTCTCATTTACCCACACGCAGTTCTGAGCTTTATTTGGGGTGATATAGTAACAATTAACTTTCATCATCTTGTATATGTCTGTTAAACGTTTAGTATCATTTGGTGAAAACATGCTCAGAAGTTTCCTTGCACATTCCTTTCTCCTCTTCATTGGTTAAGGAATATGGAACACATTTTGCACAGATTTTTCGCAGCTTTAAATGTTTATGGAGTGCACTGCCAATGCTGCCGACACTGATATCCACTTGCATACTTAACATTTCCCAGTATGTCGATTTTCCTCCACCAAGTTTCTCATTCTTTGAATTGTTCTCTCGTTCACAGCTTCCCGATGCCGGCCGAGCGCGGGTTCTGTTTCAAAGTCTCTCGCCCTTCTTCAAATGATCGGATTCATCTTGTAGTGTTATCAAATGAACACACTTGATCACCATGATCAGTTACCAAGTCCTCTTTCGCTCTTTCACCTGCTTATAGCGAGTGATAATGTAGAGTGTAAAGTTTTCTTTAGAAATATTCATGATTTTTCACCAGCTATTGACACACGGCTGAACTCAACAGACTGTACGACAGTGACTATGCAAGTTTAAACTTGCACTTATTAATACTTTGATAGCTTAATAAGGTTCATTGTTGCCAACAGCATTATTTACTTTTTTGTAGGCATTAGATAGAATAAAGGTAAAATTGTTTGAATATCCTTCGTAAATCGATACCTGCAATTCCCCACGTTAGAGATGATGAAAGGGTCCAAATAACGACCCAGCTCAGTGCGAATATCACGTGAGTAGCATTCGTCAGGTCAACACCTGACACACTGTTTCAATATGAATATCGCGTCACTTGAAAAGGGCCATTTGCTTCGCTTTCCCTTGTCAGTGAGATAAATCGCCGAATACCCTTAAGGCTTATAGGAGGTGATTTAGGTCGTAAGCTTCCGGCCGCCGAACTCAAGGTGCAAAAAAAAAAAAAAAAAAAAAAAAAAAAAAAAAAAAAAAAAAAAAAAAAAAAGAGGAATTCCTACAGACTGCCTCAGAAGTGTATTACCTATGTTCAATCTCAACTGCAGTATGGTGTGTTTATCACGCCTATAGTTTCGGTTGCATTTCTTTAGGAAGTGCGTGTAACACTTTCTACTGCAGATATACGTCACAACAAAAATATTTATTTGTGTGAAAAACAATTGTACAAGCTCTGTAGGGGAGAATTTCGTGTTAAATTTCCAGGTGTACCATCTACATGGGAAGTGCACGTCTCAGATTGTTGGACAAAGTTCGGACCCGAGGAGTTTTCATTGACAAGAAGCCAGCCGGGACCAAAAACCCGGGCTTGATGAAATGGTTTATCAATTGACTAAAAAGTACCTTTCATGTTCTAACAAATTTAAATTACTTTTCAAATTGTTAATTATAAATAGCAGAATTTTATTTTTCCTAGATATATTTTGAGCTAAGTTCGATAGGAAACACCGAAGTATTTTCGGATTTTCGAACTGAGTGCATCGTTTTTCAGAAGCAGCAGCTTTTTTCACTCTGGAGGTATGACAAAATAAATTTGTTTCCTGGTGTAACTGAACGTAATTCTATTTTAATAAGGATTTATACAGCACTATATTCATACCACACTTTTGAAATGATAACACTGGAGTAAATTTTTTCTAGGTAAACAAATAGATGAAGTGGATATCGTAAAACTATCTATTTCTAATTTTTTTTTTTCAGTAATGATCTTTCCTGTTCTTGAATAGGCAGATACGAAGCAGAACTCAACGAAACTTGGGTTTGGGTGAAATTGGATAGGGTGAAGACCAGTTTTGTGAAAGGTATTTTAAGAGTGGAGAGCGACACATCAAATTGCGGAATCGTTAGGGGAGTTGGTGCCTATAGCGATTACGAAGATCAGACAATAATTAGGGCGATCTGCTACCGGACACCTGGGTTTCAAAATTATGAACGGGTCTGTAAAATACAGGAATGGGTAACGTTTGGATCGCAGGTTGGGGAAACCGGAAGGGGTTTGTAGGGAAATTAAGAAACGCTTGAGAAACACTAACAGGTTACTGACTATTTCTGAGTGTGCAGAAAACAGTTCGCTGGATATATATAATCAAAGCTGAATATCGGTTGAGGGATGGAGCGTTACATCCAAACAGGGGCCAGACTGTATAATCGGGGTTTAGATTAGTCGTACACAGAGAGTACAGAAAAAGAATCTTGGGAGCATATTCTGGCGTACTGAAGAATGCAGAAAGTTCATTTATTAACAGGAAAATAGAGCAGTGGCAGTGCTGGACTTTGATTATAGATAGGAAGGAGGAGGAGGGCGTAAGTAAATTTTTAAACAAAGTGAGACAACTCAGGTCGAAAGAGACAGACACCCGTGAAGGAGGTAGAGGGAACATGAGTCACTATATTTTTGGAATTGTTTGTACATACATGTGTGGGAATGTAAGTAATTTACTTTTGTTACCTTTTCTTGTCTGTTTATTTTATTTGTGTATTTAAAATGTTTACTATATGTTTTTTCTTTTTCCATTTATTTATTTCATCATATATCCTATATACTGCTTGTCTCTTAAGAGTTAGATATTGGTTTGTGTAATTTCAAGTATTTCCTAGTGTGCTGTAAAGCACGTATGATCCCAGGGCCCGTGCAACATGCATGACTTAAATTTGTAACAAATATACTTTGTAAATATACTTCTTTTTCTGTTCAGTTTTTGTATATAAACAATTAAACAAGTAAATTTTATGAAATCTCGTGATTTCCAACTAAAATAACTTTTGTCGTTTATATATTTAACTTCCTTCATCTAAATTTTTAACATAACATATTAAAACAACTATAGACCTGAGCCAATAAGCACCAGGGAAACACCCTTCACAGTTTTTAGTCTCTTGTTCCACATCTTGCCGAAAGGAGAAGGAAGAGCTGGGAAGACATATGTGTGGTACTAAAGTACATGAACAAGAGATGTTTCTTTATGTGACCATGTTTCGCAGTCAACTGCTGCCGTGATGTGAAACAAGCACACAATAAAAACATAAAGGGTTATAAAGAAGACTTGCAAATGGGATTTACTGCTGCGTAAGGTTGCCGCACCTGACCACAAGTGTGCATAAAACATGCCGCATGGGAGGGCGCACAAAATATATGCAGATAGTGCACGAGGGCTGGCGATAACGTTTGTTGGGCAAAATATGGAAACATCACGTCTTCATTGCTCTCAAGAGCTTGCGTACTCCAGACAAGATTTCTGTCTACCTGCAACTTACTGATGGCCTACAATGTTTCTTGTAGTGCTGTTTACTATCACTATTGTAATTATACAAAAATAAAATAGTTCTTTTATAAACGAAGATAAAAACATTTTGATTTAATTTACTTCATATATTTCGCCAGCAGGATGCTTTTTCAGTGACATACGAGGGGCATTCAAAAAGTTTTGCAACCACCCTATTCATTGTAGGACAATAATGTCTACAAAAATGTACCTAACACAGCTGGCAACAATGAACCTTAAGCTATCAAAATATACATTAGTGCAAGTTCAAACTTAGATGGTCATTGGCGTACAGTGTCTTGAGTTCAGCCCTGTGTCAATAGCTGGTGAAAAATCTTGAATAATTCTACAAAAAAACTCTACATTCTACATTTTCACACGCTATAAGCTGGTGAAAGAGATAAAAACATCCACGAGGACTCTGTAGCTGTTCATGGTGATCAAGTGTGTTCATTTCATACCATTACATGATGGATTCGATCATGTGAAGGGCGAGAGACTGTAAGACAACCCTCGCTCTGGCCGGCCTCGGGAAGCTGTGAACAACACAACAATATAAAAAGTGAGGAACTTGATGGGGGGGGGGGGAATCGACATATTACTGTTGAAATACTAAGAATGGAAGTTGGTATCAGTGTTGGCAGCATTGACAGTTTACTCCATGAACATTTAAAGCTGCGAAACATCTGTGCAAAATGTGTTCCATATTCCCTAACCAAAGGGGAGAAGAGGAGAAAGGAATGTACAAGGAAACTGCTGAGCATGTTTCCACCAAATGATTCTAAACGTTTGACAGATATAAAGAAGGGGATGAAAGTTGGTTTTATTTCTATATCACCCCAAAGTAAGCTCAGAACTGCGTCCTGGAAGCGAATGTTCACTGTTTTCTTCAACTATGAAGGATCATTAGTGGTTATCTGTATGTCAGAAGGAATAACAATCAATGGAGAATACTATGTCACATTTTGGATTCTTTATTTGAAGAGCTGAGGCGGCGGCGTCCAAAGACAGGAATTTCAAGGCTGTTGCTTTTGCACGATAATGCATTACCTCATAGAACAATAGAAAATTTAAGAAAATTGGAAATCACCAGTTGTTTGATCATCCACCTTACAGCCCTGATCCTGCACTGTGCGACTTCTGGTTGTTTCCTCGAGTGAAATCTTGTATTGCTGGAAAATCTTTTAAAGGAGTACGGGACCTGGCTCAAGCTATAAATTCAGCTCTGTTGACAATGTTGATAAGTTTTTGAACTCAGTCCTTAGCATTAACTTTAAGATGGCACTTGCGAAACATTTTTGAGTGCCCCTCGTACCAACCCTTTCAAGTTAACTTACAACGTTATTTAATGTCCAGTATTAAAAAAACTTTGTAGACATAAATTTGAGAAAAATGTACATACAATTAAGTGGGGTTGAAAAAGTCCGGTAATATTAATTTATTTTCTTCGTTAAGTAAACGTGGACAATTTCAGAGATGAACAAAGTTATTTTGTTGTTAGAAAGATCTAAGTAAAAATGCGCGAGGCTGTTTGTACTAAGTATTGAATTTTCGATGGATTAGACGGAGTAGACAGCACGGAACAACAAAATGGGGGGGGGTTCGAATCTTGAAACAGTCAGAATTTGCTGCAACACAACTCTAAAGAAATCCCCGTAGTAAAACAAAACGTGCACTGAGATTGCACGCACTAATGAAACAAAATGTAGTTTGCAAAACTCAGTAACTAAGTTAAATCCCGGAGACACATACATATGAACCAAATTGACCTCGTTTACTACGTGAGTAATTTCATTTTCTGCAGACTGCGCCCCAAGTGTTTCTCTCACAGCGATAATAATTCACTTACTGTGTCATGAATAATTTCTGCGCACATTCCGTCACTCTTCGTCTGATGCAAACAGATTTTCTGACACCAATAAACTGCTTTGCTTAACTTCGGCGGCCGATATGAGCTCCACTGCAGCAGACTAAACACAAATGCTTCTTAATCGAGAAAGACTTTCCTAAAAGACTAAACACTTCTCAGAACTAAAGTTCAGTTGCTCCCAAAAGCACAATAGTTTCATGAGCCATGCTTAAAATGCAATACGTTAACTTATTTTAATACTAATAAAGCGCAAGTTGTGGTCATAGCGTGATTAGATATAACAGGGCGTATTCATAAATCTGGCAAATTTCAACGAAATGACAAAAGAGGTATGATAGTTGGTAAGAGTGGTTTTTGTAACGGTTTTGTTCAAATTTTCCAACAGATGCAAGTAGACTACGACCCAGATTCAACTGAAGAAAGTTTATGGAGACTCTGCGCCAGCGCTTAGAACTATTTATTACTGAATAAATGAATTTAAACGTGATCGTACGAGCACCGCAGAGGCTAGACGTTTCAGATGCCCGATTGAAGTTTCTTCTGTACAAATGGAGCATAAAATACATGGTATCGTGATAGAAGACCGTAGCGTTGAGATTCGTAAGATTGCTTAGATGACAGGAATCTCACTGAACGGGTACATAATATCCTGCATGAACAAGCTGAGTAGACCGTTTGTTGTCTCCAGACCAAAAACCTCGAAGAAGAACATTTCAAAATCGGGTTTGGGAAAGTTGCAACATAATGGGAATGACTTCTGGCGTCGTTCGTGACTGTAGACGAAACTTGGATCCGCCACTAGCTGCACTCCGGAGACAAAGAGGCAGTAAACGATGAACTTGCGATGCTGAAAGTGTACCGTAAAATTGTAGGCGGGAAAAGTGATGGAACTCATCATGATTCGGAAAAGGGCAGAACCGCTCACATTGGGCCATTGCGATGGTAAAAGTGCACGAACACGAGTGAGAAAGTTTCCAATTCACCTAATTCCCCACTAAATTTGGCCCCATGTGAGTTTTTCCTCTTTCCTAACCTCAAAAATTGACTTATGGGGAAGAAATGTTCGTCAAATGAAGAGGTTATCTGTTCTGTAACAGAGTATTATGCAAGTTCGAAAAAATGTTGTTCTGAGGGAGGGAATAAAAAAATTGGAATCTAGCTGGATCAACGGAGATTATGTTAACAAAATAAACTGTTGTTGTTTTTTCTTTTAAAGAGATCAATACGCGCTTATAAGATTAGATTTAATACTTTACACAACTGAAGAAACTGATGTGCTAACTGCTTCTGGACGATTACTGAAATCAACTGGGCTTGCGACTGGTTAAAGAGAAAAGGTTTATTCTAAGTTCATATCATTTGAAAAGGTACAAAGCCCTCTAACTTCCATTACCAATTCAGAGTATCAAGGTCATCCAACAAATCGTTGAAAGAGTGATTTCATTAATTAACAAGAAAATGGCATTACTAAATAATACAGCCAATAATAGTAAAACTATATTTTTATACGAGTTGAGTTGTTGTTGTTATTATCATAATTAGCAAGGCAATTCACCTAATTATATAAATTGTTCCATTGATTACATTTTAACTCCTTGTTTCCACTGCACTCCAAGAACGAACTGGATTTCTCCACAAGCAAGCACAAATCTTCCAAATTACTGAACACCTTAAAACGAATCGACATCGACGGAATAGCTTCATATTTATCATCGTCTATTTTAATGAAAAGAACAGTCTTCCTTGGCAATAATTATAAACAGGTACCTGTCTTTCCTTAACCTCGCTTACAAACGAGTCAAGATATGTTATAAAAGTGAGCTTCCGAATCTTTCCTTTCATTGCTAAACCCCCTGTCACAAATAATGGCATATTAGGGAAATTGCACCGGGAAAATGTCCTCTCTAACCACAAATGTCGGTAAGAAAGGATTAATACACACCATAGTTTTATCATTAACTTCAAAATTTGCACAATGTGTACTCTACTTTAATGACTGCCCTTTAGACATTTAAATGTGGTAGTATGCGATACGCTGCTATAATTAGAGGTACAAATGGGCACACAATAAGAGCAACCCATGCTGTATTAAATACTTTCTATTACACAAGTTCCTGGTGTAATTTCATAAAATTTAATAGAAACAAAAACTAATACGCTTACTACAAAACACAAACACACACACACACACACTGGTAAAATATGTAAGATAAAAAAAAGCATAAACTATGCAATTATAACAAAGTTGACAAAAGCAAAAAGCGATTATTTCAAATGAATTTAGAGTTTAAAATATAGCGTAATATACTGACCTATGTTGCAGGCAGTGGCTGGGTTGCGTGGAGAAACGATTCATTCCCGAGTCATTACGTCGAGATGGTGTTCGAATTTGATCAGGTTCGAAACTTCAGCGCAGTCCACATCTTTACCAACAACTTCTTCACTAAAAATGTGCAAGTAAGAGAGGAGTATTATTTTTCTATATTTTTGCTTCTAAACCTTGCTAAGTTTAGAAGACTTTCTGCTAGTAGGCAGCTATTTTTTCCTTACTAGGAACAAATTTTATAAGCAATGTGCATGTGCAGGTGTTCGCGAAAGCCAAGCTGTTGTTCAGCGTGGGAGGTCAGTACTACAACGGCCGGCCCCTGGTCTATACCTACATGCCCGACACTGTGCTCGAAAACGCCCGAAACGTGTCTATCAACCTGCACGGCCGCATCGGCCGATTCGTCAAGCTACAACTTTATTTCGCCGCCAGATGGATCATGGTCAGCGAAGTTGTGTTCGACTCGGGTATGTATATTCGCTATTAACGTCCTATGCCAGCCGTGTAACTGAATTAATGGGTTCAGATGTTTGAACCAGAGACATCCTGGTGCTGAACACATGACCTTTAGGTAAGCTAAATGTAATGTTTAAAGTTATCCCATTATTTTAATTAGAATTATGTAATGAGCGATATCTCGAAGCCTACTTCACATTTCTACAGAGTACTACATTTGTGTTGATTGTCTTCCCTAGATCATTATCTAGGTATGCTTACTTATAGTGTTATGTAAATATAATTAATGAATTCAGTAGAGTCTTTCTGTGTTTTAACCGAACTAGATAGATATAGATAACGGTGTTTATTTTACAAACTATATATGTACATTAACTTTTACATTATATCTATCGCATGGGTCCAGAGACAGTACATGCTACTATTTTACACTGGCAAATAACAAATCTCTATGCCGACAATATTTGTATAAAAATATTAACCCACAAATGATTATATTACATGAAAATATTAATATACCAGTGTTAACTCTCATATAATAAGAAAACATCTCTCTATTTCATACATCTGTCATCACAATTACATATTGTTTAAAAACACACATGGCTTCTTATTAGGCGCACTTTACTTAACACAGCTTTGACCAATTTCTTCCTATTCAAGCAAGCCCCAGCATGCTAACCTGTCCCTATTCGAGTACGTAAACTTGGCTCCAAAGTTCACCCGCCAATGTTACCGCCTGTTTCATTGGTAATTTTTTGCACCCCCAGTCTAAACCAAGTTATACCTGATCGATTCTTAAAATTCAAGTTATGTATGTATAATTCCTTCCCCAGTTTATTTTTAGATTATTACTAAGTTCCAATTATGTTTTTTCTCTGGATGCTGTTTCTGTGTCCAGTCTGTTGACAACAATCAGCTTTTTAACTTTACTCCACATTACTTCTGTTCCTTACTCCCTCCCTCCATGTCCATTCCATTCCAATTCTTTCTAATTCCCTCTTTAATCCTTCTACCCCGTAACCTGGTACCGGTTTCTCGCTTGATGAAAGCAGCAAATTGCCCTCAATGAAGCTTGTTCTTCCTTTAATATTCGTAACCAACATTTAACATCCAGAGTTTTACAATGAAGCGCCCATATTCCCTTAAAACACCACAATCGTTGCAACCCTTCCCAAGCCGAGGAACCGTTTTAAGATATCATTCTGAGTTTTATCTAACAGTTCCATTTTACTGCAACCCATATCTCACATCAATAATGGTATCATGGCCTCCATAATGCTCACTGGAGTATCCGGTATGCGCAACAGTAAGTAGAACTTCTGTCATACACCCCCCGACTTTATACAGTGCAGTAGCTATGCGTCATTCATTCCGACTGTTACACCCAAAGTTGGTTCTATTACCTGATACTTCCATCAATTTCCGTTGGAACCGACAAGAGTAAACAAAGCTTGTTTAAAACTTCCTGGTGCTGAACATACGGACTTTAGATTAGTTAATCGTAATAATTAAAGTGACCCGATTATTTTAATTATAATTAATTAATGAGCGATATCTCGGAGCCTACTTCACCTCTCATTATATCTGTATCGCTTATCATTATGAAGTACAGAAATATACGAGGTGCTTCAAGTTCTAAGTTCTTCAATTATTTCCCCCTAATATTGGAAGTAGGTAGAAACATGCAGTTTAGCTTAAAATGTGTTGGTCTCTTTATAAATGCGTGACTAAAATGGCAGCCCTATATGGTGCACAGAGCCCTGGTGGCTAAAGTTAGAGTGAGGGGTGTTCTTATGCTTAAAAGAATTACAAGAACAGGAGTAATTATTCGTTTTCTGCACTTGCGTGGTGTGACACACATTGAAATTCATCGTCAGTTGAGTGAAACATGTGTTGATAGTTTTATGAATGTGAACGACAGTTCAGAAAAGTGCTGTGATAACGAACCGAAACAACTGCGGCCGCGCACCAGCTGGTCAGACATTATGCTTATGCGAGTGAGAAAGTTGTTTAAATGTGGAAAATATCGCCTCCAAAGTTGGCATTTCCGTGGGATGTGCACACAATCCTGCATGAAGGCCTGAAAATGCAGAAAGTGTCCTCCAGGGGGGCGGAACGTGACGCTGGAGTTTCTTCGTGAAAACAACTTTGAAGTCATTTCTCATGCCCCCTACTCACCTGACCTGGCTCCTAGCAATTTTTTGGCCTTACCCAACAATAAAAAACACTCTCCGTGGTCGCACATTCTCCAGTCGGGCCGCTATTGCAACTGCAAATTTTCAGTGGGCAGAAGAAACGCTCGCAGCAGAAATGGAATTATGACGTCGACGTTGTAAACAAATTATACGTCAGAAGGAGATTACATGAAGAAGTGACAGAAGTTTCACATTTTTGGTGCAAATAGTTTGTGGGAGAAAAAATCAGAGGATGAACTTGAACGTCCGTCGTACTTAGAGTGTTATGTAAACTCTTTATTTACAATTAAGGAAATGTGCAGGAGTCTTGCAAGGTGACGAAGTTGTAGCTCACAACAGACAAAAAGAAAGTAGCGGGTACAAAATGAGAAACGTAGAAAATGGTCGGAGAGTACCGCACCGTGAACATTGTAAAGAATCTGAACTTTACTTTTTTCTCTCTCTCTTCCCTCTCTTTTTCTCCGCGCAGGCCCATGGAAAGGGTTAAAATCTCCCAAGGGGGTAATATTAAGTTATCACCGTCCCTTTTTCCCATACCTCGCATCCTTTTCGCTTTTCTCAGCATCTGTTTCCAAAGCTTAGTCCAAACCTTAATCCTGTATTTAACTACAAAACTTGTTTCGACAGTGGCGGCCGCTTCTCGCATCTGAGAGTGCCACTGAGTGTTGAAAGGTGTGTCGTTTGCGTTATTACTGTAGGTAGGTTACCTTATCTTACCCTACATGTAAAAACGAGATCATTATGAAATGTGATTACAATAAAGGAAATTATAGACTCAAAATGATATCTGAATACATAAGAGTGGTGGCAAAAGGTTTGGAAAAGTATTTAATGTTCAAAAAATGATTGGAATTATAATAATTCATATATAGTGTTTAAAATTAAAATATTAAAAAATTTAGGTGTTGCGTTTTTTTTTCCCCTTATTTTCAATTGTTTTCTCCCTTTATCAAACTCTACAAAAGTGTCGGCAATGGTATCTTATTTTCGATCGAGTTAAATTCAAAGTGGGCGAAGTCCCTTTACATTTGATTATACGTTGTTTTACAGATACACTGTTTCACGATATAACAAGTGGCATAGCAATAATTCAGGACTTTTACATATTTTTCCGAATCATTTCCGAATTCGACCATATGTAATAGAACTTGCATAATCTAGCTGATATATGCACTAGAACTTTTATACTGAAAATTGAATGCTCTTTCCATTTCCAGAGAATAAAACACATCTTTCCAATTAAAAGCCCCAATTTGACCTTGAAATGACATTACAATGGCGAGTTAAGGCCGCTATTTTATTTTCCGCTAAGAGCACTTCAAATTTCGTCTAAAGCATTTGTTGATTTTCCTGTTGTTTCGGAGTAAAATGACCGCGAAACATAGGCTCAATCCTTATGACGATATATTTAAAAAAGTAATTAACAAGTATGCATATTGAATAATTCTGTTTCATTATGAAATCTTTCCATACTTCATAGTCATTTATGTCTCACTTTTCCTAAAAGCTTCCCACTTAAAAATTTACAACCTCTCATATCCGTAGGTAACATGTCACTTGGTAAAAGAAACTATTTTCACCATACATTGGATGTTTTGGCGAATTGCGGGTGTATACATGAAACGATTTTTGAAATTTTTCTTCAAATCTCTATCGATCCTACTTACTAGGCTCCAAAAATGACGTGGCTTTAAAATTTGCTTAAAATTTTATTATAGTAAAAACAAGTAATGTAAACGTTTTCTGAAGGTTATTACAGAAGGCTCTTACATACAAATATAATTCTCAAACACATATTACATTAATATTTCACATTTTCTATATTCACGACGATACTTTTGTTAAATATAAAACATTTGTAACGTTATAAATACAGTTTATATGATGAATTAATTTTCCCTTTTATTTTAAAACAATAGAGCGCAAATTAAACGCACGAGCGCTTTTTAAATTTCGGTTTTCCTAATGGTCCAATTTCCCTGATTTTCATAAAAAAAAGTATTGTTGTAATTAAATGATATATATCGAGCTTTGTTGCCAAAAAACCAATGCTGATGTGCTACTGCGACTTGTAAATTTTGAGTTGGAGGTGCCCTCCCTCCTAATATTCTGATATCACTAGTTTTATTTTATTTCAATGCTTAAAAAGCAAAAATTGCGGTCGCTAGAGCGATATTTATATTTTAACTTTAACCCCCACTCTTAAAGGTATGCCTCCACTCCAAATAATCCAATTTCTCTGTTTTTCAAAAATGAATTATTTTTTATATTTTATTTAAGTGCATATAACGAGTTTCGTTCCGAAAAAAACAATAAATCCTAATATCCATAACATTTCATTTCATTAATTAATAAATCGACCGAGGTCGTTAAGGTGCGGAGATCTGGAGTTCCATTCCCACCAGGACCGTCCTCGCTGACAGGTTTTTTCCCAGGTTTTCCTCAGTCCTCATTAATGGCAAATGCCGGGGAGGTACCCTAAACTTAGGCCTGGAACGTTTCCTTCCTTAAAAATAAATCCTTTCTCAATTTATCATTTCGTGTGTCATCAGTGTTCACTGCCTATGGTGCCTCAGTAGTAAAAACGGGTGTTAAACACTACTCAAAATAATTAATAAGACCTGATTTAGATGTTATGTTCATTTTCATTAAAAAGTTGTGCAACTCGGTGAGGAATTCGCTCAGCAATTTTAATTGTGATTTCTGGTGCTAGCAAGTGAGATTTGAAGAAATCTTTTCGTGGTTAAAACCGCAACTCCTTCGGAATAAGCTAAAAAGAGAATGGGTAGGTGAAACTTGTTAAAGTACGCGCCTGTCTCTGGACCACGCAACGAGAGTACTCCGCGTCATTTGCAAATTGCACTTTTTTTCCACCCCAGCAACCAACTCCACGTGATGTTGCACGTAATGTGTTGTTATCGCGTCTCTCTGGGGACAGAAAATGGCTGACATGCCAGAACACGCTTTTGAAGCACATCGTGGTCTATCAGGAAGGGGCATCTCCTGGGTAGGGGCTCACATTCCCAGCTTTTGTTTCACGGCGATACTAGCAGCAGCTGAATCACCAAAACTATACAAGCAACTCAAGTGATTTCATACCCGCTACACTTCTTAGGGAAAGATGCAGTGAACACATTTCTGTGGTGCGGCGCCTAATCGGCTCACCTGCATGCAAGTTCATTGTTCATTTCTGATTTCAGTTCCTCTCATGTTGAACGTTACTGAAGAACTTGAAGCCATTTCCAGTGAGGACGAGTTCTTCGTGAACGAGGAAGGACCAGAGTCGACCTGGGACACATTCGAGACAAGTAGGTACTGCCTTCAGAATGCTATCGAGCTTTCATTACCGTCATAACATTTACGAGGTGGATCATTAAGTAAAGAAGCTTATGATAAGGGGAAACTTACAGACCTACCCTCGTAGTTGTCACTTCTGTCGCAAGAGCCAACTTTAAACTATAACATTATTTATTGACCCACCCTCGTATAATCTCGATATACTTAATTTTATAACAACTTACTATTTTACGATTAAATAAGACATTTCTTAGAGTGTTCTATGAAATCGCCGTTCATTTCATAGAAATATTTCTCATTTGCATTTCGACAAAAACTTTTGTGTTCCATAAATATATTACTTCCATACTTAGTCACAATTTCCATATGTTTGACCCATCTATACATCTTACAGAGGACTGTCACGAAACACGACAATAATTTTCATTTCTAGTCAGATAAATCAGCTTGCCAGCACGCAAAGCGTTTTTAAATTTTGAAACTTAGATTTCTCAAAAGACTTATGTCGGTCTTGGTGGTGTAGTGGTTACCATACTTGCCTCCTAAACCCCAGATCGCGGGTTCGAACCCGGCCAGGACCGATGGATTTTTTTCGGGCGTAAAGATCCTAAGTATGGCTTCCTTCGGAAGGGAAGTAAAGTCGTGGGTCCCGTGTCGTACATTTACGGCACGATAAGGAACCTCAAGCCTGAAAGAGAGGCCTCTGAGCAAAATTTGTTGGCCGTTTCACGCCCTGAATTGAATGGGACGCTGATGACCTGAGATGTTAAAGAGCGTCCATAAATAAATCAGTCAAAAAAAAGTCAGTCAAAAGACATATATGTTTCCATAAGATAGACCTAGAACCTGAAACCCGTCGTTGTGGCGCAGCGACTAGTATGATGATGACAAGACCCTGAAAGGTGCACTAAACCCCGATTGGCTTGCATCCTCAAGAAGGGTGATTACAAGGTACTTGTTCAAACAGCTGGTTAAGTAAATATTTTAAATCACCTTCGAGTTGTGCTATAAGGAATAACAAATTCTTTTGCTGTAGGCGGAACTGAACATGTTTCAACTTGCACAAGTCTCACAGGGGGAACCGGAAGTGAAATTAATGAAACTAGTAATTATTATTATTATTATTATTATTATTATTATTATTATTGTGTTGTCGTTGTCTTTTGTAGTAAAACTATTAGATTTTTTCTATTTTATCTTATTTCGTGTCACCATATGATATAAAATCATTTTGTATGAAGTTGCAGCCGCTCCGGATGGACAAGGTTATGTAGAGATGGTAATCGGGGGTCTGACGGCAATTATGCTGTTGTTGCTGATTGTTTTCGTGGTGATTCTGGTGTTAAGTCGGCGCCAGAAACTACAAGGATCACCCACCATTCTAAGGAACCCATTCGGCACCACCATAAACATGAAGGTAACTAAAAATTTGGTAATATGTTCTCTACTATTCATGATGAATGTTTTTTAATATGAATAGTGACAAAAATCCTGAAAGAAGCTACAACGTACAGGGGCCAGCTAGGTACTGCTTAGGTAGTAGTATAGAGCAACCGCTGCTTTAAATGTGATTAGTTCACTTAGCGATTGATTCTGCAAGCCTTTATGTTATTAACTCAACCTATGGTGAGGTCGTTAGCTTTATGTAATGAAACCCACGATCCATCGTGTGACATGTTTTCTACTCGTTCTAATGAATTCAGATGACGCGTTTAGTATCGAAAACCACGGTCTTGATGAGAAAAAGTTACAGCTTTGATCGACTCCCGGCGAAGTCCGGTATAGTTCCTCCTTACCTCATTTATTACTCATGTTGATAAAACTAGTGCAATTAACTTTGATTCATAGGACCTATTGATGAACCTGGTGCCAGTAAACAGCAATGGGATGGTTCACGTGAGCGCACACCCCACCCCTGCCAGCCAGGACCCTCCTAGTGATCCACCTTCTGTCACCTTCGAGCAGTATCGCTCCCCCCTGGTCAGCACGTACTACAGCCCCAACCATGTCGCTCTTCGCAGCTCCACTGGTAAGTGAAGTGCTAAGAAAACATTTCTGAAATTATGAATGAAAATTCTCTGCAAATCGGCTAAATATAAGGTGTCCCATAATGAACGCAATTTTCAACAGACTGTCGTTTGTTTGTATTGCAACTATCTGTTGTCATTTGGTGTATTGTTAGACAGACTGTCTACCGTCAAAAGAATCGGAGATGTCATTACTGATAAGAGAAAAACTCCCAACAGGGAGTCAAAAGCTAACCCCCCCCCCTCCATGTTTATTTAAATACTTTTATAATTGAACTTTGCAGCCCTCCACAAAACGTTATAAGGAGGTAAAGTATCATAGGCCTTGTCTATAGAGCCAATCTCGGCTCACTGTGCCGAATTGTGCTATGTCCCCCTCCCCCACTTTCCGTAGGAAGTGCTAGAAAAAGGTTGTTGCATATTATAGAACATTTGAAGGCCTGTTCCAGAGCGGGAAGGCAGCCTGTCCATAGCAGACGAGACGGAGAAGCAGGAAAGCGACGACACCGTGACTAAAACGCCGTCGCCATCTCCAGGACCCGGCAGATTTTCATCACTGCAGTTCCCCAACCCACAGAAGTTGCCGGGAGTGTGTGCGGCTTCTCAACAAGTTGTCAACATTAACGGGTACATCCCTCGCAACGCCTCCGATACGTCCACCAGGAAACGATACCACACGGCGCCTCGCGAGAAACACAGGGTGAGAAGACCAACTTACGTAAAAATTACAACTTTTTCAAATTTTTTTGAAATTTTGGAATTATTAAACAATATATTACAAAATAGCATGCTCTTGAACAAATTAAAAATAGTTTAGTAATACAAATTTATAAAATACGCATCTTACCATTTGTTTAATGTTTCACAATTTCAAGTTGTTATTATTATTATTATTATTATTATTATTATTATTATTATTGTTGTTGTTGTTGTTGACTACAAAAATATAATTTAACAAGCATTATCTTAATGAAATATGAAGTGTGATCAACTGAAACTCGTCTGGCCTATTTATTTATACAAACGAATACACAGCTGATACATACATAAAGGTGTTAATTTACGAACGATATATGTGCATTAACTTTTACATTGCATGTGTTCACTACCACGGTGGTCGAGGTCGTTAAGGAGTGGACTCTTGAGCGTGGTATGGGGTTCGAATTCCGCCAGGACCGTCCTCCCTGACTGAGGTTTTTTCCACATTTTCCTCAGTCCTCATAAATGGCAAGCGCCGGGGAGGTACCCTAAACTTAGGCCAGGAACGTTTCCTTCCTTAAAAAATATCCTTTCCCAATACATCATTTCATCTGATGTATCAGCAGTAAAAACAGGCTTTACACACTATTCATTCATTCCCTTCGCACAGTGTTCGCCATCCTTCTTCGGGGTAGCTCCATCATTAAACATCATAATGTCTGCGATCTTGCTTGCTTCAAGCTTCTCCCGTATCCCATCTACTTCCGGGGCTCTACCGTTCCTCAAATATTTTGTAACAGTGACAATAATCACTTTTTATTATATTCCGAACCGACATTTCTATATGAACACCCTGGATATCTTCCATAATGAAATTACGTACAAATTGCCAATCTCTCAGCTGATTTCGCCTGCCATTCCCCTTTGCATTCTGCCGTGGTCTCTCTGAATTGTATACGGAGGTGAATGTTTGTCCTCCGCTCCCTCCCTTCCTTTTGAGAGTTAACAGCGCTGCTCCAGCCTCCTTCTTTGCATTCCCCCACATTTTGTTGTACCTGCTTTATTTCCGATACTGTTTGTTTTTATTCTTACTACCAAGTTGCTAGCCGCCGCTCGCTGCTGAATACACGCTAAATACAAAGTAAGTACAAAAAGAAACGGCAACGTTTAAGGAATAAAAGGTTTGCAGTAATCCCTTACAAGTAAGAGTCACCCTGGGTACTCTTCTGTTTCATCGTGCGGTTGCACCACGACATTCGTGTGACGATGAAATTTAATTCGTTGACAACACATCGATTTTTTTTTTTTATATTTATTAAGAAAAGATGCGTTCTAGGCCTAAGTTCAGGGTACTTCCCCGACTGGAGGTACCTGAAAAACCTCAATCAGAGAGGACGGTCCAGGTGGGAATCCAACCAGACCACCCGCTCATCAATACGCGCCTTAACGACCTCGGCGTCCGTGCCTGCCCAGTACTTGTTGCCAGAGTATGACTGTATGTATATACAGAGGGTGCCAAAAAATAAATACACACTTCAAGCAAATAAAAAAGTGTGTTAACATAACAAAACTGAATTCACACAAACAGAAAATGATGAGCACTAATCATCTTAGACTTTTACAGTTACAACAGTTGCTCAAAATGCCCACCATCGGCATCGATACACTTCTGAGTACGTTGAACTACTGATTGAGCAACGTTTGCGAAAGTGACCTCAGCGATTGCAGCACATGCCGTTTCAATTTCTTCCCGAAGTGCTGCCAGTGTAGCTGGTTTTCTACCGTATACAACATCCTTAAGAGTTCCCCATAGGTAGAAGTTAGATCCGGAGAACGCGGTGAAAACTCAATCGGACCTCTTCGTCCTATCCAGTGCCTTGGAAGATTGTCATTAAGGTACGCACGTACATCTCAGTGGATTGTGGTGGTGCAACGTCCTGTTGGAAATAAAATGCCTCATTTCTATAGGGTGTATGAATAGCGGATAAGACGAAATTGTTACTCGTGTTGGCGGTTCTGTTCTTTACACACGTCTCCATTGCCTTTGAATTTCAACAACATTCTCGGTTTTCCAATACCACTTCAAAATTGCTTTACGCTGTTCAAACGAATATCTTGGCTCCATTTTGTTGTAGCAACGTAACGTACCGTGAGTCACATGTGGTTACAGAACATCATACTACACATTACTGTTGTTTTTCGGTCCAACTTTGAAATATATGAAATAGATATCTAGTGAAAGTATGTATACATATTTTTGGCACCCTCTATAGTTAATTCTGAGAGAATGAAGTGAGCAATGGAACTTGAAAGGGTTTTCAGTTCATAGCTCTTGTACATTTAGTTTCGACAATCTTTGAAATATAGAATCTTAGAAAAAGTTAATAATTTGTAATGCGCATGTCATTTTGGCAGATTCCTCCGCCGATAGTGACATGGAACATCGCACCCAGTATGGGGCACATGTACAAATGCCGAGAGGTGGAAGTTCTTCCTATACCACGAGACTGTCTGCGTATGGTGGAGAAAGTGGGACTCTGTCACGCAGGAGAGGTGAGTAAGACCTAGAATTCAAGGTTCAGCTGTCACAAATATTAATTAGCTTCAAGACAAGGAGGGGCTGGGTATATCGCGCCCCCAGCATATGATCCTCTGCGTGCCACAAGAGCTCTTTATGATCCTGTACACCGAGGCAGATCAACAACCTACTTTAACCTTGCTTGCCTCCCTTCCGAAGAAAGGCATCCATGACCGAAGGGCATGCCTCTGTTCCAACATTGTAGAACAGTGTGCAGGTGTCTTTGTGTGCCGTAGGGGACATTTTCTCCATTGTGAAGTTGGTATCTCAAAAACCTATTTTTACAGGCTTCAAGAGACGATGAAAATCGCTGTTCACGCGTTTTTGTTTGGCATTCGGGAACAAATAGAAGTCATTAGGCGATAAATTAGGTGAATACGGCCAATGAAATATTGATTGAATATTTTTCTGCTTCAAATAATCAATTTTTTGTTGTGCCGTGTAAGAGCTGACATTGTCACGATGAAGAATGATGCGACGTTTTCAGTTGTTTCGTCGATGACTTCTGGTCAACAAATTGTTGTATACCATTCAGCATTAACTGTTCTTCGATCCTAAAAAGAAATGATTGCGACATGTCCAGCACAACTGAAGAAACAAACGATCATTTTCTGGAAGTGCTTCGTGAACGAACAACTCTTGTGGGCTTCGGTTCATCCTGGAACACCCAAGCAGTAGATCGTTGCTTAGTTTCCGGTTCATAGGAATATATTCAATTTCATCATCTGTTACGATGTTGTATACAGTTTGTGGAATTGTTGAGCCTTTCATTGCACCAATTAACATGAGTGTTTTTTGAGCTTTGGTCAAATTGTGTGGAATCCATCGAGAACAGGTCTTTTTTACAGTTAAATGTTCATGCAAAATCAAATGTATTGCAGTCTTCAATATGCTTAAGGATGCCTCTATCTCACTGTAAGTCACATGCCGATCTTCTTCAATCATGTTGCGAGGTTTTTAGGAATGACAACCAATTTTGATCATCTTCACGAAATTCATCACTGAACGGAAGCATGAGCACGAAGATTCTGCAAACCAATTATGAACAGTCTTTTCTTATGGTGTTTCATTACAAAAGTTGAACAAAGCGATTCTATGCATTGTTGTTGAGGTAAGTTTTTACTAAAATCTTAAAAAATCTTCCAACGAAAACTTTCATGTGAAATTTCCATTTTTTCACAAAATTGCTCACTGTAAACAAACTATTCAGTCAATTTCTAAGCTTTAATTGTTTTTTTCCAAATAACAAATGTCAATTGATTAGAAAACAGGAATGACATATCTCAATAGCGCCACCCACTAGGTGTAACATTATATAGCAGATGTCCTTGAGGGTAGTCGGACTGAGGTAGATTATTCCCCTAGCTATAATATCGTATAACAGGTTGGGGTGAGGTAGATTGCGCCCCTAGCTCTAACAATGCGTGACGGATGACCTTTGGTGCAGGTTTTTCTATGCGAGACGGAGGGACTGAATGAGTTAGTGCCCAGTACCGGGAAGATGGTGGCGGTACGAACAACTAACTCTAAGGAACTGGAGTCAGAAGCGCTGCGCGAGGTCAGGTTCCTGGCCAGCCTCAACGACCCCAACATCGCACGAGTGTTGGGGATATGTACGACGGAGAAGCCACCTTGGATAGTGTTGGAGTATCCCGATATGGGAGACCTGGCTCACTACCTGCAGTACAGGGTGCCCGTCACCAGCTCTACCGGACCTACAATCAACCTGCAGGCTGTTAGGTCAGTATATTCGGCATTTTCAAGTCTTATTACTGTCTCATGTGTCGCCACATCAGACGTGAATTTTGTTCGTCGTCTGTTTCAGTTATGGCTGCCTAATCTTCATGGCTACACAAGTGGCTTCAGGTATGAGGTATTTGGAATCAAAGAACGTGTCGCACAAGGATCTGGCAGCCAGGTGAGTTACCCACTGTCCCAGAACTACCACCCGCTGACCTCTACTATCGCCCTGCTCTGAAATGATATCAGAATATTTGTGTATCCTATATTTTCTTAATGCTAATTTATTACGACAAATGTGAAATTCCGAGAAAGAAATGTCAACGCATTTGAACATGTTAATGTTCCAAAAATCACCTTAAAAGATCCAAACTTCTCTGATTGAAACTTGCCTTTAATCCAATCGGTTTTCAGTAAAGTTTTTAGTAACCTTAGGTATTACTTACACAAATTTTATTTTAAGAATTTCTATTTGTTAACCAACTTGCTATTCTTCGAGGGGGTAAATCATAAAATTTTAATTGTCACCTTTAAAAATTTTGACAGAAAGTTTGTTTGTATTGTCGTTGTCAACTATTCCCTATGCAGCCACCATCCAGATTTACTAATTTTCCCCAGCATTTGACCCTCCGAATACCATTATTATAGAAGTCTGCACATTGTACCCTAAACCACTCTTATAGTTCATTAAAGCCGTCATCTGTATTGTCAAATTGGAGACCTCCCAACGGATTTTTCATTTCTGAGAACAAGAAAAAGTCACTTCGTGCGAGATAGAGACCATAAGGTAGATGCTGCAAGATCTTAAAGTCACATGTCCTTGCTTTGCTAACTGCAACTTGAGATGAGTGACCTGGTGCAAATACTTCTGGAGAGCATTTTGAAACTTCTCAAGAAGACTGTTGTAATATGTGTCAGTGATATTTTGTCCCTTTGCAAAGTGATCTCACGACAGTCCCAAAAACTGAGAACATGACCTTCCCTGTTGACTTTTGCTTCTTTGCCTTTTTAGGAGGGAAATCAGCGTGTTTCCTTCCATTTCATGCTCATGATTTTAGTCTCTGGATCAAACTGATAGATCCAAGATTCATCCATAGTTGCCAAAGGACCAAAGAAAACCTCTTCATCCTGTTCCACATTATCAACATCTGTCTTGAAAGGTCACGCCGTGTTTGTTTCTGGAAAGCGGTTAGCAAACGTGCAGACATCTTAGACATGAGCAGTTCGTCACACACACCACATAACTGAGACCAATTTCATTCATGATCATGTCGATCTTCCAGGATTAAATACTTCACTTTCTTCACTGTGATCGCATCGTCCGTCAAAGATGATCTTCCAGGTCTGTGAGGGACATGTAACCACTTTGGAAATTCCTTTTCCACCTCACAATCGTGTCATAAGATGGGTAACGTTTACATAAACTGTCATTATCTCACCATGAACCTGCCGGACACCGTTAACCTTCAAATGCAGGAACTTAATTACTCTGCAAGTCTCAATCTTACACTTTACCCACTTCTAGCACGTAGTGTAAAAAACTAAAGCACACAAAGAACTGAATTTCTCAATTCATTCACTTAGGGATCAATGATGATGCTGACAAAATTTCATCAATATACCACAATAATTTCCAGGCGATAATTAAAACTTTACGATACCTCCTCGTATTTCTTGGACAATATCAAGTGTTATCCTCATACAATGGCTAAGAACAAAGAAATAACATGAAAATCATGTGCAATGTCCTCAATAAAAATAAGTTCAAATGTTTCCATTCGATCCATATCCCCACAGGAACTGCCTGGTAGGGCGTGGATATCACGTAAAAGTGGCTGACATGGCGATGTGCAGTGGTCTGTACCACAAAGACTACAGCGAGATCGGGAGCAGGCCACCAGCACCAATACGCTGGCTGCCTTGGGAGAGCATTCTCCTGGTAAGTGAGAATATTTCATTTTATTACATCTTCATCTGTTTGTTCTTTTCCTCATTTTAAAGTCAGTCACTGACAGCCCTATTGCTAATACCAAGTAGCTCTCCTTAACTTCTTTCCGTGCCTGTTTCATCTCTTTTTCCCTCCTTATCGTTCTTCGTTAAAGTTTTCCCTTCTTTACTCGTGCATCTTCTGTTTCTTATTCTTCTTTTCCAATTTTCCACATTTTCATCGGTTTCTCTTGCTTCTGGGCACCTTATTCCTTCTGCTTCCTATATTTTTTTTTCCTACCCCATATGTCTCACTTCCTCTTTCTGCCATTATGTCTTACATTTTCCTTTTCCTTCTTAAACTTCTTGCCCTTCTTTTTCTTCCGCTCTCCCCCTTGTATTCTTCTCTTTTTCCTTCTGGTTTTCTACCTGTTTTTCTCATTCTACTTTCCTGCTCTGCTATTTTACTTCTTTTTCTTCATTTTTTCCCTTTTCTTCCACCCACATTCTTCATTCACGCACATTAACTTTTCTTGAATGTTTCTCTCTTTCGTGTTATTTATTTTTCATTTCTTCAACAACTTTCTCCTTTGTTATTTTATTTCTTCCTCTCCTCCTCTATTCTCCCACCATTCTTCTTCTTCTTTTCCCTTATCCCTCTCCACCATCCCCCATTACTCAGTAACTGAAACCAATTCACCCAGGAAATGAAGCCAGTTTGCCAACATCTACCTCATTACTCAACAAATGAAGCCATATCAACAATTTCTACTTTATTATCCTGCAACTAAAGTGAGTTCTGCAACTCCTGTTCGGTTACTCAACTAAAACCCTTCTCAAACCCCTCCCTTTTTTACTCAGTAACTGAAGCAAGTTCCACAAACCCCTTTCCCATTTACTCAATAATTGAAGTCAGCTCTCCAACACCCGTCCCGTTACTCAGTAATTGAAGTCAGTTCTCCAACACCCACCCCGTTACTCAGTACCTGAAGCCAGTTCTGCAACACTACCTTGTTCTACACACTTCTCCGGATTTGCAGGACCGATACACATGTTCGAGCAGCGTGTGGTCGTTTGCCGTGACGCTGTGGGAGATCCTGAGTCTGGCCCGAGAGAAACCGTTCCAGCACCTCAGTAACGAGCAGGTTATTCAGAACGCGGAGCACATGTATTACGGCGGCGAGCTGCAGGTGAGGCTTATTGTCTGCCATATTTAAACCAGAACTTTCCCGTGAGGGCTGTTAACACGTGCCGTTTTGCAGGTGCTGCTGCCCAAACCGACGCTGTGTCCCATGGAGATCTACGACCTGATGTGCGAGTGCTGGAGAAGAGACGAAAGACTGCGCCCCACCTTCAAGGAGATCTACATGTTCCTCAAGCGCAAGAGCATGGGATACCGGCCCGGAGACTGAGTTACCCACAAGTGCTTTATATCTTCGAGCGGTGTGCTTCCAATGGAGTTCTCCATCTTGTTATTAGTTTACAAGACACCTGGCGGCTCCTGCACTTTCCCTTCTTCTGAGTTCACCTACTGTAACAAGGTTAATGGCGCCCAAACTGTCCCCAGAGAAACAAAAAGAATCCGGTAGCACTTCGTGCAGCAGCCGCCACTGAATCAGCTGTTCTACTCTTACAGGCTAGTGAGTGATGTGAAGGCATGGCCCAAGGGCTGGCAGGAATTTTGTTAAGTGTGTTCTCAACTGCACCACAAGTCAACGAATATTTACCTTCTTAGATGATTTCAAAATATTACACACGAAGCAGTTTTTGAAATTCCAAAATTGATCAAAGTATGTAGAACTTGCAGTTGATGTTCATTTCAAAGTTGACACCTTACATAGTGATCTCTGTGCTGCATTTGCTTTACAAACAGAAGATTTTTCTTCGTTAATTGGCCAAGTATTTTCTGAAAAAGTAAGCTCTCTTTTGTACAAACTTCCATAGCTCTAGCAATGACATTTCTACAGTTACTTCAAATATATTCATTTTATTGCCGTAAGTTATGTAGACTTAAAAAATTGTACAAATCTTTTGATTTTGAAAAGTATAGTAATTTAATTATTGATAGATGGTATACAATCTAGAAAAGTCAACCATTTATGTAAATTTTCTTTTCTAGGAAATAAATATAAAGTATTTTTTTAAAACCAATAAGTGTAGTGAGTGTTGTTGTTTTTTTTTTTTTTTGTTTTTTTTTTTTTTTTTTTTTAGAAAAGTGCAATATTCTACAAATTGTGAATTTTTATCGTAACTTTTCCCCGAGAGTTAAAAATATCCATTACGCAGGAGCTAGGTAAACTAAGCGAATTCCTTAGCAAGTTCAATTTGTGAACGTTATTACAGAGCGCTAAAACACAGAAGTTACATAAACATTGAGTTTACAGAAATTGGGAGGAAGCAGTAACTCGTATATCTACTAACAGAGCCCACAATTCAAAACACTCACTTCTGGCCTCTCTTGTAGAAGACGAGCAAAGCCAGTCGTCACATTTTTTCGCTAGAGTCTTTGATAATATAGCGATCTAAATTCCCTTTACAGCACCAAAAATATTTTAACTTCAGCCAAAAAGTAGTCAATGATTTAAAAGCAGAACTCCAAATGGAGTGATGTTAAATTATAGCCTATAATCGAGCTTCCCTGTTTTACAGCGCCAATAACATTTTAGCTTCAGTCAATAGCAGTCTACGACGTACAGCTACGGGAGAGTTTATCAGTGTTATTGTTGGGGTGTCGAGTAACGGCCCTATACCGGCTGGGTATATGATGACGGTGGCAGTAATAGATTAATATTTAACAGTTGCTACCTTACCTTAACGACAATGTTTTTGTCAAAAAAAAAAACATATGAAGGAACGTAGGCTTTCACGGCCAGAGTCATAGATATAACTACAATTTTCTTCCGGGCTGTTGTGCCGTGGTTTGCTGGAGAAGAGAATTCCAGACGTTTCGTCCGCAACTACGGTGGACATCTTCGGTGACAGCACAACAGCCCGGAAGAAAATTGTAGTTACATAAAACATATGCATCGTTATAAATTAGAAATTAATTTTTTTTTAACGATTGAAAAAAATTTACACGCCTTACAGCTTTTTAAAGTTTGGTTTTTAAGTATGCCCCTACTCCTAATGGTCCCATTTCCCTGATTTTTAGAAACTATATATCTTATTTTATTTAAATGGTATATACCGAGGTTTGTTGCGAAAAATCAAATATTTGTAACTACTAAAGAAAATTTTAAAGTTTAGGTTTCAGATAAATCACTATTCCTAAAACACTGTTTTTGCTAATGTTCAGAAAACATTTTTATCATGGCATATACCGCGTTCCGTAGACAAAAAAATAAAAATTTTGGCCGCTAGAGCGATTTTTAAATTTTCGTCCTTAGGTTACCACCCCTTCCGATTTATTCGATTTTGCTGGTTAACAAACTCAATAAATCTTTTGTTAATTAATCATCATATGCTTTTGTTGAGAAAAAAACAAAACTTGCTGCCGCTAGAGCGCTAACAAGTACGTATATATATAATTTTTGGTGCCTAGCCATGAAAATTTGAAAAAATTATCCAAAAATATTTTCATTGATTCGGCAAAATGCAGTACCAACAATACGCTTTGTTCAAATTTAGGAACAATTACAAAATCGTGTAAAAATATTTCCTTTAATGGAGTTATCTATTTATTATTAATTTACAGACCAAGTTTATAAATTTAGCAACAGATGACTTGCAGGCCGGCTGTAATCCACATGCCGGAAGTCTAAATCCCATTCTGTAAGGAACATCTGCGACCAAGCCTCGATGACGTAATTTGCATCATTGCACACAGCTCACCGAGAAACACAAACGTCACTTAAGAGACGGCGAATGAGAAATTACAGATTAAATTCTTCGCTAAGATTGTGAAACTGAAAATATTTAGATTGGCTAAAATCCATGTTACATGAGGAACTATAAGCAAAACATTGAAAAAAGTAGCTTAATAAAGTAATACATTTTCTTTTCGATATTTTAATGCCGTAATTGAGTACCTAACCCAAGTTTAAAGGAAATTTCATTATTTTTACAGGTAAAATTATCGATTTTTTAAAAATCATAGCATTGAACTCTTTAGTAAGAAAGTTTTATTTCTTTCAAGTGTTGAAACTCCATTTTCGTGCAGCCACGGGTGACCGAGGTCGTTAAAGCGTGGACTCAGCGGGACGTCCGGGTTCGAATCCCACCAGGACCATCCTACCTGACTGAGGTTTTTTCTAGATTTTCACCAGTCCTCATAAATGGCAAATGCCGGGCAGGTAACCTAAACTTAGGCCTGGAACGCCTCCTTCCTTAAAAAAACAATTTCCCAATTTAGCATTTCATCTCATGTATAAGTCGGTCCTGGTGATGTAGTAGTAACCATACTTGCCGATGGATTTTTTCGGGCGTAAAAATCGTAAGTATGGCTTCCGTCGGAAGGGAAGTAAAACCGTAGATTCCGTGTCGTACATTTACGGCCTATAAAGAACCTGAAGCCTGAAAGAAGAGGCCTCTGAGCAAAATTTATCGGCCGTTTCACGCCCTGAATTGAATGGGACGCTGATGGCCTGAGATGTTAAAGAGCGTCCGTAAATAAATCAACCAAAAAAGAAATATCTCATATATCATCAGTGTCCACCGCCTGTGGTGGTCATTGTAAAAACGGGCGTTAAGCACCACTCAATCAATCCATTTTCGTTTCTAAAAATCTATTTTTTAAAATTGTATTGTGATATATAGGGAATTTTTTTTGATTGATTTATTTATGGACGCTCTTTAACAGCTCAGGTCATCAGCGTCCCATTCAACTCAGGGCGTGAAACGGCCGACAAATTTTGCTCAGAGGCCTCTCTTTCAGGCTTGAGGTTCTTTTTCGTGCCGTAAATGTACGACACGGGACCCACAGCTTTACTTCCCTCCCGAAGGAAGCCATACTTAGGATTTTTACGCCCCGAAAAAACCATCGGTCCTGGCCGGGTTCGAACCCGCGATCTTGGGTTTAGGAGGCAAGTATGGTAACCACTACACCACCAGGACCGACTACATATAGGGAAACGACAATGTGGGAAAATTCACAGTAAATTCGTAAAGAAGCAGAAATGAAAGATGAGGAAAGATTACATATACGTAAGCAAAATTACAGTCTGCGCATGCACAAAATGAATCGATGTTTCATTTAACGCATGCGGTCTAAAGTATAGATGGGTAATTCGATTATTTCTTACTATCGGTTGTTAAACGAATGTTTTTATTCGGAGTTAATAGTGTTTGTTAATTATAGTTTTATTAGGTATATGTAAAATATTTAATTAGGCTGTAAGCATTCAATTTTTTTATGTGTGGAATGTTTGCGATACCTGGAATTGCAATAGGAATCCGGTATTTTTAAACAGTAAGTAGACGTTTCTGTTAAGAGTTATACTGAATTCAGGGTTAAGTTTATATTTATTAATACTTTTGCTCCAAAAACAATTGGAACAGGTGATACGTTTTAAAAAGTCGCCTTTCGTTGCAAACCTAAAGATGTAATATTGTGCAAGTTTAAGTGAAACTACCAATACCCTCGGCACAACTCTACTGTTCCTCTCTGGTGAAGTTCTAACTTTTGCCCCAGAATGTTGGTATTTCCCACAGGTGTCATCTGTTACTCGACAGGGATATAACTTTTCTCTCCAAGTCGCCTTGCCGCTAATTGCAGGTCTCTCGTCGGTTGCTATTTTTCATTTTTATGCCACTCTTGGCTTACAGGTCTTGCTACCGCGAGAAATGTTTCCATCTTCCTTTTATTTCCGATTGGTTATTTGTGGACCAGCTGAACGGCCCCCCTCACACATATGGAAACACTAGAGAATGTGAAGACTTTCTTAAACTTGTGCATTACTTTTACCTAAAGCAGAAGTGAAAGCATCGGAAACTCTCCGCTTACGTGTCAGAATCCTGTAGGAATACTGGAAACCGCCTATGGGCCACTAGTAACACCTGCAATGTCATATGGGATAGTAACAAACTGCGGACAGAGACTCAGTAATGACATGTTTTCTGAAAGGGGAGGAGCATAGTTCAGGAATTAAGAAAGAATTCGGGGCTTACAGCTAGTCCACAGAGTGTAAAATCAAAATAGTGACTGAGAATTATTCATGGAAACCAACAAACTTTAATTAAGGAAGTGCGCTATCTTGAACAGACAGGAATGGGAGGGAACAAGACATGGCTATCTAAATTAAGAAAGGGATTAGAAACAATGGGCATGGTTTCCATTGGAATGGCGAATCAGGGGAATATAAAGAGAGCATGGAGGAAGGTTAAGAACAGTTTGGGAGATATGGATAGTCAGTAGACAATTGAGCAATGCAGGGAGAGGATTCCGCTAGAAGTACAATCGGAGCTAAAATCAAAACAGGGGACTCGTATGGCTCAGGCAAGGAGAATGGCGGATGATTAAGGTCACTGAAGAATATGAGCAAAGAATTTGTCCCGTCTGTGAGGAAGGGGATTCATGGATACATACTCTGACTGAATGTAAAGGTACGTAAGAATGCAGGGAAAAGTATCTACCGCACTCTTTTCAGGAGAGGGTGGTGGTCATGCTGGGCTTTATTGGCAGGCAAGGAAGAAGAGGAGGTAAATTTCTGATGAAAGTGAGGAAGGCTGAAACAGGAGAGGAAACAAATCGACTGAATCCAGTTGTGTGCCATCCATAATGGGATTTCTTTATATTTTAATGCCTATTTTTAATATTTTTAAAAATTATTCTCCTAGTGTTATTTTATTTTATTTTTGGTTGAATACATAAGTTTTATATATCGTTGTGAATATCTAATCCAATATTTGAGCCAAACCAAACGTATCTTGTGCATCACAAAAGCATATTCGATCGTTGGACCCGTGCGCCTGTTGAAATTCTTTTGTATTGGTGCATTGTAATAAATACACCACCACTACTACTACTGTTTCGCCTCGCTTAAGCAATACACGCTGTGGCTGGTGGTATCCATTCTCTCCCACGTCACCTACCAGTTGCTTGAGAGCTTTTACGTGAAAGTTTAGTTATTTTTTTTTTTTAAGTATGCATTTATCCTCTAAAATTCCTAAGGTAATGTCTTCAATATCTAAGTTTTAACTAAGTACTTGCAATTTTTTGCTGCTTTAGTGAATGATAGTGTCTTAAAACAATTAGGGACTTAACCATGGTGAGTTATGGGATATGTGTTACTATTTACTCAAAAGAAGTAAAACTGTCTTTTGGTCAACATAAATTTTGATTAATGGGAAATGTCCGCTTATGTATTTTTGTCATTTGATCTGGAGAATGAAGTCAGGTTTGATTCCTACCACCCACCAATGATGTCACAATGCACTTCATTCCCCATAAGTGACTGTTAATTTCTTAGACCTCAGTTGAATTGCAAGTTTGCTTACTGTAACGATTGTTAATATTTTCTAAATGCCTATAGTGATTTCAATTACGTTATTACATCGGAAATGCAAAAGGCATATCGGTCAATCAGTCACATGAGTTATTTTTCTATCAAAACACAACTAGAGCAGCTATGTTTCGTCTCGTTATTTAAAAAGTTAACTCACTATGTAAATAAAGAAACTCGTTATTTATTTATAAACTTGTGGGGCATTTTTAAATTTATGTGATTCAGAAAAATCGTCTGAAAGGATGTCCCTTAGTTTAGAGGCGCAATGTGAAGGAGCACCCTCTTGTTACTAAATCCCAATTTGATGGTCTACTTTGACAGTTTACTTCAAAAAAAATATGGGCCAATGATAAGTTTGTTGCAAATGAAGAAAGTTCAGGTATTACAAGACAAGTGTTTATTACTTGCGACGATAGACCTGTCTATTTATTTTGAACTTTGCCTCATCTGACCAAATAACTACCTGAAAAAATCTGCACAACTTTTTCTATTGGTGTTCATCACAACACTGCGTTGCTACCATGAGCGGAGGCAGCTGGAGAGAATGTCACTGGAGAAATCACGACAGGAAAATGATTTTGTCTTTTCAAACAGGGGTAGACTTTGACGTGAACGATTCACCACATTCAGGAAGACCATTGAAATTTAATGAGCTTCTGAACTCTTTAGTCCATGATTATCCACGTCAGTCAACCCAAGAATTAGCAGATGTGAAGAATTGTGCCCAGTTAACTATCGAGCGACATTTGCATTCTGAGGGCAAGGTTAAAAAATCCGATGCACGGATAACCAAAACTCAACGACTGGTCTTTTGTGCATCTTCATCAACGATTAGCTCGTGACAATAACGACCATTCCTATCCAAGATAACTCCTGGTGACAAAGATGGTACCTCTATGCTAACATAAAAATATGATTGAGTCCTCACAATGCACAAAAGTTTCTGTCCACCCATAGCAGATGATGTCACGCGTCTGGTGGGATAAAGGTGTCCTATACTACGAACTGCTTCCTAGGAATGTATACAAAACTTTTGAAATGTTTTGTCAACAACTCCTGACGCCTTGCGACCTAATTGAAGAAAGAAGACCGAGAAGACTGCATCTAGTGCTGCAGCAACACGACAATGCACGCCCAAACTCCGCTCACACAAGGAAAGCAGCTATCCAGGAGCTTTGTTTGGAGGTAATACCACATCTCCCATACTCTTCCGATCTTGCGCCCTCAAACTTTCACCTTAACCGTTCTCTATCCAACAATCCTCGACAACTTACATACCTGACTTCTTTATCTCCAAAATGGCAGATTTGCTCAGACATGGAATCAGAAACTTCCCCAAACTTGTATCACAATAAAAAACTGCTACGAAGTATGCATCAACCCATGCCTGATCTGTTCTTATCGACCAGCAACTAGTGCTGCAGCATATGAATGTCATTCGCTGACAAGGTGGGAGATGCCGGGTTCTTACAGGCGCAATGTATCGCTCTACCTTTATATCATTCTTTAAAGCACTTTGCTTTATTTGTTTTCAATAATTCCGGAAATGCTGATTTACAATGAAAAAGTATAATATGAAATAGATATTCAGAGACAAGCGACCTATCAACACTTGAAACTGATGTGCTGTCTTGAGTTCTGAAAGTATATGAGTTTCGTGACTCTTTGGCTTATTGTTAAGGTGATCCGTGCGGGTTAATCGTGTAAAGAGAAAGTTTTTACTAACAATACTGTCGCAACCCCTCAAGGTTGAATGAGGGTAATTGCTTCTGACTTTACGAAGGCCATTCAAAAAGTTTTGCAATTGTCACCTTACTGAATTCAAAATTTATCTTCAGAATTCCTCAAAGTATCTCCAACTCTTTTCACATAGTTATAGACGATGCAACCTCTTGTTAAAAGCACTACGGTACGCGGACTGAGATATTGTTAACAGAGCTGAATTTATAGCCTGAGCAAGGTCCTGCACTCGTTTTAAAATATTTTCCAGCAATGCAAGATTTCACACGAGGAAACAACCAGAAATCGCACGGAATAAGGTTAGGGCTGTAGGGTGGATATTCAAGCAATTGGACTTGGCGACTTCCAGATTCCTGAAATTTGCAGCTGTTCTGTGAGGAGACGCATTGTCGTTCAAAAGCAACAGCCTTGAAGTTCCTGTCATTGGACACCGCCGTCTCAGCTCTTCAAATTTAGAATCCAAATATAAGTGTCATAGTATTCTCCATTCATTGTCATTTCTTCTGACATACAGTCAACCACTAAGATCCTTCATAGTTGAAGAAAAAGTGAACATTCGCTTCCGAGAACGAAAATCTTGTTAAGAACAACTGGTCTTGGGTCATTCTCATTTACCTACACGCAGTTCTGAGCTTTATTTGGGATGGTGTAGTAATAAAACCAACTTTCATCACCACAATATATCTGTTAAACATTTAGGATCATTTAGCAGAAACATGTACAGCAGTTTCCTTGCACATTCCCTTCTCCCCTTCATTGGTTAGGGAATATGGAACATATTTTGCACAGAATTTTAGCAGTTTTAAATGTCATGAAGTATACTGTCAATGCTGTCAACAACGATATCCACTTCCATACTTAGCATTTCAACAGTAATGTGTCGATTTTCCTGCACCAAGTTCCTCACTCTTTGAATTGTTTTCTCGTTCTTTCGTTTCTTCCCGAGGCCGGACAGAGCGAGGGTTCTCTTACAAAGTCTCTAGTCTTTCTTCAAATGATCGAATCCAACTTGTAATGGTATCAAATAAACACACTTAATCACCATGAGCAACTATCAAGTTCTAATGGATTTTTTCCCCGTTCTTTCACCTGCTTATAGCGTGTGAATATAAATATTCATGCTTTTTCACCAACTATTGACATAGGAGAGAACTCTACAGACTGTACGACAGTGACTATGCAAGTTTAAACTTGTCCTTATGTATATTTTGATAACTTTAGGTTCACTGTTGCCAGCTGCGTTAATTACATTTTTGTAGATACTATTGTCCAACGATGGATAGAATGGTTGCAAAACTTTTTGAATGCCCTCATGTTATATAACTAATAAAACATTTTTCAATAATAATTGAAGACATTTGCCCGCAGATGCAGCAACACGAAAATTCAGTTTCTTAAAAAAATCCGACTCTTCAGTGTACATTTCCAGTAGCCGACGACAGACTTCAACTCTTTTGCCCTTCTGTGTCCAGTCCGCACACCTTTGTCATATTCAAATCGTTGTGTGGCCGAGGCCTGTCTGACAGTCCAGTTCATCATCAGACACACCCCGATGTGACTGAGAGATCACGATGTTGATGGAAGATCAGTTGTGTGCAGGTTCCCTGCCGCTGGCAAACACATTATGTAGGAGCCTCTTGACCGCATACCGCAGTTAAACGTCTATGAATTTCTGTTGTTTTTACGTCTTCCTTCCACAAACACCATGCAGCCCATTTTGTCCACGTCTTTCTCCACTTGACAACACAAGAACACTGTCCTTGCGCTACACACTCCTGTTACAACCGCCATCTAGCTTCTGCAAGATGTAGTTTATGAGTCTATTGCCCTACGATAGATTGCTCGTGTTCGTAAACATTGCTATTGTAAGTCTCTTGAAGTTTTATGTTCAATGTGGCACCTACAGCTTTGTAGAATGTATGCTGCCAGCATTAATGTCTAAAAACAATCAAACTAACTTCACCTAATCATGTCTTACAAAGTCAATACAAATGTGTAACAATGTTGCAATGTCAAGTACAACATAACCCCTTTTTGTTAATTACTGGATAGTTAGAGCGCCCCTTAATCTCCTCTCAGAATGGAGTTCGGTTGTTATAGATAGAGGCTGAAACCAACATTTTCCTCTCCGCAAGTAATCTGTTTATTGTAAATCATCTTCCAATTAGCAGGTTATTTCACGCGGAATCCGTTAAAGTATGGCGTTAAGGAACTGCGTGAACATTCGGCACCTGTGCAAGAATGGCTTACACTGCTCAGGAGCATTGAGAGTAAGTGTAGGGAACACTTGAGCACAGTGTCGCGTGTTTTCACTTCTCGACTCTTAGTACAGATTATGCAAACGAATGCTCTCTTTGCCAGGGCAAAGAAAACTTTAAGATGCCACACGAACATTTCAATTTCAAATGATATGCGAGGTTTATCATACGTTACACTTTTTATCAGTTCCAATGTCAATAAAATGAAACTGCTGGGAATTACTGAAGTAAAGCAACAGTAACTTCGACCATCTGAGGTCCTCACCCCAGAAGTGTATTCATATAAATAACTTTCGATCGTCTTATATCAGAAAGGTTACACTTTCCAAGTTATTAGGTTGTTTCATAAGAAATGTTTGTTTTTAAATTTGGTGTTTGGTAAGATTTAAATGGTTTTTCTTTTGTTTGGCAATTTTGTATATTGTAAGCTATATCAGTCGTCAGTTGTTAATTCACGTGAAATCATAAAAGTCCGCTATGCAGCAGTTGCGTAAACTAAGCGAATTCCTCAGCAACTTGAATAACTTTAAAAATAAATATAAAATCTAAATTATGACCTTATTAATTAATGAAATGAAGTATCACGTAAGAAAACACATTTTAGAATTATATTATTATTATTATTATTATTATTATTATTATTATTATTATTATTATTATTGCTGATGTTGTTGACATTAAACAACAAAAATTTATGGTATAAAAGAAATGTATGACTACTGACAGACAAAGCTATACTGTGTGGGTATTTTTAAACATTTTTAAACGTAGTCAAGTTTATGAACTGAGTCCTTGATATCATCTTTACATTCACTAAAATAGAGAGAAGTAACTGAAAGTTTCGAGTTACATTCTGTATTTAAGATGTTGTTCATATGTTTCAATAAAACAAAAACAAGTTACTATTTAAAATAATTGCGATGTACTAAACAAATGTACACAATCAACAATATACACCGAAAGTTCCGTCGATTTTCATTGACTTTAAATTTTAATTTAAATGTTATTATATTAAAAACATGTTACGCAAACATTTCCTAAAAGTTATTATAGAACGCTCTTACATACAAATATAATTCTCACACATATTACATTAATATTAACATTTGTTATCTTCACGACGATGCTTTTGTTACATATAAAACACATACAACATTATAAAAACAGTTTATATGCTGAATTAATTTCTCCTTTTATTTTAATATAATATATAAAAAATTAAACGCAAGCGCACTTTTTAAATTTCGGTTTTAAAGTATACGCTACTGCTAAAGGTCCCATTTCCCAAATTTTCTGAAACTATTTTGCTTATTTTATTCAATTTGTATATACCGAATTTTGTTGTGAAGAAAGAAATGTTGCTGCCGCTAGAGTGATTTTTAAAATTTGGGTTACAAGTAATCCGACACCGCTAATGTCCTAATTTCGCTAAATTTTCGGAAACTATTTTTCTAATTTTATTTTAATTGTATATACAGAGTTTGTTATGAAAAAACAAACATCGTTGCCTCTAGAGTCATTTTTAAATTTTGGGTTTCAGACAAACCCCCATTTCCAATGGGAGTTTGCCTGATTTTGATTTCACTAATTTTCATAAACTATTATTCTTATTTTATTTCAATGCCCTATACACAGTTTCATTGAAAAAAATAAAAATTGCGGCCACTAAAATAAGTTTTACATTTTGCTTTAACCCGCACTCTTTAAAATGTTGGTCTTCAGCTATACCCCCACTTTCAATAACCCGATTTCTCTAATTTTCAGAAATATTTTTCTTATTTTATTAAAATGGAACATAGCGAATTTTATTGTAAAAAAATATTAATGCCGATAGGGCGATTTTTAACATTTGCGTTTCAGGTAAATCCCAATTCCGATGGCCAGATTTCCCTAATTTGCAGATTTTTTTTTATTTAAATGGTATATATAAAGTTTTGTTGAAAAAGCAAATATTGATGCGAGGTCTTTGTAATGTCAGTCAACTGGCATACCTTCAATTGGCGATCATTGAATACGGCAATGTTAATTTTTATCACAATTGCGCCGGTCGTAGCTGTTTTGGGACGCCTTGAGCGCTCATCACCTTGAATGGATATACGACCACGCTAAAATCAGTAGCCCACTTTTTAACGGTTGAAAACGAAGGAGAAGAATCCTTTAATGTAGAATCTAACTCCTTTTGTATTTCTGTTCAGGTTAAAGCATCCAAATAAAAGAACTCAATAACAGTTCGTATTTCAGTTTATATATTTTGTAGAAACTGCTAACACTAGTTTGTTTACACGATAGTCACAAACAAGTGACTATTTCTACACGACTGAAAGTTACAGCGTGCCATCTAAAGGATGATTTTAACAACAATCATAGTAATTTGGCTATCTTCATGACATCTGCGAGTCAGGCCAAGAAATTTTAGCGTACTCTTCGTATATTCTGTATGTTAGTTTCCCTAAGTATTTTTGTACCTTGACTATAGGTAATTCATAGGAACTTGTACATGAAAAAGCTTTGTTGAAGGCTGTAACAGCAACATAACTAATTTTTTGCGTTGTGTTATAGATACTGGTGAGATTTGGATTCATAATGGAAATAACAGTCAAACCATTGTTCACTATCATAGAAGTCAAAGTCTTTCGAAAGGCTACAAGAAAACGCTACGGTTTAACAGACCACGAACCGTAAAGTACTATTACAATACGACTTAACGAAATGACAGTCTGCCTGCTTGCAATAGTGTTTTAGCGACAGGAAAATTTGATATATTTAAAGTGTGATTGTTGCAACATCCCCTCTGACTTTCATCTGTTCCCAAATCTACAATTCTTCATCGTTGGTTGGTTTTCTTCACAAAATCAAGGAATATTTTCAGTCCTTCCAAAAAATCACTTTCGGTACAGAATAATGGCATTGGAGCATCGCTAGAATAAACGTACTGGCGTTAAAGAAAGAATATGTGAATATGTTAAAAAATAAAAGCAATGTTCAAGATAAAAACTAATTCCTTCATTGTTAGGTCGAGAATATTTCTGATCGCCGTCCTACTTTCAATTTCGTTCTTCAGAGACCATTTATCTTACATTTTATTGCCGCTCGTTTGCATTCCGTCTTTTTTTTTTACGACATATTAAAACTGTTTTTATACGAAATCTATAAAAGCTGCAAGTTGTACTGTGTGAGATGAGTGATAAAAGCGACCACAGTATCAGAAAACGGATGTGCAGTACAAGAGAACAAAACCAAACCGTTCCGTATCGAGTAATGTGGCACAGAAAGAGAAATGGGCACTACGTGGGGTTCTGCTCCATTAAATAAACATAGAGCCGCTCCTGATCGAGTTTATCTCCGTGTGAGCAGCACTACACAAGTGCAGTAACGACTGTTCGCACAGCAACCTCGTAAAGAACAAGTACACGCGCGAAAACAATACTTCCAAGATCACGCCACAAACACTCACCATAATAACTGAGAATTTAATGTCTTTTCTTTTAATTACGCTCCATTTATATTGTATTATTATTGTTATTATAGCACACTAGCCATGTTTACCTCACACGTTGTGATCGTATCGAAACCCTCGAAATATCACGTGACCAGATGTTTATTTATATCATGACTTAACCACCACTTTGCTTGTAGGATGTGTGCGAGAGCAGGTGCACAAGTTTCCCGCCTAACCATTTTCTAGATATGATAAAGGCAAAAACTGTATTTCACTTTTTAATATTATTACCCTTTATTGCAATTCACTTCTCACATTTTCGAATTGGACCGCCACGGGAGGCCGAGGTCGTTAAGGCATGGACTCGTGAGCGGAAGGTCTGCGGTTCGAATCCCGCCAGGACCGTCTTCTCTGACTGGGTTTTTTTTTTCAGGTTTTCCTCAGTCTTCATAACTGGCAAATGCCGGGGAGGTACCTAAAACATAGGCCTGGAACCCTTCCTTCCTTAAAAAAAAAAACCCTTTCCCAATATATCATGTCATTTCATGTATCATCAGTGCCCACCGCCTGTGGTGCCTCAGTAGTAAAAACGGGCGTTAAACACTACTCAAAAAAAAACATCTTCGAATTAAAAGGTTAATCCCCCCCCCCCGCAAAATAGTCAGAAGTCTTGTCTGCAGAATGGGCATAAACAGCACACATAAAGCGCACACTATCACTCAGTTTTCCTCGCGTTTTCTCTTTGATGGAAGCGCGTAGTCTTTGCAGTAGGTCAGCATAGTACTCCCCATTTACTGTGGTGTTCCTCTCCTTGAAATCAATGGAGAGTATTCCTTCACAGCCCCAAAATATTGTAGCCAGGATGTTCTTGGTTGACTGAGTGACCTTGGTCTTTAGAGGCGGTGCTTCGCCAGGTTTACTATACTCCATTGATTCTCTTTTGGACAATTCTCTTTCTGATGTCTGCGGACCCTAGGAAGTGGATGGTGATGTTAGCAGCATGAGCGGAGGCGTTGTTGTCGTGAAGCAGTCCTGTCCTTGGACGGCGTTCTCGGGGCTTGTTGAAAACTTTCGGCAGGCAGACTGAGCAATAATCGTCCTTTGCTCCTCCAGAGAAATTGTGGCCACCCTGTTCACTTTCGTTGGTGGGTCATCATTTGGAAAGATCCAAACTGCGGGCTGTCGTTTGGTCTCCGAGTTAAATTGGTAATCCAGATGTCATCACCCGTGATGACATCAAAAACTCCCCTTGAGCTCCCTCCGTCGGATCTCGGCAGCATTTCTTCACACCATTCGATGCGGGTGCGCTTTTGTGTTTCTGTCAAATTGTGGGGCACCCAACGAGAGGAAACCCTTCCTGACACGAAGATGATCGAGCGAGATTTTTTATACTGCTGGTGATCCAATCCGGAAATCTGTCTGGATATTGGTAAATGTTACAAGATTGTTTTCCACGACAATGTTTTCCTCAGTCACTGCTGTTGCCGAACCCTCACTTCTATCCTCAACTTGCAGTGAAGTTCGACCTTTTTAAATTTCGCAAACCAGCGAAAAACAGTTGTCCTAGATGAAGCAACGCCTTCAAAAACCTGTTGCAAGTGGTCAAGGCTTTGCGGCTCATTTAATCACTCTTGAAATCATAAAGAATTATTGCGCGTAAATGCTCTCTCGCTCTCTCGCTCTCTCTCTCTCTCTCTCTCTCTCTCTCTCTCTCTCTCTCTCTCTCCAGCTTCATAGTAACGACTGGTTGACTGTACATAGGAGTTGCTCATCCTCATTGTCTGGCACCGTTTTACTCGTAAAGGATGGGACTACCACATTCCACATTCCTTTTAAGTGGGTCAACATTCACTTTTCCTGGTGTCAAAACTTACCTAGTGACCTTCGTATTTATAATTAGATATTTTCTAGTATTTGACCCATTATTTTTTCCATCCTATCCTTAATTCTATTTGCTTCTCTTCTAATTCTTTGCACTCCCTCTTTACAATCCTTTCTTGGCGATTTCATTTAGGTCTCGTTAACTCCCAATTCTATCCCATTCATCTTTCCACAATGTTCGCCAGCATTGTTCGTATTTCTATTGATACTGGATTCAGTTCTGTTCATCCTATCATCAATAAAATTAAAAAAAAAAACATTTACTATCACTGAAGATGGTTATTATCCTGTCCAATTTGATTTCTTGGTAAAGGAACTTCTTTCTCCCATATTTATCAACCTTCATTCTATAAGCAGTAAGATCCACATCCATTGTTACTTATTTTGCTCTGTCACCCACACTGCAGGAGCTTAATGAATCACGTCCTTCCTCTTGATTACTAGCTTAGCACTCCCAAAATTGCTAATGTCATTTACCTGTACAAAAAGTAACTTGCCCCACTTGACTGAAGAGGGCAGCTGTAGTCAATATATAACTTTTTCGTACATCTTTGTTGAACACAATACCTTGCTTTTAGTATTGACAGTAAGTGAAGCCGTTATTTACATTTAAACTTTTGGAATAACTTAAGAAGCCAAGTTGAAATTGTAGGGGTAGAAGAAAAATAAACAGAACGAATTGGAAATCTCGCTACAGCCATGCCTAGAAATGCTTATAAAAGAACTTTAAAAAAGCAAACGGAAAGTAGGTACACACGCGCATTACGGTACAAAGTCTCTTACAGGAACGAACTAATTCAAAAAAGTGGTGCGGCAGAAAAGCATGTTAGTAGAAGAAATAATTGCTGCAATCAGTCAAACGCTTTGCTTAGAGCGAGAGGACGCCCTTGCAAGTTTCATGAAGGGACTGGCAGATGGTGTGGAAATGAGGAGGGCCCGGAAAACGTTTGCTAAAACTTTAATGACTGAAATAGAGCGCTAGACCATTACACTTCCGGAACAGTCCGCTAGCAACGTGCTCCGGATTTCGCATGAGCCCTGCTGGTTTAGACAAACGTGAACGAAACTCATTTTTCTCATAAAATCTTCTCTTTGTAAAAATATGTAATTATGAGATGTTTTTAACTGTTTCTGTAATATTCTCTGTTAGAAATCATTGAAAACATTAAAACCCATCCACTTACCTAAATCAGCTTTTTTGTTTATGATTAAAGGATAAAATTCAAAATCAATATTACTTGAAAAAGTGATAATGATATATTAAATGTGCAATAAAATAAACTGAGTACCTACTTGTTTTAAAAATTACGGATGTATTCTTTCAGAAAATTCGATCAAGTCATTCCCATAAACTTCATACAGGTAAAGTCTTATTGCTAATTCTCTTCTAACTTAAGAGAAAATATACTAGTGAAGTCATGCAGAAACAGAACTTTCCCTGGTTCGCCGTGCTGTTTAGGCAACTTCTCTGCCTTGCTTCGTAAAGTACAGTATATGTTTCCAGGCGTATGTGACAAACTGATGCATAAGAGATATTTAAAATAAGACATCTGCACATGAAACGCTAAAGCTACCAAAATGTTTTGTGTTCACTTGCCAGTAAAAACACTATAAATGTAACCTGTATTAGCATACTTTCATAAAAAAATAGATTACGTATTTTGATGCCTTTGCAACAGATACCTATAGTGTCATTGTATTTGCTTTTATTTCATTCCATGCATTAAAAAGCTAAGTACACAGCTCCTATACAGTGCGATTTCCTATGAGCGAGCCCCCAATCTTCTGCCGCGCCGTGAAAGGAGTAACAAGCCTGCTTGCTTACTTGTTGACCTTGCTGTCCGTCTCAGACGTAGCGCATATGTTCCCGGGTGTGTGCTGTGATTTCCGTTTCTTAGTTCGCCAGCATACATAAAATGTGCGTTTACAGCGGCGCAGCGTGTCTTTATAAACGATTCATATGTTTAACTTAGTCAGTTCGTGAAGTTCGATTGTAGACGCTCCAGATCGTATAACAGTCTTGTACTGGAAACCGCGTATGGGGGCACTAGTAAGATCTACAATGACATGTGGGGCAGAAATAGGAACAAACTTCAGTGAGGGCATGTTTTCTGAAAGGAATTTTGAAGCTGGGGAGGAGCACAGGGAACTGCGGAATCAAGAGAGAATTCGGGGCCTACAGCAAGACCATAGAGTGTAAAATCAGAATAGTGAAATTCTGGTTGAGAATTATTCACGGAAACCAAGCTTTAATTATGGGAGTGTGCTATCATGAACAGCAAGGGATGGGAGAGAACAAGAAATGGGTATCCAAATTAAGAAAGGGACTGGAAAGAACAGAGATGGGCTCCATTTGGAATAGAAAGAGCGCATGGAGGAGGGCTAGGAACCGCTTGAAGGATATGAATAGGCTGCAGACAGTTGAACTATCCAGAGAGATGATTTCGCTGGAAGTATAGTCGGAATGGAGGACTAAACTGACTAGATAGGGACTCGTGTTGCTCAGACTACGAGTAAGGCGGGTGATTAAGAATGGAGAGAAAAGTATCTACCGTGCTCCTTTACATAGGGAGATGATCATGCTGGGCTTTCCCGGCAGGAAGGGAAGGAGGGATTAGGTAAATTTCTGATGAATGGACAGCTCAGTTCAAAAAATCTGATAACCGTGAGGATGTTGGGGGGTTACAGATTAACTGAATCAAGTTGTGTCATTCTTTATATTTATATGTATTTTAATAGTGTTATTCTGTTATTTTAGTTATTTATTTATCATTTTATTGCTGAATGTATATGCTTTATATTTTACTGTGAATGTCTAACGTAACAGCTTATGCTAAATCAACCATACCAATGTATCATAAAAACACCTGCTGCTGCTGCAGCTACTACTACTTAATAATGTCTTTATCACATAATTAAAGTATTTAAGCTTACTTTTCTTGTTTACAAACAACAACTGGACTTTTTTTTTCAAGTATCAACCGTCAAGTAGTCAACCGCTTGTCACAGAGAAAAATGTTCATCATGGAAAAAGAACTCTCTATTTCTACTGAAGTGGTTGTAGAATATTAAAACAAGTCATTTCGGAAGAACTCATACCAGTTACAACAAACATTCATCTTTCAGGACATCATGGAAATGTTGATGAAGACAAATTAAAGTAGTTCTGAATAGTCCTGGCGAATGAGCAAGAATGCACAGTGGTTTCTGGTAAAGTTCCTTTTCTGCTTATGCATTTATAGAGGCTAATATCTCTCTTACTTCCGTATTGAACATATTGTAGGGACGGTTTATTGTACCGCTCTCATCTTTCTCGCTTGCAATTGTTTGTTACATTTATGCAATTGAGAATAAGTACACCTCAACAAATTTCCTAGAATTGCTACAAGGTCATTCGCCAGGGCTATTCAAAACTACAGTACTTCCCTCATCCTCTCTATTTCCTGGTATTCGTATGCCCAAGGTAACGTGTGCTCCTTTCACTAATGAAGGTTCTGATATTTAACGAACTTAGTGAATGAGTTGAGACGAAAGTTTTTGACTGTTTGAAAAGAAATAAATGCATAACACGGTTCTTAATGGAGATTTTTGTTAGTTGAATGTGCTATTTAATTTTTATATTCTCTGTGTGCTTTTTAAAACGCATAAATAATCACAGAAAAATCCATAATAATCCCAAACAGACAAAAATATGTTTTAAACCTTAAAATAGACGAAATGAAAATTGGCCCTACCGACCCCAAATGTACGGAAACGTGTTAATTTCTATCTGACTTTTAAATATATCGACCCAGATAAAAAAAGGCATTTTGCCTAACTTCTAGAAATCTGCTTATCACATACTCAGAAGTGATTTCAGAAATCGGCAAACGTCGCTCACACTCGATAAGATTCTAAACGACTCAAATGTTTGTTTCCGTCACGTTCATTCCGGGTCAACATCGGTGACTTTCATTTTCCACAGTTTACGTCCCTCTGTGAAAGTTTTAGCCACTTCTATCTTATCCTCAAACTGCGTCCTTAATCTTTAAATAATTCCGATCTGTTTGATGCCCTCGTGCATAAAAAAAAACTAATAAAAATGCTTTGCGCAATCGACTAGTGTACTTCTTGCTCGGATACGATGACGAAGCCCGCATGCGTAACGTCTCAAAAATGCGATTAGCCCCGTAGATAAGCTATAAACCCAAAATTCGATTAATAGAGTAAATCGTATTGGGTTACATATATCTTCTGCTCCATTTGCATTAACTTGCAACCCATCAGCCGCCACTGGAATTGCCCTTTTAAATCGAATCATTCACTGCTCTTCAGTTTTTATCGCGCTGTGTGAGGCACTTTAATGAGACAATTGACGATATGCAATCTCTCGCTCTCTGTCAGCCAATAACAGTAAAGCATGCAGCTATTTATAACCGTGTCATGCAGTTTCGCTGCTGACATGGGCCACTGGCTCATTACTATGTGCCCCCTCTGTCCTCTCCGATGCAAACATTTTTTTTTTTAATGCTGAAAACTAATTAATAACGGATATGGTAGTGATTTCCTTTACATTGGATAAAACGATGAATGCAAGAGGGAAACAACGCTACGTTGGATTTGTTTTGTGGTAAGTAAGGTCTAGGGGCCGAGTGCGAACAAGGTTAGATTATCACCCAACAGTGAATGTACAGCATGCGGCAAAACAAATGACGCATCACTTGCATCATCGGATTGAAGTATTTATTAATTTTGTATAATAGTTTGAGACATTGTCAATTCAACTTTGTGTTCATTTCTGCAATTACGGCTATCACGAAATTCTTTTTATTTGGTTCTGTAGTCTGATGACTTATCAGATCATAATAGTTGTAGTTATCTCTCTTTTACATTTATCAATACAATACATATTTTAAAATCTACAGAACTAATACTACAAATAAACAAAACTAAAACTTCAAAAAACTAAACCGGTACTGGAAGCCAGCACTAAGGCTATTTAAACGTTTTTCTTTTACAATTTTTATACAATTTAAAATCTAAAATCTTCATTTCTACTGACGCTCGGTATCTGGTCTGCTCCCTACCGGAATTCCAGACAACAGAACCTGGACATCAATGGAGCTGCTGCCGATCTCAAGCAACAGCCATGATGTGTTGACTGTACAGTTTCCTTCTCTTCTCTTTTTCCTGCATCTTCTTCTACTTTTCAACTTTTATCTGTAACATATTTTCCCCCTTTTGTTCTCGGTCTACCTCTTCTTCTCTCAGCTGCTTCCTTTCAGCCCAAACACTACCATTATTCTTTTCTTCTGTTAATTTTGCTCCCTTCTTCTGATTCAATTTGGGTTTATCTTCTTCATCCTCTTGTTTCTGAACTGACTCTTCTTGTTTATATCTTTCTTGCTTTTCTCTGATTCTGTGAGATTTTTAGGGGATTACAAGGTTTCTGACCGTTGAACTTTCTCTCTTATTTTATTTTTATTGTTATTATACTGTTCTATCATTTTACACGATATTTTATTTGTTAAATCATTCAATACTCTAAAATCATCTTTATCTCTCATGATGTTCCAAATGTATTTCCCTTAGTTACAATTGACTGGTTGTTTAAAGGGCGCACAACAGCAAAGGTCATTAGCGCAATTGACTGGTATTTAGGGTATAAGAATGAAACATGTTCCGGTGTATCGATCACGTTACATGTATTGTTTGTTTGTAATATAAATCTTTGCGAATATGAACAACATGGATCGTGTCCTGTAACACAATGTGCTAATTCCTTATTGGGTTGAATATGTTTAAATTGTAATCTTTATTTATGGATGGGAAGATTTCATACACTCTTCTACCTTCTTTTATTTCATCCCATTCTTGTTTGTAATAAAGAATCTTTGATTTCTTTATTATTTCTACAATGTTTGCCAATATGCCCCTTATTTTTTAATTATTTTGTTTTTTAAGCCAATAAGAGGCTTCTCTTAAGCGTATTAAATAATTAATTGGTCAAATAACAAAGATTAATAACAATCTTATTGTAGGAGATGTAAATGCGCCTGTACATCTCAATAAATGTTTCTTTGAGAGCTACTTAAAGTGCGTCTAAAATATATATCGCCTGCCTTTTCCCCCCAAACTCCTCCTAAATATTTTAATACGGCCGCAAAGATACTATTGTGACAGCTTTTAATTCCTTCAGCTTGTGTATTAATACGTCTATGTCTAACATTGGCCAATTTAAACATAACTTTTCCTGCTCGCTCTTGTAGTTTGTACACGTTTCTTAAAATGTAATTTTTCATCCAAATAGATATCTAAATATTCATTTATTGCTTCTACTTTTTATATTAGTAGTGTTAATTTTAATAACAGGGTTCCTTCTCAAATTTCCTTTTAAAGCATATGAAGTTTTGTGAGGAGCAATTTCTAATTTTATGTTAAAATCATGCGAGGAGAAACTTAATATGCAGGTACACAATGTTAGCTGTATTAGCTGTCGTTGTATGGGATCAGTCCTATGTCAAGAACTATCACCACAAACGCTGATTTGAGCGATAGGTCTGTTTGGCGGATGTTTAAAGAACTGCGTGGCTTTACATACCAGATTCAAGTGAAACGAGCGAGCCCAAGTGTTGTCTACGACGTATGAAAATTCAGATTTCTTCTGCAGCATAGGGTTTTCAGACGAGAGCCATGTTCACTTTATGAACAGACAAACAACTCGTTTTTTAGGGATCAAAGGCCTGATGTTGTTATAGAGAAACCACTGCACCGCAGTGTGCGGGTTACGGTTTGAGGCGTCGAGAATACTGCAAGAATCCGCAAACCAGGTGTCTACAGAGACCTCATTATTACCCATTCGTGACCAAGGGTGACCAAGGTCGTTAAGGCCTGAGGTCTGGGGCTCGATTCCCACCAGGACCATCCTTTCTGACTGAGGATTTTTCCAGGTTTTCCTCAGTCCTCATAAATGACAAATGCTGAGGAAATACCCTTAAAGTTAGGCCTAGAGTGCTTCATTCCTTAAAAAAAACCCTTTCCCAATATATCACTTTATCTCATGTATCATCAGTGTCGCCGCCAATGATGCCTCAGTAGTAAAAACGGGCGTTAAACACCATTAAAAAAACCATTCATAGGAAAATTGCGTTCTTTGTCAAGTCAGAAACTTACCTCTCCAATGACAATAAATGCATCCAACAGCCCACACCGCCGGTGAATCCATTAGCCCTTGTGCAACGGCATTTTGGAGATCGCCTAATTTCTCGTGGAACTGCATTCATTTTCAAGACGGATGACTCACCTACAAATATTCCCGAACTATGGAAGAAGATGGCGTCGTTTTTTGTGCTCTTACATCTACCTTTATTCATCAATATGTTCAATAATCTTCAGAAACACTACGAACAATACGTGACACGTGATAGTTGAACACAATCTGTACCACCCCATTAACTAACATTTCAGTATAGTTTCATTTGCCACATACCGTAGATAATAAAGTGTTCATTCTTTGTTCTAAGTCATAATTACCCTTTACACGAGATATGATTTATAAGTTCCGAGACAAACATGAAAAGGGACATTAAAGAATACTAGAAAATTTCAACATTTTGCATTTGTCATTTCACAATGTAAGTAAGTCATTACAAGTTACAAATGGACATAGGATTTAAACATATAAGAATACTGATTTGAAAAATACTTTTGTTTCTCAACGTAATCCCCTTGTACTTTCACGCCTTGTCCCATTGTTTCACAAGCCCCTGAAATCCAGCAGCATAAAATTCTGTTGTCTGCTTGGTGACCTCCCTTAATCATCGGGCAAATGTTCATCTGAAAGATAGGGCCGAACAAATGGAAGTCGCTTGGACCAAGGTCGGGGCTATACAGAGGATGCTCCAGGACTAAAGCCACTTGAAATTTCACAGCGTCTCATTAGTCTTGTTGGCAGTATAGGGATGCGCATTGTCATGCAATAACTACATGGGTTCTGGTCGCTACCGTTCAATGGCTTTACGAACTTTACTCAGAATGTTACAGTAGCAGTCGGCATTTACGGTTTGTTCTTGAGGGTGGGATGCGGTGAATAGGATGTCTTCATGATGCCAGAAGACTGTGAGCAACACTTTCCCAACGGATGAAGTTACTTTAAACTTTTTAGCAGCTTTTTCTCGGTCTGGTAATGGTGAACCCAAGACTCGTTACTTGAGACAAACCAATAGTATGTATAGTTACTATAGTATGTCTGCTGGGATTAAGTCTTCAAGCGTTGCAAATTCGCCTCTGCCAGTGGTTATCACACACAAAAAGTGCGGCAAACTGAACGCTGCACCACTGCCACTCATCGCAAACACTGCTGCTCAATATTTCACAAAAAGCAGGTGAAACGCATCCATCACTCGCCCTAGATTTAGCCCCATTTGACTTTTTTCCTTTCCCCAAATGGACAATGAAGACTGCAGAAGCGATTCTGAAAGACTTGTCAAAAAATGGTTTTTGAACACTGGCAGAAACGCTGGGACATGTTCATTGCATAACTTTGAGGAAGATCATCAAAATTATGTGTAAAGGTGTGTGTTAAAGTAGATCATTCTTTATTGAGCAGAACTCGCATATTCATTGGTGTTCATTATTCATTAAACTTAGTGTTCGGTATCCAGTGGGACACCCTATAATTATCCTATAGTTTTCCAACCAGTAGGGGATTGAAATCCCAGCAAAATAATTTAATTCAATATGATTAAATTTGTTTCGTTAGAACATAGTAATTTTTTCAGGGTTACCTCACGTTGACAATTTGTTTCAAGAAAAATGTCTTCGATTCGACAGAATAATGCGTTACATTAAGTTTATTTTTAACATCTTTGGTCATTTGCGCACCATTCAAATCAGGGCGTAAAACAGTCTATAACTTTTGCTAAGAGACCACTTTTTTCAGGCTTGAGGCTCTGAACAGCTTTACTTCTCTTATGAAGAAAATATGCTTACAATGTTACTCACCAAAAATAAAATTCATCGGCCCTGGATGAATATGAACCCGCAACATTAGACCACCAGGACGAAAAATAATATATTGACAAAACATTTCGAATTATTTTTCATAAATATGAAATTAACTGAAGGTAACCTTAGTAGCTACCTAGCTAGTCTTACTTTCAGTCACGTCAAGCTGCAGCTGAGGATGATGGCCAGTTTTCACTTCACATTGTACCACCATCTGCCACGCGAGAGTCGAAGAAGGGACCATGGCCTGCATGTAAAACAGAAAACATCTGCAGTAGCACAAAGGGATGAATACAAACCCTTCAATTACGTGACTACACAAAGCAGGTCACGAACGGCGGACTCCAGTGTGTGCAGGTGTGCAATGAAACTTGGATACTAACACCTTTCCAGCTGAACAGCAAAGAGGTTCTCTATACATAGAGCACAAAACCGAATTTTGTCGAACTTTATACGTTACAATGCTTTTCGTACTTTGAACTGGGGGGGGGGGGGGGGCAAAGGGGAGTAGTAATATCAATCAACATTATAATCAGCGAACATTTTTGTTTTATGAAGTGTTACCAAAAAGTAACGGGACTGATTTTATTCCGTGCGCCATAGCTATTTGAATTGAAGTTATGAGTTCGGTAATAGGAATTTGTGAATAATACGGAAAGTGTACAAGGAGCAAGCGAATTGAAACGCCGTCCTTTGAGTGTTTCGTACGGATCTGGTGAACATTTAATTAATGCCTTGAACTAGGTGAAAGTCGGGTGTCAAATCACATCCTTACGACCCATATTACACAATGAGAACATCGACCCGGCTCAAGGTACTCTTATTCTTCAAGTACTGGCGAATGATGTGCAATGGTGTATGGTAGAGTTCGTTTTCTGTTTATGTGTTCATTGGGAAATCAGGTTAGTATCTCTCTTACTGAACACGTTGTAAGGACGATTTATTGCACAGCTGTACCTCTCTCATCTTCCTCGCTTGCAATTGTTTGTTACATTTATGTAGCTGAGAAGTTATCCCCACCACAAATTTCCTAGAATTGTCTCGCGCAGATCGATACTGGTCATTCCGTAGGACTATTCAAAACTACAATACTTCCCTCATCCTCTCTATCTCAAGGTATTCGTATGCCCGAGTTAATCGTGCGTTCCTTTCACTAATGAAGATTTTGCTATTTAAAGAGCTTAAGTGAATGGGATAAGGGGAAAGTTTTTGACTGCCTGAAAAGAAATAAATACATAACAGTTTCAATAGGTATGATTGTGAAGTGAACATGTCCTTTCATTTTTATCCTTTTTTCGTTTCGATATATTGAAATTTTTCATGTGCTTTTTAAAACGCGTAAGTAATCGCAGAAAAAAACATAACTATCAAAAAAAAAAAAAAAAAAAGATTTTAAACCTTAAAATAGACCAAATAAAAACTGGTCCTATAGACCCCAATGTAAGGAAAATGTTCATTTCTACACGATTCTTAATATATCCACCCAGATAAAAAAGGCATTTTGCCTAACTTCCGGGCTCTGAAATGTCAATACTGAGGGTGCCAAAAAGGTATAACCACTTTCACAGTAGATATCTATTTAATATATTTCAAAGTTGAACCGAAAAACAACAGTAATGTGTAGTATGATGTTCTGTAAACAGATGTAACTCATACATTATGGAAGCGTTGCTATGTGACAGGTAAATCAACAATGAACAAACGAAGTCAAGATTATTGTATGATGTTCAGTATGCAGATGTGACTCACATTACGTTATGCTAGCGTTGTTACAACAAAATGGAGCCAAGATTATCGTTTGAACAGCGTAAAGCAATTTTGAAGTTGTGTTGGAAAACCGAGAATGTTGTTGAAGTACAAAAGGCAATGGAGAGTATACAGAACAGAACTGCCAACGCGAGTAACAATTCCGTCTTATCCGCCATTCATACACTCTATAGAAATGAGGAAATTTACTTCCAACAGGATGGTGCAACACCACATTACCATCGAGATGTACGTGCGTATCTTGATGACAATATTTCAAGGCACTGGATAGGACGAAGAGGTCAGATTGAGTTTCCACCACGTTCTGCGGATCTAACTCCGTTGGACTTCTACCTATGGGGAACTCTTAAGGGTGTTGTATACCGTAGAAAACCAGCTACACTGGCAGCACTTCGGGAAGAAATTGAAACGGCATGTGTTGCAATCGCTGAGGACACTTTCGCAAACGTTGCTCAATCAGTAGTTCAACGTACTCAGAGGTGTATCGATCGCGATAATCACCGAGACCTGACTGGCTAACCGGCTAATATGCAGCACGCTCGCCCATAAGCAAAACACTCCAGAGGAAAACAAAACTGATCGCATGGCATTTTATATATTTTTTAAATATTAATCTTTTGAATTCTATTTTATTTATTTGTTTTTATTTTATTGATGAAAAACTAGTAAAATATCTAATTTGACATCTTGTACCAAATCAAACAGACCTAGTATATTATAAAAGTACTTACGGTTGGTTGGGCTCTTGCGCCTGGTGAAGTTGTAATGTATTATACAGGTGCTATTGTAATAAATACATACTACTATTACCGCCACTTGCCTTTATTTCAGATGGACGAATAAACGTATGGCTAATCTTACTTCCAGCGCACTAAACAAACAACGAACGTGCTACCTACTTCCCCACAGATATTAGCGTTGTTGGTAAACACTAATATTGCAGATTTTTGCACGCCTTGACTCTTTTTGACTGACCCTCGTAGTGTTCCAACGGCACGAATGTGACTTAAAAAATATATTTTTTATCAACATTTAGACATTTAATGTCCATGCGACATTAAAATTTTCCAAAGCGGCCCAAAATTAGCAAGGCCACCTTCTAACTTAATGTAGGGAATATCTATAGTAAGTGTACAGTTGTTAAGTGCAGCCGGTCACAGATTGAAACATTTTCAACTTCTGTACTTAATTACTAGCTAGATCAATGTATCTGCCGGTTTTCTTTTTTTAATGCCGAACGCTAGCCTATTCATTGTGCAGGAAAACGCTCATTTGTCTTCGTTGTGGTTACGTCACAGCAGTCTGGGAATCCATAAATCTTGGTGCTCTAATGCAAAATGATTGTTCGTCTGCTTGGGTTGTTCCGTCACGAGTGATTTGTAACTGTTGCGCGCGTGCCTTTGCCCAGAGTATTTAATTTATACAAGCTCGTTGTGGGCACACGGCATGCCACACAAGTTTAAGTTCAGAATTCTCTCTAGAAAGTCCTTCTCAATTCCTTTATATGTCTTCGAAAACAGCTAAGATATTGAAATATTAAACATGACACAATTTACAGTTTTTCTAAAATAACACTTTGAAATAAGATAGCAAATTTTGTATTTAAAATGGGTGATTTCTCCTTCACGGGACAGGTCCATGCTTATCGGCCGATCGGTCGGTCGGTTCAAACTGGTACTGCGGTGATGGAAGTCAGAAAGTCCGCAGCTATGATTGTCGCGTAATTATTATTTACACTTGAAGGCGTATTTACTTACCATTATCAAACCAGGAGCTGCTGGAACTGTCCCTCTTTCACTTTCCACCGCCAGGGGTAGCCGAGGCCGTTAAGGCGTGGACTAGTGAGCGGGAGGTGTGGGGTTCGAATCACGCCAGGACCGTCCTCCCTGAATAAGTTTTTTTCTTCCAGGTTTTCCTTAGTCCTCATAAATGGCAAATGCCGGGGAGGTACCCTAAATTTAGGCCTGGAACGATTCCTTCCTTTAAAACAAATCCTTCCCAATATGTCATTTCATCTCGTGTATCACCAGTGTCCCGCCTGTGGTGTCTCTAGTAGTAAAAACGGACGTTAAACACTACTAATTCATTTTCCATACATTTCTGGCATCGGTTTATGAAATTAAGCATTACACTTTGCAGTTCTCTTCCTCTGTTCACCTATTGTGTGTGTATTGTACACTTTTTCCTTTAATGCCCCCCAGGGATAAAAATCTCAGGGCTTAAATTAGGGGGCAGCGGAAGAAATATTGTTAGTCATGACCCTTTGACGAAAATTTCATGAATTGCATGCAAGGAGACATGGGCTGTATGAGCCGTTGCTGAGTCCTGTTAAAAGTCGCAAACCTACGTTTCCTCAAGGTTAATTCAGGGAAAAAGGATTGCAAACTAGTCTTTAAACAAAAATTGGGTATGTTATTCAATCGCCGCTAATGACGCAGTGCATGTATAGTGGCATATAGGGTTTTCTGAACTCAAAGGTTGTTTTGTTAATTAACACGCCCACTTAGATGAAACCAACATTCGTCTGTAAAGAAAATTAGATTACGGTCAACTCCTCTGTCCATTCACAAAATCCACTCCTGGATGCAGGGTCACCCGGTTTAAGTTCTTGCAATACAGTAATTTTATATGTTTTCACTTTAATAGTTTTGTAGTCATTTGAAAAGGGTTGGGAAATTCCCGTTTGCTGAGAAAGACTTCGAAGTGATTTTTAGGAAAATGTTCCAATGTTATCTAACGTTCTGTGGGTACTATATGTGGCTATGTATATACAAGGGTAGGTCCATAAGTTTCCGGTATCACAAAAACCTTATCTGGTGTCATACCTTGTCTGTTAAGTAAATAATTGCACCTGTAACTTCCGCTCTGCTGTGTTCAGTTGTTCAGATATAGTTGCATAAAGGAGGCTACGTGTGTAGAATATTGTGACATGTTCAAAATGGAGAATCCAGCTGTTATTAAGTTCTTCACAGGAGAAGGACTTACTCCAAATGAAATTAAACAGCGATTGGACGGTGTATATGGGGAAGCATCCCCGTCATATTCTCCTGTAAAAGAATAGGCCAAACTTTTTCGAATGGGTCAAGAAAGCATTGAAGACGAAGAGCGTGCAGGTCGGCCCTTGGAGATGCTCACTCCTGAAAACATCGCTCTTGTGGAAGGAGAAATTATGGAGTACCAGCGGCTCAAAGTTACAGAAATAGCAGCAAGGTTGGGCCTTTCTAAAACAACAGTCCTTCGAATTATTCATGAACATTTGAACACGAATAAGGTTAGTGCAAGATGGATATCTAGACGTCTTTCCTCAGTCCAAAAGCAGCAACGAGTCATCTGTTGTCAGGCATTTTTGGAGCTCTGCCGTGGCAACGAGAGAGAAATTCTGCAAACCATTGTTACAGCAGATGAAACTATGATCCTCTACTACGATCCTTGGGACTGTGAAGGATTATTCTTTATTGACTTCAAGGAAAGGAACACCACAGTAAATGGGGAGTACAATGCTGGCCTACTGCACAGACTACGTGCTTCCATCAAAGAGAAAAGGCGAGGAAAGTTGATGGTGGTGTGGGCCTTTTTCACAACAACGCCCCTGTGCATACAGCTCTTGTTGCAAAGGAAGCTGTGAAGAAATGCGGCTTCAAGAAGATCGACCATCCACCCTACAGCCCAGATCTAGCTCCCAGTGACTATTTCACCTTCTCAAAACTTAAGAAGGACCTTCAAGGAAGAAAATTTAAGTGTGACATGGATGTTGTTTATGCCCATTTTGCAGGCAAGACTTCTGACTATTTGGGGGAGGGGTTGAAATGTTAATTCAAAGATGCGAGAAGTGTGTTGCAATAAAGGGTAACTATACTGAAAAGTGAAATATAGTTTTTGTCTTTATCATAACTAGAAAATGGTTAGGCCAGAAACTTATGGACTTACCCTCGTGTGTGTGTGTGTGTGTGTGTGTGTGTGTATGTATTTTGTTTAATGTTCTTTATTTACTGCATGCTCCATTACTATAATAATTAGTAATACTACATTCATTGCTATCATTTCATTGTTACATGTTATCCTTATTACTATTTTTGAACACTGTTGCATTCTTATTCTAACCTAAGCATATTTTGAAGACTGCCTAAATTGGTTATATATGAATGCTTTTACATTATCATTCTCAGTCACCACACTTTATATCCTATTAGTCAATTTGTGTTAAGTTGAAAACTGTCAAAATTTATACTGTTTACAAAAGTTTTAAACTGTTTATTATATTTTAGAACAAGTTCACTATTGTCTAGGCCAATGCCTAGTTACTTTTGCTACATCTTTCCGGAAATTTCTCGCTCTTTCTTCAAGATTTTGCAGTCCCACAAGACGTGTTCCACCGTTTGTATACCCTCCTGACATATACATGACGTTTTGTGTGTGTGTGTGTGTGCGTGTATGTATGTATGTATGTAAGTATGCATGTATGTATGGATGGATGTATGTATGTATGGATGTATGTATGTATGTATGTATGTATGGATGTATGTATGTATGTATGTATGTATGTATGTATGTATGTATGTAAGTATGCATGCATGCATGCATGCATGTATGTATGTATGTATGTATGTATGTAAGTATGCATGCATGCATGCATGTATGTATGTATGTATGTATGTAAGTATGCATGCATGTATGTATGTATGTATGTATGTATGTATGTATGTAAGTATGCATGCATGTATGTATGTATGTATGTAAGTATGCATGCATGTATGTATGTATGTATGTATGTAAGTATGCATGTATGCATGTATGTAAGTATGCATGCATGTATGTATGTAAGTATGCATGTATGTATGTATGTATGTATGTATGTATGTATGTATGTATGTATGTATGTATGTATGTATGTATGTATGTATGTATGTATGTAAGTATGCATGCATGTATGTATGTATATATGTATGTATGTATGTATGTATGTATGTATGTATGTATGTATGTATGTATGTAAAGAATAGTCCTATTTCACGAAGTTTATTTACTAATCTGTGAATGGCATTACGACTGAAGTTGACTATTGAGACATCTCTCTTGAAACAATCTCTGTATGTACGTACGAATCGTAAATATTCTTTGGAGAACACAATCCTGAATCGAGCCATATTAAAATAATTAATAAACTGTATATGCAACCTAATGAATGTTTAATAGAGTCACACAACACACAAGAGCAAGTCCGTTCGTCTCTGGAGTTAAAACTCGTACTGACCTCCCCTCCGGCTCTTGGGTCGGCTTTCAAGAGTAGGAAAGAAACGAGATCAACTGCTGTCATGTGCACTGGAGCGGTCCCAAGAAGAAAAAATCACCCATTATATAAAAATGTTTTAAGAGTATTAAAATCCTTAGTTTTTATTTACAAAACTTTTGATTATTTTTTAAAATAACAAAAAACTAAACAATCGGACGCCAAACAAGGCTATTTTTTTATCTGTATTTATTGGTGTACTTGAAATATCGGGGTAAAAAAGAACTCGCAGGCAATTTTAGTATTAGCAGTAAAGCCATATCATCATCGTCGATATTTACTAATTAAATCACGGCAGGTGAATAATCCAGTTCAAATGAATATTTGCTTTTACCGCCACAGATCATAACACGTAATTCTGAATGAAATTTGTTTTTAAATGTGTATTAATAATTTTATTTTAAGAAGTACAAAATTAGTTTTTATTTCCGATTTTAATAAATAATGCCAACGCTTGAGCTCTTATTCAGGAGGTCTTAGGTTCAAATTCTGTGGCCGGTTATCTCGACGGAGGTTTCCCCTTTTTTGTACACCATAACCACAAGGCTCTAGAGAGATGATGAGAAATGCGTACGTAAATGAGCCCGAAAGTGTCAGTCGAGGTAAGCTGTACGATGTGGCGGTGGTTCTTTGGAAGGAATATTGCACCGGAAGCGGTCCTTTAGAGGGGTGCTCTCTATCGGTCGGAGTGTTCTATCTGGAAACATGATAATTTAAGTCCGTGTCTCAACGTCAGTGGAACCTGGCCGTCCGGAGTTTACCTCACTCCATCCCTTTCTCAAGTCAAGGCTGATATACAATCAATTTTAAGCGTTGTGGGCAAACGTCAGTGAACAGTAGAGCAATTGGCAGACAGGTTTAAACCCAAATTATCATTTGCATGTTGCCTATAAACAGAAAGATGATGAAGATATGAGATGTAAGAATAAGTAAACAGGATGACACAAACCTCTCACATCTCCCAGTTGTAGTCGGATGTTATTTACAGATTGAAACTCATAAATTAAGTGAGTCACAAATTGATGTGGGGTACTACATGTTTGAATGGGGTACCTGAGGCTATTGCCACTAGATGACATCATTAGTCCGGTAGCATTTGGTGACATAGAACAATCGTGTTTACAATAGCGAAACAGCTACTGCAAAATGGCAGCGCCTCTAAATGAGTTTACAACCCTCGAGCAACACTCCGTTGTGGGATTTTTGTGGGCAAAAGGTATGCAATCCAAAAACGTTCATAAAGAAATGTTTCCCGGCTAGGGTGAGAAGTGCCTGACACGGCAATCTGTTTACAATCGCGTGCGAAAGTTCTCTAGAGGGCGGACTTGTATCGAAGCGAACACCGTGTCGACCGGACAACGGAGATTGCCACAGAGGTCAATTTGCAACGAGTTGAAGACTTAATCCGAGTAAAGAGTAGGTAATTATAGACACCATAGTCGCTGGGCATGGCCTACCTTATAGTACATGACAGGTTAGGTTTTCACAAAATGTGTGCCCCGCATGCTGACCCCATAACACAAAACACAAAGAATGAATCCGACTGACGTTACAGCATCTCAATCACTGATGAAGGACACGACATGCTAGCCCGAATTGTCACACGCTCACGGTCGAGACAAAGCGTCCGCCAATGCAATGGAAACATCCTGCGTCGCCTTCAATAATAAAAAAAGTTTAACCGCCGTCCAGACTCAAGGACAAAGCGTAAACGCTTACTCTTACGTAACATCATGCAAGAACAACGCCAAATGCGTGTTGTACTTGCATGACAACGCGCGTCCTCATAGTGCCAACAAGACAAAAGAGACGCTGAGAAAATTCAAGTGGGAAGTCCCCGAGCATCCTCCATATAGCCCCGCTCTGGCTCTGACTCTAAGCAACTTCCATTTGTTCGGCTCTCTTAAACGTCATCTTCTGGATGAGCATTTTCCCAACAATGAAGCTGCTTGGTATTGACAGCAGCCCAAAGAATTTTAATGACTTGTGGAACGATAGGACAAGTGTCTCAGTGTACAAGGAGAAAGAAACATATTTTTAAAATCAGTATTATTTGTTTAAGTTATATATACATTTATATCTTAATTAATGATTTACCCTCATACAACAGAACAGTAACTCTTCATAATTTCATCATGTGAAGACATTTAAATACATGTCACATTTGCTACTTCCGAGGGTCAGATAAATTCATATATTTACAAAACGCAAACTTATTTCATGTTTGTAGGGGAGAAATTAATTCCATTTTCTGTGTAAAGAATGCCCTAAAATTTCACTGAGTGTTCAGAGGTAGATATATACAAAACAACAATCTCTTTTCACTACAGCCACACGGTTTGCTAATTCCAAAAAATAGTTCAACTCACTACGGAAACTGTTTGTTGTATTACCGTTATTGTTTTGAGTGTTAAATGCACTTCTCATGAGGCCACTTCTATATCTCTACCAAAGTACATGTAGGCTAGCACAGGTCTGCGCTGTGTGAGAAACACGGTCAGCCACATTTGGAAGTTAAGAAGTGGTCGCACTATCCAGGAAAAGAGCCAGCTGGCCAGCAGCACCTCATGAACAAATATCTGTAACATCAAATATAAATAAAAAATTACATTTATTATCGGAATTCTTGAAAATGAATGATGAATTTCTTATATGTCATGGTATTCCTTTTTTTTTTTTTAATAGTGTTTCATGCCCTACTACCGAGGCATCACAGGCAGTGGACACTGATGATACATGAGATGAAATAAAATGTTCAGAAAGGATTTTTTAAGGAAGGAAATTTTCCAGGCCTATGTTCAGGTACCTCCCTGGTTTTTGCCATGAGGACTTAGCAAAACCTGGAAAAACCTCCGTCAGGAAAGACAATCCTGGTAGGATTCGAACCCCCAGACCTCCCTCTCAAAAGTTGTGCCTTATCAGCCTCGGTCACCCAGTATGATATTCCTGTATTAGTTTGAAAGTTACAAGGAAAATTTAGTTATACATCTACTATGTATAAAAACAACCTAATATCATATTGAATGTATAAATTACTTTTAATATTGTGTTTTGTTTTTGGATGGATCAAATCCTAGTCCCCTGGATATTCCAGTAGGTAGCTGCTGATGAACTGGGGACTGGGGGGCTGAGCCAATCAAATTGGAATAAATTTTGAATGGATTCAGGGCCTTCTGGAATTGCTGAAGGCACTGTTCCTAATTGTTATATTTAAAAGTAATGTTTTTTTTCTTCTTTTATTTGTGTCTATGACCGGAAGAAATGTGCTGATGAACTGAGGACTGGGGCTGTTTGTAAAATTTACTTTAATTAAAAAAATGTGTTTTGTATTTAAATGATATAAATAAATATTCATTCATTCATTCATTCATTCATTCATTCATTCATTCATTCATTCATTCATTCATTCATTCATTCATTCATTCATGTATAAAACATTAAGAAAGGAATGTACATGTATAACTATTGAAAACTTTAAACATTAATAATTGTAAACTGCAATTGAAAGGAAGATAATAGCTTGCAGAACTAAATATGAGTATTTTCTCTTCCTAAATTTGTAATATAGCAACTACAACTTTAATTTTAATTACATGAAACTGTCAAAATAATATGTTTTATAACATGGTCATTCAAGGATTATGTGAACAGTAGGTGCTTTTAGGTGCAAGTTTTGGAAACATTGCAAGCATAAAGAATATATATATTTCCATAAATTATAGAGTATTTAAATCCAGTCCTTTATATATAGCTGTGTCACATGGTGGCAAACCTATCCTGGACAAAAACAAGCTAGGAAACTGGTCTTAGATCTAAACAACACTCCTCCCTCATTTCTGCTAAAATTGGACAAGAAGAGGAATAAGGAAATTAGTTGCATCAATTACTGAACATGAACACTTCAGGAAACATCTGTAAAGTGGGGCTCTATGAAGATGAATCTATTTGTAGAATGTACAAACCAGAAGGGGAGACTGCCTTGCATATCCTGTTTAACTGCCCATCCCTGCTGAGAAATACACTTACTCTCTCTAGCCAGGGAAGACTTGGGAATGGATGCTGGCATTAGAACCAAAATACTGCAACTTGTTAAAGGAACAGAATTTGGGAAACAGTGAAAGCATCTCTTCCAATGGAGCTGCACAATAAGCATTTTACACTGGGTGCAGAAGGTCGACAAAACTCCAGCAAACCCTCTGCTATTTTATCTAATTGAATCCTAGCTATATGACATATAATTTCTTTGAAACTTTACATCCTGAATTTGCAATTATAAGAAAAGAACAAAAAGCATTTACGACATTCACTTACCATTTATAGCACATAATAAATTAGCAAAATTTGTAAAAAAATATAATATAATTTTAGCCCCACTGGATAAACACTGCATAAAATCTATTCAAAAATGCAACTATTGATCAATCTCAGCCCACAAAAACCCAGGAGTATACTAAATCGACTGTCAAGGTTGCAGATTAATTTACTTAGGCAAAGCCAAAAGGAAAGAAAGTAAAAGAAAGGTATAGCATCCAAACAGCAGTTGCAGCACAGTTTTGGACAAAAATCACAACATCTCGAGAGAAGCTAAATTAATTTGTGAAAGAGTTAGCAATTTAGTAGAAGATTTTTATTTTAGGACACAAAGATAAAGTTATGAACTTCAAAATGGACATCCTGCATTAATATACATTAGAACCAACATTTATTTATTTATTAAAATTGCACTGAGTTTACAACATGGTCTGATTCTAACCCGGGTCAATATTTTAAACCTCTCAGATACAAAATATTACAATAATTAACATTCAAATTTTCACCATTCAACCAACTATATTTTACAATGTTTACTAAGCCTCAGTCCACCACTTGCGTCCTACAGGGATATCCAGAGGACTTTGGCACAACCACTTCTATGTTCTATACCTATATTCCTACTATTTATATTAATACTTTGTACTATATCTAAATATATAAATTATGATTTGGAAATCACCCTAGCTCTTTCGCACAACCATAACTTCTGAAATAAACAAAGAAACATCATAATACCATAAATTAAAACATTTTATACAATTCAATAATCACCCAAATTAACAATAGATTTGTTCTCGTTTATAGAACCCCTCCCTTGCACTAGTTGGTCCTGGTGGTGTAGTGGTAACTATACTTGCCTCCTAAACCCAAGATAGCTGGTTCAATCTCAGCCAGGACCGACGGATTTTTGGGCTTAAAAATCGTAAGTATGGCTTCCTTTGGAAGGGAAGTAAAGCCACGAGTCCTGTGTCATACATTTATGCATGATTAAGAACCTCAAATCTGAAAGAAGAGGCCTCTGAGCAAAATTTACTGGCCATTTCACTCCCTGAATTGAATAGGACACTGATGACCTGAGATGTTAGAGCATCCATAAATAAACCAAATAAAAAATCCCTTTAACCAGCTTATATCCATGCACACTTAACTTTTAATCTAGTACACCTATCATCAAAATACCACTACACAATACAAATATAGTCGGAAATCACAGATTCTCTTTCCTCAAAGCATTTGTTCTTAACTCTATACAAATATTCCAGAAGATTCCTAATTTGTCTTTGGTCACAAATTACTTTTTAGCTGCAATTTGCTTATTTCATTTCAACCATTTATTAGGTATTGCTTGTTGTCTCCATTCACTTGCTCCTGAACATTTAAATGAAATATATTCTATGTTTTCCAAATCACAATTACTTCTAAAACCCCTTAAGTTCCAAATTCCTAATCAAACCTGCCATTTCCTCGCTCTCCCATTTGTATCTATCTCTTTTAACATCCCCTTTTATCTCCTGATAGAACACTAGTGACCTCTTCCCCCGCATTATAAAATATAATATCTGCCCATCTGTATCTTCATACCTTACTTTATCCTGTTTACAAAACCTCCCTTTAATTTACCTCTTCTTAACCACACATCACCCATTCCATTCCTTATTAACTCTTCCCAAATTGTATTTACCCCATAGAAATCCCCTACCCTAGACTCCTGAAAATTTAAACATTCATTTAACAAAGAAATCTTCAACATCTATTGTATTGTACTAAACCAATACTTCAAAACTCTCTCTATTGTCCATCCTCACATCAACCCTCCCAATTTCCCTACATTTGCATTAAAACTGGCACATGTCCTAAGCCAACCACCAACTATATGCTGAATGGTCTACAGCAAAGGCTCTAGAAAATTGTTCTGCAGATTAATGTTAATAATATAGTTGGTTTGGTGTATCCTATACTTCACTTACTTGGTTTTTAATTGGATATGTTTTAGGAACATTCGCTTCCACCATCAATGGAAGACCAACTGGTAAGAGCATACTCTGTAGACAGTCAGAAATTTATTGAATGTATCCAATGATGGTGTCTCGCAGTTCATGACACATTTTGTATTTTTGATGATGTAAATTTTTTCCCATGTTGTTAAGTTTGGAAGTGTTTCAACAATTTTGTTTTGTATTAATTTCATGGTTTTCTGACCAAAAGGGGGCTGCCACTATTTCTGAAATGTTCTTTGGTAAGAGTTTCCAAATTTCCTTTTGCTTTTCCAATCACAGTTTTTGCAATAGATTTGGTAGATACCCGACTTCTTGTGAGAAGGTATAGGGGTCTTTGCTGCAGGAAGATTGTAATATATTTGTAATACTGTAGACGTTTTGAGGAGCCAAAAACATTTTCTGTTTTTTTTTAAGAAATTTAATTTATTGAATATGCTCAGGTGGTTTTTAAATTTTTTGAGTTGCATATCTTCTTTTATTTGTAATAACAAACTTGCATATTTGATATCTTTTTTTCTTTTAAATTTTTTAATCGTTTTATCTATTAATTTTTTATGAAAACCATTATGTAGTACTGTATGGAGGATCACTATTTAGAATGGCATGCTGGTGTGTTTTTGAATTAAAGTTATTATTTTTAATGTAATTGTCACTATGGGTAGGTTACCTATATATTCCAAAGGACAAACTGTTGCCGTCTTTTATAATCCTCAAACATAAAAAGAAAATCCACCATTCTTTTCCATTTCATATATGAACTGCATTGATCTTACCTGTTAATTCAACAATTTTAAGGTGTCACATTTAGGATAATGGCAAATAAGTTATCCATGTATCTGTGCCATATCTTATAAATTAATGGAAAAGTGTTAAGTGAATTTCAAAATCACTCATAAAAGTGGGTTACCTATGACTAATCCAGAACTTTGATCATAAAATTTACCATTAAAACTAAAGTAGTAAATGTTGATGCATAGGTCTGTCAAACTGTAAAATCTTCTTTTGCTTCAATAGGAGTATAAGTCAGTTTTTTTATCAATTTAGATTTTCTTTCTGTAGGAATGCTTCGAAAAACAAATACAAGTAGGTTTTCAGATAAAATATGTACATTCTTAACTTTTTCAATAAAATTACATTAATTTTTTATTCCTAAATTTCTACATTTTTTTAATGAACAGATTTTCTGGGAATGCCATTTTGTAATTTGGTGAACTAATGTTGTTTATAATCAGTTACATAATATTGCCTTTTTTATGAATTTTTGACAGGCTTAATTGGCTTGGGATTTCTGGGGTATTAGGTTTAACTTTTTCAATTTCTTTATTTGTTAAATTTTTTACTGTTTTAATTAATGTGGCATTGACTTCCTTGATGCTCTATTTTGATGGAACTTCTTTAAGTTATGTATTCTTTATTTTTAGAAGGGATTTCATTCTATTAATGTAGTCCTCTTCATCTAATAACACTATTGATACAAAAACAAAATTGTTGAAACACACTTGTAAACCTTTGGAACTAACAAGGGAAAAAATTTATATCGTCAAAAATAAAAACTGTGCCATGAACTTTGATTGTTGTATATTTGATAAATTTCTCTGATCACTTACAGAGTATGCTTCTACCAGTTGGTCTTCTGCAGATGATGACAGGGAGTATTCCTGAAAAATGTCCAATTAAAAAATGAAGCAAGTGAAGTATGTCACCAAACAAACTCCATATACGTTAAATATAACATTAATTTCGTGTCGGAACCAATACAGTGAAGCGACTATTATATTCTTAATTACCTAGTGAGTCGATTTTAATAATCTTATTCTCCAATTACTGTTGAATTATGCAAAACTAGTTTTGCAGGCTTTTGCCTGCATCCTCAGTTTCGAGTCAACTGTCGGCTTCGTTGTTGGTTGGCTGGAGGATTTGGTGTAGCTCTCGTGGACATTTTATGAATTTTTGGATTAATTTATCTTCTGTTGGAATCTCAAAGTTCATAACCTTATCCTCATATTTTTTATATAAATTTTTTCCCATATTCCCAGCTTGTCAATTTACGAATTTCAATAATTTCACTCCCATTTCTATATCATGTTTATCTCTCCAAAAATGATGCGCAACTGCTGATTTCTCTACCTGATTGTACCTTGTGTTTCTCGGAACACTGGAGAAACATAAGGTAAGATAAGGTAAGATTTAAATTGTACTAAGGAAGCTATAGAGTGGAATATATCCTATAAGAATTTATTAAACATATTCACACTAACTCAATTATACAACATTAGGAAATGTTTTGGGAGCAATCACTCCCATGATCAGTTGTTGACTGACTACTGAATTTGAATACTTAATACAGCCACCCTCCACCTAACAAATGAGAAAAACCTTCAGTTAAAATGAAATGTAAAATTTTATATAACCTAAAAAATTAGAAGTTCAAAAATTACAGAAGTACATTATAGCAGCTAAAAGATAAACCAGTGATATATATATAAAGTAAACAAGGAAATAAAATAGCCATTTTGGACAAAAACGATTACATAAAAAGAGTAGAAATTTTGTTCAAATGAGAAGAGTTCAAAAGAATCCTCCCCATAGTTGCAATAAAAATTTAACCAAAATACTGCAGGAAATTAAAATATTTTCCACAGCCGAAAAACAGAATCATGCAAAGCAATCCAGCACTACATAGACTTTATGCACTTCTTAAAATCTATAAAAATGATCACAGCATGAAACCAATAATTAATAATATAATTCACCAATGCACAAAATAGCAAAAATATTATATGACAATTTCAACTCTCTTAAATAATGTCAAAGCTTGGGCAGCAAAAATTCATTTGATTTAGTTAAAAAACTTCAAGGAATCAAAATTGCTACAGGAGATGTAATGATGTCTTTGGATGAAAAAGCCTAACATTCCAATGAAAATCTTATGCAAATGTTAAGGAAATGGTTAAACTTCTTGATATTCAAATGGAAGAAACAAAAGAATTACTAAAACTTAATAACATATGTTTTCAGCAAAATATCTTCTGTTTTAACCAAAAATTTACCGATAAGTTTCTAGTCTAGCACTGGGACATTCCCTGTATATTTATTCGTGAACTCTTTTAAAATACATATCACCAATGTCTTCCTATTAATTTTCAAAACAACGTATATGCGGATGACATATTTGCAATAATATGGAAAAAACATTCAATAGATCCAATAAGACTCCTTAATTTACAACATAAATCTATACAGTTTACTATGTAAGAGCAGAAAATGGGTCCCTGCCATTCCTAGATTTAAAAATTATAATAAATGTAGATAGACTGAACTTTGGAATTTATAGAAAAGAGATAAACATACAGAAAGTTATATAAAAAATAACAGTCATAACTCCATCCCACACAAATATGCAGTGTTCTATGGCTTAGCACACAGAATAATTAACATCTGACTCACAGAAACAGTACAAAACAGAATACCAACAGATAATTAGTACAGCAATAACCAATGGTTTTAACAAAGACACAATAATAAAAATTATCAATAAATTTAAAAGACAAAAATCTAAAAGAGAGGTTTCTGCATTGAAGAACATCAAAGAAAGATACAAATTCAAAAGTTTCACATATTATACAACTTAAGAAACAAATTGAATATGATACTCAAAAAATGTGGCATAAACTTAGCCCCAATAACAAATATAATATAAAAAATGTATTATGTTCCATAGTAAAAGACAACATTTCAATAGAACAGATATCAGGAATTTAAAAAATGAAATGTGCAGATTATAATAAACAATACATCAGAAAAACAAAGAGAAGTTTAAAAATTTGGGAAAAATAACACTTTAGGAATATTGAATTTAAATAAACTAGCAATTCCAATTAACAATAGCAGCTCACTTTTGAACCCAAAATCACAAAATTAAATCAGAGACTAAGCTAGTGTAAGAACTTCACAACCTCATAGAGTTACCTACTTGGGAAACAATTTTCATTCTCAAAAACTCAGAAAACTTAATGAATTTTCATGTTCCATCCAAGGATGAATTCAACAACTACCTATTTGAACCAACAGAGACTACCACATCAAGTAGTCAGTGGACAGCTGATGATAGGCGCATTGCACCCAAAATCTCTTAATGTTGTATAAGTTGTATTAGTGTGAACATATTTAATAATTTTAATTTGTAAGAACAATTTTTGCTCTCGTCCTCAACTGGGAACAGACTAATGCTGGCAGGTAATGATGTGATCTCTGGTAATTCCAAAATCAAGTGAAACAGGAGACATCAAAGTTCATAGTTCATAGCATGATGCTTTTTTTTTTAAAATGAAAATCTTTTCCAATATCGCTAATTCTTTGGGTCAGACTTTCAAAAGAATTAAAGATATTAAAGACACTATCAAGCTCACAGGATAAAGGAAGACATAAGTTTTAAAAAGTTCATGTACCATCCATGGACAAACATTCATGAAAATTTTTAAAAAATTTGGTATTTTGTTGGCAGCACAAAATAAATTTGATATTGGAAATCTTTTGAAAATATAACTCATCTAGCAAAAACGCAGGAGTGCACCAAATAAAATTTTTGGGTTGTGATTAGATATTGTATAAACAGAACAATAAGAAATTTAGAGACAAGGGCAAAAAAATACTTAACAAATGTAAGATACAAACAGAGAGATAAATCGGCAGTTGCAGATCATCTTTGGACATAAACTCATAGCATCAAAAAAGAAGCCTAACTGTTTAAAACTATCAATAATCCCAAAGAATTAGCATAATATGCTCCTGCAGAATTTCCTCAATGTACCAGTTTACATTCAGGGCCCATTCTCCATGAAAACTAACTCTGTCTTGGTTTTGACAGTGATACCAGCCCACACTATGAAGTAACCTCCCCTGAAAGTAATCGATGAGTAGGTACAAGGAATATGCCTTTCCCCAATCATTTTCCATACTCAACTCATCCCTCCTTATGCCCTTTGCAACCGATTTTGAGCTTCTATGCCTATTTTGTGACAATCACGTAAAACTTGTCGCTGCCGAAATAGATCATCTCTGGCAAATATCACCCTTCTACAACCTGATTTTGGTCTTCTGCAGTAGATTGCAGGTTCCCAGAATCTTTGGTATGTCATTTATATAGTAGAGACATTGATTCATTGATGGGCAACATAATGCATGCTCTATCCATCTTCCATAAGGGCAACTGCTCTAGCAGTCTCCCCTCAATTTAATGGCATCTTTACCTTATAAAATTATACGCTAAACTGATTGAAATACCTCAACAAAAGAATAAAATTGATGTAACAACAATGCCATTAGATATTTCAAATGGCCTAAGTGTAAAAATGTGATTAAATTGCATTCATTTTCATGCTCTTATGATAAAGGAAATTATAGACTCAAGATGATACATGAGTGCTTACAAAGTGTTTGGAAAAGTATTCAATGTTTAAAAAATGAATGGAATTATAATATAGTTGCATTTTTTGCCTCTCAGTGTAGAAGAGGCACTTGATGGGAATAACTCAAAAGGCATCAAAGTGTTTACCACCTTTTACTGCTGAACCCTTCATGGTTAAATTTATTTTTAAATCTAAACAGCTTCATCACACATATGTTGAAAGTAATTTTGTCATTTTCAGCATCTGATGATATTGTCACTTACTTGAAGTGTCAGCAGAGCTTTGCTGTATGCAGTTCGGCTTGAGTTCCCCACATTTTCTGTCTGAAATGTTGACTCAATACCAGCCAACCTCTTGGTGAAGCCGAAGAAAGCATCATATTCTAAAACAGGTACCATAGCCCACATCCCATCTATCAGTGCTCGGGACATGTTTCCAAATTCAGCCACTGGTTCTGTCAGGGCAGGCACAAACACTTGCTCCAATACTTTCTGACATAGCTTTTGGGTCCTGGCTGCATTTTCTTTGCATAGATTAAACCTGCAAATAACAAAATTGAAGCTGATTATCAACAAATTCACAAATATCAATGGTTGTGGTAAACAGTGATTGAGTTCTCTGTCTTCTATCAAAATAACCCACATGTTGAGCATAGACTATGTGCTTATGTCAATTGAATTGCTTTCTATACGAATTGTTCCTAAATTTCACCTTGACCTAACTTAATTCATTTTTACCTCATCTTGTGGCATACAGTGAAATTTTTTCTTCATGGGCAAAGTCAAAAAGCTGCACAGTGGGTCTAAAAAGGTTATTTCATTAGATAATGAAAAGCAGTCGTTTATGGGGCAGTTACTGTTCAAAACTGCAGATAAGACAATGTTTATGCTGCACATTTCCCTTCCTCCTTATAACAAGCACATGTGTGATGATCCCCACTACTTTTTAACTTGCACAAAGAAGTTGATTAGTTGGTTGGTTGCTAGTGGTCATTGGGTATACTGATATTTATAATTTTTTCCTTAGTTTCCTATTAAAGAATTTCTAAACTATTTTTAAATTGTTATAAAGTTGACTGCATTTAAGTATATATTATTTCTTTAGGATAGTATTCAAAGGGCAGTAGCTGTCTTTGAATAATTTCATCCTAAAGAGATGTTTTGACAGGCAATTATGCCTTACTTAAGCAATGTTTGAAAGTCTTTAGTTCTTCATATGATTTTCCTTTAAGTTTTGGTTGAATATTTTGTTGATCTTGTTTGATTATTAATCTTGTTATGAATTTCAATTTACAAGAAAGTTCTAGCTCAACAGAACTAAATTTATTATTATTTTATTAATTTTTTGCTGGCTACTTTTTTGCTAAAGTATCACCAGTCTCATTCCCCATTAATTCAACATGGCCCAGGATCTATTGTATTTCTGATCTGGATTGTATGATATAGTTTTCTTTGTTCATTTATTTCATTTATAGTGTACTTTGTTGCATAGCTGTAATTCATTATATTTTGTAGCACTGTTATTATTTATGTTAGGTCTATACAGTAGATTTTTTTAATGCTTTATAATTTGCCTTTATTTCACCATCAAATTTGTTAGCATACTGTCCCAAAGTTATATACGATGGCAGGTTAGTGTTTATTTTTAAAATTTTGTCTGAATCTTCTTTCTATATGAAAATTTTGAAAGTCTGTTACGTTTTTAATTATTGATGTTGTGAAACTTTTTATTCTTGTGCTGATTACTTTTAATTTCTGTCCCAGTTATGTCATTTTAATATATAGCTCTGTTTTAATTGGCAGGTTGTTAGTTAAGCTTTGCATTGCAGCAACAGAACTTTTTTACAACTCCTTTTTTTATTCTCAATGACATAGATTACATTATATCCAGTTTTGTCTCTTAGTTATATCCTAAAAGCAATACAGAAGCCAATGGACTAACAGTTTGGAAAAATTTATTCATTTACGCGAATAAAGATAAGCTAGTTAATTTTGATCTTCCAAAACAATGAACTCATCTCCAAGTTTATAAAAAGCTATAGAAAGACATCTGCAGACCAAGGGAGAAATATGACCATGAATCCATGCTGAGGGTGAATTGACTGAATAGTGTTTAACTCCCGTTTTTACTGTTGAGGCACCACAAGCAATGCTGAGGATGAAGGCAACAGACTTTGAAACATGTCTAAACATGTGTTTAGAGATTAGTAAAAATTTGAGGGATATTTAGCAAAACATACAAGTTAAAATTTCATTTATTTTCATGTATTTAATAACAGCTCTTTGCTCCATTTTTATAGTGATTCAGCAATTATCATTTTAACATTTCCTAATAAGAAATGCAAAAATGTATAAACTTGAAACATATACCCAGCATTTACATATTTTAGGCATTATTGGGCCATTAAATAAATTTACATGAACTAAAAATGAGTAAGGGTTGAAGCAGGGAGCAACTTTCTACACAATATAAACCACTTTGAACATAGAAGGCTCCTCTAGGAGATTGTTGGCATATACTACTCTCAAAAATTTCATTGTTTCATTTAAATAAAATTATTTGCTGTCAATAGGCTTGTGTACACAAGTTTCCAACATTGTCAAATCTAGAGTTAACAATAAGTGTGTATAAGTTTAAAACATTAATCAAAATGAAACAATACATAATATAATTATAAAAAATAGCAAGGTTTAACAGATTCAATGTACAATTGTTTATAATTAAAAGATTTTAGCAGACAGTTACAAGAATTAAAGGAGAACTACACATTTTATCTACAAATTCATCCACTATGTAGAGGCATTCTCAATAAAGAAATATTTTAGATCACATTTAAATTTCTCCCCTTATTTCAATTTTAGAGCCTCTGGTACTTTATTGTACAAGATTACACCTTTGGTAGGTGCATCTCATTCTGATGCTTTTTTGTGTAAAGCTCTTCTACAGTCCCATGTAAATTAATTGGAACAAGGTAATTTTTTCATAGTTTTCCTAATGGTTGGCGACAGTGTGCCATATTTTGCTTACTCTTAGATCTCGCACTCTCTGTGCATTCTTTGCCCTGTTATTCATTGTTAATTAAATTTTGTGATGGTTGTTTTAGGATAAAAGTATACTTATTTCAATGTGTGTCACTTTTGAGGAATTTTAAGGTTTCCTTGTACCATTAATAATACATATGTCGTCAATGGATACAACTCTTGGGAAGAGTAGTGCAATTGTAGCATACTAACTAAAATACTTCCAAGACACAAAGAGTGTTAGTTACTAAATTTGGTGTCATTGTAGGCACTATAAATAGAATTTTTAGCAGCACAAACTGACTGACTCTATTTCTCTGAATATAAAGGGGATCTGGCTAGAAAAAGAAACTAATGCTTTCTCCTCAGAAGAAGAAAATCAATTCCCGGGCTCATTGCTGTGAACTTGGCTTGCAAGTTGGGGGAAAGAGGAATGAATCTCCATATTTCTAATATTCATCTTAGACATCTAGCAGTTGAAAGGAAAGCTCGCAAATTTGTGATGAACCACCTTCTAACAGAAGAAATGTACAAGAAACATCTCTTGTGGGCATGTAGTCACCAAGATGGGCAAAGAACTTTAGAAGGAAGTTCTTTTCTCTGATAAGAGCCAATTTAAAGTGCAGGGGGAGAAGATTCAATATGTGTACTGAGCAAATAATGAGGCAGCAACTTCAAACATATTTGCAACAGACTGAAAAACAATCATGAAGGTATTATTTTTACATGAAGGACTGGGACCCTTAATGTCAGTTGACGGAATGATGAAATCTGACCAGTACATCCAAATGCTGTAAAGGGGAATTGTTGGAGAGCTGCAGAAGAGGTTTCCAACGGTGACAGAGCAAGATGTGCTCCTTGCCATACTTCAAAGAAAGTGAAGAAATTCTTCAGTGAGAATAATATTTGTGTGTTAGAATGGCCAGGAACTCCCATGACATTAATCCTAAAGAAAACATGTGGGCTGTTTGCAAAAGAAAACTCCAAAACTTGCTTGTTCCACAAAAAAATATGCATGTCTCTAGTTCAGGTGTAGATTCATGATACTGAAGAACTTAAAATTTCAAGTTCTAAAAGCTTGTGTAATCTATGCCAAATCATATAAAGCAACTCATAACAAAAAAAAAAAAAAGATGACATATTAGCTATTAGCAAAGGTTACAAGTATGCATTAAAATGAATCGCTGCAAAAAAAATATATTAAGTGTGTATGTAACATATCCAATAGATAAAATATTTTAAAATGCTAAAAACATTTCTGTAGCTTCACTTTGAGTGAACACAGAAGCAGTCTGAGTCAACATTTAAAATATTGATACAATGATAAAACACTCTTAACATTGGTAGAGTAAACGACTTACAAATATGCAACTGGTGAGAATACTTCATTGGATGTTCTATGCAAGAAAATTCAAAAGTTTCTACGTTAGAATAACATATCAGTCAAAGTTCCTGGTTGAAAATTAATAAAAGTATCAAGCAACAACCTTATAATATTCAACTTTTGCAGAAACCTTCAGAAGACAATTTTGATACAAGAATGCAGTTTTGATGGGAGCATTAACAACAATCCAGTTTTTCTTAGACAAATTGTATTCTCAGATAAAGCCACATTCTACTTGAATGGATTTGTGAACAGATACAACTGCCGATACTGGTCAGACGTAAATCCACAATGGATGGAGAAGGACCACACACAGTATGCACATGAAATTAATGTTTGTGCTGGTATTGTTTATATTTTCTTCTGTAGAAAAACACTAAATGCTAATAAATATTTGAACTTGCTTCAAAATCACATAGTATCAGCTACTGCAAATTTAGTCAACCATAGGCTACCCAGAAATGACATTTATTTCCAACAAGATGGAGCGCCAGCTTACTATGAACAGAATGCTTCTCAGATCTTAGTCCAGGTTTTTCCAAAACAATGGAATGAATGAATGGATAGTGTTTAATGCCCGTTTTTTCTACAGAGGCACCACAGGCGATGGACACTGATGATACATGAAATGAAATGATATATTGGGAAAGGATTTATTTTTATGGAAGGAATCGTTCCAGGCCTAAGTTTAGGGTACCTCCCCGGCATTTGCCATTTATGAGCCCTGAGGAAAACCTGGAAAAAACCTCAGTCAGGAAGGACGGTCCTGGCGGTATTCGAACCCAGTCCTCTCGCTGGCGAGTCCGAGACTTAACGACCTCGGCCACCCGTGGCGGTTTTCCAAAACAATGGATTAGTAGAAGTCATGCAGAGTGGCCAGCAAAATCCCCAGACTTCTCATCCTTGGATTTATTTTGTGAGGCCATTTGAAGTCAGTAGTATATCGGGAAAGATGCAACAACTTAGAAAATCTGAAGTATCAAATAAAAGCAGTGCAAGACATTCCTTAAATAGTTTCTATGATCGACTGACATATTGTCAAGCATCTGGGGGTTAGAATTTAGACATCGAGTTAGATTTGTTTTGTTTTTGTTAAGTAAGGAGCATTTTATTATTCGCTCCATCATTAATTTATATTGAAGTATCTAGTGTGGGTGCTTTTGAAAAGCTATATAATGAGCATTATTCAAAAATGTACAAATATATTGGGTATTTCATTTAAAATAAGAGAGTCGGGATTTATTCCGGCTAAACCAGGAGTGGAAAACAGTCAGTAATACAATTTTTGAGTTTCCAGTATACAGCTATCCCTCATACCGAGTTTCATATCACTGAACCACGTACTTCAAAAGTTATTTAAGTAACCCTGTGTAAATATAACGATTTTTTATTAATAAAGTCACAAAATATTTCTTGTACTTCATACCAATTCTTTCCAAAATGTCATTAATTGTCCTGGCCAGTTATCTTATCATTTTTATCCTTTCTTGCAAAATTAAGCACTGTCTTAAAATATTTTCTTCCTCAAGCCTGTTGATCCTGAACCAATAGTTTCTCATCATGTTACTTTTTGTTTCTAATTCTGAAGAAAGTGTTTCATGGACAGCGCTTTTCAAATGATGAAACAATCCAGAGGGCTGTGACATCCAGTTTGTAGGTCAAGCAAAAGGTTTTTAATGACGTTAAAGACATTGCAGATGGCTATATATAAAAATATTTTAATTATTGAACGTTACCTATCCTCGACACCCAACATGTAACCGATGGTTCGCCAGAAGTGCACGAAACCCTCCAGTTCCTCCGCAGACCCAGCGAGGCCCAGCTTGGTGGGTGCTAGCAGTGGAAATCCCATGAAGCCAAACTGTGTGAGCGCCATGTCCAACTGAGAGATGTACGCACACCCTGATTTACGGGTTGCAGCGGTATGTCTGCATCGCACCCCCATCAGAGACTTGTACGCCCTGCAAATGATCCAAAACTTCAGTAGTGCGTAACTCTGACGTTAAAGTGTCGCACCAAGTGAAGTCAAGCACTCGCCTGGAAGTTGGCTCCAAAATATCGCCGTCGTACCACATGAGCATGTGCGACAGTGTGGAGAGGTAGCGACAGAATGCCTTCATTGGTTCATTGGAGCGTCCGGTGAGGATAAGGACCCTCAGAATGCTGGGGATGGCCAAAATCGTCAGCAGTCCACTGAGTTTCGCCACAAACATAGCGTAGTAGTTGTTGTGAAAATACTGCTGACCTCTGTAAACATAGTAGTAACATTGCTATTTAACTGTTGGCACAACTGTAAAGATCGTGTTTAGACTACCAAGAGTAGAAGCTGTTGAGAAGTGTCAGTTAAATATTGTTATGCACTTGCCGCTTATCTCAATAAATCAGAGTGCCTGGAAACAGTCATGAAAGACAAGATGAAAGCATTCAAAAATGGCCCACAGGGAGACAGAGCAATCTAAAATTCTGTACAAATAACTACATATGAGGACGCTTTATTAGCAACCCAAAACCTCACAGAAAAGCGTAAGGAAGAATGATGCCAGGATATTTGGTGAGTCCTTTCAAATAACGATATCTCTTTTGAAGGTAAAAGGATACTTGAGTGTAGGCTGTAAGATGGTTGAGTTTATTTTCTGCAATAGTCATAGTGAGAAAAAACTCAAAAGTCCATTGTGAGGACTTTTGTCTAACCTTAACAATCAATTGAAAATAATGTAATTTTTGTAAGATTCGCGGTGCAAATGGTAAAGCATTTACTATACAGTCCAGATCCAGTCCCTGTGACCTTTTTTCATTTCCAGGAGGTCCTTTGTTTTAGAACTCTCGACATTAGTTATTGCGTATAAGGGAAGGTGATCAGCACTAAGAAATATATAGAACTGGCGAGTTAAAACGTTTCACTTAACAGAACCCGGAAAATTAAATACCAATCTCACAAAACCCGTAAATTATTTTTTTTTTCTTTCCCAAGCTTGTGTGTAAACAATTTATAGTGAAGTTTTGAGTGAACAGTGGATTTTAATTTCTATAGATTTCTCATAACATTAGAATGATGTCTTAGATAAATTCTATTTTTTCACTTTTTGATAAAAATTGTCTTGCTGCACTACACTAGTGTGTGAAGTTAAGGAAGAGAAAACAAAGCACTAAATTATGTAAACAGCATTTACTCCACATTAGTAATATATTTTTTTATTTGGTTTATTTACGACTTGAGGCTTTGTGCCGTAAATTTACCACATGGGACCTACGGCTTTGCTTCCCATCAGAAGGAGGTCATATTTAGAATTTTTACACCCAAAAAAAATCCACCGACCCTGGCCGGGATTGAACCCTCGATCTTGGGTCTACAACGCCAAGTATGGTTACCACTAGACCACCAGGACCGACTCGTACGTTAGACCTTCATATTTTTCATATTTTAATGGGAATAAACCAGGAAGTCTAATGTCCGAGCAAATACAGCTATTAATTAGTATTTAAATTATGTAATTTGATATATTTATTCCCATAGTTCTTGCATGACTGGTGAAAATGTAATGACTTTTTTATTATTTTCTTCATAAAAATGTAATTTTTCAAAATTTTCGGCATTGTAGAATTAGCTATTAACTGTTTTTGGAAGTGAATTCTGAAACGCAAATAATCTTTGTCTTATATTGTTTTTCTTTAATGCCACGATTGTCCTAGGAAAAAACACCGTGCAACATGGTCGTAAGATTTTACTTTTTGCACTTAATGGTTTCCGTAATTTGTCTTAAGCCACATTCAGCAAATTTACATTCGTTTCAAAGTGCGACTTTACAACAAATCTATAGGTAGAAAAATATAACGTACCATAAATTCAGTAAGGCCTTCCTTCTCTTCTAATTTAACTCCCTTTGACTGATAACAAAAATAATAAAAGTTCTGTTTAAATAATCAGTACCAAAGGAGGAAACTGGTGATCACTATGCAATAATAATAATAATAATAATAATAATAATAATAATAATAATAATAATAATAATAATAATAATAATAATAATATTATTAACAATAATATAATAATTATTATTATTATTTTTGTGGGTTTGTGATTGTTCCAGACGCGGAACATAATATTACTAATCCCCTCCCCCCATTCAGAATGCTGTTACAACCTCTTTTAACAACTAATACCTTAAATTAGACACTGTTTTGGAGATTATGCGCTTTGCGCTCAAAAGTGGATTTATCTACTTCTTAAATGCCCAATATCGTTTTAGTAAGGTTTTATTGGTCATTTGTTAATATTAATGTCTGTATTTTCTGAAAAATGTGCCGTAACATACAGTCATTGTTTGCATGCATATCCTCCATTTTTACCCTTCAGGGCGGCTCTGTGTATTAACTTCATTATATTTCAGAGTTGCCAACCATTTACAGTTCTACTATATTCAGCTCGACGCAATAGTAATGGATTGCAGAAATAGGCATAAACTATGCATGTCCGATAATAATGAAATTAACCTAGGGGTTACATTTTAAGATTGCCCACCCGTGATCACCATCTTAAAACTTAACACCTAGGTTAGATTAAGTGTTCGCTTATAATAAACTTGGCCTAATTCAGTATTACGCCTCTAATTGTGCCATGTTATCTGTGTAGCGTAAATCATTTGATTAAAATATTTGCAATATACAAAACATTAACGTTATACACATATGTACAGTATATGTTGCTCAATATAATACTGTTTAATTACATTACACATTCGCCGTTTGACCCGCAATGCAAACTGAAAATTGGTTTGTCGCAAATGGATATATTTTTCTTTTTACATTTTGATAGTATGTATGTATTTATTTAGTAAGATGATGTTACATATCAGTAAAAATAACCAAATGTAGTTTTAAAGAGATACACAGAGAAACTTCTAACAATTTATTTGTTTCATTAAATGGGCAATGTTGAATAATTCAGTTAACAATAAACAACAAACATTTACTTTTCTTTAAAAGTAAATATATTACAGATTAAATATTAAATTACATATTACTTACACAATCACGATAAAAACCTTATCAAACTATGTTATTGCATTTAACAAATCCAAGTCCTGCGTTATATTATTCAAAATAAACAACTTACCATCGTTAACAGTACTGGCAACTTTACACTCATACCCATTATATTGTTACATTTTAAGTTTTGCGTATGACGCAGTTTCAACGAACTGGCTTTCCAAAGATTACAAACACATGAATAAATTAAGAATCATTTCTGCTACGAAAATTAATGAAAGATTCATCTCTATATTTCTTTAGCAAACACTCCCACATAAACACTTCCTTTTACTTCTCTTAGTTAAAACTTGTCGACCTTCAAACTAAGACTTAACAGCTTCTCCGTGTTAAAAGTATTCATGTCCCACGTCTCCTGTATTGTTATTTGTAGGTGCAGATTGTTGTGTTTACATTACGCGCTTACTTAGAAAGTGTAATAGCATACTTCAGAAATCTGCGCAAAATTCCAATTTTATTCCAACATCCACACTCCTGACGCAGAATGTTAACTCAAGCTGTTTAACTCTGAAATTTATAGCAATGTTAAATAAGGCTTCATTGTGAACAAATACGATTTTGTTTAATGTGTTTTGTAGTTGCAGATAGGCTTGTACCGATTATATTAGCAGTCAGCCGAAGTTTAAGCAAATAAGCTTTTGAATCACCATTTGTTTAAAAAATAAAAGTATAAGTAGCGTTTATTAATATTTACAGTTAGGTTAAAATAAATCGCTAAAATTTCTTGAAAATAGCTTTGAAACTTAACGATTTAGCATGTGAAAAACTAGTCTTTCTCTTGGTGCTAGACGCTTGCTAATCTGTATTAACTGAACGTGTGACATAATAGTGAAAGTCTGTACTCTTTAACAACTTACAGCATTTCAAAATTACCTTTTAAGTCTAACAGACGCAGTAAAATCAGTAAAAACGACAATTTCTTTCCAACAAAACGACATATCTTTATCAAATCAACATTTCACCACGTTTCTCCTAGTGTCATATACACTCTAAAAACGGATCACTTACAATAGTTACTAAAAATTAAGTTTAAATGTAAATTTCGAAGTAATTCCAGAAATGACATTATTGCAAACAACCTCATTTTAAATATTGCCTTCAATGATCTTGTAACACATCAATTTGCACTTGTTTTTATTAATTTTAAGACAATGATCTTCATAAAGGAAAGATATACTTTTTTGTCAATTTTTATGCTCAATATTTGTATACTAAACTTCACTAACGTTGAAAATGGAAGCAATGTTGATGCATACAACTTAAGTTCACCCTAAAAATAGCAAAACAAACGCTGAGTACCTGGTGTGACCCCTCTAGACTTAATTACGGTCACCATTCTCCCTGACATGGTTTCAATGCGGGTTCTGATGTCTCTTTGGTCGATACTATCCCATTCCTCTTGGAGTGTCATCCGGAATTCCTGTAAGGTCTCCGGGACGGGATTACGACCTCGTCTACCAACCTATCCCAGAGATGTTCCATAGGGCTTAGGTCGGAGGTGCGAGCCGGGAAGTCGAGTCAAACAATCCCCACGTGTCAAGATACCGCGATACGATATGCGCTGTTTGTTTGTTTTGTTTTGTTTTTTTCGTTGTGTTTAACACCCATTTTATTACTGAGGCACTACAGGCGGTGGACACTGATTTTTTTTTTAATTGCTTTATTTACTGACGCTCTTTAACATCTCAGGTCATCAGCGTCCCTTTCTATTCAGAGCGTGAAACAGCTGACAAATTTTGCTCAGAGGCCTCTTCTTTCAGGCTTGAGGTTCTTTATCGTGCCGTAAATGTACCACACGGGACCCACGGCTTTACTTACCAGGATTTTTATGCCCGAAAAAATACATCGATCCTGGCCGGGTTTGAACCCGCAATCTTGGGTTTAGGAGGCAAGTATGGTTACCACTACACCACCAGGACCGACACACGGACACTGGTAACACATGAGATGAAATGATATATTAGTAAAAAAAATTTTTTAAGGAAGGAAACTTTCCAGGCCTAAGTTTAGAGTACCTCCCCGGCATTTGCCATTTATGAGCAATGAGGAAAACCTGGAAAAAACCTCACTCAGGGAGGACGGTCCTGGCAGGATTCGAACCCCAGACCTCCCGCTTACAAGTCCGCACCTTAACGACCTCGACCGCCCGTGGCGGTTTTGTGCGCTGTGTATAGACGGGCATTGTCATGAATGAATATGAATTTATCTCCAACAAATGGAGCACGCCTTGATTGGCGAAAACCTCCTTGAGCACCGAGTGTTCCTGTTGAGCACTAAATCGGTTCGGGCCTCTATAGAGGTAGCCGAAAGATTTCCACTCTGTGAACCGCTCCAGGCTCTTTCTGCCACGTGGAGATTTAAGGGAGAACCTTTGATTCATCGAGAACAACACACAACTTCATTGGTGCGCAGTCTAACGAGCGACTATGTGATTGACGTAGCAGGTCGTCATGACTGAAGATCTCTTGCTCACATAAACACCTCGCACATGCTTCAACCTGCAGACGAGAGAGCGATTATCTCTGGACGTAGTCTTCCTTTTTGTGCCAGAACCAGAACTTCTGGAATAACCCTGCGTTTCTCGGAACGTTTCACAGCCTCTTGCATGTGGTTGTAGCAGCATATCGGAGACTGCGTCCGCCACAGCCCTGGCAACGTCTTCAGTACTCTAGGGCGTGATTTCAATTGAACCGAGTGATAAATTGTTGTTCGTTCCAAACAGAAAGAGCGCCAGTTTTCAAAAGTGATGCAATAAAATGTTTTCGCTCGTGTTCAGCGCGGTGGGATAAAGTCTATAAAGGACCAGGCATTCAAACTCTAGCTAATGCATCCAAGAAAATAATTAATCGAATGGTACAAATCCATAACTTCACTCAAAATTAGGTTTAAACTTAAAAATGGTCATTTTTATGGTAATGTTGTTTAAGTTGGATTTTATATTCTACAAGGAAAAAAATTAATGACTTGAAAAAAATATGCTATGCTGTTGAAAGTTGCATATAAATTTCTGAACTAGTCACAAATAAATTTTGGTAATCGTAACAATGAAAGTTGTTACAATTTTGTAAGATCTACATATATTTTAATGTTAATGTTCATTACATTATTTTAATATTACGTCATTTTAATGTAGCTGTATTTGTTTTGTTCCTTTCCGAAAGAAAATGGGGTATTTTTTTGTTTCTTTTATTTATTAAATGTTGTATTTTCCTTTCAATAACACATGCTTTACTCTGTATGGTATTTCTCAATAAAATCTGTATTGGATTAAAATAAAAGGATCTGATTTTCTTATTTGTCAAAAGAACGGAAATCCCGAGTTAAAACAGTGAGCATATAATTAAAGTAATATCCTATAGCCATTTTTATAGAAAAAAATAATAAAATCCTATAACTCATTTAAGACTGCTATAAAAAGTGGTTGAAACTTTAGAAAACAGCATTTTTTATTTTTCATATTGTGGAATTTCTGTTCGCTTAACAAACAATTAAATCGGAGAAATTGACTTAGTTTTTAGATCACCACACTTGTTTTCTCTACCTCTTGAACTTGTCTCTATCGAACCAAGGCGGCAACTGAAGAGGTTGTTGACCTGGCTCACAAGGAACGACTGCGCCATCTTCCACCAGAACCCTGAAGTCGTCTGTCACGCACGGGGCAGATTTCGTACAGTTGGCATCTGTTAACACAAGAAGTCGTTTTACATGATAATGTCCTGTAGTGAAAGCACGACGAGCGATAAAATGCCCAACACTGCTCTACCGAAGTTTCAAGGTCATGCAGGGAAACTGAGCTAAGAACTGTTTAAATTCTAGCGGTGTTCATGGTAACCACTTCAAGTTATTCTCTGCCGTCTCATACCATTCTAAACACCGGCATTTTATTAACCATCCCTATGTTATATTTCCTCTTTTTTCTTCCATTGTCGACAATGGTGCGCTTCTCATTAGCTTATTGTTTTACTTTAATTAAATCATGTATTTACTCTTGCTACAACGCTGTAAATTGTTCACGTGATATTAAACGTTTCGTTATTTATGCAGCTACTCGCGTCAGTTGTTTTCGCTGGTGCTATGTCTCAGGTATATCAGTTTCAGTGACTAAAAGAAATAGACAGGAAGAAGAAAACGAAGATAGTGAGAGTGAAGAATAAAATAATGTTCCTGGACCTGCTATGGAACACGTTCTGATGATGACAGTGCTGCTAATAAAACAAATGATTCCTACGTGCAGTAAAGCAAAGCCAAGAACTGCTGTATGCTCGAGACACGCAAGTTCCTCAAGAGTCTAGAAATGTTGCTATTGAGGCTAAAACACTCCTTGAGTGCCTAAATTAATTTTTCGATGGTGATACTGTAAAATATACTAACATTTACACATCAAAGAAACAACGAAACTATTCAAGAGAAGGTAATACAGACGAAATAATGATTAGAGCCTTGTTAGGACTTTTGCACTTTATCAGACTCGTCGTAGCAACAGCCTAAATGTGATGCAAGTGTAGGTCAATTCACAGGATGGAGGCATTGAAGATTCCTGCTTATCAATGAGTGGTCAAAGTTTTTTTTTTTAATGGTGTTTAACACCGTTCTTACTACTGGTGCACCACAGGCGGTTGAATGGATGATACATGAGATGAAATGATAAATTGGGAAAGGATTTTTTTTAAGAAAGGAAACGTTCCAGGCCTAAGTTTAGGGTACTCTCCCGGCATTTGCCATTTATGAGGACTGGGGAAAACCTGGAAAAACCCTCAGCCAGGGAGGACAGTCCTGACGGGATTCGAACCCCAGACCTCCCGTTCACGAATTCGTGCCGTAACGACCTCGGCCACTTAGGTTCGTTGTAGTTACTTGGTTTATTACAGCGGCTTATAGTTGAAAGTACATCAACAGTAGTGTGTTGGTTTTTTATTTTGATTTTTTTAATTGATTTAGTGATATCACACGAGGGACGTGTGCAATAAAAAGTGTTTAGCACAAGATGGGTTTCTCTGTCTTAATTATGGCAGTGCACCGCATAATAACATATTTACATTTCCCAAATAGCAGTAATTAAAGGAGTGGATAAATAGTATACCCCATGCATATTTTGAAATTAATGATGAAACTGTAATGTATGATAAACGTTCCGCACCAAAATTTGGCTTTAGGAAGGATATTTTCCTTGTGAAATCTTCTCTAAGCTACCTTCATAAGTGACACTGAGGTTACCAATGAAAGGAAAGATCCGGAAGAACGTTTGAAGAGGACTTTGGAGCGAGATGAAGAGAGTTTTAATGAATGGTGTGAGCAGAATATTACGTTTTGACTCCTTTGCAAGTGAGATTAAGACAAGACAGGTACACTTATTTATAATGATTGCCAAGGAAGACCTCTTAACACCCTATACGCTACCTTTGAATCTTCTTCAACCACAGTATCCAAGCAGAGAATCTATGATGACTGTTAAATATCATCCTTTAGATGGCCTGCTGTACAGTTTCAGACGCTTAAATGTAGTCACTTGTTTGTGACGATCATGTACACAAACTAGTGTTAACAGTTTCTACAACATGGACAAAACTGAAATTCGAACTGTTATAAAGTACTTCGTTATGAAGGGTTTAACTCAAACAGAAACGCAAAAGGAGTTAGATTCCACATTAAAAGAGTTCTCCCCTTTCCCCCGGTTAAAAAGTGGGCTGCTGAATTTAAGCGTGGTCGTACATCCATTTAAAGTGATAAGGGCTAAGGGCGTCCCAAAAACTGCTACGACCGACGAGATCGTCGATTGAAAGTGCGCTTGTTGGTTGGCATTGCAAAGACCTTGATAGGCTGTGTTCACTACATTTAATACGAAGTTTTGTGCATGAGAAAGCTTTCCGCTCGTTGAGTGCAGCGTTTGTTAAAAATGGACTGCATTTCGAAAGTGTTCAGACTTGTTTACACGCAATTCCAGTGAGTTTCTCCGACGTTTCATAACAGTAGACGAAACGTGGATTCAACACTACACGCCAGAGATGAAGGAGCAGTCCAAACAGTGGGTGGCAATAGGTGAAAGTGTACCGAAGAAAACAAAAACGGTTGCATCTGCAGGAAAAGTTGGTTTTCTGGGATTCTCATAGTGTGGTGCTCGTAAACTACCTCCAGAAGTGCAGAACATCACAGGAGAGTATTCACTGAAGGACGGTATTCAGGCTAAACGTCCACAACTTGCGAAAAAGAAAGTTCTCTTTCATCCCGATAATGCGCCTTCACACACGTCTGGGATTGTTGCTGCAAAACAGCATGACCTTCCCTTCCAAGTGTTTCCACATCTGCCATATTCGCCGGATTTGACTCCCGGGGATTACATTTTGTTCTCAAACTTGAAGAAATGGCTGGCTGGACGAAGATTCAAGCAAATGATGAGGTTGAGGCTTAGACAGACCTTATTTTTCACAGGTGGATAAGTCGGTCCTGGTGGTGTATTGGTTACCTTACTTGCCTCCTACACCCAAGATCGCGGGTTCGAACCCGGCCAGGACCGATGGATTTTTTCGGGCGTAAAAATCCTAAATATGGCTTCCTTCGGAAGGGAAGTAAAGCCGTGGGTGTCGTACATTTACGGCATGAAAAAGAACCTCAAGCCTGAAAGAGAGGCCTCTGAGCAAAATTTGTCGGCCGTTTCACGCTCTGAGTTGAATGGGACGCTGATGACCTGAGCTGTTAAAGAGCGTCCATAAATAAATCAATCAAAAAAATGGATAAATCTTATTTTACCGAGGGTATTAAAAAGTTGGAAAGTCGTTGAACTAAATGTATTGATTTAAAATGTGACTATGTTTAAAAGTAATATATGTACATATCTTAAATCCTGTGTTTTCTTGATCAGGCAGAGAACTTTTAAACACCTCCCGCTCTGTAGAAGGCCATTTATTGTTCTTCTCGTCATTAAGGAATGTTTTTCCTCTTTGAAACCCAAGAATGTGAAGGAAAACCAGTCGCACTTGAAGGACAAATGTCTATAAACACCTGTGGTGTCCAAGCGAGCATGGCTTGTTCATCAAACATTTACTCATATAAAGTAATTGTAGGAAAATATTCCCCCCAAAGTTCTACTTTACATTTACTGATTTCGAACACCTTGACAACTTCAAGGAGTGACCGACAATGAGCAACTTTAGCAGAAATATCTGACATTGTCAGAAATCGCAAGCAGTTACAGTTTACTTGTCTAGCAGATTTAGGTGATAGGGTTACTAAACTCCAACAGATGACATTTGGCGACAAACGCTGTGTTGAGGTAGGACCTGCTCACATGTCGTGTGCTTCTACGTTTAGGTATGATCAACGTGTGTTGATCGTAATTTGAGATTGTCGCTTGTTAAGCAAGCGAAGCGTGTGGAATACAAATCGCACAGTACAAGATTTTTTCCCTCTTACGTCCATAGCATACAAAGTGCGGCGCGTCTTTCAAAGCCACACGTGCGGTAGTGTGGGCGTAGTGAAAGCGGAATGCCACCTATGGACAATAAAACATTCTTCAAGAACATCTGCCGACAACTGTAGAGCTCTGAATTACTGTATCGCTAAAACCTATAACGGAGGCTTTTATAAAATAATTTTAGTATTGCAATTGCAAACAGTCTATCCTTAACAGAGCATATTCTTGTTTCAGTTCGGTTCGGAGTAGTTGCAAAAGCGGAGAGCATAGGCTCTTCAGTCAAACATAAGAAAGGTTGCAATGTCATTTTACTGCCGACATAATTTCCACACAATCAGTACAACTTCTCATTCATCAAAACCAGTCACTGAACCATATCTCATTCAAGACTGTCCTAAAAAATCTTGCCTTTGGGCTTGTTTTTCACTTCTGGAAAGGGCTGAGAGCACATGACACAAAAGAAAAGTCCGTCACGCAGTCGCTGTATAAACTAAGCAAAATCCTCAGCAAGTTGAGTTTGTGAAAGTTATTACAGAGCGATACAGCAGAGAAGTTACATATTGAGTTTACAGAAATTGATAGGATGTATGTCTATTACTAGGAGCCCACAACTCAAAACACTCACCTCTGGCCTCTATTGTAGAAGACGGGCCAAGCCAGTGTAATTAAATTTTACGTTGATACTACAGCGATTGAGTTTCTCTGTCTTACCGCAACAATAATATTTTAGCTTCAGCCAATAGCAGTCTAGGATTTAACAAGCTGTACGTGGTGTGGTGTAATAGCTTCAGTCAATAGCAGTCTAGGATTAACAGCAGTACCCAATGAAAGTTTTAGAATTTCTAAAAATGTTCTTAATATTATTCAAAGATTCTCTTTTTTACAATGATAATAGCGGTGTTAATACTTTCACCTTTAAAGTTTATTACCTCCCCTCTTTAAACGTTTTAAATCATCGAGTCGTGCTATAGTGAAAAACAAACTCTCCATAGGCCTTGGCTGTGCATTCGTTCAGACGAAAGTAGAATTTCAGAACAGCATATTGTGGCACCTCTATTTTGCTCTAGACGGAACTGAACACGTCTCAACTTACACCCTCTCACAGGCGGAAACCGCAGTGAAACGAGCACCACGTAAACATTAAGCTAACAAAACACTGTAAAGTTTACCGCGAGAAATGGCGATAATTATGATTATTCTGCACTTAACAGCCCTTGTGTTGCTATGGAGAATGTATTCCAAGGCCTTCTATTTTAGGAACAATAATTTGCTGCTTTCTCATATGCAGAAAATTTCGAGCAGAAATCCTATGCGTTTTCTCACTCTATGCCTTCTTAACTATAAACCGGGCGTGCATATTGGGAAATGTGGGAAACGGAGATAATGTGATGACGTAACTACGTTCTCTCTCTTTCTTATGGGAACACAAGCAGCTGTGCGTTTGAAGCATGCTGCTCTAGCAGGTCAAAAAACAAGAAAGATCCTGGGGGGGGGGGGGAGGAATCCAAATTGGTCAGGTTGAGTTGATTTCCCCGAGGCGACGCATTCTGAGGATCTGTGACCACGAGAATGTCTGAACTGTTCTGCGTGATGCACTGAATCTCGAGATCCACTGAACGTGACCTAACGTAAGGCATGTCCCAAGAGGCGCGTTACCTCGACTACGTCAGTTTGGAGAGTGCCCTACATGTCTCTCTCTCTCCATCTTCTTAGGAAAGAGAAAGAAAGGTTGAAGGATTAGGCCGATAGAAGGAGGAAAACTTTTGAATTGTGATGAAATTTTATCCCTTTTCTTTTCAAATTGGAATAATACTCAGCAATATCACAAGTTAAAATTGACAGAAAAGAATGCATGGTGACCGTTTTCCGCAGATGAAGGCCCAAATATAATAGATAGCTTTGTTACATGACATTTCGGCGATAAATATGCCATAAATTGATACATCAATTAAAAATTCCCTATTTGAAAATCCGTAAAAACTCGAATCGCAACACTGGTGTTTTCAATGCTACCTTGCCAACGTAATGACCTTTGAGGAATGTTTCATTTGTTTTATTTACGGACGCTCTTTAACATCTCAGGTCATCAGCGTCTCATTCAAATCAGGGCGTGAAACGGCCGACAAATTTTGCTCAGAGGCCTCTTCTTTCAGGCTTGAGGTTCTTTTTCGTGCCGTAAATGTACGACACGGGACCCACAGCTTTACTTCCCTTCCGAAGGAAGACAAACTTAGGATTTTTACGCCCGAAAAAATCCATGGAAGCACAGGAGCGAAAGTTTGTATTGAAAAGAAGTGCAAATCTTAAGAGATAAATGTATGATAAGCACATTATTGATCCTTTTAAAATTGTTCTGAGTGAAACTTTCGTTTGGTTTGCCGATTTAGTACAGTGCTGCAGGTCTTTGAGGCAAGGTAGTTGTTGGTCGATGTAGTGACTGTGTTCAGCATGAGACGTGAGTGTCATAATTATCCAGATCATTTTTGTTATGTTTGTGGTAAGTTCACACCAAACCCCCAAGAGGAAAAAAATCTATAAAATTACAAAACTTCACTTTCACTACTTTGGTTGCAAAATTAAGGATCAAGATAAAAACTCGGCCCCAAAACATTATTGAATTACTCGTATATTTGTACAACTAATTTGAGAAATTAAAATCCTTACCATTCGCCGTACATTTGATTTAGTGGAAACAACAAAACCGCATGAATCTGTCATTTCTGTTCGGTAAAAGTATCAGGCCTGAGAAAACAAAAGCCAATGTTTTAATCACATTTGCCATCAGTCTGTCATAACGAAACTAGTGTTTGATGAAACCGAATAGAGAGTGCAGCGGTGTCTATTGCCTGCAAGAAATAATATGCAGAGTTAAAAGAGGGGCTTTTCGTTCACCAACATATAAGAAAGCCTTTAAAACACGAAGTTTTTGAAAGTAAGGTAACAAATATCGAAGTGGCGGCCTGGCGTGCTTTCAAGGCAGTGGTAGAAGGTTACTTGGCAATAGAAGGGATGAACAAAGTGAATCTTCAGTGCACACATTGTTGTAAAAAACTTGATTGTAAGATGACACTAAAAGGGAATTCCATCCATTCACACTTAAGACTTTTTCCCTGAAAATTTGGGTGATGTAAGTGATGAACAGGGCCAGCGTTTTCATCGGGACTTAGCCACAATGAAAAAACGTTATCAAGGTGGTTGGGTTCTGCAATGTTGGGGGATTATTGCTGATTTTTGAAGAGGGGCAGTAATTCTGACTACAAGAGAAAGCCATCAGGCAGTAAAGCATTTTTAGAATTTATGAAGGCATGCGTTTGGTTATTTCTATTGCTAATGTTTTAATCGGTTTATATAAACACCTTTTGTTGCTATTTTGATCAACATATCCTTTCACTGTCCTAAAAATTGCAATTTCAATTGACAGTTATGTAAATTGCGAATTAAAAATTGTAGATTTTTATTTTGCTTTGAATTAAGCGCGATAAGAAAAAATCCAAAGTCATTTTCGGAATCAGCGCATCGTTTCCCACAAGAATCTGGCATTCTCCCTCTGGACGTATGAAAAGAAAGGTTTTCCCCCCTCGTATTAGTTATCAATAAAATATTTCCTTTATAAAATAATTGCGGTGAAGTGTTGAAACAAAAATGGCTCCTCATTCCAACTAATGAAGCATTAAACCAGAGTGTCAGAAAATGCAAAAATAACTTTTCCCATAATGTATAACAGTTTGCGAACATCAATTCTATAAATTTAAATATTTTATGACGGTCACTAATAAACAAAAAATGAGGGTGGTGGGGGCATTTCCCTTTAAATCCGAACTTTAGTTATTGTAAATTATAATGTGGTAGTACTTTATTGTCATTTCCCATTCCTACAACCTCGACAGAGATCATGCCATGTTGTATTATAATCATGTGTTTCTGTATATTTCTGTTAAATTATGACTTCCTACATCGCCAGTTTCAAGGTTACCCAGCCTGCTTTACTATTGTTGGTGACATGAACTTCCGCTGTGCCAAGGAATGCCAGGACGAAACATAAAAGAATATGGGCGTTCTATACCTCGCACAAGGATGACGCAAGCAACAAAAGGCAGATGTGAACACAAACATTCCGTTTTCTCTCTAGAGAAGAGAAAGTGGTGGTTCAAGGAGAGAAAAATGCCAACAGAACGTTCGTCGAATGCAATAACGCGTCTATTCATTGCCCGCCTACAGATGATTTCCACTGTCGTATGTTTGCATGTTTGAATTGTTGCGTCAAGGCTGCCAAAAGTTGAGAGGTTTACTATTAAGTTTATGTTTGCTTTCTAAACACGTTAAGGCAATTTCAGCTGCTGTAAACGGTTCGAGCACTGCCCTAAGCACAAATTACAAGATCTAGAATCCAAACTTATTGTAGGGGATTTCTCGTATTTGTTAGTTCAAAAAAATACCCGTTTGGATATTTAATATTTTTTTGATTAAGTTTATTTACTGACGCTCTTTAACATCTTAAGTAATCAGCGTCCCATTCAACTCAGGGCCTGAAACGGCCGACAAACCTCTTCTTTCAGGTTTGAGGTTCTTTATCGTGCCGTAAATGTACGACACGGGACCCACGGCTTTACTTCCTTTCCGAAGGAAGTCATCCAAACTTTTGATTTTTACGCCCGAAAAAATCCACCGGTCCTGACCGGGATCGAACCCACGATCTTGGGTTTAAGAGGCAAGTCTGGTTACCACTACACCACCAGGACCGACGGATATTTAATGAGACGCTAAAAATCCTGTATTTCTTTATTTTCTTTTATTCAAATTGCTGTATTAATTTACCATTAAACTGTTCAAATTCCATTAACATTACCAATTTGTAATGTGATACTCATTGAATTGTGTATTTTAATTCCGAATTAATTAAGGTGTGTCAAGCACAACGAGACAAATACACTGCAGCAATGAAAATTGGTATTTAAAAATCCTTACCATTATTATTACATATTTGCAATGTATGTATTTACAGAAAGATATTTTAGACTATTTTTGTCAGACTGTTTCTAAATGAAAACAATGACTACTAGCAGTTCCGTTGAATTTCTTTTTTTTTTTTTTTTTTTTTTTTTTAATCTGATAAAGTTAAATCTGGACACTAGAGAGGTTGCGATTGAGTCAGCAGTTGTAACGACAACGTTCAAGTTTATTTTATGTGCAATGCCAATAAGTGAAAATGTATTATTCTTTGAGTTTTCTTTGTGTTTGCTATTGTTATTTGTATATTGTGCAGGATCTTGTGTTAAAAGTGTTTACGATAGTTTATTGTTGTGTTCCGTTGTATTCAAGAAAGAAAGAAATGGGAAAAACATATTTCACGAATTTTCGTGTAATTGAGAATTGAGAGAAAAGTGGTTCAAAGTTATTTCCCGCCAAGGTGGGTATTGTAGCTTCATACTAATACTGTACTTAGAGGATACTTTTTTAAGTGTTAATTACGAGGAGAAATTGCAACTATCGCCAGTAAGTATATGTATATTTTAATTTAGGAGATTCTGGTAAACTTTGGCAACCTCAGACCATAGTGTAGTTTGTAGTGAACCTTTTACGAAGAATGGCTATAGAGAAGACTGTAAAAGAAGGGCATTGAAAATTAGTAGCACTCCTTTGGTATTCCCTAAATATTTTAGATACAAACAATAAATATCTGGTGGCCCCTTGCTCATAAATAAAGTCCTGGATATCAGCATTAACCACTGTTGAAGTATGTCCAGGTAAAATGGACCGGTAACAGTTTTCTCCGCAAAACAAAAAGCGCCATACACTTTTGATGAACAAACACATTGACTTCAGGGAAATCACAGATGTGTTCTACCACAACACAACGTTTTTGTGTGTCCCAAATGCGTACATTGTGACGGTTTACTTTGTCGGACATACAAAACGTGGCCACGTCACTAAAAATCAGTTTCTCAGCAAAACCGTCTTCTTCTAACCGCTCTTGAAAATCAACACAGAATTGAAGACGACGATTGTGATTCTCGGGACTCAGCGCCTGCAATAGCTGTATCCGGCATGGTTTCACTTTAAGTCGTTAACATAAAATACGCCAGACAGTTGACTGCGAAATCTGCAATTCCTGGCTCGTGGAACGTGTCGACTTTTAAGGTTTCTCGCACACGCTCAACGGTCTCAACCGACACTCTTGGCCAACCTATTCGTTGTTCATTACAACTGAATTCAGTCGCTTCGAACTTTTTGTACCATGCACCAATTTTTTTGGTTGTAGGTGGTTCTGATGTTTCGTAAGAAATCGTCGTTATACCATTACAACGGACTCATATTTTGCGAACTGTAACATACCGAATACTTTATGTGCACCAAAGAACACCGTTTTTTTTTTGTTTGTTTTTTTTGTTTTTTGTTTTTGTTTTTTTGTTTTTTTTTGTTATAACTACTCTCCAGCGGCTAATTCTGTAACTACGCCATGGCGCCTATTATGAATGCACACTTGGGGAGATACTCTTTTCACTGATATAAGCTACACCCGAAACCAGGGAAGAACTTTTAATTCACTCTGTATTTTTGTTATTTCTGTGGAAAATTTAGCACCAAACTTATAAAATTTAGATTTGAAATGAAAACCAGGAGACTTTGCATAAAAAGGTTTAAATCTGAGCACCCTGTTTCCGATACATAACACAGGGTTTGGTATAAGATTCTTACCTGCAGAGACCGGCTGTGCGCTTTCTGTGACCTCCAAAACCTCCCGTGCCATCACTGTAGATCAGCCATCAGGGAACTGTAAAAAACCGTCAAAGTTACATATTGCAGCAAGGAATTTGCCGTCAAAATGTGTTATATTTGTACCGTGTTTTAAGAAAGTTGTGAATTGAGTATGCAGAAGCCTATTCATTTCATTCCTTGTGTAACAGATACCCTCATTTGTTCACAATTTAATGTTTATCTGGTGTTTATTGCATTTTAGCGGTTAATATTCTCTCGAGTGTTGCGGCATCTATTTAAAATATTGGCAATAATTGTTTAAAGAAGCTGTGCTAAATATTTTGGCTATCCGATAAAATTTTGCTGCCAGATACGATCACCCTCATTGTTGATTTCAAGCTCAGCAGAAAGAGCACCTAACTTGAGGTTTAACCATGGTGTTGTTGTGATAAACCTTCATAGTGTTGAAAAATCACTAAATGACAGCAAATCAGTAAGATGTTTGTGTGCCGCTTCACTGACAAGGAATAGGTCGATGTACTCATATCGAAACATACCTCAACAATTTTTCTGTGTCGTCTATGTGCTATAACAAGTTCATGTTCTAAAAATGAGCTGCTATTTTCAACTGCAAGCTCCCGAGATCGAAACTGGAAAATGTCCTGTAGATGGAGTGGAAGACTAGGAACTGCAGCCAGGCGTTCCGGATACTATCAATCATAAAAGTTGGTGTCTTACGAGGACGAAAGCAAAACAAAAGTGGCTCGTTTTGAAGCATTATTAAAACAAAAGTTCTTTCGGCACTATGCACAAAAATAATCGCGTATTTTTCACATTGTTATAATTGCCGCGTTCACCGTGTCCAACCGGCTTACTTTGAGTGGGCTACAATTACGTTGCCACATTTTTTTCAGAGTCATTGATAATTGAGCAATAGAAATTCTCCATCGTGCCTCACCAATAATATTTTAGCTTGAGCCAATGGTAGTCTAGGATTTAAGAACAGGCATTCATACTCCACGGGGTGATTTTAATGGCAGCTTTACAGTCGCCAGTTTTCCTCAGAGCCTTTGTGATAAATTATAAACGATAGAGATTCTCTGTCTTACCGCACCAATAATATTTTAACTTCAGCTACTAACAGTCTAGGATTAACAGTAGAAAAACGTACAGCTGTGGTAGAGTTTATTGTTGGGGTATAGAGTAACAGCCATTATCAAAAGTTTGTCGCCTCTTTTGATACCAGCTGGGTATACAGTTGCATGGCAGCGATACTGTTATGAGCATGCGGACAAAGACTATCGCTTCTTAGGGTTGTCCAGTTCCTTCTCTTCAGTACCATGCTATGTTTAAAGAATTTATCAACTAATTTTGGTGTCTTCCACTTGAAAACAGCAACTCATTTTTGGAACAGTGGCATCTTATAGCACATAGATAACACGAAAATTGTTGAGATATGTTTCGATATGAGTGCAGTGACATGTTCCATGAAATTGGTACCGTTCTCTGTGAGAGCCTTGTTAATGGAAGCAGACAATGAGATGAATATTCGGGAACTTAATGTTTGGCCTTGGACTGAGGGCTTTCCGCACTACTGGGCGATCTATTTATTTTTTTTAATTGTGGAACTGAAACAGCAAACAACGGTTGTAATAAATTATTACTGATGAAAAAGTTGGGATCCTTCACGCCTGTATGTTCGTCCTGCCTCATAACGCCGCTTAATGAATACTTAATCACTGTCATACAACACATAAGAACAAATCTATAATCCCTTGAATTAAACTCGTGCTGACCTCCCCTACGGCTCCCCAGCCGATTTTAAGCGTGAAAAGGAGACAAGAGCTGCAGAGCTGGGTCAGTTGCGGTCAGCAGGCGTAGTTCATCAAATATGTTATTTTGTACAATACCTTTATTTATTTTCATAATTGTTGCATCAACAGCATGGATGGTAAACAGATAATCCCGACTGATCTGCTTTACAAAGTTGGGTGATGGCTTGCTCTTTCCAATCCTCGCCCTTACTTCCCCATTAAAACGGAACTAGGCCCCCAAGTACCTGTTACTTTCGAAAACAAATTTTGAGACACCGCCACTGTATGTCAGGAAGGCTGTAATTTACCTCAAGGTAATCAGAGAAGTTAAGAAACATACAGTTAGAATTTTAAAAGTCATTAGCCTGGCTGTGAGAATTCGTTCCGCCTTGTGTTGCAACCCAGCAGCCATGCAACCTTCAACTGCTAGAAAAGGAAGACTTTTTCTTTTTCTGTATTATATTACTCAACAAAATGTATACTTTTCTTTGTCACAGAACCTACATTTCTTTCAAGTTTCTTCCATCATGTAGGGCTTTGCTGTGTATGTTTGAAGTTTAAAAAAAAAAATAGTTAAGTAATTCTTAATGTGATTTTGGCATTGAAAAAATGTAGGTGACGAGTTTGTTACTGTGGGATGTCTGGATTTCCTTGTGTGTATGATTCACAAATAGCGCGACAAAATTTTACAGCGATTTTTAAAGAGATGCTATATCCCATAGCTTTGAATTTACAAAATGAAATAACTCCAAGTTGATAATTCACTTTTTCATAATTATCTGATGGAGTATTTGACATATTTTTTCTGTCAGTAAGAGTAAGAAATTCTGGCTTGGGTCGCTTATCCCTCACGTATGAAATTTCAAGTCTTTCTCGTACCATTAATATAAACAGCTTTTGCTCACGGCAACATAAACCCAGGGGTGCATAACTTTACTACTGTTGCTGCTGATGAAAATAGATAACAAGATTCTAGAATTTTATTAATGGCGCTGAACATACACAGCAGAAAGAGAGAGAGAGAAAGAGAGAGAGAGAGAGAGAGAGAGATAGAGCGAAAATTGAATAAAAATGTCCCAGAACGAACTTTAAAAAATGCTCGTCTTTCATGTCAACAAATGTATCGATGATCTTTTGATTAGTTTTAGAATCTGCAGGGCGAAACCTATCTCTACAGAAAGCATTGTGTATATTTTATGAGGCACCTGAGGCTATTGACAGCATTAGTCGAGTGGAAATTGGTAGACACACTCCATGTTTACCATAGTGAAACAGCAGCTGCAAGATGGTGTCGCCTCCGAGTGAGTATACAACCCTTGGGCAGTGCTCCGTTGTGGGCAAAATGTATGGAATCAAAGAATTTTCATAAAGCTATGTTTCCGGTCTATGGCGAGAAATGTCTGTCACATCAAGCAGTTTACATTGGGTAACACCGTGCCGGCCGGCCAACGGAGATTGCCACAGAGGCGAATTTGCAACGAGTTGAAGACTTAAGACAGAGGGTAACTATAGCTGCTGCTATTGTGTGTTCACGCGAAATGCAAAGAGTAGTCTGTCATTACAGCATCTCAATCGGTACCACGATATGCTGGTCCTAATTGCCACAGATGATCACTCTTGGGTTCGCCTTTACGTCAATACAGTGTAAACATACTGGTCGCCTGCGATAAAAAGTTTAGTGACACCATGCGGCGAGAAAGTGATGCTCGCAGTCTTCTGGAATCACTGAGCTGCGAAATTTAAAGTAGGAAGTTCTGGAGCATCCTCCGTATAGCCCCGACCTTGTTCCAAGCGACTTCCATTTGTTCGGCTCTCTTAAACATCGTTCGGATTAACATTTTCCTGACGATGAAGCTGTGGAAAGGTAGATCATTGCTTCATTCTGACAGCAGCCCAAAGAATTTCATTGCGACAAGTGCCTGATGCACAGGAAGATTATATTGAGAAATAAAAGTATTTACTGACTAGTACTATTTAACTTTTATATCCATTTGTAATTTACTTAACAATTCTCCCTCGTATTTGGAAATAAAGTTTGACACAAATTGATACTTGCAGTCGGTCTGCCCAGATTTTTAATTCAATTTTATCTTCAAGAAATAAATATTTAGAATGTAAGTTTTGTAAATCGTTCATTTTCTTTACATTCAATTAAAATAATACGAAATAAAACCACTCTTTCACAATTCACAGGAAATTTCACTGGCGACAGCTGAATATAAACAAAAAGATTGATTTCCGCTAGAGAAGAGAAGAGAACATTGTTACTTCAAAGTAATATAGTTTGATATTGAAATAACTGCAAGTCTGTGCACATTTAATATACTATATATATATATATATATATATATATATATATATATATATATATATGACTGTGTTGCCAATAATCTATTATAAAGATAAAGCTAGACTATTGTGCCTTAAGGGCAAAGGTCTCCTAACAAGTAGGGAAAGCTCGCTTTTTCCTAACGTGGTGAGCTATTCCTCGCTAGTTGTTCGTATGCTGTTTAAGACGCTCTTTGGTTACTCCATTTCTCACTGCACTAGTTGCTTCTCGAGAGATTTCCTTTTTTCTCTTCCTCTTGCTACTCTTGACCTGCAAGCTCCTTGAACAGGTCTGTCCATCTTCTTCTGTCCTTTTTCCTACCCGGGGTCCCATATGGACATCTTGTAGGTCCACCTATTGTCCTGCATTCTTGCGACGTGACCGCCCCATTGCCATTTTATTCTGGTAGCTATTTGTGTGATGTCTGTTGTCTGAGATAACTGATTTATTAATGCTATAGGTATTTTGTCTTTCAAAGTTATTCCCAGGATCTTTACGTTACATTTTTCTTTGGCATGTTTGAATTTTGTTCTTTTGTTTTTCTGTTATTAACCATGTCTGACACCATATAGTAATACAGGGTATACACAGGCTCCGAGGGTCTGGAATCTGATTTTCTTATTTAGTGTTTGGTCTAACAATAAAAACTTATGGACCCAAAGTACTCTCTAGTTAATGAGATCCTTCTTTGCACTTTTTTTTTTTTTTTTTTTTTTTTCCATTTTATCATGAAAGGAAATCTGTTGTCTTAGATATGTATATTCGCTCACATATATGAGGACTGTTCCCTATCGCAGTTTCAGGTTCGTTTGAAATTAACTGTGCCTTCAGTTTGTTTAGAGTCAGCCGTCCATTTTTGCTAAGCTCACATAATTGTTCCAGCATAGTTTGTAGTGCTTTCGGTGTTTTGGCGAATAAGATCACATCGTCGGCAAATCTTAGATTTGTTAGTCGACTGTCGTTTATGTTGATTTCGCAATTATTATGCCAGTTCATTTTCCTGGATATATGCTCCGTTACACAAGTGAAATTTGGGAGGGATTGGATCGCCTTGGCGAACTCCTCATTCTAGTCAGAATGGTTGTCCTTCTTCTTCTGATTTTACTTTCGTAAAACTTTGACTATACATTTGGTGCAGGATATGAGTTTCACTGTAATTATCAAATAGTTTTTAATAGTTGTTTATGATATAAGTTCCTAAAGTATTATATTTTTGGATTGTTGTGAATTTACATTAAATAAGAGAAATATTTTCAGATGGAGAGGTTGTTATATGATGTTTTCATGGCCTTCATAAACGACCATAATCAACAAAGTAATTGAAACTTCCGTATAGCACAAGTTTTAAAGTTAACTAAAATTAAATTACAGGAGTTGAGTTCACAGCAGGATGTGAACAGTTTAAAGTTCATGGTCCCGTGCACATGTCCATCACTTAACGACACGTTATTTATATAGCAAATTACAAGGGTTCTTCAATAAAGCATGATTTGGGCACTAAAATGTATCTTTTCAATATTTTGTTAGCTTGATGCATAAGGTATAAGTGGAACTAGTTTCATTATTGACACTTCTGGTTCCTACCTGTGAGAGGTGTGCAAGTTGAGACATGTTCAGTTCAGAGTACAATAAAATGGAGTGGCAAGCAACAAACTGCCCTGACATTCTTTTTTCGTTCAACAAATCTTCAGCTGAGACCTATGCAATGTTACAGCTGACCTATGAAGAGTTCCTTCTTTTCTATAGCACAGTTCGAAGATGGTTTAAAAATATTTAAGAGAGGAGACATTAAATTTCAAAGGAAGGTGGCCCCGACTTTCCAGTTTGTGCTCTAACGGAGAAAGCATTAACACCGCTGTTGTCTTTGTGAGAGAGGATCGTTGAATAATAAATATCAAGAACACTTTCAGAAATTCTGTAAATTCCAGACATTGATAGCTGAAAAGCTACACATGTGATATGTTTGTGCACGGTGAGTCCGAAAATTGCTGAAGTTCGCGTGCAGGCTTTCATGCAGTTGAAGATGATATTATGGACAAATGCGGAGTGGTCACAGATGAAAACATTGCTTGTGTAGAAGCCATAGTGAAGAACGATCCGTGAGTGACATATAGGAAGATTGAGAAATCTCTTAATATTCATTCGCCCCAGGTGTCAGAAATCCTGCACAAATATCTTGGCGTGAATAAGTTTTATTGTTGTTGAATACCCCATATTCTCACAGAAGAACAAAAGACAGTAAGAGTGGAAAGGTGCCCGGAAATGGTTCGTCATTTCGACAATGACACCTCCCGATCTGTCCTTGATATCTTCACCTGGGCTTACCAGTATTGCCCGGAATCGAAGAGGCAGTTGACGAGGAAATATTGCAACCATTCCACTCCAGAAAAAAAAAAAAAAAAGAAAGAAAAAAAAAAAAAGCTATATCTGACAATTGATATATCAGTTTGCTTTAAGAACAATTTCTATAAGAACTACCCACCGTACAGTCCAGTTCTGATTAGCTGTCAAGATGGAAAAAAAAACTGAGGGGCTATCAGTTTGGGAGTCAGTGATTGGTTTCCGAGGATAGTGAGGGAAACTACCTCGAAAAGAAATAGATCAAGGCTTATTACATTACCCAGACCCAAATGCAAATATCGATAATACACAGCATGACGGAAATTGAAGTTCGGGCTATTAAGCACATGGATTTGTTTATTTGGTTCGTTGCAGTTACGTGGTTTATTATAGTGGTTTATAGTTGGGAATAAATAATGATGTCTTAGTCCTTTTGTTTGTTATTAAATAAATGCTGATTTAGTAAAATTAGGCCAAAACTTGTGTAGCATGGGTTGCTCTAGTTGTGTGCCCAGTTGCATATTTGCTTAGTAATTGTTCTGCAATACTAACATGTTTTTGTTTCATTGAAACATATGAACAACTTAAATACACAACGTAACTCGAAACTTTCTGTTATTTTTCTGTATTTTAGTGAATGTAAAGATGATACCAAGAGCTCATTTCATAAGCATGGTTGCGTTAAAAAATGTACATAAAGTACATCTTTAACAGCATACCATTAATTGTTGTGATTTAATCTCAATAAGAAGAAAAAGAAGCAGAATACAAATTTGTAAATTCTTGTAGACTGCAAGAATTCTAGTGTTGTTCCACCTACTTTTGAAAATTAGAGTAACTTCACTATATATATTAAATACTTTTGAAGATAAAAAACCAACAATCCTAGTTAAGTAATTTATTTTAGTTCAGTTTTTCTTTTATTAATTAGCTTTAAGGTTTTTTTATTTGGTTTATTTACGGACGCTCTTTAACATCTCAGGTCATCAGCGTCCAATTCAAATAAGGGCGTGAAATGGCCGACAAATTTTGCTCAGAGGCCTCTTCTTTCAGGCTTGAGGTTCTTTATCGTGCCGTAAATGTACGACACGGGACCCACGGCTTTACTTGCCTTCCAAAGGAAGTCATACTTAGGATTTTTACGCACTACTTCTTCACCACATTGGAGCCTGAGTAGGTTTCGAACAGGCGGAATTGGTATTTATGACTTTGTACTTAGCAGAATTCCGAAAAGTAAATAGATATCCCTTTTTGTGAGGCGAACCTCATGATCTTTTACTGTGTGTTTTTCGTTTTGGATGTGATGTTAAACGGAAGTACCAATCAGTTGTACCTTCCTTTAGTTGCCTCTCAGTTATATAAGCAATTATTCGATTAGTGTATAATAAAAGCTTAACTTATTGTATATAAAACTACAATTATTAATATTACAGTAATAACACAACCTATTGAAATAATTCGCTTATATTCTCTTCTTTCTTGCACGGTATACGCCGCTTGAAACAAAGTATTACATTAAATGCTCAATAGGTTTGTACAATGTGGTTATTTGAGTTATGGGAGAAGTCTGTCATCAAGGCCATATAATGCATATGCAAGTATCAGCGTGTGGTTAGTTTGAAGGAACGAATTGTAGTGATGCCGTGTGTTACTTTGTGTTTCATTTTGTTAAATTGTTTTCTGTTAGTAGCCTAAGAAAGGTTTTTTATGTACGATGTACAAATGAAAGCGTTTTCTTGCAGAGAAGGGGTAAAACCAACTTGTTAAAAAGTTACAACAGACAGGACCTCTCAATGATAAGAAACGTGTTTTTACTGAAGACAATTTTGATGAAGTACAGACGGCAATGTATTGCCCCTGAGGGGCATCATTTTAAGTATATTATGACATGCATTAAAGCGTACTATTATCAGTTTTAAATACAGTATTGTTTTATGCTTTCAGTAAAAATATAAATACTAAAATAACTTTAAGCGCGAAGATTCCATTTTCCCTTTTCCAGTTGTGGCGGCTGTACCTTTCCAGTAATTCGGTAAGCAACGCGTTTAAACATATAACCTCCCTTTAGTTTTATTCTGTGCAAAGTGAAACAATAATATTGTTGTTCCATCGTAAATAAAGAATGAAATAAAAATTTATTTATTTGTTTACTCTGGCAAGAGTTCCAGCAAAAATACAAAGTACAATATACACGGTTTAATAAAATACATTAACAAGCTGAATTAAAAATATGTAATGCATATGTTTAATATAGTTAGAAAGTTTGTTAGGAATCCCCTTGTTCTTCAATAATAATTTTTCTCGAGCAAAAGTGCGGAATGAATGAATGAATTAATTAATTATGGTGCTTAACGCCCGTTTTTGCTACAGACACACCGCAGGCGGTGGACACATGATGATGATGATGATGATGATGATGATACATGAGATGAAATGATATATTGGGAAGGGATTTATTTTTAAGTTCCAGGCCTAAGTTTAGGGTACCTCCCTGACATTTGCCATTTATAAGGACTGAGGAAAACCCGGAAAAAAACCTCAGCCAGGAAGGACGGTCTTGGCGGGATTCGAACCTCAGACCTTCCGCTCACGGGTCCATGACTTAACGACCTCGGTCACCCATGGCGGTACAAGTGGGGAGGAAATAGGAGGAGTAAAAGAAAAAAAGGAAGAAGAGACGAGAGACTGACTGTAATGATTCCTAGAGTTGAGATGACAATTTAATTCACGTTTAAATTGCTTTATTGTCCGACAATCTGTGACTTCAGGAGGAAGGGAGTTCCAGATTCTGGGAACTGACACGCTGAATGGCGTTGAGTAGAAATGTGTTTGGATAGACAGTAAAGAAATATTCCGGGTTCAAGGTAGGGACAGATATACGAAGTGAGAGGCGATATACTGAGGGTGGCGATACGGAAGATTTTGAACAGGAGTGCAAGGGAATGGAAAAGGCTACGTTCTTACAGAGGTAGCCAACAGTTGATTGAGTAGGGGTGTCACATGATCAAATTTACGAGAGCTGAAGACGAAACGAACACAGACATTATGAGCGTGTTGTATCTGTCAATCTATCGAGTATTCGGATTGGAGTACAAGACATCAAAATAATCAAAGTGAGGTATAATAAACACTTGAATGAGATTGACAGGTAGATCTTTTGTTACGTGTTTTAATGTGTAAATCAAAGAAAATATTTTATTGTAGGTATGGGTTACCTGACTGTGCAATTTTAGATCGGAGGTTATATAAACACCTAAGTGTCTTGCCGTGTTGGTATAATTACATTGTTTATCATGTTCATTATTTTACTTTTCTTTAAAATGTAAGTACCATAAAGTGGGGTGTTGTTTGATATTTCAAATTGTTGTGGCTCGGGGTGAGGAAGCAGGACCCAAAATATTATGAATGTTGATTTTAAACTTTCCCTTCAATAAATAAATTGATGAGGTTATTGTTTAAATGACAAATATTTAAAATAGATAGTATTATATATAATGCCGAACAAAAAGGTGTGCACTAATTGCTCATAATTTGTGTAATAAATTTACAAATACATAAAATTTTATTTACTCGAGAAAATGCTTCAAAATATGACAGATATATCTACAAACTCGCTTCATGCAAAACGAAGCACATACCTCCGGATTTGCTGCCACATTACAGTTCGAATTTAAAACCAATTTTGCATAGATAGCAACATAAGTGTGCAACCCATAGTTAAAAACCGGTGTATAAAAGTTTGAATTTGGTTGACCGAAAAAAAAAAAATGCTTCCTTGTTTAATATTTCAAAACTGCAGCGCTTTTTCTTTTGTTGTACTTTTAAAACGGTGGAAATAAATAAATGAACTAAGAAAATGTTCTGTAAAAGTTCTTTAAAGCAATATAAAACCTTTCCTGACGAATGAAAAATTACGACTTTGCTTTCTAGGAATAAATGTATATTTCCAATTCCATGAACTAACTTTATTTACTGGCAATGAAACATTTACAATTCGCCCATTTATGCAGAAAGGAACCAACCCACAATATACTTTAACCTGAGGAAACTATTTTTAAACTTAATTATAATTTAAAAATTCAGAATAAGTGCAACAAATCACCCACAGTTTTAAATAAAGTCTCATACAAATAAAAAGTCTATCGTGCGGGAGATGCGTAAACTAAGCGAGTTCCTCAGCAAATCGAATTTGTTAAGGGTATTGCAGAGAGCTTTTTAAATTTACATTTTCAGGTATACCCCCGCTTCTAATGGCCAAATTTCCCTGATTCTTCAACAGTTTTATTTTATTTAAATAATATATACAATTTTTGTTGACAAAAACAACAAAAAAATTGCCCGCTAGAGCAATTTTAAAATATTTGCTTTAAGTTAACCCACAACTCCCTATGGTCCAATTTTGCTTCGTTAACCAACTCGATAAATCGTTTGTTAATTGATCGAATATACAGAGTTTCGTTGAGAAAAAACAAATATTGGTACCATTTTTCAATTTTGAGTTTCAGGTAAAACCCAAACCTAATGGTTGGATTTCTTTAATTTTCAGAAGCAATGTTACCGCCACAGGTGGCCGAGGCGTTAAGATGCGGACTCGTGAGCTCGAGGTCTGGGGTTCGATTCCCAGCAGGACCATTCTCCCTGACTGAAGCTTTTTCCAGGTTCTCCTCAGTGCTCATAAAATGGCAAATGCTGGGGAGGTACGCTGGAACGTTTCTTTCTTTAAAGAAAAAATCCTTTCCCAGTTGATCATTTTATTTCATGTATCATCAGTGTCCACCACCTGTGATGCTTCAGTAGTAAAAACGTGGGTTAAAAGCCTCTCAAAAAATCACACACACACAAACTTATACATATATTTCATTGTATTTTTTATGCTTCCTCTAATGGGTACAACAGCTATAGCTATAGCTACACTACATTAAATTCACCTTTAAATGTCATTAATACCGATATAATACTTGCATAATTTTTGTGGTTTAGTGTGATCCAATTAGCTCTCAATAAAACACATTTAATTTGGTTGCCCTAGATGCGAACCCACGCCCAAACACAAAACATGTCATAGCTCTTACCTTAAGCACAACTCCCCAGAGCTCGTTGAGCCACCTGAACACAACACCGCGCGTGTGTAACTGGCCTGCTAGCATTTTGTTTCTCTTGCAGAGAGCCATGGAAAGGCAGGCAACTCGTGACGTCACTGACCCACATCGCGCTCTAGACATCGAAAGTGAACGTGCCTACGGTCAAACCACCGTGGCTGATGATTTCCCTCATTCTTTTGGATTCCCACTAGGGGCAAACTTGCAGTCTGGCGAACTCCCGCTAAGATCTGTTGCAACACTAGCCAGTAGTTCAGCAACGCCCTCTGAGCTTTCGTTTAATGTGCACAGGTGGAGTTTCTCAGTTAAAAAGTGACGTTTTTTAATTTTTTACGGTATAATTGAGAAGGAGATAACATCGTGTATTTACAAAAATCCGTCACGAAAGAATTGCTTGCCGAATTCCTCAACAAGTTCAATTCGTGAAGGTTATTAAGGAGAACTAGAGCGCTGTTTAAATTTCGAGGTATATTTAAGTTTTCAGGTGTACCCCCCACTCATGCTTGCCCGAATTTTATGAGTTATAGAATTTTTTAACGGTATATACCGAGTTTTGTTACGAAAAACAAACATTGGTGTCGCTAGAGCTATTTTTAAATTTTGGATTTCAGGTAATCCCCCATTCCTAATATGATTTAGATTACTTTCAGAAACTAATTTTATTATTTTTTTAATGTAATATGCCGAGTTTCATTAAGAAAAAACAAAACTTGTGGCCGTTAGAGTGATTTTCAAATTTTGGGTTTCAGGTAAACCCCCAATCTCAAATTATTTTCAGAAACCAATGTTATTATTTTTTAATGTAATATACTGAATTTAGTTCAGAAAAAAATAAAAATTGTGGCCGCTAGGGCAATTCTTAAATTTTGGGTTTCAGGTAAACCCCCACTCTTAATAATTTGATTTCAATTATTTTCAGAAACCAATTTTATTGTTTGTTTAATATAATATAGTGAGTTTCATTAAGAAAAAACAAAACTTGTGGCCGTTAGAGTGATTTTGAAATTCTGAGTTTCAGGTAAACCCCCACTGATTTCGATTATTTTCAGAAACCAATTTTATTAATTTATTTTAATGGCATATACAGAGTTCCGTTGAGGGGGGAAAACAACTTGCGGCCGTTAGAGCGATTTTTATATGTTCGCCCTACGTAACCTTCATCCACAATGGTTCATTTTTTGATAGTTAACGAACTCGATTAATCGCTGTAATTGATTGCTTATATGCCGAGTTTCATTGAGAAACGATCAAAATTGCTGCCGCTAGAGCGTTAACACACAAGAAGTTCGAAATACAGCGAGCGATAAACGTGTGAATATATAAGTGATTTATCTTTTTTCTGCGTCTTTAGTTATTGTTATTCATTCGTCGTCATATTTGGTAACTAGTAATTGGAATCAATGGAGATTTTGAAAATTTTTTGTAAAATCTTTTTTTGGAATTGGCTACAAGTAGTTACTCGGTTTCATTAGAAGTTTGAAAGAAAGATAAAAACTGACTACTTAGAGCAGAATGAATGAATATTGGGATCCTATGTAAATACGACGAACTCTTTGTTAGTTGGCTTACGAAAGAATTGTATTTTATGAATATTAGTGCCACACTCTCTGAAATATGCTACTGGACATTTCTGACGTCTTGATAAGCGCAATGATGTCATAATTTCCATGACAATTCGCTGATTCTGGAGGTGGAGGTGCTGTATGCTCAGAGAGGCGGAATGTATACCTCTTAACATTTGTTTTATTTTAATAATTCGGGAACTGTTTATTTCAATGTAAAGGAATAAAATAAGATATTCTAAGAGTGGTACTCAGACAGAAAGGACAGGAAGGACTTGCCCGGAGACAGTGACATTTCTGGGAAACCACTCATTAGTGGAGTGACAAGTAGAAGAGAATAGAGGGAAAATCTTCCCTTTGATGTTGCAAGCAACTGGCCTTGTTACTTAATTTAGTTAAAACAGTCATTATACATTACCTGAAGTTAATTTTTGGTTAATATTCAGCAATTATAATACAAAGGAAACGTCAGTTATTGATGCTGTGCAAGTATAGGGTGACCCATAATGAACGCAATTGTTAAACTGAGCGTCTGTCGGTTTGTTAGGTTGCCGGGCCTGAATTTTAACAGCCTGACATGTTTGTACTGCGATTAACATTTGTCATTTGTATGTTATCAGCTAAAATGGAGCGATACACGAAGGATCAACGCGTTGGGATTCTGAAAGTGCATTTTAAGTACGGTGAATGTTATGCAGAGACCACTCGAAGACCTTGTATAATTTTTGGTAGACGAAATGCGTCTACAGCATCAACAGTGTAGAGAGGTAAGGAAATTTAAAGATACAGGGTCGACAGAGAACGTCAAATCATCTGGACGTTCTCATTGATCTTGTTACCCTCGTCAGACATAGCTTTGCTACGAGCCCAATGAAATCGACTCGCCGCCGTACTCAACAATTAACCATTCGGAGAAGCAGTTTGAAGTGAATTTTAACAAAAGATCTGCATACGAGGATAGGTCCATAAGTTTTCGGCCTACCATTTTCTAGGTATGATAAAGACAAAAACTATATTTCACATTTAAAATAGTTACCCTTTATTAAATACACTTCTCACATCTTTGAATTAACATTTCAACCCTCCACCCCCAAATAGTCAGAAGTCTTGTCTGCAAAATGGGCATAAACAGCATCCATCACTTCTTTGTCACACTTAAATTTCCTTCCTCGAACATCCTTCTTGAGTTTTGAGAAGAGGAAATAGTGACTTGGAGCTAGATCTGGGCTTTAGGGTGGATGGTCGATCTCCTTGAAGTCACACTTCTTCACAGCTTCCTTAGCAACAAGAGCTGTGTCCACAGGCGCGTTGCCGTGAAGAAGGCGCACTCCACCACTCAGCTTTACTCGCCTTTTCTCTTTGATGGAAGCACGTAGTCTGTGAAGTAGGCCAGCATAGTACTCCCCATTTACTGTGGTGTTCCTCTCCTTGAAGTCAATGAAGAGTATTCCTTCACAGTCCCAAAAGATTGTGGTCATGATCTTCTTGGTTGACTGAGTGACCTTCGCCTTTAGAGGCGGTGCTTCGCTAGGATTACGCCACTCCATTGATTCTCTTTTGGACAAGAGATCATAGTAGAGGGGCATTGTTTCATCTGCAGAACTGCTCTCTCGTTGTCACGGCAGAGCTCCAAAAATACCTGACAACAGATGAATCGTTGCTGCTTTTGAACTGAGGAAAGAAGTCTAGACACCCATCTTGCACTAATCTTATTCACATGTAAAGGTTCATGAATAATTCGAAGGACTGTTGTTTTAGAAAGGCCCAACCTTGCTGCTATTTCTGTAACTATGAGCCGCCGCTCCTCCATAATTTCTCCTTCCAAAAGAGCGACGTTTTCAGGAGTGAGCACCTCCAAAGGCCGACCTGCAAGCTCTTCATCTTCAGTGCTTTCTCGACCTATTCGAAAAAGTTTGGTCCATTCTTTTACGGTAGAATATGAGAGGGATGCTTCCTCATATACACCGTCCAATCGCTGTTTAATTTCATTTAGAGTAAGTCCTTCTTTTGTAAAGAACTTAATAACCGCTCAATACTCCATTTTGTACATGTCACAATCTTCTACACGTAGCCATCTTTATGCAAATATATCTGAACAACTGAACACAGGGGGCGGAAGTTACAGCTGCAATTATTTACTTAACAGATAAGGTATATCAGCAGATAAGGGTTTTGTGAATGCGAGGCCGGAAACTTATGAACCTACCCTCGTATACATCCATTTAAGATGAAACTAACACAAGAGCTGAAACCGATGAACCATTTGCAGTGTCCAACATTTGCCTCTTTCGCATCGGCGATCAAAATTGGCCACGGAGATCGTGTGATTTGACATGTGACCACTTCACTTTGACAACAAAGTGAAGGTGTGCCAACGAAGCCGTGGAGGACATTTGTCTGATGTTTTGTTTCATGTTTAATAGCAGTATTTGTGTTTCATATTGACTAAAAATATTAGCACTTTTCAAATAAATGGCGTGTTTTATTATTAAAACAAAATTTCAATCCATAACGGGACACCCTACACAAGAAGAAAAACTGCAAGAGCGTGATTCAATTAAAAACCATTTGTTTTCTTCCGTTAGAATAGAAATTGGAGCCCAGGTCCACCTTCATGTGAAATTTTAAACCATCTTTGATCTGTGCTATACACAACCTCTTCGTAGGTCTCAACTGAAAATTTGTTGAGACGAAAGCGGAATTTCACAGATATCGCTCGTCTCGTGTCACGTCCATGTTTCTGTAGGTGAAACTGAACATGTCTCAGCTTGCACACCTCTCACAGGCGGGAACCGGAAACTAGTGTTATTATTCATTATGCATTAAGCTATTACAGAACAGTCCTCGATGCTTTTTATTTCAATCATTTTACTGCCTGTTTTTTATTTTAACCGCCTAAACGTCACAGCTGTATTCAAAAGGCATCAATATGCACAACAGCGCTCTCTTTGGACTTCTGGCCTGGATTTTTGAGAACACTTAGGTAGATAGACTTTGCGGAAACTGTTCTCTGCTTTTACAGCTTAGCGACGACCACGTGACTACTTGTTGACCTCCTAGTTCTTGCCCTCTTCACCTTGGAAAGAAGCTGCATGTTTAAAAAGAACTGGCAATAATGCCTGCTTTCAGGGATCAGGACCTGTTGTAGTTCTAAAATGTTGCATGGTGGTTAAAACGTTCGGTGAACTAATTCCTAAGACCACTCCAATGTGCCTATAAGTTACCTAAAGGCACATCTTCTATCAGAGAAATCTTTTACGGTTTTCGCCGCTAATCGGTTCTTTTTCTTCACGTGAAGTAGAAAGATTCCTAATAGTCTGTAAAAACAATCCAGCGGACTCGCCCATTTTAAATGTAGTTTAAATCATACTAAATCATTGCACAAAATGTTACGAGGTACGGTCCGACATGGAAGGCCATGATACATTGTTGCGATGTTCATGCTGTCTGATGCTGATATGTTTACAGCCACGCCATTCATTTGTTTGGAGTAGCTCATGCATAAATTCAGCGTGATGTACAAAACTGCATACAGAGCAGTGGGCTTTCAAACCTTGAAGGGGCTTTCTTTTCGTGTTTCACTGTGAAAGAGTGCACAACATTATTTGGAATGGGCAAAGACTGTTGAAGTTGATCAATGTTTTGACAAAAGAAAACATTTCCCCTGTAGAGAATGTTCTGGGTGACAGGCGTCTGAAGACGAAAGAAACAGTTGCAAGGTTGGGACTAGAAGGTCAACAAGTAGTCACGTGGTCGTCACTAAGCTGTAAAAGCAGAGAACAGTTTCCGCAAAGTCTGTCTACCTACTTTGTCTCCGACATCAACATTTGCATATGAAGTCTGTTCAAATAATAACCGAATATTTTAATTTTTAAAAATTAATTCAGTTTCTAAAAACAGTTCTAATATACGTTTTTCGAGATATGGGCAGTGTTGGCTGTAAATTTTGTTTTATTTCCGCAAATGAGTCGAATTTTTTTCCTTTCAGGATTTCAGCTCTGGAGGGCGGAAAAAACGACACCTCCTTGGTTAGTGGTTAGCGATGTTGACTGCTGGCCAGGAGGCGCGGGTTCGATTCCCGGTACCTGCTTAGTTAGGGAGGTATGGAAGGGGTTCACCCATCCTCGTGGGGATAATTGAGAAGTAGCTTGATGGAGAAGTGGCGTTCTATGATTACGAAAGACACATGATATGCGACTTGCAGGGCGCCGGCATACTGCCCTTTATCAATGTAGCAAAACGGAGTTGAGGAAGCAGAGGTCGCCGTGGCAGGCCAAGGTTGGTGATTTGTTTTATTTATGAACATTCTTTAACATCTCAGGTCACCAGCGTCCCATTCAACTCAGGGCGTGAAACGGCCGACAAATTTTGCTCAGAGGTCTCTTCTTTCAGGCTTGAGGTTCTTTGTCGTGCCGTAAATGTACGACACGGGACCCACGGCTTTACTTCCCTTCCGAAAGAAGTCATACTTAGGATTTTTATGCCCGAAAAAATCCATCGGTCCTGGCCGGGTTTGAACTTGCGATCTTGGGTCTAGAAGGCAAGTATGGTTACCACTACACCACCAGGACCGACAGCAGGCCAAAAAGTACATGATCATGCTCTCTGTCCGTTAATTCCCTGGAAAAAGAGGTTAGTACGTTATTCACATACGTAACAGAATCCCCGGCCAGGACCGATGGATTTTTTCGGGGCGTAAAAATCCTTCGGAAGGGAAGTAAAGCCGTGGGTCCCGTGTCGTACATTTACGACACGAAAAAGAACCTCAAGCCTGAAAGAGAGGCCTCTGAGCAAAATTTGTCGGCCGTTTCACGCCCTGAGTTGAATGGGACGCTGATGACCTGAGCTGTTAAAGAGCGTCCATAAATAAATAAATAAATAAATAAATAAATAAAGTAACAGAATCAACTGTAGGCTGATGATTCTTTCACCAGTAAGTGAACATTATGAATCGTACATAGCACGAATCGAAGTAAACACACGACACTTTATGTATATTGCCGAATTAAGAAACTAACAACACAACATACCCAGGAACAGGTGTGCTACGACTGCGACAGTCAGCAAGGTCAACATGTAAGCAAGCAGGATTGCTACACCATCCAGGGCGCGGCAAACGGGTGGGGCTTGCTCATAGGAAAAATCCAACGCCGCGGGAAAAAGCATCACTATTAATAGCCACTACTTACTTTCACTTTCTTATTTAGAGGAATTCCTCTCTTCAATTATAATCTTATTTTCCTGCAGTTCTCAATTTCTTTACATTCAAACACTGTAAGTTTTACTTATTTTTCTGCTCATAATGGACACACATCTTTGCCACTTTAACCTTCACTCTCCTGCGTTTACCCTCTCTTTATTTATTTCTTTCCTAATTACTTTTAATTAAACCAGGTCTCTTCTCTGCTATCTTGTGAACCTATTTTGTAACTATTATCAAGTATTTTTATCATTTTCCTCTCTCTGCAAATATCTACTTATAATTATTTTCTAGTATATTTCTTAAACTGTTTATCACTCCATTATTTTAAAGTGCATTTCTCGATATTCTAACCGTTTTAACAGGTGTATTACCATCCAAGTAGAATATTTCAAAGCCCTCTTAACCAAACCTTTTCGTGCTAGTCATCGCATTTCCAATAATTGAGTGACTTCTTTTACCAGCGAGTATGACCAATTAAGAACTTCTCTACAACACATTCCTGTGCACTTCTTTAACGTAGCATTATGAAATAAATTATTCACGAAATAGTTTCTGTAAAAATGATCAAAGTATTAAAATCAATTTATAGTAGGGTACAATTCTGTGTAAAATGTTTCAAAAAATATTATAACACGGAGAGGAGTGAGGCAAGGATGTATTGTCACCGCTCTTTTTGTAGATGACATACCGGAGAAAATGTGTTGCAGAAACTGTTGCTCCGAATACAGGAGGTATATCCATACCAGCTCTCCTTTGTGTGATATTGATATCCACAACAATTGACGGTCTGCAAAGGCTGCTTACAGACGTACTGTCAGGAATGGGGGATGGCAATCAATGAAGAGAAAACTAAAACAATGACGTTCGGGAACGGTGTCGTGTACAGCAGGAAAGAGAGGTGGGAATATGCAGGTCAGACATTAGAAAATGTGAAGAAATTCACATACTTGGAGGTCACTTTAGCTATGAACGGGAGCTGGGCACAACACATAGGCATCACAAAATGCAAGTGCATAGTAAAAATATAGAAGCATTAAAGACTTTAGTAATATATATATATAGCAAACACCGTTGAGAACAATGGAGATGGTATACAGGACGGTTGTGAGGTCATCCATGACGTACTGGGCAAAATTTTGGGATGGGAAAACATCAAAGAACTTAATTAGGTTCAAAGGCAGTTTCTAAAATGGATGCTACAAGAAGGGTAAGTTACAGCACATTGTGGGGTTCTTAAAAAGTTTGGTATCTTTGATGAAGAAAGTTCAAATTTAAAAGTGCTGGTTAAGAATAATACGGAGGGATCAAGAACTTTGTCTGAGGGAGCAAATAACGGAAGGGTGGAATATGAATTGGGCATCAAAAATAAGGAAAGGCTTAGACAAAATTGGACTGGGGTATGTTTGGTTAAGGAGACAGAACGTTACGCGTAATAGCTGGAAGATAGTTAACAGGCGTTTGCGGGATATAAACGGGCAAAATACTGAGACTCAATGCGTAGAAAAGGTATCGTTTAGCCTGCAGGCTCAAATAGATCAAGTATGGGGAAGGTGTACATCTAGATGTCTGTGGGAGAGATGAAAGAAGTGGTCCAGTATGGTTCAGATTAGGAGCTTGGAAAGGTAACAAAATAATTAATGTTTTCGGGGAAATGATTTGCCCACTGTGCGGAGAAAGCGATACCTGGACAATATTCTGGCAGAATGCAGGGAAACGGAGCTTTTACCATCACAATTTCTGAATCCCAGCAGGAGTTTGAACGTCTACGTATTGGCGCATGAGAGACGCTCGCATAAATTGTTAATATTTCTAGTTAAGACCCGGCAAAGAACGCTAATGGCTACAGAGATCAGAGGGGAGTTGGGGAGGAGGTGAGTAAAGGGAAGGAGGGCTCAGGGATAAGGGTTCTATCCATGTTTTTATATATGTACCTATTGAAAAAAAATAATATTCTTATAGTAACTGAAAAGATTTTATATTCTTAAGCAAAATGTACACATAACAAAACCTGGTACATATTAATACAAAAAATTGTTTAAATAAATTCAAATCTGTAGCATAAAGGAATCTTCATAAACACAAGTATTCCCACATGATCAGGCATCCATCTGCATTAAGTTAATTGACCATATTTACACACTTAATAACTTATGAGATCCATTTTTTTTTCTTCTGGAATACATGACTTAAATATTTCACTAGCCTTTTAAATTAGTTTCTCAAACAGTTACCATTTCACAGCAAGCATTCTACTACTTCAGTCAAGGTATTAAAAAAAAGGAGGGAGGAACTTTTATCTCTAATAATAAAGAAAACTACAACACAATGTAGAGTATATACTGTTGGTGCTTTCAGAGTATAACTAAAACGCTTTAAGTAAATACATTATTGAAATACTAACATTACACATTGGGAAAAACTATCTCAGCATATCTTGCATGTAATGGTCACATTTAATTAAAAATATGTCAGGGCTAATTGAAATAAGACTCGAGATTCTTCTGTTAAGCTTAGCATTTCCTGACTCCTTTCATTATTTGCATTTGGCAAGTGCCCTCATTCAAAGAACTCATTCACATATTTTGAAACCAGCATCATCACTGCCAAAAACATTATCTATGCAGTCATTTTAAGAGTCTACTGCAAAAATGACAAGACACAATGCTTTATTTCACATCATGTATTAGGGCCCACACTTTTATATTAAGTGAAAGGGGTTCAGTAGTTACCAGCTAAGGAGATAATACCAATATATCAAATTGAAACCGGATTTTTATTCCCTGGGTTAGGAAATAGTGGATAGAGGTTCCAACGGATACTATCACACTGGTCGTTCCAACGCCGGTAGCGCTATGTCTGAGCAAGAGGTTGCAACGTCCGTTGCAAAACGGATCATCTGTTTTCTAACCAAAGGAGGAGTCAAACCAAATGAGATTTTGCCCAGTCTTTGGACACCATTATGAGAAGTTATGCTTGCACAAACTCTAAGAGTTTGACTCACATAAGAAGTACCTGATGCAGTGGAAAATGAAAGCCAGGGGCAATTGTCACTCAGGACAACATTTAGGCACTAGTTTGGCCAGCACAAAGCTCTCACCTCAACCCCACTGAGCATATTTCGGAAATGATGGGGGAAAGTATTTGTCCTGCTCATGAGAACCTTAATGAACTTTGGGAGGCTTTACATGAGCAATGGCACTCCATATCACAAGATAACCTTAGGATCTTGATCCACAGCATGCCCGTAAAGTTGCAAGACAGAGGAGGAAGAGAGTGGCAGTGAGAGTTGAAAGGCGTGTCCTTGTGTTACCCTACAGGTAAAAACGAGATTATAAAATATGATTTACTTGCATTCATGTTCATGTTCATACAATAAAGGCAACTATAGACTCAAAATATCTTGAGTACATAAGAGTGGTTGCAAAATGAAAATATAAGACATAAAAAATTAAACATTTTAGGCATTAAATTTTTTTTGCCTCCCAGTCTACTTACATGCATGTAATTAAGTTTAATCATTGTTATGTCCTGATCTCTGCACTTTAGTAAATAACTTCCAATTTCCAGTTCATAGTTCTAAATGTATGAAATGTTCTTAAAAAAAAACACTAAATTTAATAATATATGCTTATAACTGAATACATTTCCATATACCAATGCTGTTCACTATATTTTCATACTGATATTCACTTTTTTTTTTAATTCTATTAACCAGATTTTTTGTTTCAATCCTACCTACACTCCCCTCCAGTTTTAGCATCTAAAACTGTCATTGAGGTCAACTGAAACATGCTGTACCTATTTGGTGTTTTAACTATGCATTAACTGCAAAACACTTACTTTCTTTCATTTCAAGTTCAAAGAAATGTGTTTTGCTTTTAGGTACTTTCATTAAAAGTTGAAAATTTTTATTCAAATACACAAAAGAACTGCCTTTGCAACTGGTACAAGGAAATCATGGAAGACATTCTGTGTGCAACAGAATGGTACTGTGGGGCAACTGCCACATTTTTCCCTCTACTGCAAACAATCCATACTTAACAGTCACCTGAATAGTGTTTACAGTCATTTTTACTGCTGAAGCATCAAAGGCAGTGATGATCAGGACCCAGATGTTTAGGGTTTTATATAAAGCCTGAATTAGTTTTAAGTTCATTAACAAACCACCAGAGCTCTCAACAGTCACGCCTCCAACATAGTTTGAGCCATCAGTCATTCTATTGTTGACAATATGAGCACGGTCTCAAGAAACGTGTCCCAGTTTTAATTTTAAAAATTTTAAGATTGTTTTTTATGTGTTAACGTGATTTTAAGTAGTTTTACTTTTAGTCTACCTAAGACTTTATGATCATTTCACCATATGGTTTTCTACATTCATCATTAATTGATGTTTAGTTTTTTGTTTTTGTTTTTAACACCTTTAGGCTAGTTTTTCTTAAGTCTCTCTTAACAAAGGTACAAACAAATATATGATAATATGAATTTATTTTAATTTTACTTGTATTTTCATTGTTCTGAAACACAAAACTGAGCACTTAAAATTTCCAAGTCTTTATAATGTCTGAGCCTTCAATTTTTAAAAAGTTTTAAAGAACTGAACTTTTTAAAAGTTTTAAGATGAAAAGAACTAAACTGAACTAGAACATTTTTCAATTACTTAGTTGACTGTTGCACTGCACTATTAAATAAATTAAATAAAAAGTTTTCTATTGTGAAATTCTTCTGTTGTCTTTTATAGTAAGAAAATGCTCTCTGGACAGCATGAAGTTATTGGTGCAAATTTTAATGAAGCCATAGCTGCCGGTCCCCAAGTAAATTGCTTGAAATCTGTTCCACTTGTAAAACAACATATGTAATTTTCAATTATTCCATTGACCATAGCTGGGTTTGAACATATGATCTTGGGTCTATGAGGCAAGTATGATTACCACTAGACCACTAGGAATGACCCCAGAATCTACAAGAGGGAAAAAGCATCTCTTCTTCCCAAAATGTTTTCTACAAATCTATGCAACACCATAACTTTGTTCATTGTCCTTATCAACATGTCTTTCTGGCTCAAAAGGTGCATTTAATTACACGGCAGTTGGCAATGTTAATTTTACGTAAAAAGATGTAGCATTAAAATTAAATATATTTGTCTCGTGCCATAATTCATTTCCATATGGAAAACTATAAGTATTATTTTAGTTATACAATTTTAAACTGAAAGATTTCTGTATGTAATGGGATATATATTTAAATGTTCAAGATGGGTATAACCTGATATTTCCCTGCTTAACCTGTCATTTTGTCTGGGAAGACCTAACTGATTAACAGAATTCATTACACAATGGTGTATTACTACTCTGAACCTGACGGCAGCTTATTTTATCACAATATAATTGTTAGCTGGTGAATGTATCCAGGATATTTCCTGGAAGTGGAACAAATATGTCTTGTTACATTACATTAATTTATATATTCACACCAATATTTCACTGTCACAATGCATCCATATATACTGCGCTCTTATTTGATGTTAGTTAAATCTTGTAGTTACAGATGAATAGTTTACAAATTTCTACCGGGAAGGCTACAGTCGCAAATTCTTTAACTACAATCTTACCTAACTATGAACAATACCACATTGTGTAATCTCAAATGTATGACAAAAGGTAGAATCCCAAATGGAACAACACAACAGTACTGCTTACTTAAAAAGCAGACTTTGTTAAGGCAGTTAAACATAGAACAGAAATAAATATTTCTAAGAATAAGGTGATGACATTTTGTAAAAGTCCAGAAAAAAATTAACCTTAATTATAAACTTAAAGTAGTAGTAATTCCCCAAGGAAACTGCTGTAGGTACTTAGGAGATTATTTACATTCTAAGCTTAGAAGGGACAAACAAATTAATAGTGTTATGAGGAAAGAATAGAGGGGGTTAGAGTTTGTAATGGTAATACTAAAAAAAGCCAGTCTAAAATCTACGGAAATAGCTCATTAGTCTCTGCATTAATGGAGTATAGAGCAGTTTGTTGTGATCTATGCTGGATTTGTCAAATAAATATCCTAGGAAAAAAAAAAAAAACAGCCTAGAGCAGCAAAATTTGTAAAAGGAAAAAAAGAACATTGGAGCAAAAGTGTAAAAGCATAACTTGCAGAGAGACATAAAAATGCAAGGATGTCATTATACAAAACATATACTAAACAAAATTATCACAACTTGATTAGAAAAACCAATCAACTATAATAGGAACAATCATAGTTTCGAGACCAAATGTAGGCAACAGAGAATGCATGTACATAAATTCTTGTTCGTAAATAAAGCTATAATTGATTGGAATGATTTACCTGTAGCTGCCTGAGGGAAGACCGTTATGCCAATCCTGTTAGCAATTTAAAATCTGCCACTGAAGATTTTCTTGAAATTATAGTAATTGTTATTGTACTATAACACAAACTTTCCCACTGTTTTCAATACATGTTCTTCTTTACATTTACTGTTACTTTTTATTCAATTTTTTTTTTTATTTAAGGATACTCATTTAAATCTCGCATCTCATAAATGTCTGATATATTTTTCTCAGTGGCCTCTTCTTTCGGGCTTGAGGTTCTTTCATGTGCCATAAGTCTACAACAGGGGACAACGGCTTCACTTTTCTTTTGGGATTTTTATGCATGAAAAAAATTGGAATTGAATCTGCAATCTAGAGTCTACAAGGCAAGCATGATTACCACTAGACCACCAGAACCAACATGTTTAGTGTTGTATAATCATATAACTATTCTTTTGAAAGAATAATGGGACCAGATGATTTTGATGTTATCTTGGCCAAAAATCGGCTGTTTCATTATGTTTTATTCTGCAATGTGTATCCATTGTAGTAATACTCTTTTATTTAATTTGATTGTTTTACAGTTTTGTGACATTAAGAACTTTTGGCTATTGTGTTACATACTACGGCTATGATAGCAGTTTTTTTTTAATCAGATAGTGTTACAGCTTTCTGAAATTGTTTCATTTTATATATAAAAAAGGATTGCTAGTTTCATCATCAGAATTTGCAGTATTTAAATATTCAATTTCAAGACACATAAAGTATTGGTTATGGAAAGACTTGTTATTAATCAGGAGAAGATCCTTTAAATCCTTCTTAAATTTGAAGGCTAAAATAAATTGACCTGAACAGGAGCCTAGTGTTCAATCTTTGTTGGTAATCGTGTGATAAGTTACAGGAAGGGGGCACTCACCAATATAAGAGGGTCAGAACAAAAGTTTTGAGAATGAACTGTAAGAAGTTATGAAGAGCCAGTGCAGGTTTTCCCAGCTTTAGATTGAAGTTTAAATAGCATCATGTGCAAGTCTGATTGTGAGTATATACACAAGTGTTATCGTTCCAGATGCCAAGATGGATATCAAGGAAGAACATTTTTGCGCTTATGATTTTCTACAACTTTAAAAAAGTTCGTTAACAGAGAGAATGCCTTGTAAGACTGCATCATGCTTTTGGGGATCTTTGTCCTTTGCAATTCACTATTTATGAATGGTTTACAGATTTTAGAAGAGGAAGGAATTCCCTGGAAGATGAAGACTGCACAGGATGGTTAACTTCACCAACAGTCAATATAAATATGATGAAAGAAGAGCCTGTGTTGCATGAAGATCACTGTTGCATGTTTTATCAGATAAATACTGGATCAGCAGCAGTGAATACAATCCTCAAAGAAAAACTTCTATTCAGAAAGTTTTGCAGTTGTTGGATCCCCCACCACCACACAAATGAGCAGAAAAATATGTGTGCACGGTGCCAGGAAATGATAGAAAAATTTAATGGAGGAAGATCAAAATACATTTTTAACATCATAACCAGTGATGAAAGCTGGATATAACAGTATGATCCAGAAACAATGCCATGACCATCAGCTAGGGTCTTCCCTCGAGAGGATGCCCTAACAAAAGGGAGGCAAGTGAGAAGTGTTGGCAAGAAGATGATCTGTTATATCTTCTCAGCTAGTGGTCATATTGTGACTATTCCACTTAAGGGACAAAAGGCTGTCACTGCTAAATAGTACACCACAAAATGCCTGTCCCAAGTCTTCAATGGACTGAGAACGGCACGTAAGACTGGTCTGCATGGAATCTTGTTGCACCATGCACCATGACAATGCCACTGGACTAGAAACAACCCAATTTCTGCACGAATCAGAAGTCAAATATTTATCACATCCTACCTACAATCCAAATCTAGTCCCATATGACTTTTTTCTATTCCCCAAAATAAAAGAAAAAATTTGCCTCACAAGATGCATACAAAGAATGTATTTGCATCTTATCCACACAAGTATGGCATTCAGCATTTACAAAATGGTTTGAACAGATGAAATGTTGTATAGAATGCAATGGAGAACACTTTGAAAAGATGTAATGATCAGCTCTAAATTTTTAAAATTTTATTTCATCCATTCTCAAAACTTTTAGTGCAACTCTTGCAGCACTGGTCAGCATGGTGAGTTACTGACCTGGACTGGTATCTCTTCTTTTCCATGTACCAGATCCGTCCAGTCTTCCTCGACTGAACTCTTGCTTTCTTCGATCCCGATGGTATTAGAGTATTCAAGACTTAAGGAATCATTCCATTTTCCTTCCTATCTACATCTCCTTCCATCAAGGGAGATGTAAATGCCAAATACATGGTGTCCTTTTGCAAATGTTTACAACTATGTTTAAAATTCACTCCAGATAATAACTTTAGGCTATGGCCATGGTCGAAAACACATTTCTATGATGTTCCTTGCATGAGTTTCTATAGTTTTATGTTAGAACACACAAACCTTTTGCAGAAAATAATACAGAACTTACAGAAAGATCTGTTCAGATGCAGGATGCAGTGAAATGTAAATAAGATTTCTTAGGCAAGGATTTAATAAGGTATTTTTGGAAGCCTTTTGTAACATTACCATATATATTTTTAGAATAAGTTTGACAATGATTGTAGTGATGATGCAATTTAAGAATTGTTTTATATTAAATATAAATATTGTACTATTGCCTAATTACTATTTGATCCGCTTTCTGGATAATCTCTATATCTGCCCGAGTATCCAGTTTTTTAATTTTCAAACTCTGATTACCCATTATACACAATATGGAATAGCTAGCAGGTTTCCATAATGATTAGAATTCATGTAGCCATTTTAATGTTACCAATGCCAACATGTGACCATCACTTGCGCAAATATACAACTAAGGGAATACTGACCTACATTTTCCTGTACCTTTCCTATCTTTAACAGTAATCAATTCCGAACATTCATATGGAACATTTAACGGAATTTTCAATTCCTAGGACTGCGTAAAGCTACTATTTTACAGTCATGCATTACAAATGTGGAATTTCTACCAATTTGCACAGCAAAGTTCTGCAAAGACGGCTGGTCTTTTGCATCAGAAGTAGGCAAATGGTTGGACAGAGTAAATACATTGGCATTAATGGACTGAAAAGGTTTGGACTTATCTGTTTCATTTTCTACATGATCATTTATGTTTACAGATTCTTGGTCATGAAACACAGAGGCAAAATACCCTTCCCTAACACCATTTGTCTTATGTTTATCTTTCTCACCTAGAAGTAACTGAGATTCCATATTTTTACACTGCAAACTTACCCCTTTAGTTTCAATTGTTATAGACTTTGTATTTCCTTCATTAGCTGCTCTTTCCTCATCCTCAGAGGAGTCAGAAGAAGAAAGGGGCATCTCCTGGAAAACAGCTTGCTTGATAATGGTGCTGCAAGGTTGCTTACCTGCCTCTTCTCTACTGTAAGCCAAGAGTTTGTTTTGTTGTTTGACTTTAACGCGCCTCCTTCGTGTGGGGGAAGCATCACCAGCCTCTCTTTCAGATGGGCCAGACGGCTGTTTCAGTTCTTCTTTTTGTTCTATTTCTTTACTGCACTTTACTAAATATGCTCCATCTCCCTTTTGAATGCAACTAGGCCCATGAGCAATATCTTTGCTGAACTGAGAGACCTCTGTCAAATTTTCTGTCTTCTTACTGGCATTGAGCAATTTAATTTTGTCTACATGTTCCTCTTCATTACTTCTTTGTTGATACAATAACAACCCATTTTGAGATAGTTCTTTATCATCAAAACCTACAACAGGATATTTCTCAGTTTCAGTCTTCATTTTATCTCTGTCTAGCATCTCATATTTCCTTCCATTTTCTGGTTTTTCCTTTTCCTTCTCCCTCTTTAGCTGAATGGCCATCCAGATGTCCTTCAGCTCTCCTGTCAGGTCCCGATCTTTCAGCACAGAGAATTCTCTATTAAATTTTAAGTCAGAGTTCATGGCTTCCACAAAATCCAACATCAAGTCTACGAGAGCATCCCGATCCTATAAAACAAACACAAAAACAGAATCAAATAACCCAATTTCTGCCTAATGGCTGAAAATATCCTATCCAAAGCTTCTAAAGAACTGAACTTTTGTGACCATTAGGAAATTTATAGGAATGTATCTATGTGCATCACTAGGGTGCCAACCATTTACTCCTGTGAAAAAAAATGTATATCTTTTTGGAAGTCCTAAATCTTAACATGTTAAGTGACAGAGCCTGGGAACACTGTGGGTAATTTTCGTCTGGCCATGCCAGTTCTTATAACCACCAATTTTCTACTCTACTTAAGTATCCTAGAGATCAGCTGTCTATTACAAAATTATTCTATCTATGAAATTGACTCCTGTGGCCCATATTTAAATGTTACTACCACTGGGTTAAGCGTTGGCGCATCATGAAACTGTAAATTTGAATATCATAAAATAATTGTTTCCCTGAACAACAAACTTTATTATGAATTATTAGTTTTACAATAAACAGCTGATATGCTAATGTGTTAATTATCATTACTATCAAAGAATGAATTTAGGTCTAATTCACAAATTATACAAAAATATGCAATGCTAGAAGAGTGTTAATTTTAAATACTAATTATGGAAATTAGCAAAGCATTACAAGGAAAAGTGTAATTTTTCATTTCACAACTGGTGAAACATATCAAATCAATGAATTCATGCATATTTTATGGATTTTCATAGATCACTATGCCAAAATTATTTTTATAAAAATTGTCTATAAACATTTCTAAAGGGCTAATTTCTGCAGTAAGATAAGATAATGAAGTTTTATTGGATTTTTATTAACTTCTTGCATGTCGGCCTAAAATATTTTTGTGCAACCCCATAGAAAGAGACGTTGTTATTGTTTCCCAAACTCTGCTTTCTGAACAAATCGCAGTATCTTGGTTCCAATGTCAGCATCTGTTCCTAGATCTTTCCTGCTTATAGATTTACTCTTTCTGACCAGGAATGGGCAATGGGCAATCACATAGGATTTGCGAGATGGTCTTCTCATCCTGTTTGCACAATATACAAACAAGTTCATCTCTGTAGAGTGCCACTTCACATATATGATCTCTGAAGTGTGTATGTTCAAGTAATTAATGCAACTACTTTCCTCATTTCTCTTCTATACAGTTTTAGGAGAGATGAGGAAAGAATGTTGCTTGGACCTAGGACCAGTTTCCTAGCTTGAATTTTTATAATAAGTTAATATTTCATGTACCCTTTAATAAATTATGCAAAAGCTTTGCAATGGGTCTCTGGAAAAAATTATTAAATGCATACTGGTTAAAAAGTGTTACACTACATTAAATAACCAAATATAATAGTCTAGCCATGAATACTGTTACAAAATGTTGGCTTTGACTGTAGAATTGGTTTTCCAGGTAGCAAAGCAACCCTTGCACCATGGTTACTCCTCAGTGTGTGTTCAACAGTAAAACAGAAAGAGTAAATCTTCTTTGCTTAAGCATGGAGTGGGGTGAATAAGAAAACAGGGTAGCTGTATTTGCCTTATAACAGGTTGGAAAGCCACCAAACAGCTGAAAATCAGCAATTGTCCACAGAACAATCCAGCAATTTACTGAGAGAGGCAGTGTAAAAGATCGCATGAGGATTGGTCATCCCTTCAGTGTGAGGACAGTGGCAGCCCATATCCAGCGAAATCTCATCTGGAAGCATAAGATAATGGCATGGGAGCTCAAGATTTTATCATGATCAATACCCAGGGTACTTTCTGAAGACATTGAGAATAGAGCTCATCGTTGGAGCACAGGACATTTGCTGACACTGCAGATGAAGCAACAGAGGAAACTGAAATCAAGATAGCTCCTGCAGCAGTACGCTAACAAAGGGCATCGGAGAATTCTCTTTACCAAAAAGAAAGTCTTCACCAATAAAGAGAGCTTTAATTGCCAAAACAATAGTGTATAGGCTGAAAGTTCTTAAGTAGATGATAAGAGAGTTTTTAAGGTTCAGAGAAATCACCAACCCTCCTCAGTCATGACTTAGTAGGGGGTAAGGTATGAGGACCCCACCAGAGCCCTTGACCTTCCAACAAGATTCTGCACCAGCTCATAAGGCAAGGATTACACAACATTGATTGCAAGTACTAAACTTCAAACATTCCTAAAAGAAATGGTCTGCAAGGAGACCACTCATTTGAAAGTTTGTTGATGGCATAAGTGCTGGCTTTTCCAATTGATATTATCGATTCTGGCACAGATGACCAGCAAAGAGACCCCAAGTCTCTGCGTGTGTGCATATGTGTGTGTGTGTGTATACTAATGGTGGACATTTTCAAGAATGATTAGTGGAAATTGTCAGTAATGTACTTGTCTATAATATATTACAAGGAAATTGAAAAATCTCAAACCATATTTCATTTATTCACTAAATACTTTGTGACAGTATTTATGGTTAGACTATGTAGAATTTTTGCCATCAAAATTAATAAATATTTACAGATCACACAGTTAAAGTCAATAATGCCACAAATTACTGTAATTATAATTTCTTTACCTTTGACAATAACAAAATTAGAGCAACCTGAGCTAACAAGAATTACTGGAAAAATTACAGAGAGCTTTCCCAAACTCAGGTAAGAGTAAACGGTTAAGAAATACATTCTGCTCCACCAAGGACACCATGTCTCAGTCGGTGTCTACAAAACACCAAGCTTGTGTGGTGTGGTTTACATTAGTACCACACAGCGCAGCATTAATGCATGCCTTTCAAAACATAAGAGGCACTGCTGCCTAGGTCAGACAGATAAATTCAGCTGTTGCTGAGGATGCCTTCTTAGCTGATAGGGAGCATGAACATGGTTTTCAAGATACCAACATACTAGCCTCAACATCTCATTATTCTTGCTTATATTGGGGGGAAACATACAAGCACAGTAACAATTTTAACAGGAAAGAAGATGAGAAACAGCACTCAACACAGTATCCAGTTTTACAAAAATACCACGACAAAAAATTACGTAATTCAATCAATAACATAGAAACCCCATGAGCTCCAGCTTAGATACAACCCTTCCAGACAAGCAAACCACAGCTAGATTTTCACAGGCAACCCCACTAATATACTACCATAATTTCCATTAATGAGTCAGTCACTGCACCACTGATAACTGCAGTTGTGGACGAAACATCCAAGAAGATAGAGAAGAAACCCATTGGACTACATTCTTAAAGCCTGGGGGACTGAGTTTGCATGGTTGATACCGACAGTGAAAGTCTAGGTTCTACAATTTCATTATTTTATTAGAAGAATATTAACGAAATTACTTCCATAATTTGGCACCTTTAATGTATGCACCTCAACTTTTCCCAGTAGCAAAGTTTTGCACATAATACTCGGGGCATTCTATAAGTTCTCAGCCTAAGGAAAAAAACCCACAAGATTTATGAACATTTTTTTTTTATTTTTCAACTAGTCACCTTGTAAATCAATACATTTAGTTCAATGACTTTTCAACTTTTTAATACTCTCAGTAAAACAAGATGTGTTCAACTGTGAAAAATAAGTGTCTGTTTCAGCTTCAACCTCATTATTTGATGTGAATATTCCTCTACCCAGTCATTTCTCTATGGAAATGAGGAATTTTACTTCCAACAGAAGGGTGCACCACCACATTACACCAAGATGTACCTGCATACCTTGATGACAATCTTCCGAGGTACTGGATAGGACGAAGAAGTTTGATTGAGTTTCCACTCGTTCTCCGGATCTAACTCCATTGAACTTCTACCTATGGGGAACTCTTAAGGATGTTGTATACCGTAGAAAACCAGCTACACTGACAGCACTTCGGGAAGAAATTGAAACGGCATGTGCTGCAACCGCTGAGGACACTTTCGCAAACGTTGTTCAATCAGTAGTTCAACGTACTCAGAAGTGTATCGACGCCAAAGATGGTCATTTTGAGCAACTGTTGTAACTGTAAAAGTCTAAGATGATTAATGCTCATCATTTTCTGTTTGTGTGAATTCAATTTTGTTATGTTAACACAGTTTTTTCTTTACTTGAAGTGTGTATACATTTTTTGGCACCCTCTGTAAATTCATAATTAGCTAAAGAGTCATACGTGTTGTTGCAGTGCAGACCTGTTGTATACAAGAAAAATGCCAAATGTCTAACATCGTGTGGCTATTAAGTGCTTGGTAAAAATGGTATGACTGCAACAGAATTGCAACATTTTCCTAAATTGTTTGATAGAAATGGGGTATAAATATGACTTGAAAAATGACCCATGTAGTGGATGATTAAAATCTGTCACATCAGGAATTGTCAATAAGGTGCAAGACAACTTCTGGGGGATCACCAATTTCAAATTGCTGAAGCTCTGGGAATTTAGGGGAATGCATATTTCACATTTTGAGGGAAGAACTTTGCTTGAAAAATTTTCTGACAGATGTGTGCTGTGACTCCTGACTGCTATTCAGAGTGTAAATCTCTTAGCAAAGTTTTGCCCATTTTCAGAAAGATCCTGCCAACTTTATGCATCTATTGTGACTAAGGATGAAACATGGGTGCACAATGACACACATGAAACAAAATAACTATCTTAACAATGGGAGCAACACAATTCTCCACCACCAAAGAAGGCCTACTGAAATCGGCTGGGAAGATCATGGAGTAGGTTTTCTAGGTTGCCAACGGTATACTGCTAATTGATATCTTCCCACTGAAACATTTATATTGGACATATTTTGGACTCATTGAAGAAAAATATGCAAGAAATTACTGGGTTTATGAAGAAGATAGACAATGCTTGATTTTACTCTCGCAATGATGAAAATCAATGAATTGGGGTATGATTCACCTTACTCCTCTGGCTTGGCTCCTTTGAACTTCCACTGTTCCCTAACCTGAGAAAATTTCTTGGGGGGAAAGAAATTTAGCCCGATGAAGAGCTTATGTCATCAGTTGAGGCGTATTTTGTAAATCTGGAGGAATTTTACTTTTATGATGGGAATTTTATGGTTTTGGAACATCACGGGAAAGTGCATTAGTGTCAAGGGAAACGATGTTGTAAAATAAGATAATTTCAATAAGTTATGGTGTCATTTTGTGCTTCTTCCAACTACTTTTCAAATGACACTCACATATCACCTGAAAGCTTCAAAGCCACTGTACTATTTATTAGTCAGTGTTATTCTAATGTTAACATTGGAAAGGAGCTCTGAATAGGTAGTAGAGTATCTGGTATCTTTACATAAGCCTAGATTTTGACCCTAAACATTTTTCCTTGAGTAAAATATATACTATGAATTTTTACTTTGAAAAATTAAAAAACTTTTTATTCCAGTAAATATGGTAAATTTAAAAGTTATTCAATATAAGTTATTTGTTTTTGTACAGCATAATGAACTTAAACCATATAATCCCAATGTTATAAAAATATACATTAGAGAGAGTAAAGCTGCAGTTTTAGAAAGTGGATATGGTATGAAACTGCATTTATCCTTTATACTTACTGTTGGGTCCTTTGCCATTTTTCCACTCAGTCGCAGGATTTCAGGATTTGCCATGACAGCAAATATTGAAAGTTGCTGCTTCTTTTCTGCTGTGAATGACATGACTGTGGTATTGCTGCAAGGTATTCTCATCCCGCCATAAAGAGGTATGGGATCTTCTGGTCTTCGTGGAGTTGAAATCTTTGTCCAGGATAACACATTTATGTAACATGTTTCATTGGTACCCTGCAAATTATACACAAACCTCTGAAATGACAAATTTTTCACAAAGAATATACAAGTTTTGATAATGAACACAACAAAATTTTAAAATTTAGTTCTGATCATTGCATCTTTTCAAAGTATTCTCCATTCTATACATTGTCATCTGTTCAAACTATTTTGTAAATGGTGAACGCCATGTTTCTTTGGATAAGGTGCAAATACATTTATCATATGCAGCTACTGTGGCTTCAGCCGATTCAAATTGTTAGCCACGAATCTTTTCTTTTATTTTGGGGTAAAGAAAAAAGTCACCTGGACTATAGGAAGAATGTAACAAATTTTGCCTTCTGACTCCTTCAGAAATTGGGTTGTTTCTAGTGCAAAGTGGGGTGAAAAATGAATCTCTAACTGTACCATAATATCCTCACATGAGGTGCAGCTGTTAAGTTTACGGCCTTACAGAAAAGGCCATAATTCACTGTTTAGATATTTATACTCCTTATACATATTTCAGCAGTGTAAACGCTGCATTGAGTTTCCTTTATGGGCACACCATTCATTTGCTTGGAGAAGTAAATCCTTTAAATCATATGTGTTGAATAACAAAGGTGTGATTTTCAAACCTGATTACAGAGCAGCTATTAAAACATTAACTAAAGAAGCTATAACACTCAGAAATATTAAACAACACTATGGCAGAGTGTGTGGGAAGCTTTCCCTCATATCACACTGTGAAGAAGAAGCCAAAAATATTTCATTTGTGCACATGGAGCATTGAAGTTGACAAACATGAGGTCAGACTAGTGGATATGTTGATACAAGAAAACATTTCCCTTATAGAGGGAGAAGTTCTGAAGACAAAAGTGGGAGAAGAATGGTGAAGTGTTCCCTAGAAAGACCAAGGCCACACAGTCTATGAAAGTTATAACAAAATTTTGTATTATACCCAGGCCACAAAACATTCCACTTGACAACTAGCATCAGTTCATATAATGTTGGCTATGCTATGGTTACGATGTTGCAGTAGTTGCCACTGTTTCTGCTAATATTGTGAGTCAGCCTGATGCTATAGTGGTTACCATACTTGCCTTGTAAACCCCAAGATAGCAGGTTCAAACACGGCCAGGATTGATGGATTTTTTTGGGTGTAAATCCTAAGTATGACTTCCTTTGGAAGGGAAGTAAAGCCATGGGTACCATGTCGTACATTTACAGCACGAAAAAGAACCTCAAGCATGAAAGAAGAGACCTCTGAGCAAAATTTGTCAGTCGTTTCACGCCCTGAACTGAATGGGATGCCGATGACCTGAGATATTAAAGAGCATCCATAAATAAAACAAATAAACAACAAGTTAACATTGTAGTGTTTTCAATTTTGCCTACTACTTACATATTAAGTATATTAATAATGAATTACTATGCTCTAGGATTATTTATAACCACAAATGAATTGCTATATATGCTCTTTTGTTACTATAAAGACATAAGATTTGTCTTCCAGACTCACTGTATTTATATGGGAATCCTGTAAAATGGAGCACTGGTATCTTGAATAATCTGTTTCTATAAGAAATATTTATTTATTTATTTAAACATAAAGCTCATTAAACATAATAATTTTACATTGCTAACCATTGCAACATTTATATTGTAAGTTATTGGGAATGTCTTTAACACAAAAACTTTAGGGAAAATCGTATTTTTGTCAAACATATACATATATTATATTTTTTTTTTCTTCTCTACATATTCATAACCATAAAGGCATGTCAGTCATTCTTCCATTTTAAAGATAACTACATATGGATGTTTTAATACAATGTGCAGTTTTTTTTTTTTAATGCCAAACTTAATGATTATTGTTTATTTAAATCAGTTTTATAATGGTATCAACATATTCCGAAAGCCAATTATAAAATTTTTCACATTTATAATTGTATAATTAACTATAAACCGCATGAACTGCTAAAGACCATTCCTCTTGGTCCAGCCATTGTTCTTCTTTTAGGTATCAATTCTCCATTTCTTCTTGGACGATCTTCTGTAGGCCCTCCTCGTTTATGTCTTCTTAGTGGAACCCATTTATGTATCATCCTTGGAAACCTTTCTTCATGCATTTCCATTAAATGACTATACCATATAAAATATTTTGTTTAAATGTCCCCCACAATATTATTTTTAATTCCTATTTTTTGTCTCTTTTAAGGGTTTTTATTTCTGATTCTATCACTTTGTGACACTCTTGCTGACCATCCCCAGAAATCCATTTCCATTGCCAAAAACATATTTTTGTAAGTAGTTCTAAGCTGCCATGTTTCTGCGCCATATAAAGCTGTGCTTCTAACAATCAATTTAAAAGTTGATTTTAATTTCTTTATTGATCTGTTTATCCCATAATATAGGATTAAGAGTGGATATTGCAAATTTTCCTTTCTTTATGCATTCTCTAATTACCATTTTTTCCATCTCAGTAATTATAGCACTTAAACATTTATATTCATTCACCCCTTTATTTTAAATAATTATATTTTGTTTTTCTCTTCCTATTACCATATAATTAGGCTTTTCAAAATTAAACTTTAGGCCTGCCTTTTCATACCCTTCAATGTGCTTTCTTTTGGTGTATTCTAGATCATCATATTCTTCAGACATTATTGTTTGATCATCTGCAAATTGTAAAGAGTAAATATTCCATCATAAACCTTGACTCCCATAGGTCTACATTTCTTTTTCCAGATCTTTAAGGCCTCCTCAAGATATATTCTGAACAATGTTGGAGATAACAGCATAAAACATGATGATACCATTTCATTAAGGGTGCCCTGCTTCTGAATCCTACTTCTCTTTTACTGCATATTTTCATTGTAAATGGTTTTTGCATTTTCCATGTTTACTGAATATTCAATTTTATAACCACACAAACAGCATCACTTCTTTAGAGCTACAGATGTTAGAGGAATTATAAGATCCTTACTTGTAATAATAGCTTTTCATTTATTGAACTGTTGGCTGGTAAAGTTCTAATTTTGGTCTTAATCATATGTGAGACTATATAAAATGTTCAGCCAAATCAGCAAAGAATACATGACAATTACACTTTTTCTTAGCTATATTCCAGATTGGGTTTTAACCAAAAATATTACATCAATTGCACATATGCCAAATGAATTCACAAATAATGCTAATGAGCATTCTCCTTTTCTTCCATTTGTAGGAGTAGATATGAACTAATCTGATCCAAGGAATTCATTTTCATTTTATTGTAATACTCAATATTCTCACTCTTATTTGCATTTTCAACATCGACAACTAATGTATGATGCAATATAGAAAGTAGCACCACGACTTTATCTCACTTGCATACATAGAACACTAGAGCATGGTCCCAAGTGAAACCAAAGTCTGAAATTTTTCTTCTCTGTTTCTTCTTGGTAAAAACTCTTTGAGAATAAATTGTTTTTGAGATTTTATGATGTACTTTTGTATCTTGGATTGATATGGGGCATTTTTATTCCATACAAAAATAATTTTTTTCCCAAGGACATGTCTCTTGTACTTGACAATGTTACAGTATCATCTTACCTCAGATTGTATGTATCAGTATTCAATTTCATGTATATAATTTACTTCACTAATTACATGGTCCTCTTCACTATCATCACCATCATCAGGCTTGTAGTCTGATTCAAATTCACTTAAATAATAATTTTCATATGAATATCTTTCCAGCAGTAACTCAATATAATTTCTTCTTCAGTTAGCTTTCTCTTTTTTATATATATAAAATTAACAGCAATTATAATAGTACAAAAGCATAAAACACTAAGAAAAAGTCACACTTGAGATCGCTATATTTTGGACTCGTGGAGTCCTTCTATGGCAAGAAGACAAGTGACTCATATATATATATATGAGACAATCACCGATCTGGTCTTCCCAGGAAAGGATCCCCCAACAAAAGTGAACAAAGTCGAAACTGTTGCCAAGATGATGATCTGTTCCTTCTTCTCAGTCAGTGGTCATGTTGTGACAATTCCATTTCAAGGCTAAAAGACTTGTCACTGCCAGAATGATTGATATACCACAACGTGTCTACCGCAAGTCCTCAACGGGCTCAGAACAAAGTGCCTTAAAACTGGTCTGCATGTAATTTTGTTGTATCACAACAATGCCTCTGCCCACACTGCACTAGACACAACCCATTTCTGCATGAATCAGAAGTCAAATATTGGTCCCATCCTCCCTACAGTCCAGATTCGGTTCCATTAACTTTTTCCCCCCAAAATAAAAGAAAAAACTGAGGGCCAATGATTTGAATCATCTGAAGCCGCAGCAATTTCATACAAAGACTGTATTTGCAACCCTATCCAAAGAGGCATGGCATTCAGCATTTACAAAATGTTTGAACGGATGAAATGCTGTATAGAGTGCAATGTAGAATACTTTGAAAAGATGCAATGATCGGATCAACATTTTAAAATTTTATTGCATCCATTATTAGTGACCATCATATTGTGAATACTTATAAAAAATGAAGAGTTTAAGTTCTATGAATATTTCCAGTTTTAAATATAAGTACATAAGTCATTTCAAAACTAAAATGTTTATCGGAAAGTTGATATTATAGTACAGCTGTATAAAAATATTGTCATTTGGTTTATTAAATTTTCAGCAGATTGCAAGCATGCAATATATGAATTTACAAAGTCTGCAATCAACAAATAAGGCAGGCTTTCAATTTAATGCCATGTCAATTCTCTAACAGTTGACACAGATGTCCTGCAAAATAAAAATGTATATTTCACTCTGACTACAATTGTTACCTGAATGGAATCCTGGATACACATGTGAGGTTGTGGAGGGTTACGGAAATATCGGGTCCCATTTTTTGCCCTCTCCATTTGCTTTTTAGTTTTGCATGAGAGGAACGGAACAGCCTGTTTTAACGTAATCCTCCACAAGCTATCAACTCCAGTGAGCTGGTCTTTCATCTGCAAAATAAAATGGATTTTGTTTTATTTAAACTTTTTCCTCAACTCATAGAAATTTTACAGTTCAATCTTATAATATATCAATGTCATTTAATTAAATTAATGTGAGCAGTCTTCTTGCATAATCAATTACACCATTTGACCTCATTCTGATGGTTTCTCATTAAGATACAAATAGAAAACATTTGCTAAGTGATTGATTTTGTATCCCTTTTCTACATTTGCTCTTTATTTTACATTAGAATTATGTCATATAATTAATTTTTATATTTCCATAACATCGAAGAATAAAATTATACAAAAAATTTTCCTCTTTTATGTATTATAGATTTCAAGGTGCTGAAAAAGAATATCATAATAGAAATGCACAATTTATTATATCTGCAATATTTTCTGATATGATAAAGTAATGCTTATACCAGGTAATTGAGAATGAATGTGGCAAACTCCTACATAATGCAGATCCTGCAAATGAAACATCTGAACGTCCGGACTGCATCGATACCAGAGATGCAAGGTGATCGTGGACGGTACAGGAGTCACAATGTAATACAGTAGGTAGGTGAATGCCTGACTCAGCAAATTAACAGCCACATTGAAACTCAAATAGTACAGTACTACAACACTGGAAGATTACATCACACACACTGAAAACCGCAGTACCAGCTGTACGATATACTGCATACACAATAGCTTATGTGTCGACTTCCTACTTCTAGACAGCATTGACTGCCTCACTCCCTCAAAAATGTTTGACATATGGCGTATGCATCACAGGCTGCTTCTATTCCAGGCAGATCTTCCACGTGATCAACAGGCTCTTCATGCACTACTCTATACATGGCCTCAGAAGAATAAATCCAGAGGATTGGGATCACGTAATATGACGGACCACGCTATCGGATCGCATTTGTCTACCACTGATCTCCAAAAGCCGCAGTAAGATGCTGCCATGTCACATGACTGTGGTGCGGGGGTTCACCATCGTGAGCTACATCATCCATTAATCATGGTAACAAGAAGTCGCGGTAAACAAGCCTGTTAGAAGGTGCTTGCAGAACGACAGGGCCAATCAGATGGTCAGAAACAATTCCACGTCACACATTTGGTGCAAACCGAACCTGAGGCCTGTCAATAAGAGTAACGTGTGGATTCTGCTAAGTCCCATATATGTTCATTGTGCACATCAAATGCACCATCTGGTGATGAATAGCTTCATCACTAAATAAAATCAGAGGTAAAATGCGGCACCTATTGCAAAAACCATTGGGAGTAGGTTACTCTGCGAGATTAGTTCGCTGCAATGGTTGTTTATAAATACGCGTCATACGACGCTTTGACCTACGCCAACTGTCCTATCAACAGTACGAGTACTCGTGCATTTTGTCCTACCTGCTCAAGATGTCCACTTACATCTACGGTGTGACACGATACTTCCTCTCCCCATGAGATGTGTCTGTGGTTGCAATGCCCGTGACATGTAGTCGTTGAAACAGTCGTGCAAATATAAACATGCAATTGCGTCGAAAGGATATTTCGCTGCTGCCTTTCTTTCATTTCCTTAGCACGCCTATACACAAAAACATGTCAACTATTTCGCTCACAGAATACTTTGCCATGTTCTCTTTGCACAAAGTGCGTAAACCGCGAAGGCAGGCACATCAGAGTAACTTGGTTGTTAGGAATGCTCTGTGCTATTCACATGTGATGGTACAAACTAACTCCTGCAACATCTACAGTTGGAGTCGCTAATTCCTTGTATCTCCGGCACCGGTGCAGCCGGGACTCACGGACCCCATCTCCCTCCCGCAATTTGCGGGGACCTGCAGTATATATGAGTTTGACGCATCCATTCTGAGTCACTCTGTATAACACACACACACAAGTCCACTTTTCATTCGGTGTCGCTTTGTCTGCCTTTCTATAACTGCTCAGGTTTATTCTTAGCGATCATTCTACAATAGTCGGTCATCACGGAAGGCTTTACTTTCCCTTGTATCTGCTCTCCATTGTTGCTATTGCCTGACAGAAGCGTTCCCCATGCTCATCATTAACTATGCCACAGATTTTCGCGGAAAACATCTAATTGCTGCCCAGTTTGTAGTAGGCAGACATGTTTTCTACCAGTTCTTTGTAGCTATGAAGCAAAAATAGCAGTCTGTCAAATGGTCCTTAGGTTCGCGCCATATCATAGGGACTACAAAAGGCATGTGACCGGATCCTTTTAACCAGACAGTTAATAGTGTTAACAATTGGTACAACAGATTTCCAGGGTTCATGTCTTGTTCTGGTCTATTTGTTGTCAAAATAATGCAAACAAGCTCTTCTAACTACAGAAGTAAAATTTCGCCGCTGCGTTTTTAAAGTGAGCTCATCGCACACGTAACAGAAGTTGTTTCAATCATTAACACATACTTCTTATACACTACGGCATTGTACACTTCAATGACAACGGAAGAGAGCACAGGATTCGCTTCTTTCTTTAAAGAAAGCTTATATTCATCCATACAATCCCAGTTTTGTGAGGGAAGTGCAATTGTTATTCTTGAATTCACAGACAACAATCACCCAACGTTATAAGTATATTGTTGACGCAACGGAATGAATATATATACACTACTTATAATCAGTTTATTATATACCACAAAACCTAAAAAACAGGAAACAATTATTTTTAAAATTACATAAAAAAAAGGCGAGTGATGGATAATTTCTGACTTAATTTTTGGAATTAGCAGATGGAAATACATAAACAATTAAAATTACTTATTTAACAAAAGCATTGTTGACTAGTATTGCCAGAGCTCAGAAGTTAGGCAAAATGACTGTTCTATCTAGATAGATATATTTGAGAGCCAGATTGAAATGAACATGTTTCCATACATTTGGGATCGATAGGATCAGTTTTTATTTAGTCTTTTTTGCCTCGTTTGCCTTCTGTTGCGTATTTTTAAGGTTTAAACCTTATTTTGCCTGTTTCAAATTGTTATGGATTTTTTTCTACAAATAGTTTTGCTTTTTATAAAGCACATAAAGAATTTCAATACATTGAAGTGAAAAAAGTTAACTCATAAAAATTAAATGCATGTTCACCTCACAAAAATATCTATTGAGAAACTTGTTAAACATTTATTTCTTTTCACAAAGTCAAAAACTTTTTCAACCCATTCACTTAAGGGCTTAGAATCTTCATTAGTGAAAGGGATGGTACAGTTACTGTGGGCATACAAATACCAGGAAATACAGAGAATGAAGGTAGTACAGTAGTTTTGAATAGTCCTGGTAAATTACTTTGTATCGACATGCAGGAAACAATTCTAGGAAATCTGTGGTGGGTAACTTCTCAAATAATTGCAAGTAACAAAGATGAGAGTGATACAACTGTGTAATAAACCATCCCAACAATGTGTTCAGTACAGAAGAGAGATACTAATCTGATTCTTCCATAAATGCATAAACAGAAAATGAACTCAATCATTATGCATCTTTTTCTCATTTTTCAGAACTATTCAAAACTATTATTTTTTCATGATTATTCTACCAAGTTCCAAGTTAGCATTTTTTAAAGTCGGCAAATCTTGTAAAGAAGTGCAAACGTTTCAAGGTAAATTAAAGGAATTTTTGAATACTTACATCTTCTATAATAGGAGGAATATCTTAATTTTGGTATAGCATAATTAATGAATTTATCATACCATTACACTAAGTTAGTGTTGTTTCATATGCTGGTGGGTCTTTATTGCTAATGGCTATAAAGTTGCATTGCACACTAGTTATTATAAATGGTGATGGTTGATCTATTCTTAGGTTGAGTGCTTTATAATTGGTCTCCAGGGGATCCAAAGGACAAGAACATCTACAAACTAATGTGGCATTTTGGCTGCAATAATAAATAAGTGTTCCTTCCATGTCTTAATTACATTTAAGTTTTATTTTCTTTCTTTTAATTTCTTTCTTAAACTTTAACTCAATTTAAATTTTCTTAAAAGAATAAATTGCCTTGCTCAACCATATACTTATTATGAAATAAAATTAATATTGTGTGCACAATGTTGATTAAAGCTGTGGAGTGGAAATGCAAGGGGGGCATGTCCACCAAAGGAGCTGACGAATTGCACATCCTTAATGCTGCAAAGCTTGTTTTCACTGCAAGTGTACACAAAAAATATAAATAAGAGGACTGACAAACTTAACAAAATCTTGCCAGCTCTGCTACTGCTAACAGAATGAACATAAGAAACAGTAATGTTGCTGGTGCATAACACATTCATGAGCTGGGTTTTAGGGGAAAGAAAGAAAGGGAGCAGGAAAAGAAAGGAAGAAAAGAAAAAAAAAACAACTTATTCAATTTCTTTCCCTTTAATTGCTATAAAAAGCTTGCAGATGTTTGTAAGCCTTTATAATTAAAAAAGAATTACCTTAGACAATTACAGGCACTAAAGAATTCACATATATTACTATTAATATCACAAAACTGAATAGTTATTGAATGAAAGCACCCACATTAACTCTGTGATGTTTTCAGGGGAAATAATAATAATAATAATAATAATAATAATAATAATAATAATAATAATAATAATAATAAACAGTCTATAGAAGCAGAGAAATGATCATCAAAGAAAGTTTAGATTAGTTTCCTATAGTGTACATTCATTACAAATAATTTAATTCTGTTGGGTAGGGCATTATATATCTAAAATGCAGCATAAAAGGCATCCTTATGGAAAATCCTTATTTTTTTTTTAACGGTGTTTAATGCCCATTTTTACTACTGAGGCACCACAGGCGATGGACACTGATGATATATAAGATGAAATGATAAATTGGGAAAGGATTTTTTTTAAGGAAGGAAACATTCCAGGCCTAAGTTTAGGGTACCTTGCTGGGATTTGCCATTTATGAGGATTGAGGAAAACCTAGAAAAAACCTGAGTCAGGGAGGATGGTCCCAATGGGATTTAAACCCCAGAACTTCCGCTCACGAGTCCATGCCTTAATGACCTCGGCCACACGTGGCAGTGTGGGAAATCTGTAATGAGCTAGCCGGCATATACAAATCATTCCTTTTTTTTTGTTATGAGTCAATGTATACTGAAATTTAATTCAACAAATTTTAGATTATCTACTACATAACACATTATGCCATATATATTCTCCTATGAAAGTACATTTAAATTTTTGAAAAGAGGTCTACAGAACTCTCTTATTCTCCTGCAGATTGTTCCAATAACTTTCTTTTGCAAACAGAAAACTTTTTTTTTTTTTCCATAAGAAGAGTTACCACAAAAAACAATTCCATATTTCATTAGAGAATAAAAATATGAAAATGGTAGGTCCTTGATAAACATTAAAAAAAGTAGAGAACCCAATATTAATCCCTGAGGTACACCTATTTTTATAACTTCTACCAAGGATTCATGTGTCTCCTTAAAACTTTTTGCATTCTTTACACAAATTAGTAAAAAGCCATTAGTGTAAATTATATAACCCATAGAAATATAATTTTTATAACAGTTACTTATGAATTTGACTGTCTACACAGTTAAATGCCTTTGTCAAGTCACAAAATATCCCCTCAGCACATTCTTTCCTATCTAGTGCTTTCAAGTTTTCTGTAGTGAGTTTAAATCATTTGACATGCCATTTTTAAAACCAAACTGGCAGGATGTTAATATAATATTTAAGTTTAGTTATTTCATAACATGGTTATACATAATTTTTTCTAGAACCTTTGAGAATGAACTTAAAAGTAATACAGGCCCATAGTTTAATGGTAGACTTTTGTCACTCTTTTTGAAAACAGGTTCACTAAATTTAGATGAACAACTTTTTAATAGCCTCTTCTGATTGATATATTTAGAACAATTCATGGTTTCACTTAAATGAGATTTACTCAGACAATTGTTTCGTGGAATTATCATACACATTATCAGCTGTTAAAAGACTATTGGATCATTGATCATTGGAGTTGGGTAGGTACATATCTGGGTTCACTCTAGGGGTTTAGTGATAAACTTAAAGTGTTATATGCTTCCAGGATGTCAAAGTTCATAGAATGTTTGGTTCTTTTGGTTATCTTTTTACATGTGGGAAAGCATTATATAAAAAAAACATGAGCATAAATAAGCTTATGAATTTAATCACTAGACCACCAGAGTCAACTCAGATACCTATTTACCCAGTTTCTATGACTGATGCAACAGTCGTTTAACAGCTGATGATGTGGACAATAGTTCCATGAAACATTATGTCCTGAGTAAATCTCATTTAAGTGAAACCATAAAGAATGTTCTAGGCATTTGACTCATCCAAACTGAATTAATATTAAAACTTTTTAATAATTTAGTACTTATCTCATCCCAGAGGAATTTTTGCATCTGAGCAACCTTTTTAAGTTATTAATTTTCACATATTGTGATAAACTAAAGGGGATATATTATTATCTTTATTTGACTTACAAGTTTCACTTTTTAATTATATTCCAAGCAGTCTTAATTTTATTTTTGGACATATTGATGATTTATCAGAAGTATCTGCTCTTCTCTCCTTTTCTTTAATTACTTTATTCAATAGTTTACAGTGCTTTTTATAGTGAATCTTAAACATTTTTGTCATTGCTAATTCTACTTTGTAAATAACAATTTATTTTGTTTATGCATGATATTTAATATGTTAATCATAATTTACCATTTAGAAAGTATTTTGGCATTTTTCATTTTAGGAAAGTTTATCTCAAAATGCTGTAACACAATAATTAGGAATTTATTTAACTTATAATCTACTTTGTCATAAGAATAGACAGTTCCCCAATTTTCAAGATCATGTTTAAAATTTAAAATTTACAAATTTGAAGCATCATTTATTACTCTAATCATAAGACTACAGCGCTGTTTGCCAGTTGAATTTGCTTTATTGCTATTTATGATCTAACAATCCACTTAATACTGGAAATGCAGAATATTTTAAATTCTTACTTTTACTTATAAATATATTCTGTATAGCTATTGCTGCACTGCTGTTAAACATTACTATATAATTTAAATTATATAACGCTCTAATAAGGATGCCAGTCTTTGCTTCCTCCCATCCTCAGTTGAGGTATTCACATTAAAATTGCCACCAACTATGACATTTATATTATTTCTGTACTATAAGAGAACGTTGTATACCTAATTTATGAAAAAATTAAAATTTCCTGATGTAGCCCTGTAAACAGTTAAAATTACAAATGTACCACCAGTAGCTTCGACTTTAGCACAGCAGCTTTCAAAGTCTTACTCTTTACAGGAGGAAAGGGTGCCAATATTACTAAAATTGAGGTTCGACTTATTATAAATACTTACACCTCCACAGTTAATGGAATTTCTACAACTAGAATGTAATGAATAATTATCAATATTTAATTACCTCAGTTCTAGATCTGCACTGTTAGATGCTTTAGCTTTTCGTTTATTATCTTGAATTGCTATATTAAATTCTTCAATTTTACATTTAAGTCCTCTAATGTTTTGGTGAAATAAAACAAAGCATGCATTATTCATTTTTGATGAATTTAAACCTTAGATATAGAGATAGATATTAACTGTTGCTGTCTTTTTTCTTTTTTTAGCCTCAAAAATGAGAAGCACCAACAATGACAGGAATAGGCCTTATGACTACATTTCAAATCCCTGGCAATAACATTAAAATTCACAACTGAAGCATCATTTATTACTCTAATCATTTGACCAGTGTTGTTTGCCAGCTGAATTTACTTTATTGCAATTTAACGTGTGCATCATTTAACTGGAAATATAGTAATTTTAAATTCATATTTTTATTTATGAGTAAAGATATTATTATAGTTGTCACTCTAATATGCACAAAAAATAAAAAATTGTGGCATAATTCTGGTAAATGCTTTCATTTGACATCTGAGCATTAAAATATATAACCTAAAAAACTTACAGTTATTAAGACATTTAGACGGAAATTTGCCGTATTTATTTATAAGCTATTAGATTATTATTTATTTTAATGGTAAATATCTAACGACATTTACACACAGAGATAAACCTAACCTAATACTCGAAAGTTAAAACAAACCACCCTCTGATTAAAATCACAATGCACACAAACTAAAGTTAAATATTCAAGATCAATAATGGTAGTCAATTAAATACGAAACTACAGACACAGAACCTCGTTAAGTAAGGAAGAGCCAAATCCTAGAAGCCGATGATATAAAGAAAATAATTTATAAATTAAAAAATTTCTATGTTATGCTATAAATGAAATGCAGATGGTTTTACTGTCCCTTAAAATGAAACTAAAAAAATCACTAGTGGACTATGGCTTATAATTTACGTTTTATTTTATGAACTTTACTTTTCTAATTATTTTTATTTTAGATTCAGGAGTGCATAAGCATGTGCACACGAGAACTAAAATGATGGAATAATAGGTTTTAAAAAAGTGGGGTTGAAAATAAATTTTTGCAAAATAATTTTGAATTGAAACCTTCCCTTTATAATTGCTGCCTCTTTACAGTCCCTCGTCTCTTCCATTTTCTTGTTTTACAATTAGTGTTTGTGGGAATATTGCTTATAAAACATTAAAGACTCCTTACACACCTCGACTATGCCATATTCCACTTTATACAAAGAAAACATATACAAATAACAAACCCTTTTCTGACGCAGTTACAAACACGAACGGTACACATTTGAACATTACACAGACAATCATCAAATTGCACACAATATCCATTTATTTACTTTGTCGTGTGTCTAGCTGTAACCCATTATTCGAAATCGATTTTCAGACCTTCCCTTTCATCATTGCTGCCAACACTTTTCACGGAATTCCCATCCAGTCAGCTTTCAAAATTTCCTTGAATGGTTGTCGCTATGGCCTTCGCCAATCAAATTTCATCGCGGCGTTGTGAACAGAAATGAAACGAGTTGCATTTATTTTTATTTATACAATTTATTTAAGAACGCTGTATAACATCTCTGGCCATTAGCTTTTCATTCAATTCAGGACATGAAACGGCCGATAAATTTAGTTCATAGGCCTCTTATTTCAGGCTTGAGGTTCTTTTACGTGTCATAAATCTACTACAATGGACCAATGGCCTTAGCTCCCTTCCGAAGAAAGGGATATTTCTGCCTTAAAAATCCATGGATCCTGGGCTAGGTTTGATCCATGCTTTAAAAAACACGTTTAATGAAATATTTATGAACAATTATAATATTTTGAGAGGGAAAGGGGGCATAGATTCGTCGGGTGTAAAGTTGGTATTTTTATTTTAGCGTTGCATAAAATGATGCCACATTTAAAACTGATTATTATTAGGCAATTTTTGTATTTCATCTAACTTTTCTTCTGTAAGAGTGCGGCGGTGCGGAAATCGTTTCCTATTGCTCTTAATTTTTTAACAAGTTGCGAACAGTTTCAGCACCTGTAAGTAGATTGCTAAACTTTTTTTCTTGTGAATCGCCTTACCACTTTTCTATTTAAAAAAAAAATCCGTTTTCACATAGCATTGTATTAATACAAACTTTGTCCTTCAAGACAATATTTATGTAGTAGCACAATTAATGAAGAACAATTAACACACAGTGAAAACACTGAGTAGCACACGAACGCATAACCTCTCGGTTGACAAAGCCTCCTTTACAATACTTACATATGTTTAATAAGTCTTTTTTATAATTGGCCAGATGCAAACCTGACCTTATTTTGTAGCAGGGACGTGATTTTTCTATATTCGCGAAAAGCAAAAAGCATACTAGAAATTAATGCAACAGCACTTCAAATTGCAGTTCAGCATATTTTATTGCCCTGGTATATGATTTTTTGAGAAATCTATAGCCCAAATCATCTGGAGAGCTATAAAGAAGGGGGGGGGAGGTCGTTTGTATTACGGAAATCGGGCACTCGGGATTCGAAGCAAACTCAATTTCTTGGTACCTGCTTTAAGGTGTTACTTGCAACAACATTAATTAAATGATTTTGTATTAACATCATATCCCAAAAGTTTCGAGCTCATGTGCAGTATCGTTCGAAATATATGTCTCTTGATTATATAAAAGTATGGAACGTATTTTTTTTTTTTTTTTTGTGAATATACGGACGCTTTTTAACATCTCAGATCATCAGCGTCCCATTCAATTTGGGGCGTGAAACGGCCGGTAAATTTTGCTCAGAGGCTTCTTCTGGAAGGCTCGAGGTTTTTTTCGTGCCGTAAATCTACAACATGGGACCCAGGAAGCCATACTCAGGATTTTTACGCCCGAAAAAAATTCATCGACCCTGGACGGGATTGAACCTGCAATCCTGGGACTACGAGTTTACCATTAGACCACCAGAACCAACTGGAACGTATCGAGAAACCGAAAACCGATCTCTAGTATACAGGATGATTGTAAAGTCCTTCCATGGTTTCTGGGGTCGATAGAACAGTAACCATGACAGATACAGCAGAAATACTTGTATCAGTGGGTAGAGTTTCTCTACAAGTTTTGTATATACCTTACAGGTGTTCCATGCATCCTCCTTTGGTGACGCCGCAGATATCAAACCTGTGGTCACGCTCTTACCACACACGTCCCAACATCTGACGGTCGTTACAGGTGACGGCATGCATGATCCTCTCTTGCAGTTGTGTTAAATCAAGTGACAAAAGCAGCACGAACACACATCTTTGACATAACCCCATTAGAAAATATCACTGGGGTTATGTTAGGTGACCGTGGAGGCCACAGAGGAAAAAGTCGTCTCGATAATCACGCCCAATCCAATGAAGAGGAATTTCGGCGTCGAGGTGCTCACGGACATCATGATGAAAATGAGATGCAGCCCCATCTTGCTTATAAATAAAGTGCTGCTATTTGCATTAATCACTTTTCAAGCTTGTGTAGGTACATTAGATCGGTAATAGTTCTTTCCGCAAAGAAAAATGGGCCGTACACCTTTGATGAAGAAACAGCACCAAACACATTAACTTTAGAGGAATCGTGGTAGTGTTCCACCACAACATCAGATTTTTCCTTACCCCTAATGCGTACATTGTGACACTTCACTTTGCCGGACACATGATACGTGGCCTCATCATTAAAAACAGCTTCTCAGCAAAACCGTTTTTTTTTTTTTTTTTTTTTTTTTTCTAGTCGCTGTTGCAAACCAACACAGACTTGAAGACGACGATTGCGATCCTCGGATAACAGCTGTATCCGGTATGTTTTCACTTTAAGTCGTTGACGTAAAATACACCAGAAAGTTGACTATGGAATCTGTAATTCCTGATTTACGCGACTTGTCGACACTTTAAGACTCCAGACAAATACACGCTCAACGGTCTCAATCGACACTCCTGGCCGGCCTGTTCGTTGTCCATTACACAAGTAGCCAGGGTTCTTCAAACTTTTTGTACTATCCTCGAATTGTTTTGACTGCAGATGGTTGGTTCTTGGTGATGTACCGTCACAATGGACTCATATTTAGCGAATTGTAACACGCAGAAAGCTTTATATGTATCAATGAACGATGTTTTCGCTATGGGTGCCCTCCAGCGACTAAACCTGCAACTATGCCATGGCACCTATACGAATGCAAACTTGGAGAGACGTTCTTTCCATTAATATACGTGTTTCTGCTATGTCTGTCATAGTTACTTCTGTGGACTCCCGAAACCAGTAGATTCATCCTGTATATAATGTGATATTATTGCTTATTTTGTGGTTATATTTGTAAGATTGAGCTGGAAATTTTAAAAGGTTGGGAACATTTCTTATTTCTCTGCATTACAATGCCGATTCCTTAAATTATTTTGTAAGGTATAATAAGTTTGGACATCGTTAGATATTCAAAACAATAAGACAAGTTGCCAAAAGTACGATTATCTAAGCATTTTGTAAAACGTACGACTGATATGCAGTGTACTCTAATTTCCACAATATTTAAAAGGTGTGACTTCACGTACAGATAAAGGCAAGCCCTAGACAATTGAAACAGAAAATTAAAGAATATATCAATATACTTTATTGCAATATATGAATTGACATTTATTCAAATATGCTAGAAGAATACCATTTATGAAGATATTGAGATAAAAATACAATTATATAAATAAATGGAGTTATTTAGTTTGTGCACCAAATAACTTAATTCATAATGCTTCATTTACAGTACTCAAATTTATAGTTCAGTAACAAAACATGAATTCATTATTTGCCTCGTCAGAAACCCTGGTCTTTTGAACCCAATGACAAAGTGGAAGAAGTTTTTAAATATGAATGATACAAAGGAGTAATATAAGGAAGATCTATCTTGCGCTTTTTCTTGGCTGCTGTCTATTCTTGTAGAGAGCTTTCTGTTTCATTGATGACAGATTTTCTAGAGATCTTCCTCTTTGAAGTTTATAGAAATCAATTTAATGGAAATCATCGTTTGGGTTGAAACTCTCTTTGAAGTTAATTATTTTGTTTTCTCAAACTGCATTTATCTCACTTACAACCGCTGAAACTGTTGCCCATCAACAACTGTACATACTAGGTCCTTTGTGGACAAAAATTCTTCCCTCTTCGTTACATGCACAACAAAGGGATTCTTCTCTCTACTTTTCTTACAATATCTATCCAAGTATCAGCACAGAAAGTGTATTGTTTCTTACAACTAGCTAATTGAATTAAGCGCACTCTGCATTGTTAGATAGGAAACTGTGACCTGGAACTTGTGGTTTATTACTTCCCTGGGTCATGCATTAGCTTTAAGATGGAAACACAAACATTGCAATTCTTGTTTAGTACAGTACACGAATGAGAAAATGCAGTTAGGTATTATTTTAGATTACTGTGAATTTTCTTTTAAGTGTTTCACAATACATGATACAACATCCTAGGAATTTTTTCTGCTTAATTCCACATATATACTAGGATAGGTCTATATTTCCGGTCTAACCATTTTGATAAAGCCAAAGCTACATTTCACTTTTAAATATAGTTACCCTTTATTGCAATACAGTTCTCACATCTTTGAATTAACATTTAATTACCCCAAAGTCAGAAGTTTTGTCTGCAAAATGGGCATAAACAGCATCCATCACTTCTTCGTCACACTCTAATAAAATATATAGGATTTTTTCTGGGATAACCAGAGCAGTATGAAAACATTAATGTGGTAACCTATATACCACACACACTCACACACGTGCGCGCATATATATAATATATAATATATATATATATATATATATATATATACCATTTTTGGCACCGAGGGTGCAAAAAGGGTATACACTTTCACAGTAGATATATATTTGATATATTTCAAAGTTGAACCGAAAAACAACAGCAACGTGCAGTATGATGTTCTGTAAAAGATGTGACTCGCATACATTGTGCTAGCGTTGCTACGTGACAGGTAAATCAACAATGAACAAATGAAGCCAAGATTATCGTATGATATTCTGTAAACAGATGTGACTCAAGAACACGATTGGATGGATTATTAATGTAATTATGTTACGTAACGTAATGTAATAAAGCAATATTTTATCTACGTTTGGTATTTTTAACGAAATTTATTTTCAAAATACAGGAAATAAATTTATTGTAAATTACAGTTTATTCGATCCGGTCATAGCCTGCTTAATACTTTACATTTATATAACTGAGAAAAGTTTCCTGATAACGAGAGAAATCAACAAACATTGTTGCTGCAGTGTCCATTTTAAAACTAGCTTTCGCACTTCAAAAAGTGAAAATGAGGGAAGAAGATGAATTTGACATTCCACCATCTGCAATCCGTCGCGCAGAAACTGCGTTAACTAAGAGAGTTCCCCACCAAGTTAAATAACTTTATATAAAAGTGAACATAAATCAAAATTAGGCCTTATTAATTAATGAAATGAAATAAGTTATGGCATTACTGTGTGGTATTAGGGAAACAAAATTAGAATTCTTGCAATCTATAAATATCACAAAAAGGAAACCACGTTTTTAGAATTATTGTTGTTATTATTGAGATTAAACCACAAAAGTTAATGGTATACTATTAATTAAATTAAATATATGATCATTGATAGATTTAGCTATACTGTGTGGGTACTTTTAAAACATTTTTAAATGTAACCATGTCTATGGACTGAGACCTTGATATCTTTACATTTTCTAAATAGAGAGAAATTACACAAAGTTTCGCCTTTCATTATGTATTTAAGAACAATAAAAAGCTTATATGTGTAAATAAAATAAAAACATGTTACTGTTTAAAACAATTACAATGCACTAAGCAAATATACGCAAAAGTATCATTGTTTTTCATTGGCTTTGAAATTTAATTCCATGTTATTGTAGTAAAAATATGTAGCACAAACGCTTACAGAGCGCTCTTACGCACAAATATAATTCTCACACATAGTTCACATTTGTTATCTTCACAGCGATGCTTCTGTTAAATTTAAAAATCATGCATCGTATGCTGAGTTAATTTGTCCTTTTATTTTAAAACAGTATACATAAAATTAAACGCAACAGAGTAAATTTCAGTTTTCAAGTACACCCATACTCCTAATGGTCCAATTTCCCTAATTTTCAGAAACTACATTTCTTATTTTATTTAAATAGTATATACCGAATTTTGTTATGAAGAAACAAATATTATGTGCCCTAGAGCCATTTTTAAGTTTGGGTTTCAGATAAACCCCTACTCCTAATTGTCCAATTTCCCTGATTATCAAGAACTATTTTTTTATTATTTTATTTAAATTGTATATATGGAGTTTCGTTGCAAAAAGCAAATACCACTAGAGCGATTTATAAAATTTGGGTTTCAAGTAAACCCCCACTTCTAATGGCAGGATTACAACGGTTTTCAGAAACTATTTTTTATATACTACAGTATTTGCTGAGTTTTGTTGTGAAAAAACAAATATTAATTCCGCTGAAGCAGTTTTTAAATTTTAGGAAAATATTTTTAATGTTTTATTTTAACGGTACATGCCGAGCTTCTTTTAGAGAAATTAAAATTTCGGCCACTAGGGCGATTTTGAAATTTTGCTTTAACTTTTGCTTTAACTCCCCACTCGATTGCCCATTTTCGGATAATACTTTTATTAACTTATTTTAAAAGTATACCGAGTGTCATTGGGAAAAATAAAAATTGCGGCCGTTACAGCGATTTTTTAATTTTTTTTTAAATTTTCACTTTAGGTTTACCTCCACTCCTAATGGTCCAATCTTGGTGGTTAAAGAGTTCGATTAATCGTTTGTTAGGTGATGGTTAAATGCTGAGTTTCATTCAGAAATAAACAACATTTGCGACTGCTAGAGCGTTAACGGATATATTTTACTTATTATTCGTCATATATATATAACAGTAATATATATAATATATATAAATATATATATATATAACAGTAATTATAAAAACAGAAAAGGATAAAACACTAAGAGAAAGTCACGCATGTAATCGCTACATTTCGAAATACCTCTATGGCGAGAAGACAAGTATACATGTGTGTGTGAAGAAATTTTTCAAAAATCGTTTAATGGGGTACAATCGCAATTCTTACATTCCTTCGGAATTCGCTATAAGCAAAGCACAGAGAAAGACCTAAAAATTAATTTGTGTGGACTTTTATACTGCCCCTACAGCTATTTAAAGATTATTTTCACTTCTACTTCATTCTCAGTTGTTATTACTCTCATTCTGTACATCGCTTTCTTACGTCATCATTTTTTTCAGTCACTAAATGTTACATAATATTGCTATAGGGAGAAACAAGGGCATACCTTCAAGGTAATTCAAGCGAGTTTCGCGAGTGAAATTCGTTAAATTAAACCTAACCTAGAGGTTACACCCAACAATTTTAAAGTGTTTAAGTTTTACGAATATCCCTATAATAATGAACACTTATTACGTTAGATGTTTTTTTCTGGGGTTAGTGGAGTGTTAATAGTTTCCGACGGGCTCACCCTTACCTGATAATTCTTGTTACCGTTTTATTTCAGTTTTGCAACTTTTTTCATCTTCCGCTCATTTTTTTAGTATTAGGCGACTAAGGATGTTTTAACTTATACTCTTGTTTATAATTAGCCCGCCTTTGTTCTATAAAACATTTTCATTAACAGGTTTTGAAACTGTCGGTAATTGTATTAATTATACCTTTTATTATTTTTCAGATTGATATGTAACTTTCAGTTTTAAAATCTGGCAGCACTGAGAGTCATTCTAGATTTTGTTCTTGTTTCAAATCATGCGCTTTGATGACTTGGAACCGAGACGAGAGAGAAGCAGCTGGTTGCTGTTCGCTCAGTTTTCACTGTTATTATAAAGCACTAACAAGACTGCTACAATTTGCTGCAATAGACGAGACGCTACATTCTTTCCGAGGACGTTGTTTCTGGATTCAGTACATTCCAACTAACCGGCAAAGTACGGACGCAAGGTGTTAAAATCTGCTGCGGACAGCATCCTGCAGGACCATGTCAAGCGCTAAACACTCCTATGGAAGTAGTACAAAGATTTGTGAAGTCTATAAAAAGAATTTAACAGCCGATAATTAGCACATAGCGTTCACCTTGTAGACAGCTGACTTCTGAAAGGCCACGAGGAAAAGCAAACGGGAAATTCTTCACAAATTTTCACCGTGTGAACAGAGGGAAGTTGATAGCTCTCTGTTTGGATTTCAAGAACAGAAGACACCAGTGACTTACGTTCCAAAAAGAAATAAGGCAGATTACTGATATCATGACTCGGCAATGAGTGATGACACAAAGTCTGAGATTGTTTTACACTACAGCTTGACTTAAGCAGGTGACGATACTGTCGACAAATTACGGGCAATTTACTCAGTACCTCGACCTCTGAATACAGCAGGTACAAACTGAAGGGTTTCGATGATGATAAAGCGCAGGTAATGCACCAACACGCAGATCTACCTGAATGACTTTGGCTCTTATGATACAACAGCTCATTTCACGTTCTCAAGCACCGTCTCTACACCACGGTATCTGCATTTCTTCAGAAATATCGTCCCAACGCGAGAAAACCCGCCAGAAAGCGTGGAACCTGTTCCTTGTGTGAACGGAAAAGGAATTCCTCATCTTGCATGAAATGTGACAAATATGAACAATTTACATGTAAATCTCGTGCTAAAGGCAAGTGGTTTGATATGTTGTGCTGTAGAAAACGTTGAGTGATCAGAAATTCAGTTTTCTGGACGTTTAATATGTTACAAGATGAAAAATCTATGTAATATAAGAATTCTGATTTTCTGCAGAGAGATTATATATATTTGGCTAAAATTTTATCTATGAGTTTAAAGAAATTATTTCATTTTTCTCGCTGTTTATTTAATTGATGATTAATAAAATTAATTGTTCATAGAATGTCTAACTTAAATATTAAATATATTTATAGATAAGTTTTGTAGAGATTAGAAATGCCTTATCTAAAACTTGAGTTTTTAGAGTAATTTTGTTTCACCTTATTATTTCGTTCAATGATTATTAATATACAAGAGTGACAGAAACATGTAGAAAGTATTAATAAATATTAAGAAAAATACTTTATTGAAGAATTAAAATTGTATGACTAAAAATATTGCGTGTTGTAAAAAGTACAACGCACGAGTAACAGAAATACGACCAGCGTTTACCTTACTTTGGTAGATCAATTTAAGCGTTTACTGACGGAAATAGCGGAAAGAATTTCATGGTAAAACTACACTACTTGGAATCGAACCTCTGGCCATGAAGCCGAGTCTCGGTTACAAAACAAAGGAAACGAATCGCGTCGAAAAGTCAGTTAACCGTCATTAGGCGGCCACCCAAAAACTTGTTCCCGAAAGCAGTGAAGCGTATTAAAAAAGAAACAAGACGTGGGCAATTAACATCGCCAGCAACACTTTAAGCATGTAATCTTATCACACATGAACAATAAATTTGCATGAAATGAGCTGAAGGAAAATCGATCTCTTTTTGAGGTTTTCTACAAAAAATAATTAATTCGAGTGTAATGCATGACACGTCCGTTTTAAACGCATCGTTTAGCTGTAATTACAATGATTGCTTCCCCAGCGCTGGTGTCTAAACAAAACAACAACGAATTTAAAAATTACTCTAAGAGGCTGTTATCTGGAATGGTCAATTTCTTGTTAATAATTTCGCTTCGCCGTGTAATATACGCTACCCATAATTCCCCCCTCCCAGATCGCTTTACGAACAAGAGTTTCGTAACCAAAGAGTTTTCATGTTATACATCACAAACTAAATTGATATTGTTAACTAGCTTATAATACCTTCACTAACCAGCAAGATTTGTGAAGCAGCAAAACTTTCCTTTCACTTACTGCAATGCAATAACAAGCATTTGTATTCGCAACAAATTAAACATGCGTTTAATGTAAATATTTCATGTTACATACCACAAACTATAACACTAAGCTGCAATCCACACCTTTAACCTTGTTAGTATTTCCGTAAGCGTCTCAGTCTCGCCAACAGTTTCTAATTTTGCAGCAAAGTGGAAATATTTCTTGGAGGGAAATTACAATGTCCTGCTCCATTGTCGCTTATTGTTGCAGACGCTAACCTGCACAATATCCAACATTTTTTAAAAGCATGTTTCAACCCTAGAAGCTTCAAGGCTTATCTTGCCCTTGTGTGGGAAGCTGAAATAACCAAGTGCACATAAGAGGTGAATTTATACCATAATCACCATAGAACTTCTGGAAAGCAATTGAGTTGGCCGAAAGCTTATCGATTCCCACGCATTGTCAACATTTTCAACACAACGAAACTGCGAAGAGCAAAAGTCGACTATTTAGTTAAGCAGCTGCATTAAGAATTCAGTGAATGATGAACATCTGCTGCAGGAAAGATTCGGTAGGTTCTGGATTTGAGTAACATGTTCACAGTTTACACAGAAAAGTTGCACCTCTAAGATATTATCGTCTCTAAATGATATAATTCATACTTAAAGAATCGTTGCGATTAACTAAAGCATCTGGCATTTGCGCTAATAATTACAATAACTAATAGAGTCCCCAAAGCCTCATTCTTGATCTTCTATTGTTACCATTGTAAATACATCACTGCATTACAATATAGCAAAACTGCAAATGAATTGGGTTATTAAATCCATGCTGTGCGAATCACATTTTTGAACTGAAAATAAGTTATGTTGTAAATAACACACGAATATATCCCTCCAAGCTATGTTGTATATTTACTACAGTGAAACTATAAAAACGTTTACTTTGTCTATTTTTCAATCTGTTACGAAGGTAGTTTGATATTATGAAGAACAAGTTCAGTCTAGAGCAGGAACTCTCAACCTTTTCCAGTAATGTACCAGTAAGCAAATTTTACCTGACATGTGTTACAAAGATCAAAATAAGCATTTACCTACACGATTAACAATAATTTTTATTTACTTATTTCTTGTATGTAGTGTTTAGAATTATATATTTATTGGATAAAAAACTGTTCAATCTAGTGCTATCCCTATTCCAAATATAGCTTGGAAAGTAATGAGACACCTTAAATCAACAGAGCGAGATAAAGCTAAAATATATTGTATCTCAGAGATAAAATGGATAGAATATCCAGCAAATTATTATATAATGACAATATGGATGATAAGCAAAATAAAGAACATGATGAAAGGACAGAAGATTTAATAACAGAAGAAATGCAAAATGTTACCAAAAGAATGAAAAATAGAAAAACTCCAGTAACAGACCTCGCAGTGAAATTAATGAAGTATGGAGCATTGATAATACAACTACGCTAGTACATTTATTGAATATGTGTTGGAGGCAGGAAAAATACAAAAGAATAAAACTATCTCAATATTTAAAAAGGAACAAAGAAACGAATGCCAAAGCTATAGAGGAATAAGTTCAGGCGCGGATCTAGAAATATACGACAGAGGCGGTCTGATCGACTACCCCATATAGATAAGGTTGTACTAAAACGGTTGCTAATTAAATATTTAAATTCCCAGCTGTGATGTACATTCTATTTGTAAATAATGAGCCACAGGCCCACAGAAAATGTCGAATCTTTTTAAAATACAAACATTCAGTATACATTTAAAAAAGTGTGACTGTTGTATTAGTTTCAGGAATACAATACGTAAATAAAAATAAATTAATTGCCTCCAGAAAAAGTTGTACGTAATAATTTCATGTCAAGGAGCTGTAATCTCCTGGGGTGTTTACTTGCGAAAAGATTAACCACTTGCTGTGTAATCACCTCAGTGTTAAGTAGCACCATGTTGTACCTTAGATAGGTTTTCACACGCCTTAATGTTGAAAATGTGCATGTTGTTGCTGGTATGAGTACCTGGTTGCTTTTGGTGTGGAGAAGGAGAACAGTTTTCGGTTTACTTTGTTGAGTTTCCCAAAAATTAAACATTTTTTTAATTCACCTGAAAGCTCTGCAATAGTCCTGGCAAGTCTGTCGTAAATGCTTGCACCTTTTACTAAATCGTCAATGTGTGAATTCAGGTCACTCCGAAAAGCGGGAATCAAGGGTTTGGTTGTGTTTATCACGTGAGAATCTACTGGACAATTCATTGAAAACGTCAATACAAGACTGGAAATACGATAATTAAGTTTGTCTGGATGTTATTCGAGGTACCTTAACTTCTACATCAGCATCTTTTGCTAACGTTTTCAAAAACAGAATGAAAAGTTTGCTTTCCTTGACATCTTTAACTCTTTCGGTCGTTCCGTAACACTGAACTAGGTCAATGCTCGGATTTTGTACTTGTCTGGAAAGGCTTGCGAATATTTCAGCTAGAGCAATTATGAACTCGAACTTTAGGACAGAGTTATGTAAAATGTGTGTATTTTTGCTCAAAGTCTCTGCTTCTGGGGAAATGCTCTTAAATTGTAAAATAGCATCGTGCCGCTCAACTCACCAAGTTTCACACAGTGATGTCAATTTAGTTTTTTATACTGAGAGCACATCTGACTGATTTTGTCTTTCATCAGCGATGGCCGCTTATCAGAGTCCCTAAAGGAACTCACAATTTCGCCGACTGTGTCAAGAGCTTGTCTGATGGAAATAATAGAACACGCTTTAGAAACCGACACATTCAGACACGCGTATAGAACGCAAGAGGTTGAACTGCTAAAATGGGGACTTGTATGGACTGAAACTTTTGCACCTTGTCCACGCAGGTTGGAAGTGTCTAATATCAAGTCCCGCAGTTATTCAGTATTAACTTACATCGTGCGTTACAACAAATCTTAAAAACCCGCCCTCGCACAACACTTTTCCATGTTAATTGTGCATTTGTACTGATGTCCGTAGTTTCGTCAAGCAGAATGCAAAAATATTTCCCTCTCTTAGCATCATCTTAAAGTTGTGTTTTCAATTATGACAACACAACAGTTTGTATTGTTTTACTTGTTAGAGTAGAATTTTTAGATTCCTTTGCAAGATGACATCCCTGCGTCAACTCGAAATTTAAGAAGTTCCTTAAAATTCCCCATATTTTCCCCTTCAAATCCGTGCTGTAAATCAATGACACCGTCATCCCTGTGCCTTCGAAGCGGAAAGTTCTGGCGACCTCACAAAATAATGGTCCATTGTGAAAATGGAGAACAATTTCATAAGATTTTCGTTTACTCTTTTTTCATTTTGTTGTTCAATTGAACTTCAACATTCTGTTTTCTTCCCTTCATTCACTGTCCTAAAATGCTCACTTTTAATGTGGGCTATTTTATGATAACAGTTCTCTGAATGTTCCCTGAATATTTGAAGTACCTTCTTACGACCCCCCTCCTTATCAAAAATATGTTGACACATAGCCCGAAGTCGGTCCTGGTGGTGTAGTGGTTACCATACTTGCCTCCTAAACCCAAGATCGCGGGTTCGAATCCGGCCAGGACCGATGGATTTTTTCGGGCGTAAAAATCCTAAGTATGGCTTCCTTCGGAAGGGAAGTAAAGCCGTGGGTCCCGTGTCGTACATTTACGGCACGAAAAAGAACCTCAAGCCTGAAAGAGAGGTCTCTGAGTAAAATTTGTCGGCCGTTTCACGCCCTGAGTTGAATGGGACGCTGATGACCTGAGCTGTTAAAGAGCGTCCGTAAATAAATCAATCAAAAAAAAAAAAAAAAAAAACATAGCCCGAAAGGAAGAAGATCAATATTGGAAGAGAGAGAGCGAAAGAAAAAGCTAACAGAAAAGGCGATACCGGGACAGGCATGGATAGAAGGAGGAGGAGGAGAAAGAGAAGAAGGAGGAGAAGGAGGAGGAGTTCAGTCTTGCAATGTACTTCATTTTTGGATATACTCCCCTCTAAAATCAACGCACTTGCTCCAATGTGATTTCTTGGTGGAAATAGTTTCTTCTCGTTTAGCTGCTATACGACTGAATTTCGCGTCAAGCCAGGAAAGTTTTAAATTTAGGAAACATATGATAATCTGCAGGAGCGAAATCAGGTGAATAAGGTGATATGGAAGCATTTCAAATCAAAACGACTTGAATGCACCGGCGAAATAAAACAAAACCCTTTTGATTCTTCCATGATTTCTTTCTTCAGTCTCTTCCAAAGTAATGCATAGTATTCTCCAGTAATGGTGTTTCCCTTCTCCAAGTTTTCAATCAAAAGAATTACTTTTGCGTTCAAAAAAACCCTGAAGTCTTCACCTTTACAACCAATGGAACGCATTTCGCCTTTTTTTGGATCCGATTCGCCTTGTATGATTCACAGTTTAGACTGTTGTTTCGCTTCCGGTGTATAATAATTTTGTCCATAATCAAAAAACGCCGAAAAAATAGGTTGGATTCTTCTTAATATTACCAAACAGTCGGCCAAAGTTGCGCAAATATTTTGCATGTGTAATTCATTATACAAAATAAAATGAACCTTTATGTCCGTGGTCTCTGCTAATTCGCACACTTTCACATGTCTGTCAGCTAAAACAACACATGAATTTTATCGATGATTTCTAGTCTCATAGATGATTTTGCAGTTCCAGGATGTGGTGCCTTTTTGATACTTTTCTGTTACGCTTGAACTCATTTACCTAAAGTAGAACAGTTTTATAGGAAGGGCATGCGTCACCCAATGTAGGCAAAACTCCTGTCAAGAATTTCTTTTGCTGTTTTCTCTTCTATTTTTCATTGGCACACGAAACTCTTGTGTTTAAAAAATGAATTAACACCAGAAAGACTTGTTGATACATAAAGTAAACTCTATGATCACATATTTACATGTTGCTCTCTATTAATATGCGATATAAGTTATTTATTATACCACCCTTATACGATGATATTTCTTTAAAATTAACACTGTCATATTAAGTGGAGAAAAAATAGCCTTCATTTTAGAAATGTCACAGCACAATTCAACTCTTTTAAAATTAGCCAGCCACAAACATACAAAAACCTTCTATATTCCGAACTGAAGCACTTTTTCATGAGGAAAATGAATCCGTCTATTTCATTGTTTTCTCAACGGTATATCTTATCGGTGATTCTTCTTGATAAAGGGTTTGGATTTTTTTTTGATTGATTTATTTATGGACGCTCTTTAACATCTCAGGTCATCAGCGTCCCATTCAATTCAGAACGTGAAATGGCCGACAAATTTTACTCACATGCCTCTTCTTTCATGCTTGAGGTTCTTTTTCGTGCCGTAAATGTACGACACGGGATCCACGGCTTTACTTCCCTTCCGAAGGAAGCCATACTTAGGATTTTTACGCTACGCCCGAAAAAATCCATCGGTCCTGGCCGGGCTCGAACCCACGTTTTGAGTTTAGGAGGCAAGTATGGTTACCACTACACCACCAGGACCGACAAAGGTCTTCGGCTCAAAATATAGAATGTTTTGAGTGTTTTATCAGTTTGAGACTGATTTTTAAAATGTGTGTAAACAATTTGTTCATCAGAGTCACAAAGTTGACTCGTGCTGTTATAAATCTCACAGTTTCAATGTTTTTATTTTAATTCTTTGTGTATTTTTAATTAATTGCACTGTTGATACTGTAAACCTGAACAGCTAAAACCAAGTTAATAACATTCTAATAGTTTTTCAAAATGTACGGTAATATTTTGTGTGAAACAGAAATATGAAAGAATCTACGCAGTGGAACCCATAAAACCAAGAATATTAAGAGGAAACATGAAACGTATAAAAAGCAAATTATATTTTTACTTGTGCACATTTGCACTCAAGGCAGCTACTGGCTTTTCTAGACTGATGTACAAAACATAAACATTAATAGAAATCAAATATTACAAAAAATATTTAAAAATAAACAAATAATAATAATAATAATAATAATAACTTAGAACAGTTATTAACATGCGCGCCATCTCAAGATAAACGTAGTAACTTTAGTGCGAGGCGCCTTGCGGCAGGAAGGCGAACTAAATATGTTAGCCAGGTTGCGTGACGTTCAGGCGAGTGGATATTTAAACCGGTTTTTCAAGTCCATTTGTCCAATTTCCCAAAGAATTATGAGCCCTCAAAGTTTCTGTTGCTGCGGTATAGTTAGCAAACAAATCACTAAAATATTAACCAAACTCTTTCTGGCTCTCTGTTGTTTATATCCCTTTTTATCTATTTTTCTTTCTCTCTTTCTTTAGCCCTTATGAAGTCTTTAAGGCTTAATACTTGCTTCTCACCTATTGGTGGTGCAAAAAGTAGTTTTTATGACATTTGGTGATACAATTTACAAACTCAAAATATTTTAAGATGTACTTGTGGTATGACAGACAAACACAGGCACTATTGTACCTTCCTTATAAAATTGGCGCTTGTATTTGTATGGTTGATGATAGTTTTAAACTCAAAAACAAAAGTAATGAGTGATTTTTCTTCCGTGGGACCGCTTAAAGGTGAACGGTAGTCAGAAATTCCGCAACTATGGTTGCTACGTTATTAATACTAACACTTAAAAGGTACATTTACTTACAGTTATCAAATAAGAACATGCTTCCCTTTTATTTTCCATATATTTCTGGCATCGACTTATGAAATTAACCATGGCCTCTGCAGTTCCCTCTGAAAAATGGAGGACATTTTCTTCACGGCTGTTATTTTTAAGTTCATTTAATGTGCATAGATTTGCCTTCTACACTTTTCCATTTAATGCCCCCCAGCTTTAACATCATGCAAGGAGACATGGGCTGTATGTGCCATTGCAGAATCCTCTTGGAAAGTCCCAGTTAATTTACGGAAAGAGGGGTGCAAAATATTCTGTCACCTATCACTGTTAATTTAAAAAAAAAGTCTTGTTATTCTCTCGCCGCTAATGGCGCACCACGCTCCTCTAATTTTGATCATCCCCGTGAAGTAAGTTAGGTTTTTCTGAACTCCAATGTCGGCTGTTTTGTGAATTAACATACCCACTTAGGTGGAACCAAGATTCGTCCGTTAAGAAAATTAGATGAGGGTCAGTTTCACCATCGTGCACACTATTCTAAATACATTCACATAATCTACTTCTGGATGCAGGGTCACCCGGTTTAAGTTCTTGCACTACATTAATTTTATGGGGGTTTAACTTCGGTAGCCGTTCGAACAGAGGAACAGGAAATTTCCTTTTTTGAGAAAGACGAAAGTGATTTTTTAGGCGTACGTTTCAGAGCATGTCCGGTGTTATCTAAAGTTTCTTCTGTGGGTGCTGCCTAGCTCTGCTGCGCTGGACTAGTTCCTACGCTTGAAAACCATCATTGGGCCAGAGGGGAGGTCAGTACGAGTTTAACTCCAGAAAAATACAAACGTGTTCTAGTGTGTTGTGTGACGGTGTATTAAGTTTTCTTTAGGCGGCATAAAACAGTGTATTAATTGCGTTAATATAACTCAGTTCAGGTATTCTGATCGACTTGCGAAGTGTGGAGATTGTTTTAAGAGAGATTTCCTGATATTCAACTTCGAAGTAAAAGTTCGATTCACAGACTGGTAAACGAATTTCGTGAAAGGAGAAGTATTCTTAAAAAGCGTACTCGTCAACTGCAAGCAACTGCAGCGGTCCCAGGATGGAAAAACTACCCATTATTAATAGTGGGGAAAGAATTTTATGTCTAATGAATCGTTACAAATGTTGTTTTCAAAAGTTTTAACACTGTCTATATTGTGAATTTTAAAACAAATAATTCAAAACAAGAATATTAATAAAACGGATATTCAGTCGTACTTTATGTTCCCACCTACCTACGGAATTCAAGGGGAAAATGAGCTTTCCTATCGAGTTTTGGAAGGACTTCTATTACATGCCATGTTTTTTTTTTTTTTATCTAGTTATATTTTTTCAGTAACCTGAACTGGTTGTCCGAACCGAGCTTCATCTTCGGAGAACATTAGAGCACGTTTAAATTAATTTATTGAGAAGTAAATAGTCTTCAACCCTAGTGCAGATTGCTTCCTGAACTGCATTCACTCAGCTTTTATCTGCGCTACTGTATACTTCATTTTTATGCCAGATACGACAGTGGTTAGTTTAGACGCCTGTTAGAGCTGCAGACTATAAAACCACTATACAAGTAAAAAGTGTTGTAGAATAACGAAGTCAAAAGCAACCTGGCAATACTCGCCAGCTCGCGCATCCTTGTGAGTTTAGCAGTACTCGTAGAGTGTTTTTATTACAATACAAAACAACTTCAACAGGCTCACGGTCCAACGTACCATACGCGTTTATGATACACTTGATATGTTTGATTTAGCTCAAGATATTACATTATTCAAATACAAGAAGAATAATTTTAAAAATTACTAACAATACATATAAAATATAAAGAAATGCCAACCCCCTCCCCGGTTATCAGACTTTTCAGACCTGAGCTGTCTCACTTTCATCACAAATTTATCTAATCTCCCCTCTCCTTGCTCGCCTGCCAACAAAGCTCAGTATGGCCATCTCTCTCTCTCTCTGTTCGATCCTGTAAAGGAGTGCGGTAGATATTCCCCCATTCTTCCGTACCTTTAAATTCAGCGAGAATATGTGTCCATGATTTCCCCTCCTCGCAGGTGATACAAACTCTTTGTTCATATGATCCACCATGCCTCTAGTTCGAGCCAGCGAGTCCCCGTTTTTATGTACTGCTCAATCCCCCATTCCGATTTTAGCCCCGACTGTACTTTCAGCGAAATAACCTCCCTGCATTGCCCGATTGCCTGCTGCCTATCCATATCCCTCAAGCAGTTCCTAACCTTCCTCCGTGCGCTCTTCTATTCCCCCCCCCGGGCCGTCTAAATGGAACCCACACCTATTGTTTATGTCCTTTTCTTAAATTGGATGTTAATGTCTTTTTCCTCCCCATCTCCAGCTGTTCCTAATAGCAAAAGTTTGGTTTGTTTCCATTAATAATTCACAGTTAGTGCTTAACTACTCTGATTTTACACTCTATGGTCTCGCTGTAGAGCCCGAATTCTCTCTAAATTCCGCAATTCGCTGTGCCCCTCCCCAGACAGTTGCTATGGAAGCGGGCAGTCAATTAATGACACACATTCTCCCCGACCTATATTTTGCGCACTATCCCATTCTCCTTTTCGGCTGTATTAACAAGCATGTACTATTGTAATGGCAACCGCTATGAAACAGGTCGCAAGTGCAGTCAAACTCGTTGTGACGGGCTTGGGTTGTACCTCAGGATACAGAAGTGAGAATCATGTCGAAGCGACGCGTATGTCACCACTCAGATAGTTTAAATTTGGGTTACAAATCGAAAACCATATACCTACCGATAAAATATTGGTACAGCCGGGATGTACCTGCTACAGCTATACAAACGACCCTCGCAGTGTCTGCAGATCCCTGACAGTTTTGGGACAGTTTATATCTTTGTGGTTAAGTAGCAAAGTGTTTGATGTGGCCTTCCTAAGAAGCGACTTCGACTGGAATGCACGTAACATCCATCAATCTCAAAGAGTACCGTTGATTAACTGCTGCTTATCTGAAGCACAAAGGGTGCAGGGTAATGAGGTAATTAACTCGAAATGACCATGTGATATCATAAATATTCAGAACAGGTCTAACACCTTCATCACTTTGTCTAAACAAAGATACCGCCTCATCCAACACGTGATTAGCACCATCTTCCTCGCGTATTTGCTCCACAGAGCTTCTAGCAAAAGTTGAACCGCGGAAATATACTCTAGTCAGTAAATGCAATAGCCGCCTCTGAAAACAAATAAATATGAACGACCTCCTCCTTGCAAGTCACAACAACAACATTTAAAGCAGATGTAGTTCATTCAGATTGATCAACAGGTTGTTGAAGCTGTTGGGTGATTGAAAGGAATAATTGAAGAGTGGAAACGTCAAACGTTCTAAGTGCCATTTTCTAAATGTTACAGGATAAGCAAAAACTACTCATTATTGGTAGCATTTAACTTATTACAACCAAAATTATTTTGTATAAAAAATAAAATAAAATAAAATCTGCAATACTCCGTCCCGGTACCGGAACGTGCATTTTCAAATTTTATCATTTATTCAGTTTCTTTTCCCACGATACAGAATGTTCCTACAGATTAAATCTATAATTATATAAACAAATCAAAGATATAACTTTAAATGAAATTAAACATTTCACTACTAAAATTAAATTAAACAGAATTACAAAAATTACTAAATTAAACAAAATGACAATATTACTGGAAGCCAGTACACATAACAAAAACTGCTGGCCAGCTATCTACCTACACTAAAATAATTCATCAGAAACCGAACCGTAAGGTACTGGTAACCAGCACTTTTCTCACTCTAACAGCCATCTCACTTAATCTTCTACTACCCCATCACTTCTTCTTCTTCTTCATCGCTATACTCTTCTCTTATTTTCCTCTACCCCCTGTCTGTTATGTCTCATCCGTTTCCCATCTCCTTCTCCTATACTCATCCAAAGGTTCCTCTTGCAATTTGTATAATTTTTCGTTTTCACCATTTCTCCTTTCTTCCCATTCCCTTCTTCCGGTTGTAGTCCAAAAAGGTTTCCGTCTCTTATAAGTTTAAATATCCTCCTCTCCCTTCTTGCTCACCTTCATCTTTTCCTCTACCAGGCTCTTCCTCTTGGTAGTAAAGTTGTCTTGTATGTTTTCTATTCTTGCTAAATAAGTTGTGTTTTGAGATTGTCTTTATATAAGCATGCGTTCTGATCTTCTTTGTTAATTTATTTTATATAACAAATCGTTACCAAAAATACAAAGGTCAGGGAGAAAAACATTAATAACAATAAGAAGATTCCATGTGCCATATGATGGAAGACCGCCAGGGGTGGCTGAGGTCGTTAAGGCGCGGACTCGTGAGCGGGATGTGTGGAGTTCGATTCCCAACAGAACTGTCCTCCCTGACAGTTTTTTTAAAGTTTTCCTCAGTCCTCATAAATGGCAAATGCAGGAGAGGTACCCTAAACTTAGATCTGGAACGCTTCCTTTAACAAAATCCTTTCCCAGTTTATCATTTCATCTCATGTATCATCGGTGTCCACCTGTGATGTTTCAGTAGTTAAATGGGCATTAAACATTATTAAAAAATATGATGGAAGTGTCGGTTACAAGTGCCATTCAAGTTTTTGTTACATTATATTTCAGGTTTTAGAGGTAAACAATTACCAAAATAACACTAATGATCAGCGCGAACTTATCATGTTATGAAGGGGAAATGTATAAAAATGTATTATGAAACATATACAAGAATACCAATCTTTATATTGTCTTCTTACAACTGACAGGAAGAGTTTGGTTTTTCAATTATTACACAGGGGTCGAAATTGGTCTCTCATAAAAACTCTCTGTGCTCTTTAGGAATTGAATGAATTGTGTTTAACGCCCGTTTTTACTACTGAGGCGACACTGATGATAATGAGATGAAATGATATATTGGGAAAGGATTTTTAAGGAAGGAATCGTTCTAGGCCTAAGTTTAGGGTACCTCCCGGCATTTGCCATTTATGAGGACTGAGGAAACGCTGGCAAAAACCTCAGTCAGGGAGGACGGTCCTGGCCGGATTTGAACCCCAGACCTCCTGCTCACGAATCCGCGCCTTAACGACTTCGGCCACCCGTGGTACTTTTAGGTTATGATGTTATATATGAAGAAGTACAAGATGTTAAAATAAAAATACAAAAGTTCCAAGTTGTGTGTGGAACAATTAGATATATTTTGAAGAACAAAGTGAGAAAAGACACAATTAAGATTCTATACAGCCATGGTCTTACCAGTTTTTTTTTTTATGAAAGTGAGGCTTAGATTTTATTTAAAAAAAAATAGAATAAAATTTAAGCAGGAAAAATGAACTTTTTACGATTTGTCAAAGTTGCATGAAAGAAGATCATTTAAGAAATGAGGATATAAAAAAAGAAGTAGAAATATTACAACAATTACGAAATTACAGACAGAAATTGGTTGATATATAAACCCGAAAGGAAGATGATCAATTGGAAGAAAAAGAAAAAGATGGATAGAAAGAAACTGTGCGATTGGAACAGGCAAGATCTAATCGTGATGGAAGAACTTGAAATAATGATTTATTTAGTATCCATTCTACAAAGAAACAGTCTTGTACATTATATTGCTTTTGCCATAGTCGGGAATCGAATATCAGTAAAACTAAACAGTCATGAGGTAAACACCCTTAACATGAAACACCAAACACTGCAGAACGTTACTGATGTGGCAGGTCGAGCCAGATTCCTTGTTCAGAGATTGAAGCGCGTGGTTCCGCCTTCTCTGCGTCTTTAAATGCAGATTTATCTGCAGTGTATTCTCTGCTCTTATCACTGCCGCCACCATCATATTGCTATTCGCTAATAATAATAATAAGGGAAATTGATTTCTCATCAACCTCCCGGCCTCTTCTCATTGCCAAATATTTGAGCTGCAAGCTGTGAGAAACTCTTTAACGCACGGAATTCCTCCCAAATGATTTATTTTCGTTTCTGCGTGATATGAACAATAATTGTGGGGCAGGTGAGAGAAAGATTTACAGTACAAATTGTGGCCTTCGTAACGTAAACCTTTTACAAGCCACTTTACAGTTTATTGTATTTATAAATTCCGTTATTATTTGTTCTTGTTGTTATAAATTCTGACATGCCAGCCTTCACTATCACGCGGTAAAAACCCTTCTAAAATGGTGCATAATAACATGGAGCATTCTCTATCACAGAAGAAAGGGGAAGAGTATAATAAAAAGAGGAAGAAGCTGGAATAAATAAAACAGTTAATATATCTATGCCACCAAAAAAATATTCGGTAGCGAATTTTTGTAAAGATATTGCAAATCAAAATTAACACCATTTTGGAAGTCCTGTTTCTTTAGAAAATGTATCTCGGAGGCTTTGATCGTTTCCTATAATTATACAGTTGATCAAAAAGTTCTGTTGCTCTTTCGCGATAGCCAGATTTCAGACGTTGGCAACAAATAAAATTAAGGCGGGAAGCAATTGTTGCCGAGAGATCTCCTAGTGTTGATACAGATATCCCGAGCCTGGGAAACAACGCAACTGCAAACTGTCAAGCCTTCCTTCCGTGCTTATGATGAGCCACAACAATGAACAACAGCCACACTTAAAAGGAAATGACACAGATATTGAACGTCACTGTAGAAATCATTGAGGAAAAGTATATAATCTGGCAGGGTTGCCAAATCGTTAGAGAGTAAAGGAGCGGAATTTCATAATATTTCAATACAATTAAAAATAGCCAAATAATTCAGCTTCCACAAAATTCTAGAAGAGGGCAGGCTAAGTGACTAGACCGAGCATAAGGCTAGCCTACACAATAACGAAAATTATCATGAAAGATCCCCTATCACTCTCCCTTTCAGTTGCTTGAAAAATCATACTACGCTTGCGCAATGCAGGTTGATCTGCTTCATCATAGCACGAGAGGATATCGTCAAGTTTAATCATCGCCTGTAAGTTATTGCGGTATATCGATGAAATTTTGTCAGTGTCCCTAAGTGGATGATGTTGTGAAAATCAGTTCATTGTGTTCTTTATTTTCACAGTTTGTGCCAGAAGTGAGTAACGTGTAAGATTGAGACTTACAGCGTGATTAAGTTCCTGCATTTGCAGGTTAACGGTGTCGGGCAGGTTCATGGTGAGATGATGACAGTTTATGTAAACGTTACCCATCTTATGACACGACTGTGAGGTGGAAAAGGAATTTCCAAAGTGTTCACATGTCCTTTACAGACGAGATAAGATCTGGAAGACCATCATTGAGAGATGATGTGGGCACAGTGCAGAAAGTGTAGTATTTGATCCTGGAAGACAGACGAACAACCGTCCAAATGATCATGAATAAATCTGGTCTCAGTTATGTTGTGTGTGTGACGAACTGCTCATGTCTAAGATGTCTACACGTTTGCTAACAAACACGGCGAGACCTTTCAAGACAGATGTTGATGCTTTGGAACAGGATGAAGATTTTTTGGACATCTGGTAACCATAGATAAATCTAGGATCTATCAGTATGATCCAGAGACCGAAACAATGAGCACATGGAGTGGAAGCATGTCGATCTACCCCCCAAAAGGTAAAGATGTAAAAGTCAACAGGGGAGGTCATAGTTCCAGTTTTTTGGGACTGTCATGGAGTCATCCTCACAGATCACCTAGCAAAGGGACAAACACTTACTACAGCAATGTTCTGATCAAGTGGCAAGCTCTTCAGAGGCATTCGTCTCCTAGCTGACAATGCACAGGCTCACTCATCTCAAGTTGCAGTTGACAAAGCAAGGGCATGTGGCTTTGAGATCTTGCAGCATCCAGAAACCCGCACCAAGTGATTTTTTTTTTTTTCCTTGTTTCTAGAAATGAAAAATCCGTTGCAGAGTCGCCGATTAGACAACACAGATGGCGTCATTAATGAACTGAACGTGGGTTAAATGCACAATCTGCAGACTTCTACAATAACAGATTCGGAGGGTTAAGAAAGTGTGTAAACCTACGTAGAGAAGAGTTAACAAAACAAAACTTTCTGTCAAAAAATTTTAAAGGTAATAACTAAAACTTAAAGATATGTGAGGTGCAGAGTCTGTTACTGCGTCGTGCTGAACGTCTCCGGGTCATATTAAATTCATACACGAGTCAAACACTTTACAAAAACATTGGTTGTCTGTAAAGGTTCGCAGCTTATTAAGAATGCTGACCGGGAATATCTTCCCATATTATCCGTCGTTTCGTCATCGATACCAAAGTTCTTTTAAAGCAATCATCTGATGATGTACTTCTTTCTTAACGTTGATGAATTCGGTCTGGATTTGCCTGTGTGTTTCAGGAAAAATTCACCCAGATTTGGATTACACAATTTATGAGGAAATAATGTCGGCACAAAGGAGTGCAGCACACAAAGGAAATAATGTTTCACGGTGCTCTTGCAGAAGCATTTTCTGTCATGTTTTCCCACCTTCAGTTCGTTGTGTGCTGCAAGATATGAGCCTATGGGGAACTTTTGCAAGCCCTGTACGGCTGTTGACATACTTTAGACCACCTCTCTACTTTTTATTTTCCATTTGTAAGCCACTTTGTTAGCTCTTTCACTAACTTCACTTCCAACAGTAGCTTCAAACAATTCAGAATCATTCAAATGAAAGAAGAGAAAAAAATGGTTGATTTATTTGACATAAATTATCCGTTTTCAGAAGCGTTCTAAAGAGAAGGATATTACCAAGCATATAATTTTATTCTTTTCCCAGATATTTGTTCTTGAAGTGAACAGACAACGCCTTTATTGAATACAGATGTGGTTGCGGGTATGTGGCAAGCATTTCATTGCCCGTTCTGCCAATCTTGGAGAAACACTACAGCGTGCTCAGATAAATCAGAGCATGTCACTCCAGCTTTCACCCGGAGGTGCACAAACGGTCAGCCCTTGAACAAAACTGACGTACAGAAATGTCCTCCTCGTTACCAACACACACACCACGGAATGTCTGTTCAATGTGTTCTCACCAATTTCTGTTATTTTATTGTTTTACATATTCACGTTGTTCTATAATTAATATTACAAAGTAATTACAAGAAACATTTGCAAAATCAAACGAGATAGAGCGCCATGGTTGCCAAAGCCATCTATTGTGGATAGAGTGTATTTTGGAAGTAAATGCACATTTTTGAGATATTTTACCTTAATTTAGTAGGTTTTGGAAAGAATTTCTCATCAAAAATAAAAAAAAAAGTATTGCAAAAAAATAAGAGGACTTTTTTCCTTCGAGAAACCGCTCCACCCGCAACGGCCGGCCGCAGCAATAATTAAAAGTATCTCCCTTCATTTTCCACACATTTTTGGCACTGGCTTATGAAATTAACCATTACTCCTGGGAACTGGAAGACGTTTCTTCACAAATGTTATTTATTTATCAACATCTGAATTTGTCTTGTACGCTTTTCCCTTTAATGCCTCCCCAGAGATAAGATCGGGGGACCAAGGGGGCCATATTGAGTGATAACTATTTTGTGAATATTTCGTGATTTCCATGCAAGGAGACATGGACTGTATTAGGGCGTCCGCAAGGGGGCAGTACATAAGGGTAGTTGCCTCCCCTCAAGGTTTTAAAAATTAATAAATTTTCATTTAATAGCCAAAATACTAATGTTTTAAATTAAGCATTTAAGGTGATCATAACTGATTAACTTTATTTTCTTTGCTATGTCGATTTTAATAATTGATTTTTCAAACCTGGTAAATTTTAATCATCATCTACTTTCATAAATATGTTGCCCCTCCCTCAAAAATATTCTGCGGACGCCCTTGACCGTTGCAGAACCGTTAGAAAGTCACGAACCTACCTTCTCTCACAATTAATTCACTTAAAAAGTGTTGTAAAATATTCTGCACATGCCTATCACTGTTAATTGTTTCTTTAAAAAATATACAAATAAAATGATACCCAATCTTTTGATGATGCAGAGGTTCCTCGGGAAACAGGTAGTTTTTCTGAACTCAGTATCGGTTGTTTTGTCAAATAACATACTCTTTAGGTGGAATCAAGATTCGTAAATAAACTTCTTCTTCATGCATACTATTAAAAAGTCATTCAAAAAATCTCCTCCTGAATGCAGGGTCACCCGGTTTAAGTTCTTGCACTACAGTAATTTAGCAGCTCTGTAACCATTCGAACAGAGAAATAGCAGATTCCCGTTTGTTGAGACAGATATCGAAGTAATGTTTTTAAGAGAACGTTCCAGAGCATGTTAAATATATCTGATGTTTCTTTTGATCAGAAACGTGAAACTTATTTACCTATCTGTGAATCGAACTTCGACTTGGAAATTAAATTCTGTACGCACATACGAATCCCATGTAAATATTCTTTGGAGATTAGAATAATTGAATTGAGTCATTAACACAATTAATACACAGCACACAAGAACACGTCCGCACGTTCCTATAGTTAAACTAGTACTGACCTCTCTGCCGGCTCCCCGGTCGGCTTCCAAGCGTGGGAAATGCAGAGTTCGGTCAAGTGCGGCCATTGCACATAGAGCGTCCTGATCAATAGTCATTACTTCTTTTAAATGACTTAGTAATTTTTGAAATTCACCTTGTGATGTAAATAATATGTTGGAATAACAACTGTTCAATAATTATACTTTATTAGAACATTTGTTCATCTTGGAAAGTATGCTTTATTATACCTTTAAAAATAGAATTTTCTAGATTCCAGACAGTAAAACCACTTTAGGCACAACCACAAATCTAAAGCTTTTTTCGTGCATTTTATGGTTTTGGGTTGGATTAATTATAAGTTTTTTTGTACATAGAATTTTGACAAGCATATTATTATACCCTGAATATTTTATGATAATTCTCTCTCTCTCTCTCTCTCTCTCATTTATTTTTTGAAACTTAGATTTAGAATCTTGTAGATCCAAGGCCAAATCTGTTACATGAACCCAATGATGACTTCAGTTTTGTTGAAAGATATTAACTAAGTGCCATGGTGACAAAAGTTATTAAGAAGAATAAAATGATTAATTTTGTTGAAACAACTTTGGATATATATTTCTAAAAACTGCAGGCCTCATTTGACATGAAGTTAATAACTAAAATGCATAAATATTTATTTTTTTCTTTTGAAATTTCCAAATTTACAGCTTGTGAAAATAAAACATTATTATATCAGTTTCGGCTAGTTGCTAAGTAACCATAAAATGGGACATACATTTAACCAAGAGTTGGGTTCAAACCCAGCTGCTTGTGTTAACGAACTGTTGAAGCCTCACCTTCAAGCTGCAGATGCAACACAGCTGCCCATGGGATGTTCATTATATCACAGGGAAAAAGAAACAACACGGGCAGATGATAGGTTTCAGGAAAATAATAACAAAAAGTGAACATTAATCACAGGTAATATCAGGCATAGCTCGTTGACTCGCCTATACTTAAGATAGAAATGATGTTGGCAATTGAATGCCTTATCGACGTTAATTAATAGCCATTAGCCGCTAACGCCGAGAGAAACGTGTCACAAAGAACGTGTTTTCCTGTGTAAATGCTTAGCAATATGAAACCCGGCATTCACCGCCCATAGCCCGCGGCCCACATATACATGGGGATTGTTTTCTCTACAGATTATATCTGCCACAGTTTGGTTCGAGCCCCATTCGCGTCATCGTAGAACGTGAGAACATGAAGTAACCAAAGATGAGAAAACGAAGAGGAAGCGAAACAGAGAAGACATAAAAGATAAAAATAAAGCATAATAGGGTAGAGCTATTTAAGTTACGACCAGGCTGCGTACTGGAAAAAGCTAGTTGTCAAAACTGTATACTGCATGTGCAAGTAGCAGCTTGCCAGTGGCATTATCGTTCGTATATTACTCGGTGCTTTAATTGTGTGTAAATTATTCTTTAGTCTTGAATAACGGTATTTATGTTTTAATGTATTTTAAAGTCGAACCGAAAAACAACAGTAATGTGTAGTATGGTGTTCTGTAAACAGATGTGACTCATACATTATGAAAGCGTTGCTAAGTGACAGGTAAATCAACAATGAACAAATGAAGCCAAGATTATCGTATGATGTTTTGTAAACAGATGTGACACACATTACGTTATGCTAGCGTTGCTACAACAAAATGAAGCCAAGATTATCGTTTGAACAGCGGAAAGCAATTTTCCAGTGGTATTGGAAAACCGAGAATGTTGTTGACGTTCAAAGGCAATGGAGATGTGTGTACAGAACAGAACCGCCAACGCGAGTAACAATTGCACGCATTCCAGACAAATTTGAGACTCATGATGCCATATGCAACAGAATGGTACACCACCACATTACCACCGAGATGTACGTGCGTACCTTGATGACAATCTTTCTAGTCATTGGATAGGACAAAGAGGTCCGATTGAGTTTCCACCGCGTTCTCCGGATCTAACTCCGTTGGACTTCTACCTAAGGGGAACTCTTAAGCATGTTGTATGCCGCAGAAAACCAGCTACACTGACAACTTCGGGAAGAAATTGAAACGGCATGTGTTGCAATCGCTGAGGACACTTTCGCAAACGTTACTCAATCAGTAGTTCAACGTACTCAGAAGTGTATCGACGTCAATGGTGGGAATTTTCAGCAACTGTTGTAACTGTAAAAGTGTAAAATAATTAGTGCTCACCATTTTATGTTTGTATGAATTCAGTTTTGTTATGTTAACACAGTTTTTTCTTTGCTTGAAATGTGTACATGTTTTTTTTTACCCTGTTTATATATGTGCAATTGCCACATGGGTTATTAACAATTGTATAAAAGGTTATACTTATGAATACCTAACTATTCAGAACCCGTGAGACTGAAATAGACGAAAGTCGACTATTACAGTCGTTACAGATAGATTTACTAATACAAACTGAGAAAAACAAAACAGATGAAATATTTTACCATTCTGAACAACTTGTTTATTAAGATTTATGGTTGCTTGGGCAGATATTGTTGCATAATTTATAAAATGATTTCAGACTGTTTGGCAGAATACGGAAAAACAATTGAGTGAATATACATTAAGTTATTAAATCTACAATTATTAAAAAACAGAAAAGTGGTCAGTATGAGTGGTCATGAATTATATGGTGGAGGTATAGAGTTGGCTATACTAACCCAAGACAAATGCACGTCGAGAGATAAAACGTATTTGATAATTTTTTCGATAATTTCACTGTGAAATTCGGCTGTGGTTGGTCAAAATTCAAAATTTTGTTCCGTTTCATTGATCGATTTTAAGATGACGTCACATAAGCGAAACAGTCAGTTTATTCCTTCAAGCCAATAAGGGAACAAAACTATTTTTTTTTTTCTGTCATTTAGAGAAACTGCAAACTGATGAAAATCCGTAAAGAGATTGTTCCTGATTCCAGAAATAACCCAAACTTGGCACACTTAAACAGATTAATGTTAATAACCAACATGCCACATTTGAAGCAAATTATATAGTTCGGAGTGAAGTTATGACTTTTGTCTACTTTCATTGGCTATATTGCAACTCTTGAAACAAGACTGAAAGATCTTAACAAGCCAATCCAAACTCAAGTGAAAATAAAAGGAGAAAATACCCAAAATATGCCTGTATCAAAAACAAAACACTGCGATATTCGTCACCGCCACTCTGTGTACCAAATTACTGACGTCATTCATGCACTGTGTGTAAATAAAGGGAAACAGGCACTACTTTCACGTGAAGTTCTTTCTCGCAAGCAGCGGTTGTGTAAAGCGGTACATTAATCACTCAAATTGAGGGATGTTTGATTCATGAAGGCGCTGGATAATGAACGCGGTGTAATCATGCAGATCGCCTCAATTTCCTGCTTGTTTTTGCGATCACAAAGTAACTCCACATCTATTAGAGTTTAAGGAGACTGTTACATCATGTTCAGCTTGTGAATATTCAACAAAAACAAAAGAATGCAACTCGTATGGTAGCGCCTACAAAGTGCTCGATATTTTGAACCGAATTCGATAAAGGCGAAGGGAGTTTGTGGTGGGCGAAGTTGGGGTTTTCAGTTCTCTCTCAACATACGCCCCTTTTTCTTGCCTTATAAGCCTAGACCTCGGCATTTAGGCATGAAAAAGTATTTTAGGTATGTAAAATAGGTTACAATATTATTTAATTCGGCACTATTTTTAATTTTAGCCAAAAACATTTTTGTTTTCTGACATCTAAACCACAATATTTTAAATTAGGTACTTTTTTTTCATTTATGCAGAAATATAAGAGCGCTATAAACGTCACATGTTATTTGTTTTCATAATTTGCAGCACAAAGTGTTATTTAGACTTTCTCCATGTTTTTTGTCTGTTAAAATCATTTTAAAAACTGAAACTGAGTATCCCACTGACACAGAGGTTATAGGAACAAAGATATATTTCGTGCTCAATTCCTCACCGTTCCCAACAAAGCATTTACCATTACAGCTTATCCATCATCATTGGTTGTAATTACACTCTCTCAATTGTACCTTACTTTATCCCCAACTTCTGTCTTAGTATCATTTTAATTTTCACTTCATCTTCTTGCATCACTGATATCTTATCTTCTTTTGCGTTCCAGTTTCGCCATTGGAAAAAAAAAAGTTTGCTTTTATATAAACAAGGTCTCTCTTCAATGTAGAATTTTTAATATATTTTTTGTAGACAAAACACAGGCTGTACTCTCAGTAGGAAGCTCTTTTACCATATCACCCCAATCCAGGTAGCCCCGTGTTAAAATAGGTCAAGGAGGAAGAGAAGTTTCTGGAAGTTTTCCCTTGAAGAATGCAAGAATACTCTGCAGAAAGTTATCATCATATCAGGGTACTGACTAGCGGAAATTCGTTCCTTGTGGTTTCTGAGATCCGGTGATGGGCTTGGGCTAAACAAGTGACGTGTATAAGATTAGGAACTGGAAGCAGCAGAAGAAGAACTCTACTCTCTTCCACGCCACCAGGAAACAAAACTGTAAACTTTTGTTTACAACGAAGGCAATGAACAGGCCATTGACTAATGGAGCTTTCTGGTTGCTACAAGATGTGGAAGGGAAGGCGTGTCATGAACTTTATCAATTATTTGCAATATATCTGTTGAGAACATCCGTTGGCCCGTCGACATCTACCAGATGCAGGTATCTCCTCCCTGATTGCAACAAGTGTTTTCTGGTACTCAATATCCAAATTGTCTACGAACTCAGACAGTAATTTACGGAATATCTGATTTTATACGTGCAATGGAATATTAAGCTGCTGTCAACGGTCTGCAAAGATCTGAATTGAAATCATCAGTTGTTGACGAAATCGCGTAAGTTTGTTTAGAAAAAATTTTCTTTAGTTCTTTCTGAGTCCTATACCATTTAAAGTCGATTTGAGTTCAAATAACTGTATAGCCTAAAATTTTAAATAATAATAACACTTGAAAGTTTGCAACTCCAAAGAAGAAAGTCTGTGAATAGTTACCGGCTTGCCTACCGTAACAAAGAAAACGTCTAATTCTTGCCTTTTCATAAAGGACAAAAAAATTAAATAAGAACATTTTAATCCACCAGACAGAAATGAATTAAAGAAGCCTTGTTTTTTGTTTTTGTTTTGTTTTTTGTTTTTTTTTTTTCGTTCATTTTTTCTCTTCACACCGGTATGCAATACAACTGACACAATACAGGACATGAGCACCAAACTATACATACAGAGAAGAAAACTAGAAATGAAATTTATATTATGTATTACCCATTCTCGTTGAAGCACTCAACACGGTGATAGTTAAAACGTTAATCAGAAGCAGGTCAATTGTTGGCGCGGTCAGTTAGCTTTTCATTGTTGACAAGAATTGCTGTAGACTTCGCACGACAATGTGGTGTCGTTCCGTACATGAGACAAATTTAATAACTGTATTAATTCTTAAAAAGTATTGATTTAGGCCGTTTTAGGCACAAAAACGTAGAAACAAGCACTGACCTTCATTTCAGGTCATTTTAGGCACAATAAAAGCCTTCTCAATGAGTATCATTTTCCATAAATTGCAAACATCTGTAATTATTTTGTACATCCTCCTAATGGACTAAATTTGACTAAAAACCCGACGTTTACTTATAGCAATGTTACATTTTTTTCTCGTATTAATTTAGTGAAAAACTTGTGGTCGGCGGCAGTGTTGCATGTAAATATCCAGCAGAGTCTGCTGCTTTTAACCACCCCCTTAAAAGTCATCGTTTAATTTCCTATAACTGTTGCTAAATGATATTTAATCACTGCTGAGATACAATATCAACAGACGTATGTGTTTGTTGACCATAGCACAAAATCCGTAATCCTTTGTCAATAGTTCACAAAATATCTGCTCAGTTCAGCCTGCCATTCCGGTTATTATCACACATCGGATTTTAGGAGAGAGGAAAAAATAACTATTAATATTTATGTTGCATGAAAATTGGAAGCTATTTATAGAATTTGAGAGTGCCCTAAAATTATTGTAAAGCCTAATATGTTAATATTCCGCTTAAAATACCTAAATCAATGTAAAGTTTCATTATTTCACTATTTATTCCCATACTCCGACATGTAAGCAATATTAAAGAACAGTTCTTGTGCATTAATACTATCAGAAAATGCAACTATGGGTGGAAAGTTAAATTTGTCAAACAGAACTTCAACAACAATGCTACATAACGGTTAGTTTGAATGTTTGTTAGCCTATTTCTCTCTCCTTGTTTGTGTTGAGGAGTTTGAAATGGTAGGACGTTATCCTGTGCAGTTTAATATGCCAAAAGATAAAAGTTCAAGTTTATGACGATCCGGCAATGGCCAACAGAATTTTCACACTTCATTTACGATGCAAAAATAATTTTGTGCAGGATTTGTAGCAAACAGATATGTAACAATAGTTGAGATATATTTTAATGAATACAATATTTATACATTTGACAGCTGAAATTCTTTTAAAGTCAACATGACCGAGGTCGTTAGGGCGCGGACTCGTGGCGGCAGTCTGGGGTTCCAGTACTGTCCTCCCAGGTTTTCCTCGGTCCTCATAAATGACAAATGCCGGGGAGGTACCCATTCGGGAGGATATAGATGATTTTTAAATATGGGTCTCTGTAGATGAAACCTCAGATCTAGCAAGTATGATAGTAGGGAAACTTGACCCTGATTCCGCACCTTGTATGTGTTAAGGAACTTTAGAAAGAGAACAGCGAACCCGTTGCTTAAACAAAAGCCTACAGTCGTTACAGTCTCGCAATAAAGATGATTCTAAAGTTGTGTTGACATGGTTACTGCAGCTCCACCTCTTAAAACTTTTTATCCTAACATCATTTAGCTCACGTCCTTCACAGGGTTTGAAACAATCACCAACCAATTCCCTCTTGTCAATTCGTTCATTTCTAATATAAAAAATGTTTTTGCAAGCTCCATCCAGGTTTTCAATGTTCAGAGAGAAATGCCCAGATATTCCACTCCCACCTCAACACGATGGGGAACATGTATTCAGTCAGTGATGTTTTATTGTAAATACTTTAAAGAAACGGTCACAATTATTGAAGAATTACCTGAATCCGACACTGCAGCGTGTGTAAAAGAAGTGAAAGATGTCTGAATGTCTTGTTATTGTCTACATAACTTCAAACTTTTCATTTATACCTGTAAGCATCGAACACTTAGAACGTAAAAATCGATCTCTTTGTAGTCAAATAGCAATAGTGAAGGATGCCCAGGAGAAAATATATTGTGTTTTGTGTGAAACTGGGAAAAATGTTAAAAGTAAGTGGATAATTAACTAAATAAGAATTGTTGGTAAAAGTATCAAGAGTGATACTGGGGCAAATGTAAATGTTGCAGTAGATATTGATGTTTATACTACTACTATAACTAATTTAGAATTTGTTGCTGTAGAAAGACGTTTTTCTACTTTCAAAACGATTCTCACTGACAAAAGGCAAGGAGAATTTAGAAAAAAGTCTTGTGATGTACTTTGCAGATAATTACGAAAGAGAATGAGCATTGAACTGAATTTCAAAATTTAAAATGTGTGTTTAATTTTTTTGAATATGTTCAATTTACGCGGTTGTTTTTGCGTAATGCAGTTGTCTGTCTCCATTTCTTAAATTTATATCATATTTTGTATATTTTAGTGTAAAATTTGTTAATTTCAGAGAAATAAATAGGTTTGAAGCCTTAATCATATGTGCCCTTTTTCAAGTAATAGTCATTTTAATTGTATATTACATTTCTGAACTGATAATGAGACACTATGGGGATGTTTGCTACATAGCCTTATTTCCTCCACATTTGGTCATAGTGAGTTATTTCCGTTGTTCTACCCTTGAAAGGATATGATATTTTTGACAGTGCATGTCAGCTGTTTTTGCGGTTATATCTGCTGTCTTGGGTTCCAGTCGCCGTGCTCATCAATGTCTAGCTTAGCATGTGGAGTCGGTTTTTTTTTTTTTTTTTGTGGTAAATTTCTATGAAATGGTAGGGAATGTTGTTAAGCGCACTACTGCTTGTAAGTTGTATAGTTTCAGTTTCTCGTGTACCGTAAACACAGGGTGGGGGAAGAGTTTCGTGCTGTTATTAAACATTTCCATTTGGAGGAGTGGACTGCAAAGGAAATCAAAGCAGAGTTGGATAAACTGCGCAGACGTTTATATCTGAACGAAAGAGTTTAAATGAACAACACAAAGGAAATCATTGAAACATCCATGATATCTGCGCGAGTCAGCTGAGATTGTAGACATCTTTAATGGACGAAAAATTAAAACGAGAAAGCTTTGTACACGCTGAGTAGCGCAATTACTTGCTGATCAAATGTCCATAGGAATGGTGTGACCGCAATCTACAGTCAGATTCGTGACTCTGGAGATAAAACAGCAGTCACACTGGTGACAGCGCATCAAATAAGATGAACACTTCTGTCGGCCTGTAAAGATGATGGCAAGTGTTTTGGGGGATTCCCAGGTTATAGCCCTCATTGAGCATTTGGAAAAAGGCAAAACAATAACTAGAGCCTATAACGTTTCATTGCTAGTACGTTTGAAATATTTACTGAGTGAAAAACACATAAAAATGTTTTTTCAACAGAAGAGCACTTCAGTCCACACAACAGCCAAAGTGCATGAATTGATTCCGCTCCCACTCTACTCTCCAGATTCAACTCCAAGGGACCTTTTCCTGTTCCCGAACTTGAAAATTTGAAGAAACTTTCAGCAAATGAGGAAATGCCGTCGCCGTCAATGAATATTTTGTAGAGTTTAACAGATCCTGTTTTTCGTATGGGATTAAAAAATTGGAAATTCGCTGGACTAAGTGTATAGACAAGGTAAGAGAAAGCGGTTAATGGAAGCGGTCATAAGTGTATGCACCACCTGAAACGTCATCTCATCTCGTTGTGTTTAAGAGATAAGCACAAAATACTCTGTTAGGGTTTAATTAAAATCTTAAAACATTTAAAACTCGGTTCCTATAAATCGTTTAGAAAACCTTTCGGGCACGAGAAATGTAAGAGATACTAAGACCGTATCAAAATATTTGTTTGAAAACACCCTCACCAAAAACTGATAGTTAATAAGACGAAACAAATGAGCGTAGAGACTGCGAGGTAGCCACAACGCATGCCGTAATAATTTTTCGGTTCGTTATCATTTTACATGAAATTTATTGGGAGCATTAACATATTTCGTGCTAATAATATAGAAGGGGTAGCGGTGTAAAGGATAACTGATTCTGTGGCCGAAGAAATCCTCCGCCTCTTTTTTCGGAGCGCAGTACAGTGAGGATCAAAAGTAACGCCTCTTGATTCGACATTCGTTTAGTTAAAAAAAAGTTTTTGCCACATAAACATTTTATGAAAAACATAGACCTTTCAGGTTTTTTACCTTACTGCAAGTGTTTCAACAAGGACAATCTCGATTACAGAATACTCCTGGCGCCTTATCTAAAGTAAACACCGCCTCGCATACTTAAGCAGAACTGTAGCAAATAACTCGTAATTTTTAGCAAGCACCATAACTGGAACAAAAAGGTTTGGAAATCTTTCTTAATATGAACGAGTCAATTACCTTAACTACATTACCGTAGTCTTCATTCTGTTACGTAATCGGAGTTTGTATACAATAGTAATGACCTTTAGTGATGAGCAAGTCTGCAGTTATAGTTCCACTAACACAGGAAATTGAGCTTACTCAGTCGTGTTTCACTTACATTTCTGTAGTACGTACGTGCTAAACTTTCTACTGTGTATTTGTGTTTTTTGCGCTGATAATGAGTAAATACTGTAGAAGGAAAATTCATGCTTTCATTGACAAGAAGGTGAAACCAAAAAACTGGATTTTGGCAAGGGAGAAGCTAAATGAAATAGGTTATCGATTAGAAACTTCTCGAAAGTCTTTAAAACGACTATCTAAGCAAATTCGTTTTTCTATCAGCTAAAGTGAAACCCGTACAGGTTCTGAAGCAAAATATCCGAGAGACAGTTAACCATTCGGGAGGATGAACAGAGGCGAAAGTCTTTTTAAAAGGATTCAAGCATGTTCTATTTATTACTAATTAGTAATAAAAAAATATGACCCTAAGATATGTTGTTCATCATATCACCGATGTGCTATCCCGTTTGTAAGCGAAAGAAAAAGGACATTTTCATTTATTTCTTTCCTTCTTCTTTTCAAGGTACATAGTTACCACCAAAGAGAAAAGAAAAATGTTTTCCGTGACACAAAATTACAAGGCATCCACCATACAGTCCGAATATGGCACTTGAGATTTCTATCTTTTCCCAAAAATAGTTCAGAAAGTGGTTCCGGAAACAGACGGCGGAATTACTCATGAAAATTTTGCTTAATTTTATGATTTTATACATTTATATTTTTTAATCCAAAAGGAGGCGAAGTATGAAGGCCAGATTTAGAAGTTTTCCAGGCTGATTAATCAATGTCCAATCCGGTATAAGAATATCAGGAATTCTAACTATTGCCTCAAACTTTTTTCCGTTTTATCGCATCTACATACAATGATTTTTGTGCAAATTCATCAGAACGGTGGAAGCCTAAATATCCATGCACACTATAAATCAATATGGTGAGAAATTAAAAGCGTTTTGGCGAGGTTCATGTGAACAAATTGACTTATAATTTAACATTCCAAGCCAAAATATACGAACTGTGTGAAAACGTTTCCGATATAATTTAATTTTCCAAAATGTGCTTTTAATGACTACATTTAATTATTGTTATAGGTTTTCATGCTTTAGTTGTCTTCAATTTATCAAAGAATTTAAATGAAAAAATAAAACAAGACATCCCATCGATTATTAGCGAAATTAAAATACCGGATTGGACATTCATTCATAAGTGTAAGCGCACTTTATGAATATATTACTTTGTTTTTATCATTTTATTCGCTAAATAGTCCAAATAAGAATAGCTGAAGCTCCAAGTTCTGGAGCTCTTGTTCAGATGTTAGATGCAATAAGTACTTGACAGTTTGTAAATGTATTTGAAATATTTAACTTTGAATTCTGTAATAAAATTCAAGTTTACAAAGAGCTTAACAATTGTAGTATTTACAATGCAGTTCTAGATGAAGTTAGGGAAATTGCTGAGAACATTTTTGCAGGAGACTGTACTCTAGCAACCCAAAGGGAGGGCCTGCATTAGACACGGCAGAGGCGTTACTAATCGAATATTATACAGGTGTTAGGTTATGATGCGCTAGAATAGCCTGGTAGAAAGATGGTGTTATCACCCTGGAGATCGTATGCTAACCAGGTACTCCCATATTTAGTCTTCCCTTCTCTCACTCCCGCCCGTCAGGCCCCCGAGGAAGAGCGGCCCGTCTTCACCACAAGATGAGAGGTTTTAAAAATAATAACACACTTGTAGTGAGAGAGTTCTGCACCATTACTACACTTATTAAAACACGTGTATAACATTTGTTTGGGCAAGGCAACTCCTGCATAAAGTGGCCAAACACAACACAAAGGTTGCGCACCTTATTAACACTCGCGTTCAAACTTGTGATTTTAGCGAATTCCGAAGAAATACACCTATTGAAGTTGTATCCATAAAAAGATTTTTGAAAAAGTTCTTCAAACTTTCATCGGTCCTACCTACCGAAATTACAATGAAAAAATTATAAAGTTATATATATATACACACCGAGGGTGCCAAAAATGTATACACACTTTCACAGTAGATATCTATTTAACATGTTTCAAAGTTGAACCGAAAAACAACAGTAACGTGTAGTATGATGTTCTGTAAACAGATGTGACTCACATACATTATGGCAGCGTTGCTACGTGACAGATGAATCAACAATGAACATGATGCGCACATCCGTCTTACCCGCCATTTATACACTTAATGGAAATGAAGAATTTTACTTCCAACAGGATGGTGCACCATCATATTACCACCGAGATGTACGTGCGTACCTTCATTACAATCTTCCAAGGCACTGAATAGGGTGAAGAGGTCCGATTGAGTTTCCACTGCGTTATCCGGATCTAATTCCGTTGGACTTCTACCTATGGGGAACTCTTAAGGATGTTGTATACCGTAAAAAACCAGCTACACTGACAGCACTTCGGGAAGAAATTGAAACCGCACGTGCTGCAATCGCTGAGGACATTGTGTGTGCACGAGCGCGCTTGTTAACGCTATAGCGGGCGCAAGTTTTGTTTCTCTAAACGAAACTCCGCACATAATAATTAATTAACAAAGGATCCATCGATTTCAAAAATAAGCAAATTGCACTATTGAATGGGGGTTAACCTAAATTTACAAATACAGCCGCAAATTTTGTTTTTTTCTGAACAAAATTAGAAGTAAACCATTCAAATAAAATAATGAAAATAATTTCTGAAAATCAACAAAATCAGAATATTAGGAGTGCGGTTTACCTAAAGCCCTATATTTAAAAATCTTTCTAGCGGTACCAATATTTTGCAACGAAACTCCTCATGTACCATTTAAATAAAATAAGAAAAATAGTTTCTAAAATTAGGGAAATCGGACCTAGGGGCATACCTGAAAATCGAAAATGAAAAATCTTTCTAGCGCTTAATTTTCTCGATATTGTTTTTAAATTAACTTAGCATATAAGCTGTATTGAAAACGATGCATATATTTTATATTTAACAAAAACATTGTTGTGAAGATAGTAAATGTGAAATATTAATGTAATATGTGTTTGAGAATTATATTTGTCTGTAAGAGCGCTCTGTAATAACCTTCAGAAAACTTTTGTGTTACATGTTTTTACTACAATAACATTTAAATTACATTTCAAAGCCACTGAAAATCCATAACAATTTCGATTGTTTATTGTTGACTGTACATTAGCTTAATACAATGTAATTGTTTTTAAATAGTTACATGTTTTGTTTTATTGAAACAAGTGAACATCTTCTTAAATACAAAGGGTAAGTGGAAACTTTCTGTTATTTATCTTTATTTTAGTGAATGTAAAGATGACATCCAGGGCTCAGATCATAAACATTGTTACGTTTAAAAATACTTACACAGTATATCTTTATCTATCATTGGTCATAAATTCATTTAATTAATAGTACACTATTAATTTTTGTGCTTTAATCTCAGTAATAATAACTCTAAAAATGTAGTTTCTCTTTTGTATATTTATGGATTGCAAGAATTCCAATTTTGTTCTTCTTACTTTCGAAATGAAAGGGATTTCACCAAGTACATTTATTTTCAAATGCTGTAAAGCGAAATACAGACAGCCCTAGTTATGTAATGTATTATAGTATAGTTTTTCCTTTATTAGTTAGTTTTAGGGTTTGCCATGGTAATATCACGCAGTAATGCGGCAACTTATTTCATTTCATTAATTAATAAGGTCATAACTTGTATTTTTAAATTCTTTTTAAAGTTGTTCTACTTGCTGAGTAATTCGCTTAGTTCACGCAGCTACTGCATGACAGGCTTTTCAAGAATATCTATTATTTAAAACATGTTGTGTTATTATAGAGCCGAAAAATTTACTGTTTTGTATATCTATAATGTGTACAGCAAATACATTTTCAAAATTAGAGAAGGGACAATTGGAACTACAACCCCTCCCTCCTTCCGGTAAATTTTGCTCTTATTTACACTTACCTTAGTGGATCGAGTCTATAATTTCTTATTTTTTATTTCTCCTGTACCTTTAATTTAGCTTAGTTATATATTATTGCTCATGTCGTATATTTTATTTATCCAAGATGTATTTTGCTGTTTTTGTTTACTCACGCCGCTTCCGTTGAATGGCCTTACGAAGTTTCCTGAGGATGATATAGTAGTAGTCGGCATTTACGTTCTATCCTTAAGGCTGAAATGCAGTGAGCATCATTTTCCCAACAGATGGTTTCGCTTTAAACTTTTTTTTTTTTTTCCGCAGGCGACGCAGGATGTTTCCACTGCATTGATGGACGCTTTGTCTTGGGTGTGAACCTGTGACAATTCGGGCTACTTGTCGTGTCCTTCATCGTGGTAGTGATGGAGATGTAATGCCAAACCAATTATTTGTATTTTGTGTTGTAGGAAAACCTAGCCTTTTCAAACAACGATAAAGCTGTTTAGGTTGAGGTAAGAAGACCATTCTTCAGCAAAAACAAAATTTGGAATATTTCCCTCAAGTCAAAAATGATTGCAGCCGAATCTTGCGGGAAGCTCAGGTTTTGTACACTTTGGCCACGTTGAGTTATATTCCTTGGGGACACTATCATACTTTATTAGTCATCAAAAATTTCTGAGGCAGGCCGCTGGCTTCTCTCAACCTTGAGGACCCGTTCTCTTGAAGTCGAGAATACACTTCGACATTTTGACAATGCCAATAAAAACCATTTTACGGTGGTCAATCGTTTGATACAGTTCTGTGGTTAAAAATACCCCCACTGCGATGAAAAGTCCTCAGTCTAAGTGTTCTGAACAGGGGTCTCCTGGATGTGCTCATCACTTTCTGCTGGATTCCGCCGAACCCGGGACGCCATTGCTTTGAACACAGCTACGGTCCTCGCAGATGTCCACATCTTACTGGTCCAGTGAGGTCTTGGATGGTTGTACACAGATAGCGTTTCAAGGATCTGGACAATCTCGCTTGATAATATCAATACGAGGATAGGCCATAAGTTTACGGCCTAACCATTTTCTAGGTTTGATAAAGACAATTACTATATTACAATTTTAAAAAAAGATACCCTATACTGCAATACACTTCTCATATCTTTGAATTAATTTTTCAATCTCCCCCCTCCCTAATAGTCAGAAGTCTTGTCTGCAAAATGGGCATTAGCAGCATCATAACTTCTTCGTCACACTTAAATTTCTTTCCTCGAAGGCCCTCCTTGAGTTATGAGAAGAGGAAATAGTAACTGGGAGCTAGATCTGGGCTATAGGGCGGGTGGTCGATCTCCTTGAAGCCACATTTCTTCACAGTTTCCTTTGCAACAAGAGGTGTGTGCACAGGCGCTTTGTCGTGAAAAAGACGTACACCACCACTCAGCTTTCCTCGCCTTTTCTTTTTGATGGAAGCACGTATTCAGTGCAGTAGGCCAGCAAAGTACTCCCCAGTTACTGTGGTGTTTCTCTCCTTGAAGTCTATAAAGAATGTTCCTTCATAGTCCCAATGGATTGTGGCCATGATCTTCTTGGTTGACTGAGTGATCTTGGCTTTTAAAAGCGGTGCTTCGCTAGGTTTACGCCACTCTATTCGTTCTCTTTAGGAGAAGGGATCATAGTAGAGGACCATAATTTCATCTCCTGTAACAATGGTTTGCAGACTTCTCTCTCGTTGCCACGGCAGAGCTCCAAAAATGCCTGACAACAGCTGACACGTTGCTGCTTTTGAACTGAGGAAAGAAGTCTAGGCACCCAGGCACCCATTTGCACTAACCTTATTCATGTTTAAATGTTCATGAATAATTTGAAAAACTGTAGGTTTAGAAAGGCCGAACCTTGCTGCTATTTCTGTAACTTTGAGCCGCCGGCCTTACACAATTTCTCCTTCCTCAAGAGCGATGTTTTCAGGAATGAGCACCTCCAAGGGCCGACCTGCACGCTGTTCGTCTTCAATGCTTTCTCGATCTATTCGAACAAGTTTCGCTCATTCTGTTACGGTAGATTAAGAGGGGAATCTTCCCCATAAACACCGTCCAATCGCTGTTTAATTTCATTTGGAGCAAGTCCTTCTATTGTGAAGAACTTAATAACACCTGATCTTTTACACATATCCTTCCTTATGCACCTATATCTGAACAACTGAACACAGCGGAGTGGAAATTACAACTGCAATTATTCGCTTAATAGAGTAGGTATGACACCAGATAAGGTTTTTGTGAAGGCAATAATCCCTCGAGGCCGGAAACTTATGGACCTACCTTCGCGCGCGCGCGCGTGTGTGTGTGGTAAAATTTTTTTCCTCAATCTCTCCAAAAGTGATACATAATATTCTCCTCTAATGGTTTCCTCTTCTCCAATTAGTCTAAAAAATACTGAAATCCTCATCTCTCTAGTGGATGGAAGGCATTTCCTCTTTTTCCGAGTTGGTTCACCTTGTGCGTCTCATGTTTAGACCCTGTTTCATTTCCGGTGTATAGTAACGAATCCAGTTTCGTTCAGAGTCACAAAACGCCATAAAAATCGATTGGGTTCTTCTTATACATTTCAAACAGTAGGTCGATGTTCGCCGCGATTTCATTATTCCTCTGTTTATAAAAAGTTTTTCATGAGTAATTCATTATGCCAGATAAAAGGATCCGGCTTAGTTGAGATGTCCGTGGGCCCTGCTAATATGCACACTTTCACTTATCTGTCAACCAGAACAACAGCATGAACTTTACCGATGTTTTTCGGTTTCTCAGCTGAACTTGTGACCATAAAATATTGAAACATAGGGAGCAAAATTTATGACCACATACACAAATGTTAATATTACTCTCTATTAGTAAGCAAACTAAGTCAATTATCAAACGACCGTCGCAGTACATTGGGATTATTTGATTTACGGGCCGCCTGAGAGCGCTTGTTTACTGGAGAGGCGCAGTTGTCGTGACTAAAGTTAGTATTTTAAATTGGTGTCTATATTTTAACCACAAGGAAAAATTAAACTGCATTTAAAACTGACCACCAGGGTGATTGATAAGTGTGGTAAATTTCAATGTCATGACGATAAATTTTGTTAAAGGGCAGGACTGTTGGTAAACGTGATTTTTGTAACATTTTTGTTCAAATTTTCAAACAGATGCAAAATGGAATTTTTTGTTGGCAGCTATCTTAAGTGACCGATGTAACACGTTTCATAGAAGACGAGTATTGCATAGAGAGACATTACATTTTTATTTAAAAACGTGAACTGCAACTCAACTGAGTCGAAGAAGTTCACGGGAACTCTGCACCAGCACTCAAGACTTTATTACTGAATACACGAATTTAAACGTGGCCGAACGAGCACTGCAGATGCTGCACATATGAGGTTTCTTCTGAAGAAATGGTCGATAGAAGACAGTCTTATTAAAATTGTTTAAAATACGCACCTGTACAGCTTTATCTATTAGTAATAATATATCAATTTAAGTAACAGTATTCCATAAATTGTTGTGGTTTATTCTCATTAATAATAATAATAATAATAATAATAATAATAATAATAATAATAATGTTTATCTTTTGTAATATTTATACATTGCAAGAATTCTATTTTGAACATTGGAGTAATTTCATTATAGAAATTTATTTTCAAGTGATTTTGAAGTGGAAGGAGGAAAAAGCCAATCCTAGTTAAGTAATGTATTATAGTTCGTTTTTCTTTTATTAGTTAGTTGTAGAGTTTGTCATGTTTATTAACACACATTAATGACATACTTAAGACCATAATTTGGATTTTACATTCTTTTTTAAAGTTATTCAACTCGGTGAGGAATTCGCTTAGTTTACGCAGCTCCTGCGCGACGGATTTTTTTTAGTAAATATCCCAGTCAATGTTCCATCTACACTTGTACACTGAGTACCTTGGGTTCATCTCCGACTACGAAACTTGTTTTACATGCCTTGTTTAAAAATTTATTATTTTCTCAGTAAATTCTGTCCGCACCTTCCTATCGCTATACCGCATCTCCAAATTGGGCCCAGGCTATAACACAACACGCCAGCAGTAATTAAGGAGAGAATGAGGCAGTGTTTCTAATCACAGCAGCGGTGCCAACGTTACAAGAGGAGGAGGTGAAGACCAATCAGTGATTTGTTTACAAACTCCGCCAGCAAAGCTTGAAACATAATTATCCCCCAGAAATTCTTTAGGTGTAAATGTTTTCAGCACGTTAAAGACTGGATTACTTTTAAAAGTACCAACACTCCACATACATAATTGATTTTTGTACCTAATGATTTCTTAACTAGGCAGCCTACAGTGGACAAAATCTGAATGTGGTTAAAAGGTTTTGCTTATCCAACTTATACCGTTTGCTATTAGACAGGCATTATAACGTCTAAACAACAGGTTACGACCCTGTTACCACTCTCGTGTGTTGTTGTTATTTTCACCGATTTTATTTGTAAACTCGGCCATTTAATATGCTTCAAAATAAAAATAGATGGGCATTAAATTTCGGGAACGACAGGGTCCACTCTTCACTAACTAACCTGTCATTAATGAGCGAGCGACCGCAAGTAAGGAAGTCCGAGCTGCATGGAGTTAAGCTCCATCTTACTGAAACACATCAATATATGTAACGGATTTTTTGTGCATAAATTTTGGATATTCTCTAGAACAGTACAAAGCATCTTTTATTCTGCAGGCAATAAATCTAATAAAGTCATAAGAATATTATATATCAATACAAAATAATAATAATAATAATAATAATAATAGATAAAAATGAAAATTCAACAGAAAAAATAATAAAAATTGTGGTCTAAAACAAGGGTTTAGTCTTTCTACAATATTATTTAACATACACAAAAGATAAAAATAAAGATTGTCTAATGTGTCCCGTAAAGGTCTCCTAACAAGTAGGTAAAGCTCGCTTTGTCCTAACGCGGTGAGCTATTCCACGCTAGTTGTTCGTGTGAGCTATTCCACGCTGTTTAAGACACTGATTTATTCTTTGGTCACTCCATTTCTCACTGCATTGGTTGCTTCTCGAGAGATTTCTATTTTTCTCTTCCTCTTGCTACTCTTGATCTGCATGTTCCTTGAAGAGGTCTGTTCATCTTCTTCTAGGTCAATAACAGAAAAACAAAAGCAAAAAATTCAAATATGTCAAAGAAAAATGCAACGCCAGATCCCGAGAATAACTTAGAAGGATAAACTACCTATAGTAGTAATAAATAAGTTATCTCAGGCAACAAACATCGCACAAATAGCTACCAGAAGCAAATCGCAATGGGGCGGTCACGTCGCAAGAATTGCAGAACAAATAGGTGAACGTACAAGATCTCCGTGTGGAACCTCCGGATAGGAAAAGGATACAAGGCAGACCCAGATGAAGATATATATATATATATATATATATATATATATATAAATCGGGCGTAAAAATCCTAAGAATGGCTTCCTTCGGAAGGGAAGTAAAGCGTGAGTTCCGTGTCGTACATTTACGGCACGATAAAGAACCTCAAACCTGAAAGAAGAGACCTCTGAGCAAAATTTGTCGGCCGTTTCACGCCCTGCGTTGAATGGAACGCTGATGACCTGCGCTGTTAAAGAGCGTCCATAAATAAATCAATAAAAAAAACACAAACACAATCAGGAAATGATGACCATTAATCATCTTACACTTTTACAGTTACAACAGTTGCTCAAAATGCCGTCGATACACTTCTGAGTACGTTGAACTATTGATTGAGCAAAGTTTGCGAAAGTGTCCTCAGCGATTGCAACACATGCCGTTTCAATTTCTTCCCGAAGTGCTGCCAGGGTAACTGGTCTGCCCAGATCTGCCCTTGTGAACATCGCATACGGTACCACGAGTCTCAAATTTGCCTCGAATGCGTGCAATTGTTACTCGCAGCGTTGGCGGTTCTGTTCTGTACACACGTCTCCATTGCCTTTGAACTTCAACAACATTCTCGATTTTCCAACACAACTTCAAAATTGCTTTCCGCCGTTCAAACTGTAATCTTGGCTCCATTTGTGGTAGCAACGCTAGCATAACGTAATGTGAGTCACATCTATTTACAGAACATCATACGATAATCTCGGCTTCATTTGTTAATTTACCTGTCACGTAGCAACGATATCATAATGTATGTGAGTCATATCTGTTTACAGAGCATCATACTACACATTACTGTTGTTTTTCGGTCCAATTTCTGTATGATCAAAAATAGGATTGTGGTGCGTTATTTGCGGCGAAAGAATAATAAGCCCTATTATTATTTTATTTAATTTTTATAAGAAACAATTAATTCCAGCATCTTTTTGCTTGATAATGGTAGTAAATTTACCTTATTGGTGTTTAAGTGTTGATAACACGACAATCATAGCTGCGGGCTTTTGACTCCCGTTTATCGCGGTATCAGCTTGAACCGACCGACCGTCCTGCATGCGTGGAGCGGTCCCGTGAAGAATAAATCATCCTTTATATACCCTGAAGACCTACCTAAATTATCTCTACTGTGATATATTAATTCCTTAAAGAGGACTCGTAATACTACAAGTATTTATGACGCAGGATTCTATTTTAACTCCACAATTAAATAAGGATTCATTTATTTATATATAAAATTGTTCTTTCACCTTAGTTGTGTATAGGACATAAGTTAAAAATTTCAGTTTTTACGCAACACTTAAGTAATCCATGAAATTCATTGAACCTGTTAAGGTATTTAGATTTCAAGAGAGATTTTCCAAGAAAGAACCGCAAGTGTCATTATAGATAGAGCATATGTTATTTACAATTTAAACAATTATCAAACTACAGATACCTAAGAAACGTGAAACACCACTTGTATGTCCATACTTTAATTCTCTGTTTGGAAGATGGCAAAATTGTTAACCATGGTCTACTGGTTTGAAGGGTTTAATCCCATTAAGGAACGGAAACAAAATTTGCCCAGTCACTGACGCACCTGCTAACAATTTCCAACGATTAAAGTGTATCGTGCATCATCTTTCACTCAAGTTTTAGAAGCACTACATATTTTCTGATATTATTATACGAGAAATGCAAATGTTATAAACATGCGTCATTTTAAGAAATACAGCTGTCATCACAAATTGCACTAATTAAACGTGTATTTCTTTTCTTAAGTATCCCGATACAATACAATACACACGAGCTCATTTCAGCCAATGATACCTTCGCTATTTACTATCAGAATGCAACTTAATCTATATTTTTCAAGTATGGTGCTCAAAAATTAATAACTGATGTTTTTAGCGAATTCCGAATCAATGTAGCATTGCGAAAACATTTTTGAAAATGTTCTTCTAATCTCCATCGATTCTACTTACTAGGCACCAAAAACGACGATGAAAAAATTTTGTGTGTATGTTTTTAACGCTCTAGCGTCCGCAGTTTTTGTTGTTCTCAATGAAAATTGGTATATGTCATTTAATTAAAATAATAAAAATAGTTTAGGAATATTAAAGAAATCAGACCATTAGGAACAGGAGTTTACCTGAAACCTATAATTTAAAAACCGCTCTTGTCACCAATAGTCACAACATAACTCGGCATATACCATTTAAACAAAATAAGAAAAACATTTTCTCAAAAATTAGGAAAATCGGACCATTAAATGTGGGAAAATACCTGAAAATCGACATTTAAAAAATGTCTTTGCATTTAATCATCTCTCTTGTTTCAAAACCAAAGTGACAATCAGCACACAAAATATATTTATACGCGAAATATTACTATAATATGTATATTGTAAGAGTGCTTTGTGATAACCTTCAGAAAACTTTTGCGTTACTGTTTTTACAACAATAACATTTAAATTAAATTTCAAAGGCACTAAAAATAGTTAAAACTTTCGATTGTATATTATTGATTGTGTATCTTTGTTTAGTAGTTTTAAATAGTACCATTTTTTTTGTTTTATTGAAACATATGCACATCATCTTCTTAAACACACAATGTAACTCGAAACTTTCTGTTTTTTTTTCTCTATTTTAGCGAATGTGAAGATGATATCAAGGACTTAGTGCATAAACACGGTTACATTTAAAACGGTTAAAAAGATGCACACAGTGTATCTTTATCTATCAGGTCTTATATTTAATTTAATTAATAGTATACCATTAATTTTTGCAGTTTAACTTCAATAATAATAATAATAATAATAATAATAATAATAATAATAATAATAATTTTAAAATGTGTTTTCACTTTAGTACCTAATATTTATAGATGCAAGAATTCTAATTTTGTTACTTTTGAAATTTAAAGTAATTTCACTATATATACCGAGGATGTCACACTTTCGTAGTAAATATCTATTTAATATATTTCAAAGTTGGGCCAAAAAACAACAGTAATGTGTAGTATGATGTTCTGTAAACAGAGGTGACTCACATTACGTTACGCGTTCTCCGGATCTAACTCCGTTGGACGGGGAACTCTTAAGGATGTTGTATACCGTAGAAAACCAGCTACACTGACAGCACTTCGGGAAGAAATTGAAACGGCATGTGCTGCAATCGCTAAGGACACTTTTGCAAACGTTGCTCAATCAGTAGTTCAAAGTACTCAGAAGTGTATCGACGCCGATGGTGGGCATTTTGAGCAACTGTTGTAAATGTAAAAATCTAAAATGCTCATCATTTTCTGTTTGTGTGAATTCAGTTTTGTTATTTATGTTAACTCAGTTTTTTCTTTGCTTGAAGTGTGTATATATATTTTTGGCATCCCTATATGTATTTCAAGTTATTTGGAAGGAAAAAAAAAGACAAATCTAGTTAAGCAATGTATTATAATTTTTTCTTTATTAGCTAGCTTTAGAGTTTGTCATACTAATTCCGCATAGAAATTCCATAACTTATTTCATTAATTAATAAAGGCAGTTTGGATTTTGTATTATTTTTTAAACATATTCTACTTGCTGAGGAATCCGCTTAGTTTATGCAGCTCCTGAGTATGAACTTTGTTCTTTTACGTTCATTTTTTTTTTGATTCACTATGAACTATTATTATAACCTCAAATGCTTTTAAAAAGTTTTCATCACAATAAGAAAATAATACATAATTTATACATAAATAATAGTAATTGTTATAAAATGTTCAATTGTATTTTGTTTAATTTAGATCTCCATGCTAGGAATAAAAGCTAACACGAGTTTGTGTATGTTTTAGAGAAAGAACAAACAGGTAAGTCAAGCCACTTCTATGATTATAGTAAAAGGATAAACAAATGGCATCGTTCACGTATTGCAATTATTTACTGAATTCCCTCTTGCTTATAGTTTGGCGGTAATTTAATTGAGCTTTCAACTTCATTCTTATTGCCATGACAACAATATTTCGTTAACCTCAATTAAATTATGAGCACTTATGGTGTTACTGAAGAAATGTAATTTGAGATTTACAGCTAAATGTTCTCAAGTGCCTTCCCCCTCCGGCCCTGTAGCCGCGGCACCGCTTTATTGTTCTCAGTGGTGCTAATGCTACAGCATCTTCTGGACTTGAAAATCGCATTCCCTGCAGTTGGTTCTTCGCCAATGGGCGCAGGTGCAGGTTTAGGACTGTAAGGAGTGGCGACAAGCTTCACTGTGTTGCTGTCCAGGAAGTTAAATGTGGAATTGGAGGTTCATGCATTAACTTGACGGTTCATTTGGAGGACGAAGTGTTGTGTCTATGGTAACCGCCCTCCCTTCTTCAAGCATTGTTGATTATAGTATTATTACTACTGTAGTTTTTTAAAATCTGAACAATTTAAATGCAGTGTTGCATTTCCTGATATAGTATCAAGTTATCAGGATAAAAGTTTTGCAGACTAAAATATAATATAAAAAGAGTTAAACAGCAATAGTAGATGTCCCGAAAACTGTAAGGAAGGCTAGATGTTTCACCACGATATGCACGCCCGCACATTGCAAATATTTTTTATAAATGTGTGATAAATACCAATGTGTAGTGTGTCTCTCACCCTCCTTGTGGTCCAGATTTAGCCCTCATGTTACTTTTTCCTTTCCCCGAATTGAAGAAACATGTAGACGACATTTTCCATTGTCAGAAATAGCGGTGAAGGCTTCTGAAGAATCTGTCAAAAATTTGTTTCCATTACGTCCTTGAAGACTGGCAGAAACGCTGGAACAGGCGCTTTGCATCCAATGGGGACTACTTTGAGAAATTATGATCGGTCTTTATAATTGGAAAGCTATCTGGTTCAATGTTAAGGTGTGCCTCTTGACGGTTTTCCTGCAACACCCCCACAGTGGTGATGCTTTCTGTAGTCACTGCCGTCAAAGGTCTTCCGCTTCTCTGTTTTTCTTTAGCAAATGTCAACTCACGACTGCTATACGTGAAGGAGCAAGGCCCTCTAAAGTATGTGTAAGAACCTGAAGACAGTGTTCCTGAGTTAAAGCGATATGAACTACTTCACTTAATACAAAATAATTGGAGGAGCACAAGTTTTATCAAAGCCCCAAAATAATATAATTGACAATCAGATGTTTGTTTTGACATTTGTTTAAAACTATAACAAAGATCTACGACTTGTTAGTTTTTTCTCTGAATAAAATAGTGAAGTTTAAAGAACTATTGAGACCAAAGTGAGGTTCGTTTAGGTGTATTTTTGAAGACAGGTTTTAACAGCACTCTGTGGTAGGAAATTATAATTTTGTGTTCTCTGAGGTAAATACAAGACATATGATTGAAACATCAGTCGCACAGCAGTTGCGTGAATTGAAGATGGCCATCCCATTCGCTTTGTCTCTAGAATTCTTCATGTAAGCCCTTCTATCATCCAAAGGATTTGTATGCGATGTATAGACAAGAGGCGGCCCGGACAAGGATATAACAGAGCTACAGGATAGATATCTTGCCCTATCAGCTTTGTACAGACGCAAATATACAACCAGAGACCTACAAAATGATGCACAAACAATAACTGGAGTGGTGATTTCTGATCAGAATGTAAGAAACAAACTGAGAAATGCAGGGTTGAGAACTAGAATCCTGTTTGGCACGTCAGCACAAGGAAGTTCGACTAAAATTTGCTCAGAAACATCTCAAATGGCAGTTCCGGCAATGGGAGGCTGTTCTCTTCATAGACGAGTCAAGATTTCGTTTGACGGGTTGTGATGGTCGTACACGTGTATGGGGATGTCCTGGTGAACGTCTTGCTGCAGTCATCATTATTGAACATGACAGATTTGGAGACGGTTTGAGCTGCCATTACTATTGAGTATCGGACAGAGCTTGTTGTTGTCTCACAGCGTATGAATGTTGATGTTTACATTAATTACATTATCCTTCAACATGTCGTACCCTTTGCTTATGGTACGGACCCTAATTTGCTTCTAATACATGAAATTACTAAATCTCATACAGCACGGAATACCAAAGATATCCTGCAAGAATGCCCAACTCGGGTGATGCATGCAGTCCTGACCTCAATCCGATTGAGCAACTGTGGGATAAGCTGGTAAAACTTGTTCGCGGGCGTCCTGCTGAGCCACAGAACCTGGGAGAACTCACTGAAGAACGGAAAAGAATCCCACAAATGTTCATTAGGAGGCTGGTGACACGTGGGTGTAATGAAGTCATCGCAGCTCACGGAGGACACACTGAAAACATTGATTACTTAACAATGTAATCTTGTATTTTCGCTTTGTTTTCTGTATCAATTATTATTTCTAATCCTGTGAAATAAACGTTTATTCTAATTTTACACAATTCTTCAATCTATAGTTATAAACTGTCAAAAATAAACTATATCAATGTTTATTTTGGGACTGATTTAAACATGTGCTCCTCTAACTTTTTTTTTTTTTTGAGCAATATAAATTGAAACATTTTAAGAACCAGCTACAAAAATTTGGATAATCATTATGAACTCTGTGAGAGATTATTTATTTATTTTGTAGGACATTATAGGACTAAGGATCCATTATTGTTTCTAAATTGGCATGTTCCTAAAATCCAAGTGCTTAACTTACTTTGGTGCCAAATATAGCTAAACACGTTTAGGGCAAAAACATATCAGCTTTCCCTCACTTTACAACTCAGATGCAAGTGGATTCCTGCACGGTTCGTCAAGATGCTAGTTAAACAGAATCATGCATTGTTCAGCAAGATTGTCCATTATGATTTTATACCGTTCATTACATGTGCCTTCTCATTACCGGCTGCCCCTCTCAACTTGTTTTGTTCAGATGACTCAAGATAAAACGTACAAACCGCTTGTATGTGTGTGAAAACCCGAGTTAAAATCTTCATTAAAAGAGCCTCCTTTTCGAAACACATATACAACGGGCCAAGAGTTTCCACGCCCTGATGTAACAGAAAAGACTGTAAAAGTTGAACTTCAAATTTAATGATAGAAAAATATTAGCATTTAAGTTGTTAAAAAAAAACTTTTTTGCATTACATTTATTATTTCTTATGTTTTGTTACTTAAACCAGTGTTCCTAATTTTTTCCACTAACGACAAACTTTATTGTAAGGCCCACCATATCGTTACAAATTTATTTTAATAATAATAATAATAATAATAATAATAATAATAATACTCAAGATAAAACGTACAAACCGCTTGTATGTATGTGAAAACCCGAGTTAAAATCTTCATTAAAAGAGCCTTCTTTTCGAAACACATATACAACGGGCCAAGAGTTTCCACGCCCTGATGTCGGTCCTGGTGGTGTAGTGGTTACCATACTTGCCTCCTAAACCCAAGATCGCGGGCTCGAACCCGGCCAGGACCGATGGATTTTTTCGGGGCGTAAAAATCGTAAGTATGGCTTCCTTCGGAATGGAAGTAAAGCCGTGGGTCCCGTGTCGTACATTTACGGCACGAAAAAGAACCTCAAGCCTGAAAGAGAGGCCCCTGAGCAAAATTTGTCGGCCGTTTAACGCCCTGAGTTGAATGGGACGCTGATAACCTGAGCTGTTAAAGAGCGTCCATAAATAAATCATTTAAAAAAAAAACGCCCTGATGTAACAGAAAAGACTGTAAAAGTTGAACTTCAAATTTAATGATAGAAAAATATTAGCATTTAAGTTGTTAAAAAAAACTTTTTTGCATTACATTTATTATTTCTTATGTTTTGTTACTTAAACCAGTGTTCCTAATTTTTTCCACTAACGACAAACTTTATTGTAAGGCCCACCATATCGTTACAAATTTATTTTAATAATAATAATAATAATAATAATAATAATAATAATATAACCACAATATCTATCTTATGTTGGGTGTCCAGTGTCGCAAATAGGCGGATTATAACACCCAGCCGAAAATTCTAAAAGGACAAACAGTAACTTGTGTGGTATTGCAACCAAACAAAGATGTGTGTCAAAAATTCCAACCTATCTATGCTGGATGTGCGATAAAAGATTTTTACTGCCGTTTTTGAAACCTCAACTATTTAAATTAAAGCGAAGTCCGCGCTTGGTGGGTTGCACAGTGTTTCTCTTTAGTAGTAATGGATGTCTTATTGTACGTTTTAGAATAATTTCAAATAAATACAACTGTCGCATGGTCCTTACGGCCGTGAATGCTAATATCGTCCTTATAATAACCAAAAAGGCCATATATATATATATATATATATATATGTGTGTGTGTGTGTGTGTGAGTGTGTGTATATATATACACAAATACACACACACACACACAGCTACATACATACAGATCTACATGCATACATACAAATATACAAATACTTGGATACATTTGCGTTTTCTATTAATAATTTTGTATACAAATACACAAACATGAATGGAACCCTTACTATTGAGTTCCCTTTCCATTTACTCGTACCGCCTCTCTAACTCCCCTCTCTTCCCTATAGCCATTAACCTTCTTTGTCGGGTCTTCTCTAGAAATATTCCCAAATTGTGTGAGTATCCCGCACGCACCAACACTTTCCGGCTAATGTTTAAACTTCTATTGTAATTCAGAAATTGTGGTGATAAATGCTCATTTCTTAAAATCTTCGTTTCCTTGCATTCTGCCAAAAATGCCTCCAGGTATCGCTTTCTCCGCACAATGGACAAATTCTTTCCCCGAGAACATGAACTGTTTTGTTTCCTTTCCAAGCCTCTAATCTGAACAATGAGAGACCACTTCTTTCTTCCTTGCCACAGATATCTAAATAATGTCCCCTCCCCCACATCAGATGTATTTGATCCTGCAGGTTAAGTGATACTTTTTCTGCACATTGAGACTCGGTATTTTGCCTATCTGTATTTCGCAAACGTCTGTCAACTATTTTCCAACTATTGCACGTAATATCCTCTCCCCTTAATCAAATATACCCCAATCGAATTTTGTCTAAGCCTTTCCTTATTTTTGAAGTCCATCCCGTATCTCACCCTTCCCTTAGACAGACTGCCGGAAGAAGAGCTTGATTGCCTCGTATTGTCCTTAACCAGTATTTAATTGTTCTTATTTTTAAATTCACACTTTCGTTAAAAATAGCAAACTCTTTATGAGCCCCACAATTTGCTGTACCCCTCCCTACTTGTAGCATCAGCTTTAGAAACTGTGTTTGTGCCTGATTAAGTTCCTAGGTGTTTTCCCTCCCGCAAATTTCGGCCCCGTACGCCACAGTTAACCTCATAACCGCCCTGTACACCAACTGCATAAGTTTCTCCATATGTGACCTTATGGTTGACGGGCCAACATGTAAATCACCTTCAAGAAGGAGATGTCTATTTCTTTGTTTATATTTCACTATTTTGATGGTAGAAAATGCTGATTCGCACAAGTATGACGTTGAAAACGGCAGTAACTGTGGGATACTGACGTCGCACACAAACCCCAAAAGGCTGCACCGAATTCTCTAGAAATTTTGTTTTCGTAGCAGAATCGCATGACAAACGCAGCAAATCATTTTTCTTATTGACAGTTAGATTGATGGCATTTTGAATGTTGATCTCACCAAAATACCAAAAGGAGAAATTACCCACTCTAACTCTGAAATAGGCAAGCTAAGAAAGTACTTTGTTATGAAGTTTGTAGCGCTTTTAGATGTTGTGCTATCAACTTCTTTAGGAATTCTTTCTCATTTTCAGCAAGTCGATTATGAAACTCTCAACTAAAGGAAATAGCAAATAATATACCTGCTATAACCGAAGACTCCCAAAACTTCAGTTTTTTTTTTCTTTTATTTTGTTTGTGGCTGAAATAATAGTTTCTGTTTTGTGTTGCATGGTTACATTTAAATACTTCAGTCTCTCGAAAATTTCGGCAAGATATGCTAGTATGACCAAAAAAAGTATCTTCTAAAAGTTAACCATACTCTGACTTTTCGTCCTAAAAATAAAAATCGTGTTGACTCCACGACTCGCATCGTTGATTTACCGCTAGAAAGCCAACAATAAATTGTTATACTCAGCCCCATAGACTCTCAAAACCTTTCAAACACTCTGTTGATATTAATTTCAATGTTAGATGAAACATTTCTTTTATTCTGCGATTAACAGCGTTAGCTGATAACGAAATTTTGAATACTTCTTCCGCACCATCACTAAACATGACTTTAATTTTTTTTCCCCCGTTGGTAATATTAGTTCCTCGGCAAGATTATTGGTTTTTTTTTTTCTGTTGGGCTATTAATTTAGAAACTACATATGAGGCATGCAATACTGAAATGCGTTTTACATTCCAATATAATACACCAGACCATTGACTTAATTTATTCAGAGAAAAAATATGGCGAAACCTACTTTTTGAATGAACCTCATGATGAAAATTTTGGAAACTAATTGAAGCAAAAAAATATATGTTGGGAAACCTACTTTTTGAATGACCCTCGGGATGAAATTTTTGGAAATTCGTTGAAGCAAAAAAAAAAATATATATTGGGAAACCTACTTTTTGAATGACCCTGTGATGAAATTTTTGGAAACTCGTTGAAGCAAATGAAAAGCATAAGCTTATAAAAAGAAAATGGGAACGTTTCTTATTCCTATTAAACAGAGATCATGTAACTTGCTGCTGCTGTTGTAAGGTAGCTATGAGCTGCAGGGTACAAGTTCTAGAGGGCGGGTGATGTGTCACATCATATGCTACTTGTAAAGGTTTGTGCTATCTACACCACTTAGCGTTAATGTGACACCTGGGGTTGTGATTGGTTCCCAGCGATAGCTCTGAGCTCTGGTGGCGAAGTCTGCTAACTGCCCTCTACATATAAATAATTAACATCAGAGTCTATAATTAAACAGGTTCTTAACATCCGGGCCCGGAATAACAAGAGTCGATGAAGGCCGTGGTGTGAGAAGTTAATATGCATTTTATTAATAAATAAAGCATTTTTCAAGCCTCGGCTCGTTAGATTTATTGTTTGTGGTGCAGGATCTCGCAAGATAACCAGTAAAACATGGTTAAGGGGGCGGGGCCAGACTGTCTCATAAATCGCTGAACTGCTGCCAGCTACGGGCAGGTTCCAACACCACGTTCTCTATAATCACGACAGACCGGAGTAATGACACCGTATCCAGGTGCAGAAGTACTCATTTCCAGATTCGTGAAAACATGACCGTGTGTAATGAATTCATTTCAGGCTGAGTCCCCCAGAATCCTGCAAATGCCAAATATAGAGCAGTCAAGCTCGTTTGTGTCATATTAGGCCTGTATGGCGGATGTTAGAAACTTCGGGTCTAGATGTGCTATGTTATGTACCATTTCAATTAACAGAGAAGTTTGAAAAGTGTGCAAAAATAAAAAATGCATACAATTTTGGGGGGAAAAAGAGTTTTATATCTAGACTTAATCTCCTTTCAAATCTATACATTCATTTCAACGATTTTCTAATTTATTTATCCCATCTATAAAACTCGATTTCTTTAGCACCGTAAAATATGTATTTGTTTCGGCCTCAACAAAAACAACCCGCCGGGAAAGTGTCACTCACAGCCTTGTGGGATAGCGAAGACATACTGTCACCGCATTTCAGCCTAACGGACAAACCGAAAATGCCAACTCGTAAAGCCTTTCAAAGGAAGCTACCAACATGACAACGCGCGTCCTCATACTGCCAACAAAACAAATGAAACGCTGCAAAAAGTCCAGTGGGAAGTCCTCGAGCGTCCTCCCCGATCTTGCTCCAACGACTTCCATTTATTCCGCCCTCTTAAAGTTCATCTTTAAGGGGAATATTTTCCCGACGATGAAGCTGGAGAAAGGGAAGTCACCCCCTGGTTCCGACAGCAGGCTTGTGAAACGATGGGACAAGAGTGGGTTCAAAGTAAAGAAGTATTTTTTCAAAACAGTACTCTTGTTTATTTAAGCTCTACAGGATGTATCAAAATAACTATTCCTAGTTTCCTGACGTGATATATGATAATATTTTTCTTTCGTAATAATGCAGTGTCTGGAAATTCTTTTTCAATATAAAAGACAGAGGTCATCACTCACCTTGCGGCTGCTTTTATGTTTCAGCTATTCTTGTTACTATGGAAATAATAAGCAACTGAAGTTAGTTGCTGTTGTATGTCACAAACTTTCTTTTATGAGATCTGTTTATTTAATTTCATTGGTAAACAAATACTGAATTTGCAGACATTTGCAGCAGCTTACGGCAAAGCGAATCTGTGAGGAGAAACTCTCATCTCGACATGCAACATTTTCAAGATTGGATCATCGTCTTCGAGATAGTGGCCACTTCCAGGTAAAGCAAGTGTATTCAGGAACTGTTAGCACTCGAGCTGTTGTCCATTCGATGAATACCGGTCACATGTCTGTATGGCGAGTCTTAAGTGAGTATGAAAAGCATTCATTTCATATCAAAATAGTACAAACATTAATCCCACATGATTATCCTAACAGATAACAATTTGCTGAAAGATATTTACACACCGTTAGCAATGAGCCTGATTTTGTCAGACGCGCATTATGGACTGATGAGGCGTGTTTGTCAAGCGATGGCTTTTTTAATACACACAACAGTCACATTTGGAGTGACGCTAATCCTAAAGCTGTGGAGAATCTCCGCAATCGATGGAAGTTTTCTGTAAATATTTAGGGTGGATTTGTTGATAGCTTTCTAGTGGGGCCATATGATATACCTACAAGATTGAATGAGCAGTTTTATAGTATTTAACTTGAGGAAATACTTCCGTAGCTTCCTGAAGATCTCCAGATTAATATTGGGAGAAACGTGATCTTTCAGCACGACGGTGCAGCGGCACATTTCGAGATTATTGAAATGTACATTTTCCGAATCTTTGGCTAGGGAGAGCAGGTTCAGTTGTTTGGCCGGCACGTTCCCCAGTTGATTTTTGTGTTTGTGATCACATTAAATAAATCAATTGTTTATAAAACAATCATCGACACAGCAGAAGTTAGTTGCTAGAATGATTCTTGTTTTTGACGATCTTCGTCACCACCACAGATATTTCGAGGGATTCAGTCATACAGCGTTATACTTTGCGTGTCAACAATGATGAACAGTTTCTTAGGTTTGTCAATACCATTCTCTTCATATCTGGTATTAGATTAAAAAGAAAGACTGTGTGACCACAGACAGTAAGTTCCTCTTTTTTTTTTTTTTTTTTTTTTTCATATTACTTGAAAACCAATCATGTGGACATTTCTAAAGAAAATTTATTTATTTTCATGTCTTCTATCATATCATAAAATTAGGAATAGTTATTAAGACTTGCCCTCGTATTTCATCGAACCCCACGGGTGGCCGAAGTCGTTAAGGCGTGGGCCCGTGAGCGGGAGGTATGAGGTTCGAATCCCCCCGTGACTGAGGTTTTTTTTTTTTTCCTCAATCCTCATAGATGGAAAATTCCTGGGAGGGACCCTAAACTTAGGCCTGGAACGATTCCTTTCTTAAAAAAAAAAATCCTTTACCAATACATCATTTCATCTGATGTATCATCAGTGTCCCCCGCCTGTGGTGCCTCTGTAGCAAAAACTGGCGTTAAACATTATTCATTCATTCATTCATTCATTCATTCATTCATATGTTTTGGTCCTAGTGGTCTAGTGGTAACCACACTTTCCCCGTAAACCCAAGATCGCGGGTTCATTCCCGATCAGGGTCGGTGGCGTTTTCCGGGTCGTAGATTTACGGCACGTAAAAGAAGCTCAAGCCTGAAAGAAGAGGCTTGTGAGAAAAATTTGTCGGCCGTTTCACGCCCCGAGGTGTTAAAGAGCGTCCTTAAATAAACCAAATCATCAATCCACAACTCTAGTATAACTTCGCGAAACCTTGTGTCATCAGTCTTGTGTTGTGATTTGAACGACTGCAACATCCCCCCCCCCACTCCCCAGAGGTAACTTCTAGTGATTTCATCAGGCATTTAAAAATGTTATAGCATCACTGGGAGAGGTCATTGCTCTTCAAGGTGAGTATGTTTAAAAATGACGTAAAAATAAAATTTGTCATCAATTAGAAATTGGTCAGGGGTGGAGTACAGGGCTCAACCCTCTTGACTGTAAAAAAAAAGCCACTTTGTCAGTTTTCAGGCTAACGGAAAGAATACCGTCGTAAGCGTACTTTCATTTTGATATGCGCTATACGGACGTAAACACTAATAGCTCTAGAAATATCACACATTTATAAGACAATTAACATTCGTCGGTTGGTCAGGACTCCCCAGTGAATTTCTCCCTCGCCAAGTGTTATCTGGTCAGACAACCCGTGTTTCCTAATGGATTCTCGTATCGCAACTTGTCATCAGATAGCCGAGCACACGGGTGCATAATTCTATTAATATCGACCATCTTAACCCTCCCTCACTTGGGGGCCCATGTTTAAGAATCAAATTTATACAGTAACTTCACTTGAAGAGTCGGCTAAGTACTCGCTGTTGATTACACGCTTCTGACTTTAAGTGAGTTCTAGTAATGAACCCAGGACAACTTGTTCAATAAAATTAATCTTAATTTTCTACACGCATAATTTCTCGCGCTAAAATTTAACTTCACAATATTTTGTTGACTGAATGCATTATGTAAACGTGGTAATAGTTTCATTGTTGTTACTTCCGGTTCCCGCCTGTGAGAGGTGTGCAAGTTGAGACATGTTCAGGTCCGCCTACAGCAAAATGGAGGTGTTACGCGACAAAAATATGCTGCTTTCGTCTTAACAGATCTTCAGCTGAGACGCATGGAGAGTTTGTTCTTGCGTATAGCACAGCTAGAAGAGATTTCAAATGTTTAATTAGGGCAAATAAGCAATTCCAAAGGAAGCTGGACCCAGCGCTACTGCTATTGAGAGAGATTCAGTTACTTTCAGTAAGTATAAACATTTCACTGGGTACCAATCAGATGTTGATAACTGAAAACTTGCATATGAGAGGTGTTTGTTCACGGTGGGTTCTAAGACTGCTGATGTACGCGTGCAGGTTTCATGCAGTTGAAGATGATATTACATGAGTATGTGGGGTATCTTTCAAAAGGTAGTTACTGCTGATGAAACGGCTTCATCACAAAAAAAAAAAAAAAAAAAAAAAAGCATTGGTGGGACCTGCTTGGAAAGTTACAATTATCTCATTTTTCAATATTTAGGAATGGTTTACCAGCATGTCGTATCTGTACATACAACTAAAACTGGGTAATATTACAGAGATATCCTGAAAACTCTGTAAGGCTATAGCATACAAAAAAAAAGGTCACACGACAGCGCCAATACTGTTACTGAAGCTCTCACAAAAAATAATGTGAAGTGTGCCATCCCCCTAGTACTTTTGACTTAGTTCCGTATGACTTTTTCCTTTTTCATAACAACTTCGTGGAAGACATTTTCTTTCATCAGAAGCAGTGGTGAAGGTTATGGCCTATGGTTTTCAGCGTGTCCTTGAAGAGGAGAAATATAATCAAAATTATCAAGATGAGTAAAGTTAAGTATGATCAGTGGTTTTATCAGACGAAAATTTCGAGTAGGTTCTCTCAATGAACTGCAAGTATGAAAGCAGTACGCCTGCTCTTCAAATTAACAAAGAGTTACTTTATGCACGCGGCTAGCCTGACCAGCATTGCTCTCCTCCTTACGGTGTGCATGGGGATGTAAAAATGAAGGTTGAGGTTGGTGTCGATCTTGAGGTTTAAGAACAATTATATGCTGAGACTCTCGTTCCAAGTAGTACTATTTGGTTTATTTCGTCCCATTTAATTCAGGACGTGAAACGGTCCATTAATTTTACTAAGGGGCCTCTTCTTTCAGGCTTGAGGTTCTTTTACGTGCCGTAAATTACGACGACTTTATTCCCTACCGAAGGAAGTGTTATTAGGACTTTTACGCCCTAAAAAATGCATAGACCCTGACCGGAATTGAACATTTGATCTTGGGTCTACGAGGCAAGTATGATTACCATTAGACCATCAGAACCAACTCTATCATTCGTTCCTTGACAAACTTTCCTTCCATCCATATTTCACATTTGAAGATATTTTTGGACTTATTATCATAATTACATAGCCTATAAAAGCTGTAGCTATTATTAAGAATAAAATAATTGTTCCAATTATTCAAGTGAAATAAATTTCCATAGGCAGGAAAAAGTTCTGCCTATACATTTGTAATCAAGACTTCCATAATGATTCATTTAAAGTTTAGGTATTCGTGGTTGCTTCTTTTCTCCAGTGTTGGACTTTCATATGTTTATTGTCATTTTCTCAGGTTACATTGCAGAAATACAACATAGACTCGTTTCTAGTTGACACGTTGTGGTGAAGATGGGCAAAAGAAGGAAATTAATGCTGAGGAAGAAAAGTGTCATTCTTGTCTATTCCTCTTTTAGTTTAAACACTAGAGACAGGCTCTAGAACAGTTGACATCAGTGTACTATTTCAAGAACACCAAAGAAATACAGAAGGAAAATATTGACTGGGTGAAAGGAAGAGGCAGGAAAAGAGCATCTACTACAGAACAGGACAGGATACTAAAAAGAATTTGTCTCAGTGATGGTTGGCTGTCATCCTCAGAACTGAAGCGACATGTGTGACTAGCAGAACTATCAGAAGTAGATCCTTGAAGCAGAACTTCCTGCCTGTTGGCACATAAAGAAACCTTTGCTGACTAAAACAATGAGACAGAAGATGCCGCATGGACAGGAGTGATATGGAACACGATAATTTTTTCAAATTTATCCTGCATCGCTCCGATAGACAAATGTAAGTGCGTCACAGAAGTGTTGAGGAATGTTGCCTTCATACATTACACAAGCAGTGAAGCATCCACAAGCTATGATTCCAGCCTTGACATGGTTGTAAGTGGCACTGTTGATGCAGACGTCTACTTAGACATCCTTGAAAACAAATGTTGGTGATTCTTCAAGCTTCATTTTTCAGGATAACTCTACCCCCAATTATAGGGCTTTGAAGGTAATTACTTGATTACTTTGATTAATATTTGAATATAGGTAGTGTTGATGCAATTATCAGTCATTCAAACATTTCAGGTAAATTCCTTCCTAAGAAAAAACAGCAGCTAGGTGCTAGAGTGACCAGGAAAGAGCCCGGACATGAATCCAATTGAGAACTGCTGGAAAGTTATTGGAAGAAACAAGCCAAGCACTGTTACCGCTACGGAAGTTTTCGTATGACCGCATTGTAACATTTCCTTGTGGTGTCACGCGGGTGCTAAATCTGGTGAGTATGGAAGATATGGCAACAAAGTGAACCCCAAAGATCGCAGCTTCGTCTGTTGAACATTGTATGAACATTGTCATAAGGAATTGCCCACTTCTCCTATCAATACCCTGCAACTTCTTTAGACAGACACAATACACATCGCTGTTGATGGTGTTTTTAGAAAGGAGTCAATGCACCATCAGGGTGCCATTTTTGTCCCAGAAGACCGTTACCACTTGCTTTGCACGACGCCCAATGGACCGGAACTTCCGGGTACAGGACTGTCCTTCAGTTTCCATTGTTTCTATTGCTGCGTTTTTTCCATTTCACAAAGTTTTGACAATTTCAGGTCGTCATCAATGATTTGGAACAACGCGTGGCTCACTCTAACGTAATGCGCTTATTTTCGGCAACAAGTTCAGAAACACGTGCAATGTTTCCGTCAGTCGGGGAGCTGGACGGCGAACCACTGCTCTTCTTCTTCTCAGCTGTTTCATTCCCATTTTCAAATTACGTCACGCAGTCATATGACGGAGCACTGTCAACACACACTGTGTGACCTCTGCCCGCGATACGTGACTTAACGTTATATACAAGATCACACTGGTACATAAGTCACGCCTCCTTTCACAATCGGCTGCGAAGAAAACCGAACGCCTCTTCACCGAAGTCATGCCTCCTTACTTTGGGAGATAGGACTGCATCAATGCGGAGCGGATATATCAGTCGTATGGTCGAAACGCACAGAAATATGCAAAATAGCAACCAAAGGTAATTGTGTAGGCAGTATGTAGTATTTAATCACAGGAAAATATTAGAAAACTGTAATGTAGCAAAGTAACACGTAAAGAAAATGATAATTAAAAGGAAAAAGGCATGCACTTTGAACAGTATAAGTTTTGCATGTATTCCGAATTGTATAAGCGAGATATTTCTTAATTTGAGGTTGGGCCACTGTCCGTTGTATCAGGTTTTGCAAGGGGAATACGATGAGATGTCATTGCTTTTCCATCTCGCAGCAAAGAAAGAGCGATCCTATTGGCTTCCGTCGTTGCATCGGGTTTTTCAAGGGGAATGCGATCAGGTTTTTTTTTTCTTGCTTTCTTTTTACTCTATTTTTTTATTTGTTTATTTTTTAAGTTTTGGACATGGACACATTCATTTTCTTGCGAACTGCGGCTAATATTGCCTTTAAGCAGGTCCCGTGTTTCTTCACAACTTCAAGTGTGAAAATTCCCTTAATGACATACAATTAACCGCTGCTATTAAATTCTTCACAAAAGAAGGATTTATTCCAAATGAAATTAAACAACGATTGAACGGTGTGTATGGGGAAGATCCCCCTCATATTCTATCATAAAAGAATGAGCCAAACTTGTTAGAACGGGTCGAGAAAGCACTAAAGACGAAGAGCGCGCAGGTCGGCCCTTGGAGGTGTTGACTCCTGAAAACATGACTCTCTCTTGTGGAAGGAGAAATTATGAAAGACCGGCGACTCAAAGTTACAGAAATAGCAGCAAGGTTGGGCCTTTCTAAAACAACAGTCCATCGAATTATTCATGAACATTTAAAGAGTAGGTTAGTGCAAGATGTGCCTAGACTTCTTTCCTCAATCCAAAAGCAGAAACGAGTCATCTGTTGTCAGGCATTTTTGGAGTTCTGCCATGGCAATAAGAGAGAAGTTCTACAAATCATTGTTACAGTAGGTGAAACTATGATCCTCCACTATGATTCCTTGCCCAAAAGGGAATCAATGGAGTGGCGTAAACCGGACGAAGCACCGCCTCTAAAGGTCAAGGTCATTCAATCAACCAAGAAGGTGGTGGCGACAATCTTTTGGGACTGTGAAGGAATACTATTCATTGACTTCAAGCAGGGGAACACCACAGTAAATGGGGAGCACTATGCTGGCCTATTGCACAGATTACGTGCTTCCTTCAAAGAGAAAAGGCGAGGAAAGTTGAGTGCTGGTGAGCGCCTTCTTCACGAAAACGCGCCTGTGCACGCAGCTCTTGTTGCAAAGGAAGCTGTGAAGAATTGCGGCTTCAAGAAGATCTACCATTCACCCTACAGCCCAGGTCTAGCTCCCAGTGACTATTTCCTCTTCTCAAAACTCAAGAGGAGAATTTAAATATGACGATGAAGTGATGGTATTTATGCCCATTTTGCAGACAAGATTTCTTACTGTTGAAATGTTAATTCAAAGTTGTGAGAAGGCATAGTGATAAAGGATATATATATATAAAAATAGTTTGAAATATAGTTTTTGTCTTTATCAAACGTAGAAAATGTTTAGGCCTCGTAAGTCATGTTGATGGCATTTTCCATCTCCAGGTTACCTGACTCGTACCTTTGCAAAACATACGCCGTCATTTTTTGCTTCCTTGAAATTTTAAGTGTCTGAAATGTTCACTTTCAGAAACAAAATTACCTGAGCGATGACACACGTAATAAAGGTACAGTATAGTCAGAAGTACGAGAACCGTAATTTCTTACAAATATTGACCCCGTTTTTCCCTCAATTTCTTGCCTGCAGTTTTTAAAATCATCAAAGGATGAGAACTGCAGTTTTTCCGTTTTTACTTTTATTTCATGTACTGAATAAAAGAATTGCGTTGTTGTTTCATGACTACATAAGCTACACGTCATTGTTTTCTTTCTAGCTGAACCATCACCATGGTAAACGCGATGGCGTTTGAAGCTGTATGCATAACTGAAATTCTTGGTGAAATTTTCTCAGTAATATTCGTATGGCTGCCTATTTTTATTTTATTTTATTTGAATAGTTTTACAGTCGGTGAACACTGATGATATATGAAAGGGAATGATATATTGGGAAAGGATTTTTTTTATAGGAAGGAAACGTTCCAGGCCTAAGTTTAGGGTACCTCCCCGGCATTTGCCATTTATGAGGACTGAGGAAAACATGGAAAAACCTCAGTCAGGGAGGACAGTCCTGGTGGAATTCCAACTCCATATCTCACATTCACGAGTCCGCGCCATAACAACCTCGGCCACCCGTGGCGGTCCAGGGTTTGCATATCAGATCAAGTGCAAATCATTTGTAAATAACCCTCGTACTACTATAATTGTTATAAACACTTAAAGAGAGAAACAATACTCCTGAGGTACACAAACCATAAGGTGCGAACAGCGTTCTCCGCAAAATGTGCAGAATTACGTGTGTGTCGTCACCGGAATGCCTGAGATGCAGGCCTAATTATGCATGTGGTGATAATAATTAATGTGTTTAGGCGATTACAACGCCTCGCCACGTAACAGCTGTTATTTTATCCGCGACCCTACAATCATGGCGCACTATAACACGCCACACGGTTTTTTGTTAATGTTAAGTGTCTACCAATGGAAGGTATCGATCGTAGTTTCCTCTTTGATTTATAACGGCAGGGCAGGTACGGATGTGTTCACCACTCTCATTATATACCTTGTTGTTTTGTTGTGTTCACACACTGCATCGCATCCTTTCCGCGTTTTCTCCACTTCCTCTCTGCCAGCTTGTAAGAATTTGATTCACGTCCGCTTTCAGTTTTTTACACTTTAAGTCAAGTGAAATATTTTATGTAGTAGCCTGGAAACTGATTATGGTACTTAACTTACAATTTTATTAGCTGAATTCTTCGTCATCTGACAAATTATTTAATATCATAAATACTCAGCATAAATGATATTAAAACTATATCTTTTAACAGAAATATGTCGGTTACTTCGTGATGCTCACATTTTAATCTCTGACAACAATTAAATGCGCAACAAATGAAGATAAGTAGGAAATGAATTGTTGCCAGGTTTTAGACTGTTAAGCTGATATGTTACATTTTTTTCCTAATCAGTGTTGCCAACATTGGTGGTTTCTCGCTGAATTTGGTGGTTTTTAGGTATTATTCAGAGGAGAAAATTCAGAGTTTTTGAAAAGTAATGCAGAGATTTTTTTCAGTTTGTCTGTCCGCTTTTAACGCTACAGGGTCTTCGAATTAGTTTATGCTACTTTTAAAATGGGGGAAATTGTATAAACGAAAGAGGTACGATATTATTATTATTATTATTATTATTATTATTATTATTATTATTATTATTATTGTATTACATTTCAGAGCAAATGTCCAATTTGTTCCCTTTGGACAAAGGAAAAAATAATGACTAATATTTATGTTTCATGAAAATATTCATAGAGTTTGAGAGTACCCTAAAATGATTGTTAGAATCTAATTTGTTAATATTCGACTTAAAATAACTAAATCAATGTAAATATTCGTTGTTTCAGTATTTATTCACACACTCGTACATGTAAGCTATATTAAATGTCAGGTTTTTTGGATTAACACTACCGGAAATACAACAATGGGTAGAAAGTTGAAATTTCTCAAATAGAATTTCAACAACAATACTGTATAACAGTTAGTTTGAATGTTTCCCTCTCCTTATTTGTGTTATTGAAGTTGGAAGTGGCAGAGTGAATTTTAATATGCCAAAAGATAAAAAAGCAAAATTCATGTTGATCCGGCAATGGCTAACAGAATTTTCACACTTCACTTACGATGCAAAAATAATATTCTGCAAGATTTGCACCAAGCAGGCATTTTAATGAGTAGGTCTATATAAGATTTATACATATGACTGACACTTTAAGCTTTTAAATTTCTGTAGTCAAAAGTATTTACGGGTTATTGTGGTACTGGTGGTCGAACCAAGTGATCGCACTTTGTGATAGAAATACGGAAATATAAAATTTAGGATTTTAGTTCAGTTAATTTCTATAATTTTTAGATTTTGCAAGAAAACAAGTGTCACGTGGGGTAGCCTATGCAAGGGGCGGGACGTAAGGCAAAAGTTCAGCAGAAAAATCAAAGCAAACAAACTTTACTGACATAGCAGCAATTTCTACGCAGACTTAACCAGGGTGTTTGTTGCTGTCAACATTCCATGGAGTGCGATTCAAAGTCCGGTTTTGAAAGAGAGTTCACAAAAATATTGAAAATAAAATGTCCTCTCTTGATCTACTTTAAGAAAAAATTATTTAGACAGAATGTACAATGAAACTTTAGCAAGTTTCTTATATACTTTAAGAACTTTAGGTTCTTATATAAGGGTCCGCCTCTGTAGAACCTCAGATCTAGCAAATATAATATAAACTTGAAACTTGACCCTGATTCCGCACCTGTATGCGTTAAGGAACTTTAGAAAGAGAACAGCGAACCCGTTGCTTAAACAAAAGCCTACAGTCGTTACACTCTCGCAATAAAGATGATTCTAAAGTTGTGTTGACATGGTTACTGCAGCTCCATTTCTTAAAACTTTTTATCCTAACATCATTTAGCTCACGTCCTTCACAGGGTCTGAAACAATCAGCAACGAATTCCCTCTTGTCAATTCGTTCATTTCCAATATAAAAATGTTTTAGCAAAGCCACAGCCAGGTTTTCAATGCTCAGAGAGAAATGCACAGATATTCCACTCCTGCCTCAACACGATGGGGAACGTGGATTCAGTCAGTGGTGTATTATTCTAAATACTTTAAAGAAACGGTCACAATTATTCAAGAATTACCTGAATCTGACACTGCAGGGTATAAGAGCAGTGATAGATGCCTAATGTCTTGTCATTGTCTACATGACTTCAAACTTTTCATTTATACCTGCAAGCATTGAACACCTAGAGTGTAAAAATCGATCTCTTTGTAGTGAAATAGCAATAGTGAAAAATGTCCCGGAGAAAATATATTGTGTTTTGTGTGAAACTGGGAAAAAAATGTTAAAAGTAAGTGGATAATTAACTAAATAAGAATTGTTGGTAAAAGTATCAAGGGTGATACCAGGGGAAAATGTAAATATTGCAGTAGATATTGTTATTTCTTTATAGCTAGTGCTCCTCTGACATCTGTTGCAGTAAAGAGAAGTTTTTCTGTTTACAAAAACTCGCTGGCAAAAGGCAAAGATCAGCAGTGAAGAATTTAGAACAAATGCTGTTGATGTACCGCGCAGAAAATTATGAAAGAGAATGAGCGTGGAAATAAATTTCAAAAACTTACAAAATATATTGGTTTGTTTTATATACTATGTACAATTTGTGTACTTGTGTATTCTATAAAATACTTATCTGCCTTCATTTTGTATATAATTTGTTAATTCAGTGAAATAAATATGTTTGAAACCTTAGTTATTTGTGCTTAAAATGCCTAGTTTTACTGAAATAGTAACCAATTTATTAAATGTTGAGTTTATTATAGGCACCTAAAACTGCAGTTTTTACTGCGTGAAAATCAGATATCTGGTCATTATGTCATTAAGTTAACCCCTTTTTCGTAAATATTTTAAATTTGTTGGAAAAATGTTTAATTCATATATTTTCATGATCATTTTCCAATTTTGCTATCATATTTTTCAACATTTTGAAATATAACTTAAAAGAAACAAACAGAATAGAAGAATGGTACAGAAAGCAGAAGAGGAGATGTGAATGAAATAGAGTAACAAGAAGAAGAGGGGAGAGGAAGAAACTAATGTAGAAAACGGGTAAAGAAAAATAGGCACTGCAAACAGGAAGAAAGCTGGAAAAATAGGATCACAAAGATGAAATGTAAGGTCAAAAGAAAAGAAAATAATGATAGGAGCAATAGAAGAGAACAAAAGATAAGAATAAAGCAATAGGAGAGAAAATTAGGACGAGGAGACAAGATAGAAGATAAAGAAGTGAAGGAATAAGAAACTCGACGAATAAGAGGAAAAGCGAAAGGGATAGCGAAAGGGAGAGCCAAAAACAGTGATTATAAAAAAGTTAGTAGAGACAGAGGAAGAGATTAATGTGGAGTAGTGGCGATAAAAGAAAAGAATGTAAAATATGAAACAAGAAATAAGAAAACCAGAAGAACGGGATGAAGTGAAAAAAGATGAAGGGACAGCAGAATACAAAAACAGGGAAAAAAAAAAGAAAAGGAAAAGATGATCAAAGAAGGAACAGAAAAACAAGAAGGAGAAATATAAAAACAGATAAACGAGAAGAACATAGAAAAGAGAAAAAAGAGGAAAAGAAAGAATAAACAGGGAAGATACAGTGATACTTGAAAAAGAAACACGATAAGAAGAAAAGAGAAGGAACAGAGGAGAAATAGGAAAAATAAACACGAGAAGAACAGAGCAAAAGGAAGAAGAAACATAAGAATGAAAGAGAAGTGAAATGAGATGAACAAGACAGCAGAGACATAACCAAAGAACGGAAAAACAGGAAAAATAAATATGAAAAGGGAAGAAGGATCAAAGGAGGAACAGAAAAATAGACGAAGCATAATAACAGGGAAACGAGGAAAAGATAGGAAAAGAAAGAATAAACAGAAAATAACAGAAATAAAAACACGGTGAAGAGAAAAGGGAAGAAACAAGAAAAAGAAATACGAGAAGAAAGAGCAACAGGAAGAAGCATAAGAAAAACCGAGAAACGGGAAGAAGAAATACAAGAAGAAACAGGAAGAAAGAACACAAGAAAAACACGGAAAAAGGAAGAAGGAACACAAGAGTAGCAGAGAAACAAGAAGAAACTCAAGAGTAACAGAGAAACAGGAAGAAGAAACACAAGAAGAATAGAGAAATAGGGCGAAGAAACTCAAGTGTAAAAGAGAAACAGAAGAACCGAGAAAAAGGAAGAAGAAACAAAAGAGCAGTAGAGAAACAGGAAGAAGAAACACAAGAAAGCAGAGAAACAAGAAGAAATACGAGAAAAGCAGAAAAACAGGAAAAAAGAACACAAGAACCGACAAACGGGAAGAAGAAACAAGAGTAACAGAGACAAGGAAGAAGAAAGAGAACGGCAAAAAAGAAACGTGAAGAAGGAAGAGTAGAAGAACAGAAAATATAGCAGAGGAGGAACAGAAATAGGAAGGATAAATATAATAAAACAGAGAAACAGGAATAAGTAATACGAATAAGAGAGAAACTTGAGATGAAGAGAGAAAAGGGAACAACGAACAGAATAGGGACAAAGACAACGAAAGAGGAAATACGAGAGCAAAACAGAAATTGGCAGAAGGAATACAAGAAAAACAGAGAAAAGGTAGCAGAGGAGGAACAAAAACAGGAAGTAAAAACATAAGAAGAAGAGAAATGGGAATAAGGAACACGATAAAAGCAGCATAAAAGGAAGAAGGAAACAGAAATGGGAATAAGGAACACGATAAAAGCAGGGAAAAAGGAAGAAGGAACAAAGAAACAGAAAGCATGAACATGAGAAGAACAGAGAAAAGGAAAGTCGGATCAAAAGAAGAAACAAGAGAAAAATCAGAGAAACTGGCAGAAGGAACGCCTGTGTGCTTGTACTTAACACCCCACGTTCACTCTGCGGGTGGCTTACCACCAGATACGCGTTTGATTGATGACGACTGAAGTAATTAACGATGAACAGATGAACAGCGCAGATAAAACTCGGCTTACAGCGTGTTCGCAATTAGAGTGACGAACCTTATCACTTTATGCTAATATTTAATTTTTGAGTTCTGTATGTTAGCGAAGGAAAACAAAAGTCAGAAATTAAGAGAGAGGAGAAAGTGAGTGGAAAGGCTGATCGGTTCTGTGTGTAGGCGCAATTCATCTTCGGCACAAGTTATTACCTGCTTCCTCCCGGGACCATGTTAACGAGACATAATTGCACAGTACACCACATCCATCACCAACATCTTATAGTTTGCAAATGAAACCATTTTAATTGAAATTGGCTATGCAAGAGTTGGTTATAAAATAACAGCCTTACAAGTATAGTCACTTCTTCTGTAAAAACATCGCTGACCGTTAGAGTAAACCTGCCAAATTGTATTGCAGTGATCAAGTAGCCATGAAAGTATTGGATGGGAATCGATCAAGATCCTTTTGATTCAAAAACAGAACATCGAGCTAAATAATAAGTAGTAAAAGAATGCACGACAAGCGTTGCGATGTGGGTCAGCAGAAATGTTTGTTAGGAATGATATAAAAACAAAAATGTATGTTTTATTTCATATACAGGATGATTCCCTGGTTTCCGTGTTCAATAGTGGAAACACTTACATCAGTGGATATTGTCTCTTCAATTCTTCATGTGTCCCATACGTCCTCCTGTAGTCAAGCTATTGCCACATACGTCTCAACATCTGACGGTCGATATCAGCGACTGCTTACGTGATCCTTTCTCGCTGCTGTGCTAAATCATGTGCCAAAGGCGGCATAAACACATGATCTTTGTCATCACCTAGGTCAGGTGACCGTGGAGGCCACGGAAGAAGAAGAGAATCATCTTGAGCAGCACCTCGAATCAACGACAAGGAAATTCAACATCAAGGTACACAGGACGTCATGATGAAAATGAGCTGGTGCCCCCACTTGCTGATAAATAAAATCCTGCCTATCTGCAAGTAATTGTGACATAGGCCACTGTTGAAACAAGTCGTAAATAAAAATGGGCTGTGCACTTTTGACGAAGAAATAGCGCAAAACACACTGACTTTGGGGGAATCACAGACGTGTTCTACCACAACACCAGGTTTTTCTGTGCCCCAAATGCGTACATTGTGACGACTCACTTTGTCGGACCTCGTCACTAAAAATGCAGTTTCTCAGCAAAACCGTCTTCTTCTAGCCGCTCTTGAAAATCAACACAGAATACATGATGACGATTGAGATGCTCGGGACTGAGCGCCTGCAACAGCTGTATCCGGTATGGTTTCACTGTAAGTCGTTAACGTAAAATACGCCAAATAGTTGGCTGCGGGATCTGCAATTCCTGGCTCGCACACGCTCAACGATATCAACCACACTCTTGGCCGGTCTGTTCGTTGTCCATCACACGAGCAGCCAGTTGCTTCAAACTGTTTGTGCCATGCACGAATTTGGTTGGTGTTTCGTACGAATTCATCATTATACCGTCACTACGGACTCGTATTTAGCAAATTATAACATAATGAACGCTTTGTGTTTATCAGTGATCGCCATGTTTTCGCTATGCCTGCTCTCCAGGAGCTAAATCTACAACTACGCCATGACGTCTTTTACGGGTGCAAACTTGGAAAATATTATTTTCATTTATACAATTCTTTCCGTTATGTCGCCCTGGTTTCTATTCTGTCAACCTCAGAAACCAGGGAGGAACTTTATATTCATCCTATATAAGTAAATAATGTTAAAATATTTCCGAAAATAGGACGGCGCAATGCCTGGACAATATGGAGGATGAGGTAAATTTTCTGGGCAACTTCTGGCTACATAGCACTATTTTATTCTTCATGGACTTAAGTGAGATGCTGATTTGACTACCCTTTGTGACCAGTAGCTCCATTTGAATGAACACCTAGTGGAAAAAGCACATTTTTATAAATGTGTCAGTTTCGTTTGTGTCATTCTCAAAGAAAAGTACTTTACAATTCTACAGGAAACTCTCACTTAAATAAATAGTAGTGAAGGTTGTTGTTGTTCAAGGGTGTTCTGTTTAATTACGGAGCTGTTTAATCTGGTTTATCAAAATATCACGGTCACTGAAACTTCTCAGTTAGCGTATCTGACGAACGCCTGATTCTCTGTGAACAGGGATCTACTTTTCTATTTTAATAAACAGATTATAATTATTATTGAATTGTGAGCTACGCGCGACATCTAACACTGGATATAAGGAAATAAGCGAACCACTGATTTGTTTGGAGCCCTTTGTCACTATTTAGGCACCAAAATCCGTGGATACTGATATATATCCCCAGTATTTGAATTGATGACGTTGAGGAAACATAAAAAGCTAATTGGAAAGAACGGTCCTGGCGGGAATCGAACCACACAACTTTGTGTCTCAACGACCTCGTCTATCCGTCTCGGTCCGCCCACAGACAGAGAAGGAAGCAAAAATAAGAAACACCAGTGCTAAGGAAGTAACAAAAAACACGAAATTAGGAAAAAGAACAAAAACATTATCAATGACAAAACATAAGCCTGAATAGACAATAGTTGAGATGAAAGGGAAGAAATAAAACATAAAAAGGGAAATAATAGCCGAAAAAATAAATAGGAAACTCAAAGAATAGAAACAGTAAGAAAGTAAAGAAGAAGTGTGTTAGTTAAGTTTGCGATACTTATAACTAGCGTGAAAGTATGCTCATTTTCTGATACAGTGAGGGTATTTGAGGACGGCAGAGAGTGGGAGAACCCAGTTGTCAAGACCGTATTGTCCATGTGCTTTGTCAACGAGTGACTATGCATTCTGTGTGCTAACTGTTCTTTGTTAGTTACGCCTATACATAAACACAAGCTAGAAAAACGGAGATTTATATATGATAGGTTCGCCAACTTGCTAAAAAGTAACGAGAGACAGAATCTTTCAATGTCAAGAATTGTGTTATTGCAGAAGTAAAGTTTGTTGAAATATAGGAATTTTCTACGTATAAGCCGGCAATGTATTGCTACTGAGGGGCATCATTTTCAACATCTCTTATAGCATAGACTAGTGTTTATTATCATCGATTTTAAACACAGTTTTATTTTATGCTTTCATGTAAAAATATAAATACTAGGCATAAACTGGTTATTAAATACCCGGAAAAGGCATTAGCGTTCCACACACTAAAACCAAACACTAAACAAGAAAATGGACGTTCTTTATTAAAGATTTCGAACTCGAGACCCTAAGCACAAAGTAAGTGCACTATGATGCTAGTTAAAGGAAGAAGAACTGATGCACAAAAATATCGGAAGAGAAGACGCTTGTTGGATTCCTGGCCATGTGGGCTGCATCTAACTTATTACTGCACTAGCAACGAATGCCCCGAAACATTGCAGCGACTCTACAGGTGTGGATATGTCCTAAATTATTCCCACTTAGGAGGTTGTGGCAGGCTCGGTGTCAGCTTGATTTGTGGGCCGGCCCAGGGAGTGGTTACCAAGGTAACCACCATTATTTATGTGCATCCTTCCTTAAGGTCTAATGAAAATTACTACAACAAGCTCTCAGTGATCCTTATGGACAACCCAACAGTTCAGATAGAATTTTAGATATAATACACACCACTAGTGTGTGGCATTCTTTATTTATGGCTCGTGGGGATAATTAAATTTGTGCTATAGCCAGTCACCACGCACGTCAAACTGGATAGAGTTCGAACCATGGACCAAAGCAACATACTGAAGTTTATAGGGTCATTTTAGGCACCCAAATATATAAACAACTCATCATAATGTGGCATAGAACTATAACAGTAAAAATATAAGCTGGTGGCATTTTATATCTAAATATATAACATTCAGTTGAGCCCGAAACAATCAGTAGAATGCAACAATTTTTACCAAAAAGATATTCACTTCTATATAAAATGTTCTTATTTCTGGAATCTAGGGACATTCATACAGTTTTGCAAGTGTCACCTTAAAGTCAAAGATAAGAACTGAATTCGAAAACTTAACCTCACAATTCTTCAAAGTACTCTCCACCTCTCCACACACACACACACACACACACACACACACACACACACACACACACACACACACACACACACACACACACACAGTTGTAGACGATGTAACCACTTGTCAAAAGCACTACAACAGAGCTGAATTATAGCTTGAGCAAGGTCCTGCGATCATTTGAAAGATTTTCCAGCAATGCAAGATTTTACTGGAGGAAACAACCAGAAGTCGCACGGTATAAGATCAGGCTGTAGGGTGGATGGTAAAGCTACTGGACTTTGGAGACTTCCACTTTCCTCAATCAGTTGTCATTCTGTGAAAAGATGCATTGTCATGCAAAAGAAACAGTTTTGAAGTTCTTGTCTTTGGATGCCGCCGCCTCAGCTCTTCAAATAAAGGATGCAAAATATAAGTGTCATAGTATTCTCCATTCATTGTCATTCCTTCTGGCATACAGTCAACCACTAATGGTCCTTCATAGTTGAAGAAAACAGTGAGCATTCGCTTCCAGGACGCAGTTCTGAGCTTAATTTGTGGTGCTATAGTAATAAAACTAGCCTTCATCACCAGTGTACTGTCTGTCTGTCAAACGTTTAGGATCATTTGGTGCAAACATTTTCAGCAATTTCCTTTCACATTCCTTTCTTCTCTTCATTGGTTAGGGAATGTGGAACTCATTTTGCACAGATTTTTTTCAGCTTTAAATGTTTATGGGCTGTCAATGCTTTCAACATTGATACCCACTTCCATACTTAGCATTTCAACAGTAATATTCCAACGCTATGTTCCTGGTTCTTTGAATTGTTCTCTCGTTCACAGCTTCCCGAGGTCAGTCAGAGCGAGGGTTATGTTTCAGAGTCTCTCGCCCTTCTTTAAATGATTGAGTCCATCTTGTAATGGTATCAAATGAACACACTTGATCACCATGAACAACTACCAAGTCCTCTTTCGCTCTTTCATCTGCTTATGGTGTGTGAAAATGTAGAATGTAAAGTTTTCTTTAGAAATATTCATGATTTTTCACCAACTGTTGACAGAGTACTGAACTCATCAGACTGCATGACAGTGACAATGCAAATTTAAACTTACACTTATGTATATTTTGATTGCATCTTGTCAGCTGCGTTAATTACATTTTTGTAGACGTTTTTGTCCAACAATGGATAGGCGATTGCTAAACTTTCTGATTGCTCCTCGTATTTGAAAAGTTAATAGAATTATTGTTTGATTTTAATATATCAATAAATATAACTTTAGCTGTAAAATGTTTTGCAAAAGTCGCACTGGAAACTCCCGGAGATGAAAAGATCTGCATTTAACAATCTCATCGTGAAACTAAGCAGCAGGTTTCCCGCACGAGCATCCCTTGAATAAAATGAAAATAAAACAGTGCCTGCTTCTCAAAAGGCCCTCATGTTGAAAATCAGTTTACATATACTACAAAATAATTCATAGATCTGCCTAAACCAGACATTTTGAAGCAACCAGCTTTTAGTCATAACTTAGCACTATGAACTAGCACTGTACTTAACCTCATAATTTCAACGATCTCTCTCAAAGCCTTTCCCGATGGATATAATGTACCTGTCCCGGCATTTCTGGCAGTCTTCAAGGACATGCTAGGAACCATTTTTGACAGGTACTTCAGAATCGCCTCCGCAGCCTTCCACGTCGATTCTGATAAAGGAAAATTCCTCCCACGAAGGTGTTCTCCTATTTAGAGAAATGAAAAAGTCACACAAGGCTAGGTCTGAACTTTCGGGAGGGTGAGAAATGCATATCCCTCAGCAACTACATTTGCAATGTGCGGCCGTGCATTATCGTTGTACAGAAACGTGACCCTTTGCTTGTGATATGATCTTGCAGAGTGTTCAAACATCTCTATAGTTTTGTCCAGTTACAGGTGCCTGTGCAGGTATGACATGCTGGTAAACCGTTCCTTGAATAACAAAAAATGAGGTGACCAGAACTTTCCCAGCAGAAGCAACTACTGTTGCTTTTTTGGGAAAGGGGGGGAGGTTACCAAACAGAACTTTGTTGTTTACTCTCAGGTTCAATTTTCATTAACAGCGCTCGCATTTGAAAGAAACTCCACATCTTCACCAGCAATCTTGAAATCCACCGTGCACAAACACATCTCACATGCATCTTTTCAGTTAACAACGTGTGGGTGGCAACCAATAAAAATTTCAGAATTCTTGAAAGTGCTCTTAACGCTATTCGACAATGCTTTCTCACATTGTCAGAGGCGGTGTTAATGCTTTCTTCCATTAGAGCGCTGGGTTCAGCTCCCTTAAAATTGATTGTCTCTTTAAACATTTTAAACCACATTCGAGCTGTGCTACAGGGAAGAACAAACTCTACTTAGGCCTCAGTTGAAGGTTTGCTGAGGTAAAAGCAGCATACGCATGTCACCTCCATTTTCCTGTGATCGGAGCGGAACGTGTCTCCACTTGCACACCTCCCAGAGGGAGCCGGAAATAAAACAATTTTTATGTCTCAGATTTCCTTGAAAAGTTTTAAACATAATCGTCTTCTTGTGAAATGTACTTTACCGCAACATTTTTTTAATACCATAATAAGAATCAAATATAGATAAGTGCAAGAAAATTTGTGAGGGGTTTCACGAAGAAAATTTGCTTTGGTCATAACTGAGGATCTGAGCTTTCGAGATAAATTCACGATCGGCAATCTCATACCCTCTGTTGATAATTTTAGGAAAAAAAAAGTTTTTGTATTTTAGAGTTGTTACACTATAAAAGTCACAAAATTAATTTCAAGCACTATATTTATAAAATTTGATAAATTTGAGATAGAAAATAAATGGAAATTTATTTTAAACTCTTTCAGTTCGTGAATTTATCTTCCAAGCTCAGATCCTCGAGTGATATTATTGCTGATAATATGACGAATAAAACAAAAATTTACATACAATATAAATTTAGATATAATTTCCGTAAACTTGGCTTACAAAACTGTAATAACTGTATATTTGTAGTTGACGTTTTCAAGCAATCTTGCGGCAGAAAAATGCCGATTGTAAGTAATGCAAAATTCGGATTTGGAATTAACAATGTCATGAATAGAATACAATAAGAATTATATATATTCACAAGTATGACATTTTATACAAATGTTAATATTCTGTGCTCTATTAGATGGTACATTTTCCTTGTTTTAGTGTCAATATTTCATTATTCTGTAAACTTAAACGTATCCATCACAAGGCCCTTCCCATGCGGAGTGGCAAAGGAATGCATTTCAGCATTAATTCCAAAATCAACATTGATATAAGTTGATGAGATTGTGTTGACGTAATATTTTTTAAATACTTGCTACATTTTCTGTCAAAATTCATTGAGATATTTTGTTACGTGTACACAGTCACAGTGTTATAAAAACACTGTGATATAACAGCAAACAAAGGCGGTGTAGTTCATTCATAAAGAATTTTAAATAACAAACACTATGATGAACGTGGGTGGCTTGCTGTTATTCCAATGAAATCCTTGTGCTATAATAAATCTGAAAAATCTCCCAAAACAAAAATTCTGTATTTTGAAGAGGTGCCTTGTTTTCCTAAAAGAAAGAGGATGAGCTATGAAGGCATGTACTTTAAGTTGCCTAAGGTACGTCAGATATCCTTCTGCTAAGGATGTGAGGATATTGACAGTGTCACTGTTATATTGCAATACATGACACTGTGTAGACGAGTTTCATAACTGAACAATGCCAGAAGATGTTTAAATGTTGATGTCTATTTTTCAACATCCAAGTGTTGTACATAAAAACGTACAGAATGAGCCCTAGCAGCTCCTGCATGTATCACATGCTTGGGTCGAAACCCATAAAATTTTGAGAAGTCAGTTACAACATCGGGGATGTTGTTTTTTTAATTCTTTTAAGTTTCCAAAAAAATCGACCTCTTCTGAACAAGGGCTTTTTGGAATTCTTTATAACAATTTTGAAATACTTCTTCCCAAATAAAAGGAGATTCATAAAACTGATACACAACGAGCTCACTGAGTTTTGCTTTACTTGGTTTAGGTGATGAAAGTATTCCTTTACATCCAACCAGTTCCTGGCTAACCAATTCGATGTGTGCGTCGGTCCTGGTGGTTTAGTGGTTACCATGCTTGCCTCCTATACCCAAAACGCGGGTTCGAACCCGGCCAGGATTTTTCGGGCGTAAAAATCCTAAGTATGGCTTCCTTCGGAAGGGAAGTAAAACCGTGGGTCCCGTGTCGTACATTCACGGCACGAAAAAGAACCTCAAGCCTGAAAGAGAGGCCTCTGAGCAAAATTTGTCGGCCGTTTCACGCCCTGAGTTGAATGGGACGCTGGTGACCTGAGCTGTTAAAGAGCGTCCTTAAATAAATCAATCAAAAAAAAATCAATTCGATGTTTGAAATTATTTTTCAGTTTTGCGTACTCTTCAACTTTTTGGCAGAACAGTCAAATTTTTAGTTTTCCCTCTACTGTTTTGATGTGATTTTGAACTTATCTTTTAGCTGGCGAATCAATCTCTTTGACCATTCTGATAGAGAAGAGCATTCAGAATCTGACAGATTTTCTTTGTCAACTGGTGACAGTGAACTGTAAGGATGTATTCAGATCCACAATGTCCATACCATCCGCTGGAACATCAGCCACACACTTTACTTACCCAGTCTTCTCACTTGGGAATATTGACAGACTCTCTACAACGTGTGCTTGTCCTGGTATACATTACACATATGTAAGTAACATTTTCGAAGAGCTTTAGTGCGTGATTGATAGACATGTTTTCTGATAGCATCACAACATCTTTGACTGAGTTCACAAAGTTTGGTGCAAAGTTCTTCATGAATTTTAAATCACTTCTAGATACACCTGTTCTTAAACTTGCAATATGCTTTTGCTCAAGTGAAAGATCTTCACAGTTTCTTATTGAAGCAGAACACACAACAGCACATAAAGATGCTGAAGAAGGCTTAGCTACAAATGACCAATGTACATTACAATTTAAAACGACAAATTGCAGACATAGACATTTAAATTCCTCTAAAATCAAACACCGCACCATTATTTTGTTGATTTCCAAAGTAAATGCATTAAAATCTTACTTCCCTACTTATTTAGCTTACTTGATTACCTTGATAGGGGCTTAACAAATGCTTTTATGCAATTCGCTTTGAAGGTTTTAACCCCAACAGAAATACAAAAGGAGTAGATTCCACATTAAAGGATTTTTCCCCTTCGTGTTTTTGACGCTGCTGAATTGGTGGTCGTACAGGGCGCCCCAAAACTGCGAGATTGTGACAAAATTCACAATGCCGTACTCAATAATCGTCGATTGAAGATACGCGAGTTAGCTGACGTTGAAAAAATCTCGTTACCACTTGTTCACTACATTTTACATGATAGACCAAAAAAATCATCCGCATGAACATTTCGCAAGAGTGTTTACACTTGTTTAAACACAATTCCAGTCAGTTTCTCTGACGTTTCATAACAGAAGATGAAACATGGATTCATCACTGCACGCCAGAGATGAAGGAGCAGTCCAAACAGTGGGTGGCAACGGATGAAATTGCATCAAAGAAAGAAAAAACGCTTGACTGCTTGCAGAAGGGCAGAACCATCACCGGGGTGTGTTACTGAACCAACTGAAGGATCCTATTCGGGTTTAACGTGTGCGAAAAGAAAGTTCTCTTTCATCACGAAAATGTGCCACGACACATGTCTGGGGTTGTTGCTGCAAAACTGCATGGCTTTCGCTTCCAAGTGTTTCCACATCTGCCATATTCACTGGAATTGGCTGCAAGCGATTACTTTTTGTTTCCAAGGCTGAAGAAATGACTGGATGAACGAAGATTCACATCAAATGAAGAGGTTGAAGCTGAGACAGGCGCTTATTTTGCACAGGTAGACAAATTTTATTTTACTGAGGGTATTAAAACGTTGGAAAATTCGTTGTACTAAATGTATTGGTTTACAAAATGTTGAAAAATTAAAAATCTTGAGTTTTCTTGGTCATGCGGAGAACTTTGAGAGCGCCTTTCATATTGCCAACATCTGAAGAAAAAGTTCATCATGCAAGAGCTACCTAAACTATTGCTCCTGATTTTCAGACTATTTTCATTAAGTTATTCTAATGAAATATGTCACGTTTCGTTGAGAAAAAACAAAATTTGCCGCCGCTACAGCGAGTTATTTATTTCTTTTTAAATTATCGCTTTAGGTTACTCCCACCCGCTATGGTGCAATTTTGCTAGTAACTTGATGAATCGTTTGTTAATTCATGACTATAAGCAGAGTTTCGTTGAGAAAAAACAAAATTTGCAACCGCTAGAGCGTAACATATACATATATTAGAGTAATTTTCGATGCCTAGTAAGTAGGATCGATGGAGATTTGAAGAAAATTTTCAAAAAGTGTTTCATGTGTAAAACCGCAATAGCTTCCATTCCTTCACAATTCGCTAAAACAGCTGGAAAGAATATGTCAAATGCTACTGCAACAAGATAATGCATGCTCAAGTCTGCTAAGATAACAAGGCCAGCTGTTGATAAGCTTGGTTTAAAGTATTTCACATACCCTTATTTCCTGATAGCATAAATATTACTCAAACTTGATTTGATGACTTCTGCAACACCAACAGTTTTCTTCAGACGTGGAATCAAAAAAGATCGATCGATAAATGTAGGAGAATATATTACCGAATAGTTTGTTTTCCTTCCTTTTGTTTTTCTTTTTTTTTTATCTCAAATAAGTATAAAATAATACAATTGAATATACATCGTTGCTGGTTGGAAGATATCAAGACTGAAGGTGCACGTTACGGCGACCTTAACCTTAGGCAGGCTACAAATGGTACTATGGAGTAGTTTAATTATGTGTTCCTACAAGAAAACAAACAACAAAAGACTGCTCAATAAATAAACGTGGGACCCGACCCGAGCCGCGCAGGCGGGGGGTGACACCACTTAGATTCACAAATATGTCACGAGTAAAAGAGCGAAATCTCTTGCTTGAGAGAATTTCTCAAGTAACTCGGCCAGGGTGAGTTACGCGCTTCTGAACGTCGCTAACAAGCTGCCAACAGTTCATTTTCATTTTCTTTTGTTATTTATTGAGCCAAAAGATCCCACTATTCGGACCTCCACGCTCGCTGACGATATTCACTGCCGGGATTTATAACCGTGCCCCTGGGGGGTCTCAGGTGCGAGGGGCTGTCTACCACACCGTCGCTAGGCAACAAATTTTTAGGGGCTGCCTGGCGAGATTCACGTGTAAAACAAAACTATCTTTGTCATGGTCGGCAGGAATGTACAACTTGTGAACAAAAGAGCATCGCCCCTGCCTCTGTTCCGTGCGTAATTAATAATCAAATTTACTAACTAAATGAAACACAATAAAGAAATTGAAAAAAGCGTAATTGTTTTCTATGACTGGTGTGACATCAAGACTGATCAGCTGATAAGTTACCGCCACGGTGGTCGAGGTCGTTAAGACGGACTCGTGAGCGGGAGGTCTGGGGTTCGAATCCCGCCAGGACCGTCCTCCCTGACTGAGTTTTTTTCCCGGTTTTCCTCAGTCCTCATAAATGGCAAATGCCGGGGAGGTAAAATTTAGGCTTAGAACGTTTCCTTCCTTTAACAAAATCCTTTTTCAATATATCATTTCATCTCATGTATCATCGGTGTTCATCGCCTGTGGTGCCTTAGCAGTAAAAACGGGCGTTAAACACTTAAAAAAAAAAGCTGATAAGTTCTGATATTTACAATAGAGCCGAACGACGTCATTCAAAAAGTAAGTTTCCTTGTCTTTTGTCTCTGATGAACTAGCGTGGTTTGTAGAAGTCTGTTTGTTAGCACTCACGCAAAAATGAAATTGCTGTTAACAGACATGGTGAGTTAACCTCGGTTTATAAATGATTCGTGGAAATGGTGGCGTACGCGAAGGCATTGTACAGAGCTTTTCATAAGAAATGCATGAATTGTTTTACAGGTTGATGGAGATTTTAGGGAAAAATGCAGACAGGTCAAATCTTTTTCTTAAATATTTATTTATAAATCAAAAACTTTTTCGTAATCATAGTGGCACAAGCTGTTACATTTTAAATTAGAATTTGATTTATTTTTCTCCACATTTTCTGATAGGGCCTGATTTTAACTCTCTATTCCTTCGTTTGTTTTACGCAGAATCGTCTGTTTTATACAGAAAGCTCAAGGACTAACAAATTTATAAAAAGGCAAATGTTACTATAACAAATATTGCTATCAGAGTAACATATGCTCCTGTATAAAATAAATAAAGGATCTGCATAATGTCTGTTTGGATAAAAGTGCTCCCAAAATGGGGAAAGTCATGCATCCCCCTAAATCACGAGATCTTGCACTAAATGATTTCTACCTTTTCCTTTAATTGAAGGAGCAATTGGATGAACTCTTAAGTGAATAGGTGCCTGCGCAAAGCAGAACAGAGAAACTTGTATCATGGTAGTGGAAATATTGGCGACTGTGCGCATTGTGGAGTGCAAATAAATATTTCCAATAACAAACGCGTACGCGTTGTTTGAACTGTTGTGGCGTGTTTGTTTATGCAGGGGAGAGAATCCGTTAAGAACAATGACCGTTGTTGTCAGAAATTTCCAGAAGCAAGTTTTGTGTTTGGTGGTTGAGTTCCCCAAGCCATGGCGAACATTGGGTAGAAGGATTTACAGCTGAACTCGATGTTGTAATACATTTTATAATCTATATAGTAATGCAAACACAAGAGTTATAAACTTTCTTGTCAAGCGAATGTTATATTAAGTGAAACTTTACAGGAACACGTCTTTACGTAATATTTGTGGACAAAGAGTCGTGACATATTGGTGGAGGCGCCGAGTGTGTCATACAACGCGACAATGTTTCTTTTCTTCTTCTTTTTTTTCAAAGTAAGGAAACTTACTTTTTGAATAGCCTTTCTACACGAACCTGCCAGGTGTAGTAGTTTAGCACACGAATGAAAATAGTGTGCTTAACTATGATGGCTGGACCACGAAAAATCGGTCTTGGGAATAGTAAGACTCAGATAGACAGCATATAGTTTACCTTTGACGCTATTCCTAAATAGTACGGCTTATCTACAAGAGAGATGTTTTTCTTCATCCTGACGCCTTACGTGAGCATTGGCAAATGGTCGTTTTCCCTCTTGGCGCCTCATTAAAGGCAAGTTCAGTACGACACCACTATTTTTTATGCTTAAGACTGAGCGAATTCCTTAGTAAATTGAATTTGTGAAGGTTATTAGAGAACGCTGCAGCAGAGAATGTAGTAAAAACAAGTTAACGATAACTGAATATACATACACATAATATAAAAGCAGAAAAGGATAAAACACTAGGAAAAAGTCACAACTGTAGTCGCTATATTTCGAACTACTTGAGTTCCTATGTATATATTAATTTTCAGGCTTTGAAGTATCTGCTTTTCCCGTATCATTTTTATTTTACATAGTTAGCTTAACGTTTCCAATTGCACTTAACTGTATAACTAAAACAGAATGTTTCGGGACGAAACGTCTGGAGTATATAAAGCAGAACATTCCCATTGGAGCACGACCTTACAGCCTGGAAGACTCAATTGACATATTTTATACGGTTATTTCAATGGCCTATACCGAGTTTCGTTGAAAAAGGACAAACATTACGGCTGCTATAGCATTAACTCTTACACATATTACACACTAAAAATGTGATTTTCTATGTATTTAATCCTTTTATGTTTATCTGGTTACTGTTATATTAATTACATTATATATGTATACCGAGGGTGCCCACACTTTCACAGTAGATATCTATTTAATATATTTCAAAGCTGGACCGAACGTGTAGTATGATGTTCTGTAAACAGATGTGACTCGTATACATTAGGATAGCGTTGCTACAACAAAATGGAGCCAAGATTATCGTTTGAACAGCGGAAAGCAATTTTCCAGTGGTATTGGAAAACCGAGAATGTTGTTGAAGTTCAAAGGCAATGGAGACGTGTACAGAACAGAACCGCCAACGCGAGTAACAATTGCACGCATTCGAGACAAATTTGAGACTCGTGGTACCGTATGCGATGTTCACAAGGGCAGATCTGGTAGATCGCTACATTACCACAGAGATGTACGTGTGTACCTTGATGACAATCTTCTAAGGCACTGAAGAGGTCTGATTGAGTTTCCACTCCGTTGGACTTCTACCTATGGGGAACTCTTAAGGATATTGTACCGTAGAAAACCAGCTACACTGACTGCACTTCGGGAAGAAATTGAAACGGCATGTGCTGCAATCGCTGAGAACACTTTCGCAAACGTTGCTCAATCAGTAGTTCAACGTACTCAGAAGTGTATCGACGCCGATGGTGGGCATTTTGAGCAACTGTTGTAACTGTAAAGTGTAAGATGATTAGTGCTCATCATTTTCTGTTTGTGTGAATTCAGTTTTGTTATGTTAAAACAGTTTTTTCTTTGTTTAAGTGTGTATACAATTTTTGGCAGCCTCTGTATATTTCATCTTAATTTTTGGTGCCTAGTAGCCATGGAGGTATGAAGAAAAGTTACAATAGTTGTTACATGGGTGCAACACAATTCCATAATTCCTTCCTACATTCCTTCCAAATTCCTAAAAAGGGGTTTCCATCTAAAATTCACTGTTACCCACGAAGCAAGGGATTTTTTAAAGGAAGGAATCGTTCCAGGCCTAAGTATGAGGTACCTCCCCGGCACTTGCCATTTATAAGGGCTGAGGAAAACTTGGAAAAACTCCAGCCAGGAAGGCCGGTCCTGAAGAGTAGCGAACCCCAGTTAACAACCATTTGTCATTGAGTACTGGGAGGTAAGCGAATTCCGATGGAATGTAGCTATTGCGATTGCACCCATGAAAATGTTTTTGAAAAAATCTTAAAATCTTCATCGGTTCTACTCACTAGACATAAAAAATGACGAAATATATATAATGAAACTCGGCACATAACGATCAATTAATACATAATTCATAGAGTTATTAACCAGCATTGGGGAGGGGGGCATCTAAAGCACAGCTTTAAAAATCGCTCTAGCGGCAGCAAGTTTTGTTTTTTCTCCACTAAACTCGGTATATGCCATTGAAATATATTAGTCAAAATAGTGTCTGAAAATTGTTGAATTGAATTGAACTATTAGAAGTGGGAGTTTACCTGATATCCAAAATGTAAAATTCGCTCTGGAGGCACCAATGTTTGTTTTTTTTTTTTTCACAACAAAATGCGCTATACCATTAAAATAATATAAGAAATGCATTTTTGAATTAGAGAAATCGGACCGTTAGGAGGAGAGATAAACCTGAAAACCAAAATTTAAAAAGCGTTCTAGCGTCCAATTATCTCTATATTGTTTCAAAATAAAAATAAAAATAAATTCAGCATATAAACTGTATTTATAACGATGGATATGTTTTACATTTAACAAAAGCATCGTCGTGAAGACAGTAAATGTGAAATATTAAGAGAATTATATTTGTATGTAAGAGCGCTCTGTAATAACCCTCAGAAAACGTTTGCGATACATGTTTTTACTACAATAACATTTCAAAGTCACTGAAAATAGCTGAAACTTTCGATAGTTCATGACTGTGTATATTTGCTTTGTACATTGTACTTGTTTTTACATAGTAACATGTTTTTATTTTATTGACTCATATGAACATCATCTTCTTAAATAATCTTCGCTGCTTCCAATGATCCTTAAGGATTCTACATATTAAAGTTGCACCATGTATCTAGAATCCAGGAAATACACTACTATATTTTCATAATTTATTGCACTACAACCACTACCAGTAATGCCGGTCCTGATGGTGTAGTGGTTACCATACTTGCCTCTTAAACCCAAGATCGCGGGTTCGAACCCGGTCAGAACCGATGGATTTTTTCGGGCGTAAAAATTCTAAGTATGGCTTCCTTCGGAAGGGAAGTAAAGCCGTGGGTCCCGTGTCGTACATTTACGGCACGATAAAGAACCTCAAGTCTGAAAGAAGAGGTCTCTGAGCAAAATTTGTCGGCTGTTTCACGCCATGAATAGAATGGGACGCCGATGACCTGAGCTGTTAAAGAGCGTCCGTAAATAAAACAAATAAAAAATACGGAATGTCAGTGGCACTAGTTTCATTGCTGTCACTTTCGGCTTTTGCCTGTGAGAGGTGTGCAAGTTGAGACATGTCCAGATCCTCTGAGATGACAAGCGATGAAAAATACGTTGCTCTGAAATTCTGCTTTCGTCTCAACAGCTGAGGCCTACAGAGAATTTGTTCTTCCCTATAGCAAGTTCGAAGATGGTTTAATGAGGGGGGGTAATCAATGTCAAAGGAATGTGAACGCGATGCTCCAGTTTGTGCTCTAACGGAAGAAAGTATTGGCAGTGCTGCTGTCATTCTGACAGAGAATAGTGGAGTAACATTCAACAGTACTTTCAGAAATGCTGAAAATTTCACTAAATGTCATCCACGCGTGTAACTGAAAAGTTGCATATGAGATGTGTTTGTGCACGGTGGGTTCTAGTTCTGTATGCAGTTGAAGATGATGTTACAGGAAGGTGCGGAGTTTATTTCACAAAAGATGATACCTGTCAGCATCATTTTGATCCTGAGAGAAAAAAGCAAATATCTGTTTCGTTACCAACACCTACTAAACCAAAAGTGGTTACTTCTGCTGTGAATGTTATGGTCTTCTCAATTTTTGATATTCAAGAAGGTCTACAGCATGTCATATCTGCACACACATCGGTAACTGAGGAATATTGCACAAATGTCCTCAAAACTCTGCAAAAGGTCAAACATCGCAAATGTTGTCACAAAAACAATGTCAAATGTGTCCTTCACCCTCCCTATAGTCCAGATTTAGTTCTGCGACTTTTCATTTTCCTAAAATTGAAGAAACATCTACACGAGAGGCATTTTCCACCAGCAGAGGCAGTAGGGAAAGCTGCGGAGGCGATACCTGTTAAAATGGTTTTCAGCGTGCCTTTGAAGATCGTCAGATACGCCGGGACTACTTTAAGAAATATCATAATATATGTGACAATCAGTAAAGGTATGTTATCAAAAAATAATAATAATTCTTTTATCTTTGGAGGTTATCCCCAACGAATATACTATGCATAATGGCGCTAAAGCTCATTTTAGTCGGATAGTTCGTCATTATTTAGACCATTTGTAGCAATCAAGGAAGGTTCATTAAATGTCCTGCTATATCGCCAAATTCAATGAATTTCCAGTTCTTTGTTTATGCAACTATGGGAATGATGCAGCGGAAGGAAGTTATTTTTTAATAATTTGTTAGTAATAAATTCATGTAACTGCAATAAACAGACGTTTTTAAAACGAGTTATTCTTAAGGACATGTTACATATTTGACACAATTTATATTAACTAGTATCAAGAGAAACAAACATATTCAAATGATGGGAATCCATGGCAATGCGACCGCAATACGATACGAGCCCACGATACTTCGATTTACAGTTTCTCGCCTCCCCACATTTCTACTGCTGTATGTTACAGAAACTAAACACAGCCTCCTCGCTACTCGCTCATGGCCACCTCTAATTCATGTATTTCGATTAGCATATCGATAATTGAAATCCTATCACTGGAGAGAAACGAGCACGTCATGACTCACGGCTCTGGGAACCCTTTTGCTTGCACTCCTGATTTATTTAATTATTTATTTAATTAAGGAAAGCATTTCTAACTATAAATAATAAAACTAGTTCCATGTGCCGATAACAATAGCCAAGGGAGTGTACCGCCAGTTTCAACTAAGTGATATTTCTAGCAGCGAGGAAACAAGACGTGAGGTAACGGTCCCAGTTCAGGCCAGGATACACATTCAGTGTTAGCAAAACGTTTTTGATACAAATCAAACTTTCAACATGAGAGATTTTCTGAATTAAAAATATATACACTAGATATTTATTATTAGTAGAGAGGGTAATATTAGAAGATAAAAATTATTCATAAATTAGCTTAATATATAAGGAAAACAGTGTAATAATTCTATAGAAATAAGCCTAAAGCTTACATTTCCATTTTTTAAAGTTTTCAGGAGAGGAAATTTATGTTTGGGTATTCAAAAAGTTATAAAATAATTAAGGATTTAATATTATTGCAAAAACTTTACTTTGCACATTTGATATCACAAAGAAATATATTTTTATATAATAAAAGTAATTTGAAAAGTTCTCGAAATAACCCATAGATTGCAGCAGCATTTCCAAAGCAGTTCCGTCGGTCCTGGTGGTGTAGTGGTAACCATACTTGCCTCCTAAACCCAAGATCGTGGGTTCAAAACAGGCCGGGATCGGTGGATTTTTTCGTGGTGTAAAACATCCTAAGTATGACTTCCTTCTGAAGGGAAGTAAAGCCGTGGGTCCTGTGTCGTACATTTACGGCACGAAAAAAAACTGAAGCCTGAAAGAAGAGGCCTGTGAGCAAAATTTGTCAGTCGTTTCACGCTCTGAATTGAATGGGATGCTAATGACCTGAGATGTTAAAGAGCGTTCGTAAATAAAATAAATCAACAAAAATTCGCTATGTGCGACAAAAAAAACTCCCTTTAAATTTTGGTTTTGGTAGATAGTAGGAAAAGTCCCATTATTTCTGACATGCTCCACTTGCATAAACGTCAGTTCATCTCTTCTACAGCACCAGCTGATCTATTAACAAACAGAAATACATCGTCCGCTTCTCTTGCAATTTCTGTTTAGTAAACGTTTTATATTTCTTACCTCATGTCCCTCGCTCTTTATTTTAAGAAATACAATTAAAGTAGTGCATTTATACTTATATTGATGGAGATGACAGCTCGCAACATAGAACAATACGCCAACATAGACCTAGGCTTATATGATTTTGTTAAATGCTAAAAAATATGCACACAAAACCTTCTCATGTATTATATCACTTACTTCTTCCTTCGTACCATTGTACATAGCGCTTATATATCACTGTATATGTCGATTTACCTGACAGAAGTGATAAAACAACAATCCAAGTCCCTAATTCAATATCTAAAGGTTCTCAGAATCGTTCATTTTCTAAAAAGAAATATTTTTCCTTTCTCACAGATTTTCGTCCGTTCTATTTAATCGTATATCATTTGTTACTATAAACAAATAAAAATCAACACCATGTTATTTCCAAACCTACTGTAATCTATTGAATACTTAACATACCGTACATTAAATCAAATTGCATTAGAATAAAACAGAATGGCCTTATTATAACAATATGATGTAAGTAGTTATAATTAAATGAAGGCAGATAAAATATTGTACACAAGTGGTAGGGTGAGATCGCCTACCGCCTCGTCCTGCAGATGTACTCAAGCTCATCCCACCAGTTGTATAAATAACTATTAATCTACTATGAAGATTTATCATACTTGGATAACATGACTTATGGGGCTGCACCAAGTTATCATAAGTCAGGAGTATTTTGACATGCTTTCTATCAACATTCTGAGCAAGTATGTAGGTTACAAACTCTGTGCTACACAAGATAATTTTCATGTTACAGTTCTTGCCTATATTTCCTTTATATCCGAGCAGTTACAAATGCAAAGGAATAGTTTTAAAATACCCATCTACAGTTTTATGGACACTTCTCCACACCAAACGAATAAAAACAACTTTCTGTACACGACAGTGACGCAGTTAAAGCAATATACCGTAATTGTATTATCCTTTATCACGCAATATCTGAGTTGCTTAGAGCGGCATACCTCCATACTGGCTCCAAGCTAAAGTCTTTAAATGTGTTTAAGATACGCTTAGAAATGCTAACATTGTCTCAAACATTGAATATCCTTTTGTTTATTTTCTTAATTTTATATTCCGAAACCATTATGTAAGAAAGCTGATAGGAGGTATAGTAATATTGTTTAACGCTAGATGTCACTACTGGGACATCACAATCGATAAACCGATTATACATGAGATGAAATGAGAAATTAGGAATGAAGCTTAAGGAAAAAAGCATTTCAGGTTTAAGTTTAGGGGACCTCCCTGACATTTGTCAATTAATAGCGTTGAAAAAATCGAGATAATCGTTAGTTAGAGAGTGGGTATGCCCTCGCGGCAATGAGCCCCAGACCTTCCGGTTGAAATGGTAAGGGAATGCCATTTTCGGGCATTTAAATGTTCAAAATCACATACAGCTACTCGAGCGTATTATGAGAATGGTTTGATAAGTAATTTGGTGTGCATACTAATAGAGGGCACCAGTAGCATCTGTACGTGTAGTCAAAAAGTTTGCTTTCAATAGATCAACATTCTTTGACCACAAGAAATTCACTGTTTGGCAATTGTTTAAACACAATCACTTCGACTAACAGTGTAAAATGAATAAGCGTTGAATTAGTGGCAGGATATAATTAATTTTAAAAAAGTTGATTTGTTTTATTTACAAATGCTCTTTAACAGTTCAGGTCATCAGCGTCCCATTCAATTCAGGGCGTGAAACTGCCGACAAATTTTGCTCAGAGGTCTCTTTTTTCAGGCTTGAGGTTCTTTATCGTGTCGTAAATCTACGACAAGGGACCAGGACTTTACTTCCCTTACTTAGGATTTTTACGCCCGAAAAAATCCATTGATTCTGGTCTGGTTTGAACCCGCGATCTTGGGTTTAGAAGACAAGTATGGTTACCACTACACCACCATGACCGACTTTTTTTTTTTTTCATAAAGGAAAAACAACAAAGGAATTTTATAAGAGAGTTTTCCCTACACTGGATGACACATGCCCTTCCTACGAAACAGTTTGACTTTGGGTATATAGGTTCAAGCATGGCAGAACAAGCATCGGAGACGCACCACGTCCTGCAGCTCCAAAATCAGCTGTGAGGCTAAAAACCATCAAGCTCGTCCTCATACAGCAAACGTTATTCTGGATTTCCTGCACCAACAATTTCGGGCTCCGTGTGATGTCCCATCGATATGCAGCACATTTCCAGGGCGGTTCAATATGGCTGGCGCAATTAATCCCTGTGATTATTTCTTATGAGAACATTTGAAGGAGACAGTCCACCGCAACAAACCGCGCAATTTAATGCGAGCGGCTATCTCAATAAATTTCCAGGGAGTAACAGAAGACTTATATAGAGTAGAGTGGTCGGAAACGTCACAGTTCATCTCGAAGAGGCGGTACGTCAACAAGGTGGACATACTGCACGCTCACTGAGCATACACATTCTGATGATTAATGTAAAAAAGAAAAAAAAAATGTTTTGTTTATTAAAAGTTCTATAAACAATGTTCAATGTATGACAGACATTTCAGCGCCGCCCTATATATATATAAATGAAAAGTAAAAATAAAATAACACTATTATTCTTGCCATAAAAGAACTCGCAGTAGTTCGAAATAAAGCAATTTCAAGTGTGACTTCATCTAAATGTTTTATCCTTACCTACTTTTATTATTACTGTTTATTTATATGCATCTGTGTGTTAACTATTTAGCGCCAGCTATTGCTAGTTTGTTCAGTTTTTTTTTTTTCAAAGTAACTCGATAAATGTAATTTTAGTTAAAAAGAGAGAGAAACAGTTTCTGAAGGCCAGGGAAATCGAACCATTAGGACTGGTAAACCTGTAAAACGAAATTTAAAAAGTTCGTCACGCTAAACTAAGCGAATTCTCATTGGTATCGATGGAATAACTTTTAATAAAAATGAATATAAAATCCAAATGAGGTCTTGTTAATTATGGCATTACCGTGTGATATTAGGGGAACCAAATAAGAATTCTTGCAACCTATAAGTATTACAAAAGAGAATCAACATTTTGGAATTATTATTATTATTATTATTATTATTATTATTATTATTATTATTATTATTGAGGTTAAAGCACAAGAATTAATTATATACCGTTAATTAAATGGAATATTTAGCCACTGATGGCAAAGCTATATTGTGTAGATATTTTTAAATGTAACCATGTGTATGAACTTACCCATTAATATCTTCACATTCACTTAAATAGAGAAAAATAACAGAAAGTTTCAAGTTACATTGTGTATTTAAGATGTTCATATGTTTCAATAAAACAAAAACATGTTAATAAATAAAAATAATTACAATATACTAAGCAAATATACATAATTAACAATAAACAATCGAAAGTTTCATCGATTTTCAATGGCTTTGAAATTTAATTTAAATGTTATTATATTAAAACATGTAAAGTAAACGTTTTCTGAAGTTATTACACAGCGCTCTTACATACAGATATAATTCTCAAACATATATTAGATAAATATTTCACATTTTCTATCTTCACCACTTGCTTTTGTTAAATATAAAAATTATGCAACGTTATAAATACATTTTATATGCTGAATTAACTTCTCATTTTATTCTGAAACAATACAGAAAAAATTAAACTCAAGAGCATTTTTTAAATTTCGGTAACCAATTATAACTTTACTCCTAATAGTAAATTCCCCGAATTTTCAGAAACTATTTATCTTATTTATTTAAATGGTAAATGCAGAATTTTGTTGTGAAGAAACAAATATTGGTGCCGGTAGAGCAATTTTTAAATTTGGGCTTAATCCCCAAAAGTTTTTCAGGTGTATCACCACTCCCAGTATTCTGATAATTTTCAAAAACTATTTTTATGAGCGCAATCTTGTTGTGAAAAAAAATATTGATTATGCTAGAGCGATTTTTAAATTTTGGTTTTCAAGTGGTCCCACAACTTTCAGAAACCATTTTTGTTGTTATATTTAAATAGCATATACGGCGTTTCGTTGGAAAAATGATATATTAATGTCACTATAACCATTACTAAAATTTGGGGTACAGGCAACCCCTTCCCGCCATGGTTGCCGATTTCACTGATTTTCAGGAAATCTTTTTTTTTTCCCCTTGTTTTATTTAAATAATATATACGAGGTTTCGTTGCGAAACAAACATTAATGCCGCTAGAGTATTTTTTAAATTTTGTGTCAATCCCCCTGATAATAGTCAATTTTCATTAATTATCAGAAACTATTTTTCTTATTTTATTTTAATGGCACATATCGAGTCTCCTTTAAAATTTTAAAATTAGGGCCGTTAGAGCGATTTTAAAATTAACCCTCAAAAGTTTTTCAAGTATATCCCCACTCACAATAAGCTGATAATTTTCCAAAACTATTTTTCTTGCATGATTGAAATGGTATGTGCGCAGTTTTGTTGTGAAAAAACAAGTATTGGTGCTGCTAGACCGATTTTTAAATATCGGATTTCAGGTAACCCCCCTTCTATTGGCCCGATTTTCCTCATTTTCAAAAAGTATTTTTCTTATTCTATTTAAATTGCATATATGGAGTTTCGTTGTGAAAAAAACATATATTAATGCCACTAAAGCGATTTTTAAATTATGGATTTCGGGTAAACTCTCCTTCCTAATAGTTTAATTTCAATGATTTTTTCACAAACAAACTCGGTTGATACCATTTAAATGATAAGAAAAATAGTTTCTGAAAATTAGGGAAATCGAACTATTAGCAGTATAGGTGTATCTGAAAACCGCAATTTGAGAAGCGTTCTAACATTTTATTTGTTCTCAATTGTTTTAAAACAAAAGGACAAATTAATTCAGCATATAAACTGTATTTATAACGATGCACATATTTTATATTTAACTAAAACATCGTCGAGAAATTATAAAATATGAAATATTAATGTAATATGTATTTGAGAATTATATTTGTATGTAAGAGCGCTCTGTAATAACCTTCAGAAAACGTCTGCGTTACTTGTTTTTACTACAATAAATTAAATTTCACAGTCAATGAAAATAGATGAAATTTACGATTGTTTATTGTTGATTGTGTATATTTGCTTAGTACATTACAGTTGTTTTTAAATAGTAACATGCTTTTGTTTAATTGAAACGTATGAACATCTTCTTCTTGAATACGTAAGGCTTCTTTCTGTTATTTCTCTCTATTTTAAAGAATATAAAGATGATACCATCAGCTTAGTTCATAAATATGGTGACATTTCAAAATGTTTAAATATTCCCTCACAGTATAATTTTATCTATCAGTAGTCATATTTTTCATTTAATTAATGGTATATCATTAATTTTTGTGGTTTAATCTCAATAATAATAATAATAATAATAATAATAAATAATAATAATAATTTTAAAAATTAGGTAATATTTATAGATTGCCAGAATTCTACTTTTGTTCCCCTTACTTTTGAAAATTACAGTAATTTCACTATATACATTTATTTTGAAGGAAAAACAGCAGACAAACATAATTAAGTAATTTACTATAGATTAGTATTTCCTATATTAGAGTTTGTCATGTTAATACCACACAGTAATGTCATAATTTATTTCATCAATTAATAAGGTCATAATTTGGATGGTATATTCTTTTTTAAAGTTATTGAACTTGTTGAGAAATTCGCTTAGTTGAACTTTTTGGGAACGCATAATGAATTCTTTTGTTTGACTACTAGGAGAAGCGGAAAATCATTACTAAGTATCACTTTGGCAGAGACTAAAGACAGCGGTCGCGGAAAAACGTCCGGAAAGGGCCAAAAAAGAAAATGATATTTCACCATGACAATGCGACGGTGCATGCAAGCCGCGTCGCTCAGGACAAATTGACGGAATCACATTTTGAAGTGCTTCCGCATCCACTCTATTCATCTGATATTGCTCCATAATTTCAAAACCCAGCGGGTAAACGAGTATTCTGCAGCGAGTGCGTTGAACTATGAAAAATAAAACACTTTACAAAACTGACCAAGTTATTTAATAAACCTCTCTCCTAAAAACGAGTTCGTGGATTTTTAAGACAACGTATGACACAGCCGATGCCCTTACATCTTTAGAACGTCTTTGTATCAAAACATTTATTTAGTTTCATGTGCAACGCTGCAGAACTGTAAATATTTTTGAGAAAATCCGAACGACCACTATTGATCAAAACAGCAAAACGTAATTCGCTGCACTCTATCTGCTATAGTCCCCCCTCCCTCCCATATTATCTCGCGCAGATGCATCAGTCAGCTATCGATTTCAAAATCCTCGTGTCTATGTAAACGTCACTTCATGCCCCTGCTCTCGGATCCCGAAACAATAGCTGCCTCACACGTGCTGAATGCTTGGCCTTTGGCAACAAGCGTATATTATTACTTCTTATTGCACGGTTACCGTAAAAGTTTCATATTAACAATTTGTTCTGCAGATTTATGCTTAAAACTAAACATATTTATTAAAATGTAATCTCAAAAAGTGTTACAAAATTAAAACATTTTAACTGTATGGACAATGTTATCACATTTCATATTAATGAAATATAAAGTAGCATTAAACTTGCAAAAGAGATTTCAAAGTTATGTCAATCGCGTATTCCTGACTAATGCGACGGTTAATCTTGTTCTTCTTGAGAATGACGCTGATTTTACATGCATTCAGTATACACTGCAACATACGATGGGTGTTATGTCAAACTACTATGAAGGTTATTAAGTATCATCGTTTGGATGGCTCGCTGTAAAGTTTCATGCGCGTACGTGGCGATCGTGTAAACAAACTAGTGTTAACATTTTCTACAAAATGGATAAAAACTGAACTACGAGCTGTGATAAAGTACTTCGTTTTGAAGGGTTTAATCCCAATAGAAATATAAAAGGAATTAGACTCCACATTAAAGGATTCTTCCTCTTTCGTTTTAGACGGTTAACAAGTGGGCTGCTGAATGTAAGCTTGACATACATCCATTTAAGATGATGAGCGCTCAGGACGTCCCAAAACCACATCAGTATAACAAGAAAGTACCGATGATGGTTCCATAAAACACGATCACAATTTTTACATGCATTGTTTCTCGCCCTAAAATATTTTGTTAGCTTAATGTGATACCTAGTTTCATCGGTGTTACTTCTTTTCAGATTTGACACGCGAAATTCTTCTTTCGTTTCAATAATGTTACAGGAGACCTATGGAGAATTTACTCTTCACTATAGCACAGCTCAAAAATACTTTAAATATTTAAAGAGGAAAGGAAAAACATGTTAAAGTAATATGGACACAGTCCCAGATAGTTCTCTAAACATTTACACCACTGCTGTCATTGTAAGAGACAATTGTCGAATAACTTTAACAACACTTTCAGTAATTCTGAAAATTTCACTGGGTTTCATCCACACTTTGTAACTGAAAAATTGCATATGAAATGTGTTTGTGATCGATGGGTTCCAACACTGCTGTATGAGCAAATAGTGAAGCTCTATATGGTCACCAATATCTAAAAGTTGCATGTGAGACGTGTTTGTGAACGGTGGGTTCCAACACTGCTGCATGAGCAAATAGCATAGCCCTAAACCAAAAACTAAAAGTTGCTTCTGCTCGGAAAGTTGTAGTCATCTCATTTTTCGATATTCAAGGAATGATTTACCAGCATGAGATACCTTCACACACAGCTGTAACTGGATAATACTACAGAGATGTCCTAAAAACTCTGCAAGGCCACATCTCACACTTCAGTGGGTCACATTTAAACAAGTTTCTCCATGATAATGCACGGCCGCACATCGCTAATGTTTTTGTTGAATATCTCACAAAAATCGATGAAAATTATCTCTCTCGCCTTATCCCTTCCTCCCTTAGGTGATTCCAATGGGCAGCCGCGGAGTAAGGCTATAGTCCCAAAATTTCCTACTTCGTCCGTACCAATCTGACTCCATCTTATCACTTGGCCAGGCGCCGTCACAATTTTTACCACACCAATAAAAATATATTGATCAGAATGCTTATTTAAATCTACAAGTTAACACTTTTTGCAAGTGTCTTCGTTTAATTCAAACTCTCAATGAACTCTTTCCACATTGAAGATGTTTCACCATCTTCTTTTTCTTTGTTGCTTTCCTCCCTTCCAAAGTCACATATTTTAAATAAATTTGATAGAAATTCTTCCCAAAACATTACTGTATAAGAAGTCAAATAAACGTTCGCTTAAACAAAAGAAGAAGAACATAAAGGGTATTAAATCCATATGGCCCCGGGATTGGAAATTCGAAATGCATCCTTTGAATTGTGGAAAACGCTGAACACACAGGTGGCTAAAGTTGAAATCTTGGGAAAGTGCCTGTCATATTACTCTACAGTGACTGTTAATTGTGTTATGTTCGATGCTAATTGTGACTTGACACGCCCTCCATTGTGAGAGAATATGTCGCGTGGGCCCATTGTGTTACACTCCCACCTGCATGATCTGGCATATCGATTGCTGGGCTTTGGTGTTCTTTAAAGTCTTATGCCGCCTGCTGTACAAGTATTTTGGTTTACAAATGTGGACTTTCATCATGAATATATTGCGCTGTCAAACTTTTCAACAAACTGAACAGAGTTCGGTTGGTGCCTTTGGCAAGTTAAGCACATTTTTCTTTTACATTTTATTTCTCAATCTAACTTTCAACGAAAAGTTCAATGGGTGTCCAACCAAAAGGTCCATCAGGACTGTTAATTACTTTCCAAACTATAAACTATTTGACTACCGCGTTTACTCATAGGCGAAATGCAGTCCACAAGTTTCCGGACGGACCATGTTAGATAGGTGATATAAAAATACAGATATCATTTTTAAAGTAAGTGTTCTGTACTTCAACGCATTACTCATTTATCGGGATTGACAGTCCCATTCTATTAAAAAATTGTGTGAAACTTTTCTCACAAAATGCTGGAAAACAGCGCCTTTCAAACTATTATTATCATTATTATTATTATTATTATTATTATTATTATTATTATTATTATTATTATTATTATTATTCATGAATATCCACTCTTGAAAATAAGATTTCCATTTTAAAAACAGACAATAGCAGCTGGGGCACAAGGTGTAGGCCGTACGGTGGATGGTCCGGCTCCTGAAATGCACACGTGTTCGCAGCAGCCGTGTGAATTGGTGCGTTGTCGTGCAGCAGACGTCAGCATTTCACGCACCGTTTCCTTGATAACACTGCGCAGTTTCTGCATGGTATATTTCCCAGTCACCGTTCTGTTTCTTTCTTTGAAGATTGTCATTTATAATATTTTTCGCAAACTGTGTGACCTTGGCTATTTTTAGGGGTATTTCACTCTTCTTCTGCCACCTCAATGGTTCTTTTTTGAAAGAACCTCATAATAGAGGTCCTAGGCCTCTTTCGTTAACATGAAAGATTAAAAAATTTTCTGATAACATTCCACGCGCAGTTACATTTTAACTGATAAAGGAGTTTGGGGCACCCAACTTGCACTGGTCTTATGTATCTAGGCTTACCATAAATACTGTCATAACCTTTGAGGGTGGTGCATTTCCCCTCTCTAGCAACCTGCACATTGCTAAGTTGTGGTGCCAGTGGTGAGTCATTGAGAGTTCAGCTGCAGACGCTGAAAGTTGTTTGCATTAGTTTTCAAGATGAAATAGGGCGATTACAAAAAAATCGAGTAGCTTTGGTAGCTTTGCACAAAGTAGGCAAATCCCCCTCTGAGACTTTCAAAATTCTCCTCCTGAAACTGAAAAAAGCAGGAGGTTCGTGTACCGCACTGTTCAGCAATACCTTGAGACTGGAATTATGCGAGACCGCCACAGGAAAGGAAGATTACGCACTCAAGAATTGGTGAAAGCAGTGGCGGCACTTGTGCGAAGAAATCCGGTACGGAGACAGGTTCGTGACTGAACTTTTCCAAAAATGTACATTGAGCAGTGAGCTGGAAGTCCGTGCTTATAAACGGCGGAAAGGGCCCCTCCTCACAAGTAAGATGAAACACCAGAAACTCTTAAATTCAAAACGTTTACTTCAGCGTTACGCAGCAAATGATCATCGAAGAATTCTTTTCAATGATTATAAATTTTTCTGTGTTGAGGAGATTTTCAACGCCCAAAATGACAGGATGCTGCTGAAAAGGCTCCAAGTGTGAAGAGGGGCCGTCATACTGTTATGGCATAGGAGGTTGTGAGCTATAAAGGTTACTACAAAGCTCCATTTCTGTGAAAAAAGGGACAATCATCGGCCTAAGTGTACAAGGAGACAGTGCAACAGATACTGGTCAACAACCTCAATAACAACCTCTTTCATGGATCATGCGGCAGCTTCCAGCAGGATTCAGCCCCAGCACATAAGACTCGGACATCCCAGGAGTGTTTTGAGGTCAACGTTTCTGACTTTTTTCGATATCGAATTTACCTTCTGTAAGTCCGAACCCAAACTCCCTGGTCCAAGTTCCAGGAGAGGCTTGCAAGAAGAGACATGCAAATATTGAAAGTTTGAAGCGTTCTCTTCGGAAGAGATTTCCTAATGGAAGAGTTGCTTAATTCAATATATGAGTGGCCAAAAAGATTTAGGACTGTGTGGTGCTAGAAATAGTAATTTTGAATAATTACCTATGGTTTGATTTATTGTACATTCATTTAATTAATATTATTAGGATATTAAAATATCTCAAACTGTTTTTTGTAAATTTGCTGGAAACTTTGTGACAGTATTTATGCTAAGACACGCACATGAATGCAACCTTGCATTTGTTTCTTTTGTCTGTCACTTAGAACTTCCTCCTCAGCAACCCAGTGGCGGCTCCTGACATAAACGGTTGGTGCAGCTCTACCTCCACTGAATATCATGAGCATCGCAACAATGAATCATCACTTAAGTCAGACCGGAAACTTGTGGGCCGCCTTTGTATATAATGAGGAATTCAAGTTTTATTCGCGTTCACGATCCTACAGAGAAAATTCTGCGGGTTGCGATCAAGTAACTCCACACACTGAATTGAAATCTCCTTTGCCGTGCGATTTTGGTTCAGTGGCAACAAACGCGACACCCATTGCGAATACACTTGTTTATTGATTAAATATATATAATGATTTATCCGTTTTTAGTATTAATAAAATAAACATATTAAAATAAGAGGTCAATTCAATAAATAATGATAAGAAAAATTTTGACCTTTATCATTCTTATTTTTTTTTCAAAGTAGTATCCGTTGATGCAAATCACCTGTTCAGCGTTAAGACATAGAGGTTTTTGACAGGTCCTTCAAAATCATCCTCGCTGTCTTCACTGCTTCTGATGAAGGCAAATGCCTCCCACGAAGCGGTTTCTTCAATTTGGGGTCACACTGGGCTTTATCTCAGTTTTAGGGAGCGTGAGGATACGCTTCACGTTGGTTTTTGTGAGATATTCAGCCGTGCATTATCGTGAGGCAGCCTTGTTTCACGGCCTTGCCGAGTTTTCACGACATTCCTGCAGTATTGCCCAGTTACAGTTGTGAGTGTGCATCGGTTCAGGATCGAAACGATTTAGCCAAGTTTCATCAGTAGTGATTACCTTCGCATCTTCTGCAGTCACTGGAACCCAACCAGAGAAATGTCGACCCTCTCTCACAATACAGCAGCACAAACTATCCTTAGAAATGTACAACTTTAAACGTGATAGAGACCTCAGCTGAATAGTTTTTAACACTAAAGCACAACTCTAGAGCATCAACAAGTTCGTCGCGTCATCATCAAGTTCATTTTGCTCTAGATGGAACTTGCACACCTCTCATAGGTTACAAGAATGTAAATAAGACCACGTGTACATTAAGCTTTCTAAATATTCAGTCAAATGTTAGTGTGATGCCTGTAAAAGATTATGATAAACTTTATTGAACACCGTTTGTAACTAAAGAAAATGATTCCTTCGTTTTATTTTTATAATTACGTTTTTAATAATTGTACATTTAATAGATAATTAAAAAGTTTAAAATCTGTAACTGTTAAACATAAATACTCTATATGTCATTCTTTTTCCATTTATAATTATTAAATACCTGGATTTTATGTAATTACCTAATTATTACTTGCGCATTTATTTAGTATAATTATGAATATTTAATTAAATATTTTGCTATATTTACTGCACACTTATGAATATATTTATTAATTTGATATTGATTTAAAGATCGGGCTCTATAAAAGAATTTCAATTGGTTTATTATTTTTTAACAGTGATTAACGCCCGCCCGTTTCTACTACTGAGGCATCACAGGGGGCGGACACTGATGATACAGGAGATGAAATGATATATTGGAAAATGATTTTTTTTACAGAACGAAGCATTCCAGGCCTAAGTTTAGGGTACCTCCCCGGCATTTGCCATTTATTAGGACTGAGGAAAAGCTGGAAAAAATGTAGGATAGTCCTGGCGGGATTCGAACCCCAGACCTCCTGCTTACGAGTCCGCGCCTTAACGACCTTGGCCACTCGTGGCGGTTGCAATTGGTTTAAATGCTCATTTCCTGTATATTGAAAATTAATGAGCGAGAGTGTATTTAAGCATATAATTAATTCTTCAATCCCAGGTGATATTTAAGATATCTCCTGAGCGTGTGGCTTGTTCAGTTCAATCTCCGAGATTTGATACAACGGCAATACAGGGTAGTGTGAAGGAAAGAGGAAAGTTGGAACCACGGCGTGCCAGTCTCTACATAATTTGTTTGTTATTGACGGACTGAGCAGTTGGTGTGACGTCACTATCATACGATCGTTACGCGGTGTCTGGCTGTTGCTAAGGTAACGAGCCCCGCCTGAGAAATGGCATCAGTTCTATCTTTATGACGAATAGGAAATTTGTAACATAAGTAATTTGTAATGTTCTAGAACTGATTTCAAGAATATCCCACTGTGAAAACCTGACATCTGTTACAGAATGCGCGAGATGCAAAATTGATATGCTTTTTAGAAAGTTTATTATGACAAACAAGATAAAAACATGTTACACACACAAGGTTCTGCTTCGAGTGTTCAATCAATTTTCATCAAATTGCAGGATTACTTTTAATTGTACCGTAAATTACTTTTTTTTTTTTTTTCCTTGTTTATTGCCCTGATCTATCGAAAGTGTGCGTCTGCGCAACAAGAAAAGGATTTATTTTAATGTGTTGAAAGACTTTTGAATAGTTTTTTTTCAATCTCAACTTAAATGCAGAGCCCGGCAAAATGTCTTTTCTATATGGATGGATATATTTAAGAGTCACATAGAACTGAACATGTTTCCGTACATTTGGGATCGTTAGGCCCCGTTTTTATTTTGCCTTTTTCCCCCTATTTCGACTTCTGTTGTCTATTTTAAGGTTTAAAATCATTCTTTGTTTGTTTTGGATCGTTATGGCCTTTTTTGCTATTATTTTAAGCAATTAAAACATACAGAAAGAATTTCAATATATTGATATGAAAAAAGTTATAAAAGTAAATGGCATGTTTACCTCACAAAAATATTTATTGAGAAACGTGTTTCTTTTCAAGACGTAAAAACTTTCTCCATTCACTAAGCTCTTTAAATAGCAGACCTTCATTAGTGAAAAGAACGCACGGGTACCTCGGGAATACGAATACTATGAAATAGAGAGGATGAGGGAAGTACTGTAGTTTTGAATAGTAGTACCGAATAATCTTGTATCGATCTGCGCGAGACAGTTCTACAGGGTAACTTGTTAGCTGTATAAATGTAACAAACAATTGCAAGCGAGAAAGATGAGAGCGGTACAATAAACAGTCCCCGCAATGTGTTCAGTATGGAAATAGAGAAATACTAATCTGATTTCTCTATAAATGCATAACAGAAAATGAACTGGACCAGAAACCGCTGCGCACCTTTTGCTCATTCGCCAGGTTTATTCAAAACTGCTTTGCTTTGTCTTGATCAACATTTCTATGATATCCTGAAAGGTGAATGTTCTGTTGTAACTTATGACAGTTACTACCTTGAAAAAAAATCTTGATGTTGCTTGTAACCAAGAAAATTAAGCTTAAGTACTTTATTTGTGTGATAAAGTAATTACTAAGTATCTTAAATACCTATTTTCATTAATAATTATTGATATTACTCTGTTTTCACTATTGATAAATGCCTATTTAATTATATAACTGCCTATTTTAAGTGTCTTTTTGCCTGCGTACTTTAACAGAAATAAATGGCTGAGCTTCCGGGCTCTGGTGGTAGCTCTAGTTCATTGTAGAAGGCAAGTTTGGGATCGTCTGTGAGTTTCTTACAAGAAGATAATGAATGTGCCTTATTTTGAAGTGAGATATTGGTATCGAAGTGTGAACAAAAGCCATCATACGATGGGGGTTATATAAAGTTTGAATTAGACATCGCTTTAAAAACTCTTGACAGTAAGTTAGTTTTGGTTTGTAGTTGTTAATTTGTTTTTGCGTTATCACCATCCAGATTTACACATCTTTCCTGCGTTTCCCGACTCTCCAAATGCCGTTATTGTAGAAGTCTACAGATTGCGACTTAAACCACTCTTCCACTTCATTAATGACGTCATCTGTGTTGTCAAATCGGTGACTCCGCAACGGATTTCTCATTTCTGAGAACAAGAAAAAGTCACTTGGTGCGAGATCGCGGATGCTGCAAGATCTCAAAGTCACATACTTTTGCTTTGTCAACTGCAACTTGAGCTGGTGCATTGTCACTTAGGAGACGAATGCCCCTGGAGAGCTTCTCGCAACTTGTTCAGAAGATTGTTGTGTTAAGTGCTGGTCCCTTTGCAAGGTGATCTGTGAGGATGACTCCACGACAATCCCTAAAAAAACTGGCAGCATGACCTTCCCTGCTGACTTTTACACTTTTACCATTTTTGGGGAGAGGGAAATCGACATGCTTCCACTCCATGCTCATAGTTTTGGTCTCTGGAACATACTGATAGATCCAAGACTTATGTATAGCTACCAGACGTCAACCACTACTGCCTATTCACGATGTTACACATTATCAACATTTGTCTTGAAAGGTCACGCCGTGTTTGTTTCTATAAAGAGGTTAGCAAACGTGAGGACATCTTAGACATGAGCAGTTCGTCACAGACACCACATAACTGAGATCAGTGTCATTCACGATCATTTGGATGGTTGCTCGTCTGTCTTCCAGGATTAAACACTTCACTTTCCTCACATCGTCCGTTAATGATGATCTCCCAGGTGTTGGGTCGTCTGTGAGGGACATGTGACCACTTCCCCTGCACAACAGTGTCATAAGCTGGACAACGTTTCAATAAACTGTCATCATCTCATCATGAATTTGCCGGACACTGTTAACCTTCAAATGCAGGGATTTTGTCACAACGTCTCCATATTCTCTGACTTACATTTTGCTCATTTCTGGCACAAACTGGGAGGAGACAATGAGCTGATTTTCTCAACATCGCGCACTTAGGGACCAATAAAGACACTTTCATCATTATACCACAATAACTTCCGAGTGATAATTAAACTTTGCGATACCCTCTCTGTAGTAAAACCAGAGTGCCAGTATTACTAACGAGAAACAGTTGCACTGAATTTTTTCTGAATAATTTATTTTTCCTGCACTGTACTTTGTCTTTCTGAAACTGAATCCTTTTTGAAGTACCTGGACTTCAACCTTTAGCTGAGCAGATTCGGGGCACAGGAACACAGAATCAACATGTTTTCCAAAAAGAAGAATAGATTTTTGAGAACGTATATTTTTTGATATTCGACCAAAGGCAGGAAGATGTGACCTCGTTCAGGCAGTAACAGTTTCGATATTTTTATGTTAAACCAAAGCTGAATCAGAGTTTTGACGATATTAAGCTCACCGGACAAAAAGTTAGGCGCCCCCTTTAAAGAACACACTGGTCGCTTGTAGATGGTGTTGCACTGGTACCAGGCGACCATGTGACGCTAATACATAACCATGGCAGTGAAGTGGTATATGCCAGTAGGTGGTATGGAAGCAGAGCATCAGGACTATGGACATGCAAGAAGTTACCCGATTTGTTGGTGTATCATGTCTACAAGGTACGACTCGCATCCATGAAACACGTCATAAAAAGACCCCAACTGACAGGAACCGGAAGCGAATATCACGCCTTATCAATGAAAATCAGTTTCAAACCCAACAGGAATTGCTGCTGTCAGTGAATGAAAGTCCATCCCAACCAGTTTCCGAGCGAACTGCATATGAGAGTCACTAGATAAGGATTGAGATAAGGAACATTGATTACCCTAGGGAAAGCATTGTTGAGTCATGGTATTGCCATGGTAGCACGCAAAAATCTGTTGCTTTATGTTTTAAGTCTGGAAGGTGTGAACGTTCTTGTATGTGCAATGAAGATCCAGAGAGAGCATTTTCGTGCGATGATCTTGTATGATTTCAAATGTGACTTAAATGAAACGACGCAGTCACTTGAGCGTTTGACGGGGGGCTCTCCTTCACGTGCTACTGTGTTCCCCTTGTTTGGAGAATTTAAGATGGGACGACAATCTCTTAAAGATGAAGAAAAGAATGCCAGATCAACAACAGCGTGAATGAGAAGAACATCACCTCTGTGGAAACACTGATAAGGGAAGAACCTACAAGGACATTGAGTTGGCATTGGCGATTAGTTCGCGGAGTTATTGAATCATCCTTCATGAGCATACTTGTGTAAACACAATTCTTCAAAATTGGTCGCCCATAATTTGTCTGGAGCAGAGAAGCTCCACAGGGTGGAATGGTCCAAGAAATGCTGCAAAGATTTAACTGTGGAAAGTCTCGCGTGTTTCAGATATTGTTACGGGTGTGAAACATTTGAACCAGAAACAAAACACAGTCCTCCATTTGGATTTTCCCTGATGACCAACCAGTCGTCAAAGTCAAGAGGGCAAGAAGTGTGGGAAAGAAAACGGTTGCCTCTTTTTTCTCCACAAGCAGTCATGTGGTAACCCAAAATCAGAGAACTGTAACTGCAAAATGAAGTTTGCCTTCCGAAAATGTCTCAGAAAATCCAAGAATGGCGTCCAAATACAGCACTAAGGAACATTTTGTTGCACCATGACAATGCATCAGTTCACACCGCTAATGTAACGATGGAGTTTCTGCAAGGAAATGAGGCAAAAATAATGACTCATCCATCCTACAGTCCCGACCTGGCACCATGCGGTTTCTGACTGTTCTCTACTGTGAAGGTCACCGATTTTCTAGCCCCCAAGAAACACAGTATTGGTTATCTGCAGTGGCGTGGATGCTTCCAGAGGATGGAAGGCTGCATTCAGTGCCAGGGGGAATACTTTCAGAAGCTGCGATCAACAAAACGTTTATATGAGCATTGATTATTTGTTGTCTCAATACTTATCAAGTGAACATCGGCAGCATGTCTTCAATGTGTCAAAAGAGAGCAGTGGCTGACTGGAGAAGCGTAGAGCCAGCTACCCGACGTTAACCTTCCCCCCCCTTTTTTTAACGACGAAAGGTGTTGAATGCATAGACGGCCCATTTACTATACACGTAATTTTGTGTAACTGTTATGCTTTTTAACAGTTAATTTTCCTATAATACTCCTGCTGTAGTACAAGTAAGTGTATTTTATACTTAAACAGTGTAGTAAATATTCCACATTATTTATAGGCAATCTCAGACCCTCGGGTGATGTTTATTTTCACAACTAAAATAAGAATTTGCTTGCAACATTTGTATTATGAATACTTAACCTTTTCAAGCCATCTTGCAGCAGACGAATGTCGATTATCAGCAATGGCAATAGAGAGGACTATTTCATGAATAGAATATTAACATATTTATCTTTTCAGAAACCGTGACAATCGCTACCGTTAGATTTACTAATATGAACTTAGAAAAACAACACAAAGATAACGTTTTGCCATTCTGAGCAATGTGTTCATTAAGATTTATGGTTGTTTAGGCAGACATTGTTACATAATTTAAAAAATTATTTCCGGCTTTTTGGATGAATACGCAAAGCAATTTCTGTATGAGTACACACGTGGTTAGTTAAATTTACAATTAATTTGAATGAAGGGACTCCAGTTTCATTGACTACAAACAACACTTGGGAATTAGCAGATGATGGTATGGAAGCAAAATTCCGCATTTTATTTACTGTTGCCGAATGTTGTTGATAATCTGTTGATACTCAGGATGGGGGTATACAGTTGGCTACACTGACCAGAAGACAATTTCCTTTGCGCTGTAAATTTTTACGATATCGGGCTGTAATTGGTCAAAATTCAAAATGTTGTTTCATTTCATTGGTCGATTTTATTACAACTTATATGGAGATAAAGATGCACAAACGTTTTGTGTCACGAGCCGCCAGTGCTCCAGAAGATATCGATGTCTTCTATAGCGTCATTTTAGAGCATCGACGAGTTGGGGCCTAGCTCTGTCTCAAAGACTTCAAGTATTTTCCGTGAACGTCTAAAAGCTGATCAGAAAAAGTCAAAAGTGATGATTTCCAAGTGCAAGAGAAATCTTTTGAACAATGACTATTCACAAGATTTAGTTCAGTGTAAAGACTTTGGAATTGCTTTATTGCGGTTCAGTTAAAAGACGATTTGACTCACAAATTCGCAGAGACAGCGGCTCGCAGGGAGAGAAATGGATTTACTGGAAGGAAATGACAAATGGGCGGTACAATAACAGTTGAATGCAAGTGATTTATTCACATTTGTGTTTCCTAAATCTGGATTTATGTATCCGATAGCGGGAGAGTCCCGGAACAGGCAGAATAGAAACCTTTAGGAGTCTACCTCCCTCAGAGGGGCTATGAAAATATTGACACGCCCTCTCCGAGCCAGCTTTTGGAAAATGTGTTATCGATTTAACTTGCAGAACAGTAGGCAAAACACATCCACAGCTGCCAAACTTTTCCGTAGTCATAGTAACTTCTGCATAAAACAAATGAAGTCGCAAGGCTATATATCAGAAGATGGGGAAAAAGTTGTACGTTCTATTTAACATTTACTTCTATGACGTCATCGCTCATGCAACAATGACCACAGAAAGATTTGGCATTTTTTACAACAGATTCATTTAAGAAATAAGATTTCACATATCTGCATTTATTCTTTCTAAAATCTTCCACCTATATGAAAAATAAATTGTTTTATTTTTGAAAAATAGATATACAGCTAAAACTTGCACCGCAAGTATTTCTGAAATGGAAGGTGCTATTTGATGTGCTGCTTTCACAGAATTGAAGTTTAGGCAGGGGCTTATAATTGCAGTCCATAAATAGATGTTAACTATTATTAGAAAGTCACTTTTTTCAAATGTAAAAATGCCTATTGATTACACGACAATAAAACAAGATGTAATTAGCATGTGAATGGTGTTTTTTACAGGATTCTAGTACAAATAGTTTACAAGCTATAGTAATATGAACATTTTCACAGTTGTCTGCTCCATTTAACTGCTTAGTTACTAAGCTTCGATGTTCCTGTGTTTCTTTCCTTATTTAGAGTGCGCGTTTCTTTCTGAATTTGCAAGTTGTGTATGTTACATTTTGTTTTACTGCACCATGTGTCAGCACTCTTTTAAGAAATACGAAAAATGATCTTCACAGGTTGTGATCAAAATGATGACCGCCAGCTTCCAGTCTGGCATGTGAATATTGCTGCACATCTTGTAGCATTTTAGCAGAAGTTTCAGAACAGGCAGATGGTAGGTCCATAAGTTTCCGGCCTCGCCGATAAGAATTATCACCTTCACAAAACCCTTATCTGGTGTCATACCTTATCTATTAAGTAAATAATTGCAGCTGTAACTTGTCGGTCCTGGTGGTGTAGTGGTTACCATACTTGCCTCCTACGCCCAAAACGCGGGTTCGAACCCGGCCAGGATCGATGGATTTTTTCGGGCGTAAAAATCCTAAGTATGGCTTCCTTCGGAAGGGAAGTAAAGCCGTGGGTCCCGTGTCGTACATTTACGGCACGAAAAAGAACCTCAAGCCTGAAAGAGAGGCCTCTGAGCAAAATTTGTCGGCCGTTTCACGCCCTGAGTTGAATGGGACGCTGATGACCTGAGATGTTAAAGAGCGTCCATAAATAAATCAATCAAAAAAAAAAAACAGCTGTAACTTCCGCTCCGCTGTGTTCAGTTGTTCAGATATAGTTGCACAAAGAAGGCTTAGTATAGAAGATTGTGACAAATTCAAAATGGAGTGTCCAACTGTTATTAAGTTCTTCACAAAAGAAGGAATCATTCCAAATGAAATTAAACAGCGATTGGACGATGTATATGGGGAAGCATCCCCCTCATATTCTCCTGTAAAAGAATGGGCCAAACTTTTTCGAATGGGTCGAGAAAGCATTGACAACGAAGAGCATGCAGGTCGGCCCTTGGAGGTGCTCACTCCTGAAAACATCGCTTGCTCTTGTGGAAGGAGAAATTATACAAGATCGGCGGCTCAAAGTTACACAAATAGCAGCAAGATTGGGTCTTGCTAATACAACAGTCCTTCGAATTATTCATGAACATTGAAACATGAATAAGGTTAGTGCCTAGACTTCTTTCCTCAGTCCAAAAGCAGCAACGAGTCACCTGTTGTCAGGCGTTTTTGGACCTCTGCAGTGACAACGAGAGAGAAGTTCTGCAAACCATTGTTACATGAGATGAAACTATGGTCCTCTACTGTGATCCCTTGTTCAAAAGAGAATCAATGGAATGGCGTAAACCTGGTGTCACTACCACACAGCATGCAATGGAAACGTCTAGAGAGTCTCGGCCCAAGAAATTTCGCGCTGCTTTATACGTGGGTAGCAGATGATCGCAGTCTTTTGGGACACTTCAGCCATATTGCTAATGGACTAACGACTCTCAACAGCGAGACACTTACACGACTTGGACAAGGGCGAAGGGGGAATGGTTGACAGGAGTGTTCCTCCAACATGACTACGACCGCAAAGTTGGTATCGCTGGGGCTCATTGTTGTGCTGCACCCACCATATGCACCGGATCTAGCTCCATCTGATTAATTTGACAACATGAAGGACTCGCTGCGAGGAAACTCAGTCAGCTGTTCACGAGTGGTGACTTAGTACTCCCAAACAATGATAATAAAGTTACCAGGAAGTTGACCACTATGCAGTGACGTTAGTGGGGAGTACATTGAGAGATCACATGTATATTGAACCATGTTAATAAGGTGCATAAACTGTTATTATTGTAAATCATTTCCAATCGTTGTTAGTAAAAAGCAAGTAGTTTTTTTTTCTGAAACTGCAATTTAACATCAAAATTAAGAAAAAATTCAAGAAACGAAAGCTCAAAAATCTTAGTCTAATGTTTTCCTTGTATTTATCTTGATCTTACTGTTATTTTTCTTCCTTTTATTTACTTATTTACTAACTTGTTTGAAAAAAATATATAAAATATACGTGCTTACATAGCTACACAATAAAAATTAAAATTAAACCAACCACATGGGTAAAATTACAACACTGGAGAAGCAGAAACTGAGAATAATAATTATAGTTACAATAATTAGAACACTTTTCTGCTACATATATACACTCAAGGTAGAAAGCGTCATATACTCACTGATACTTTTCGTAGGTGTTGCCGGTGGTGGTGGCTGGGACGCGGAATCTGTAAAAATTATAAAAAAGTATTATCACATACACCATCGGCCTTGAAAATTGCAACACCTGTTCATAATAGACATGTAACTAAATAAAATAAGAACAAGACGCACAGAAATAGATCAAACATTTAAATATTTACACATTTTCGCTATATTTGGAATAACTAATGTTCTACAAGAATGGAAGACAAGTGAAGATGGTAAAAGCTAATAATGAATCTCGAAATTAAAGCAATGCGTGGAAATAGTTAAACCAGCAAGAGGAGAGAGAAAAAAAATATTAATATGTAAGATTTAAACCTGGCGGTGTGTGAGCTTTATGCAAAAATATAACTGCCATCTCTCTATATCTCTGAGCCGTGTGGTGGTAACGAATAAATAAGTATTGAATTAAAAGCGTTATATATGTATGTGTGTATATATATATATTATATCCTATACACACTGACCTAAGTTAAAAATGTGTGTAAATACACGATGTCCCAGAATCCCCGTACATTTTTTCAAGTTATACATCCTCGTTTACTTTCATTGCACGCATGTCATATTGGTTGCATCTTGCAGGGGTTTTACTTTGATTTTCTGTATAATATTCTTATTGATGAATAAGCCATTTTACTAATGTTCAATTGACGCACAGCTGTTAAGATATATTCACTGTCTTCTCTACTTGTGTAACTACATTAAGGTTGACAAAAATAAAAATGAGTCATTCCTAGATTCTATGTGTAGATCGGATAACTTCGGGGAAGCTCGTAAACGAGCAGGCAGCGACTGGGACACTGCAGTGGGTACTTTGTCTATAAACGAAAGCACGAACCTCTGGAATGAGTACATTAAGGTAGAGTAGCGGTGGCTGAGCGGTTTAGAAGGCGTAAGCTCCTGGGTTCAAATCCCACAGAACATTTTTGTTTTATTATATATAAGCGTATATGGAAAACATCATGTAGTCTTAATATCACTTAATTTTTAACGTATCATTTCAGTTTTATGACATTACCTAAGCACACAGAAACACGCAATCTCAAACTAACGTATTCTGTACCAATAATTAAATAAATTCATTAATAGAAACATTGTCTTCTAACGTGAAGTACATAGAAATAAACACAAATTGATATCGGGTGTATGAACCCTCAGCATGTATAACTGCCCTCAATCTTCGGGACACAGATGATGTCAGATTTGTACAGCAGTGTGGGCGAGAGGCTGCAACATCCCAGGCTTCTTGAATTTGTGTCCATAAGTCATCTTTTGTTCTTCGTGCATGTGCAGTACACTGTATTTAGATAGAACAAATCTGAAGGAAACATTACAGTATTCGTTATAATATGTTAACGTTAAAGCTTGCTTGCTATGTGTGGCTATGGATCGTCAGTTGCAGGAACCAGATAAGGATAAAAAGGGAAGTATTGCCGTTGATTTCAGGCGTTCATTCTGGAAAATGCTGGCATATTATTCGTCACATGGTTCAAAGATGAAGCTAGGTTCCATTTATGCGGCTATGAGAACCTCGCATAACTCACGCTATTGGACCGTCCGAAATCCACATGTCATTCATGAAACACCTATACACACAATTAAAGTCGGGGTTTGGTAACCAATATCCGCTTAGAAAACAGTGAGACCAATTTTTTTGACCAGACTGTGAACTCTACAGAGTACCGCCGGGTTTGTAGAGCAACTGGACGATGGAGAGCATGGATATTTCCAACAAGATGTCTCTACAAGCCATACATCAAACAAATCCAGAGCGCTAATTGAAAGTTTCTTTGAGGACCAGATAGTCTCCAAGAACTTGTGGCCACCGAGATTCCTGATTTGACAACACCAGACTTAAAATACGGAGTCTACAGTACATTCCCCAAAACACTGGATGATCTGAAAGAGATATAGGAGATTAATGGTTTGACAACACAGTTCTCCAACGAGCGGTCAGTAACGTGTTGAGTTATGCCTTATGATGGAGGAAGAACATATTCAACATAGAGCTTAATTATCTCCCACATATACTCTAAATTTGCGGTACGATTTAACAAGTTGTGACTAACATCATTCGCTTTGAAATAAATATATAAATAAATGCGTTAGTTCTATATAAATAACTCTAAAGACACAACTTAAAACATTGTGCTCCCAATTTGGGAAGGCTGGACATTAATTTAGGGCAAACCAGCGCATGTTACAGGTTGCCAATGCCATATAACTTCAGACAGAGTTTTAACTGCAGTTTCGACTTTTTGCTTCAAACTCAGATTATTTTGTTTTCACCACTTTAACGTGGGGTTGTGTCAAGGGTAAAGTTGGTGTTAATGCAATAAATAATACGTCACTATGTCCTTAGAAAGTAAACCGGCAGATGGTATGATTTGTAAAAGAATGGCAACTGATTTACCAACACGCGGAAGACATTTTCCACAATAAGGTCATGATACGCTAATTCCGGCAGAAGAGAGCTGTTTGCCCAAAGTTTTTCACACAAGAAGTTTTATAAAAACTTGGAATGGAAAGAGCAGGTGGTACCTCTGTTTATTGTTGTTGATTCAGTTAGCCCCACCATCATCTCATTTCACGGGATTCATATTCAAATGTTGGTAGCAGGTAAGGAAAGGTGTTGAATGTTACGGTGATTAGTGGCACATTGTGGGCTGGCAGGGGTGAACACACGAGAGAAAAGTAGAGCTACTGAAAACAGATGTAAGGGCAAAGGAAAAAGAAATCGAGGGGGGAAAAGGCACAGAGGAAACAATATAAACAGAATGAAAGGACAGGGAATATATCCGATAGAGAAAAACGGAAGAATAAAGAGAGGAAAAAAACAAGAGAACAAAAAAGAGAAGTAACAGGAGGAATGAAAGAAAGAAGAAAAAGAAACAAGTAATATAACAAGAACCAAAGACATTTACGAAAGAAAGACGTATGTAATCCACGAACAAACAAAGGGGGAAAATAGAGACACAAACGTATTTGAGAGAAAGGAAAAGATAATCAACATAAAATCAAAAGTAAAAGGAACGAGAGGAGAAGAACAAATTAAAAAATGTAAAGGAAGTTGCAACGTAAAATTAAACTGAAAAATATAAATCAGATAAAACCCAAATTAAAGAGAGAGCCAGAAAAAAGAATTATTAAAAACGAGGGAAGAAATTACGAAAGGATATAATAAAATACGGAGGGAATAGGGAAGAAGGAAAAAACTAAGGAATATAAACGATTTAGTTGAGAAACAAGCAACGACAGAAGAAACGAGATAAATAAAGTGCAAGAAAACAGAAAAGAAGGAAAGTGCAAGCACAAAGAATCAAGAAAAATGTAAAGAAAATAGTAAACAAGAAGAACCAAAGACATCACTAATGAATGAAGAGAGGAAAGCAAGAAAAAGGAACAAACAAAAAAATAAACACGATGAAAGTAAAAATAAAGATAAAAAAATTAAAAAATTATTTAGAAAGCAAATAAGAACAAAAGAGATAAGCGAACAGACAAAGATAAAGAGTGAGGACTTAAAAGACAGAGAAGGAAAAAAAAAGAAACACTAACAGAAGAAAAGGAAAATATACAAAAGAAGAAGAAGAAGAAGAAGAAGAAGAAAACAAGTGAAAGGGGAAAAATGGAATGCATATAAGGACAAGTGAACGGACAATAAAAAAAAATATGTAAAGTAGTGAAAAAGTGACATTAAATTGAAATGGAGAAGGAACAAGCGAAAAGAGCGAAGAACGTAAAGGAAAGCGAAAACATAAAAGACGGAAAAATAAGACAAATAAGACAAACTAGAAAGATAGAAACAGGGAAGGGGATAAAGAGCACCATTATTAGAGGACGGAACAAATTAAAAAAAGATATAAAAGGACACAGTAGGAAAGAACTAAAAGAAAGAGAAAAACCAATTAATGAAGAAGAAAACAACGATAGAAGCGAAAATAAACGAGAGTTCACAGCCTATGGTTTCGAACCAAGGACAATGACTAGCTGTTTCTAGACGGCACGTGACCCTCGGCAGTTGCAACTTCCGCCATTAAGTTAATTTGTAATGAAACGCTGTCGGTCGACACTGTAACACCTGTCAACTTTCAACAAACGTTTAATCCACCATGGCGAGAGTGCTTGGAGGCTGTTTCTTGGTTACTTCGTTAAAAAAGTTGTTTATGTTGCTTTCATGTTTGTTGCAGCATAACCGATGCCCTTTAGGGACCTCAAAACTGACCTTACACGTTTTGTGTGAGGTGCACCTGCAGACGCGGTCAATGGCGGATTTCCTTAAGGGCTGAGATGTCCAACCGCACTTAACACATGTGGATTGGTTCTCCATTTGTTCTTTATAGAAGACTGAGAGTCCAAAATGAACAAACTGACTTTCAGTTGAATATTTACGAGGGGTATTCAAAAAGTTTTGCAAGTATCACCATAAAATACAAACTAAGAACTGAATTCAAAAACTTAACCTCACAATTCTTCAAATTACTCTTCACCTCTCTCCACACACAGTTGTAGTCGGTGCAACCACTTATCTGAGATATTGTCAACAGAGCTGAATTTATAGCTTGAGCAAGGTCATGCACTCGTTTAAAAGGTTTTGCAGCAATGCAAGATTTCACTCGAGGAAACAACCAGAAGTACATGGTGCAAGGTCAGGGTTGTAGGGTGGATAGTAAAGCATCTAAACTTTGCTGCCTTCCAGTTTCCTCATCAGTTGCCATTCTGTGAGGAGATGGAGATGTCATACTAAAGAAACAGTATTGTTCTTGTCTTTGGATGCCGCCGCCTCAGCTGTTCAAATAAAGGATCCAAAATGTAAGTGTCATAGTATTCTCCATTCATTATCATTCCTTCTGGCATACAGTCAACCACTAATGATCCTTCATAGTTGAAGAAAACAGTGAACATTTACCTACGAGATCGAAAATCTTGTTGAAGAACAACTGGTCTTGGGTCATTCTCATTTACCCACACACAGTTCTGAGCTTTATTTGGGGTGATATAGTAAGAAAACCATCTTTCATCACCACAATAAATATCTGGCATACGTTTAGGACTATTTGGTGGAAACATGCTCAGCAGTTTCCTTACACATTCCTTTGTCCTCTTCTTCTCCTCATTGTTTAGTAAATGTGGAAGCCATTTTGCACAGATTTTTCGTAGCTTTAAACGTATGGAGTACATTATCAATGCTGCCACTTCCATACTTAGCATTTCAACAGTAATATGTCGATTTTCCTTCACCAAGTTCCTCACTCTTTGAATTATCTGTTGTTCACAGCTTCCCGAGGCCGGCCAGAGTGAGGGTTGTCTTTCAAAGTGTCTCGCCCTTCTTCACGTCCTACCAAGTCCTCTTTCGCTCTTTCACCTGCTTATAGCGTGTGAAAATGTAGAATGTAAAGTTTTCTCTAGAAATATTCATGACACCAACTATTGACACAGGACTGAACTCATCAGACTACGACAGTGACTATGCAAGTTTAAACTTGCACTTATTAATACTTTGATAGCTTAAGGTTTATTGTTACACTTTTGTAGACATTATTGTGCAAAAATGGATAGACTGGTTGCAAATGTTTTTAAATGCCCCTCGTACGAGAAATTCAGTGGATTTAGGATTGACAGCGTACCTTCCTAAACCTGAAAGATCTCACATTAATAATCATTTGACTTTCTCTGTCTCATGCTCCATCTGGTTCACGTAATTTTCTAATTTTATTTTGAGGGATATGTTCAAATATGGCACAACTAAATTCTTTCGTAATTACATGTGCATTTTGTAATGTTTTGTGGCAGAATTTCATGGAGAACTCGTGTGCTCAGCCGTGGGATTACAAAGAGTAAGCGACTGTTGTTTTTTCAAAGGTCGAACTGAGTTGGTAAATCTGGACCGCGGACGGAGGTGCAGGTTGGGTTGCCTATCTTGCACTTCCGTTCCTACGTGAGCTTATCGATCGGCGCATGTAGGTGAGTTTTGATTGGTAAGTGTAGTGACGTGTCATCGGATCCGTGCAGGGAAACTTGATACCCTGATTGGTGAGTTGTTAGTCCCTCCCTGTTTTGGCGCATGATCAGAGCGCACTAACCTCCACAACCGTAATTAATGCGTCGCCCAGCATCTGATTGGTGGTGCAAGTGAACGTTCCAGCCTTGCTGGTTCATCACAATGTTAAGCAGCAATGAGTTTGGTCAATACTTGGATGGGTAGCCGCCGCACCATCTCCTCCACCATGTCTGCCGGCCATCAGACCACAGAGAGCAATGAACTATAGCAATACAAATGCAGAATCGCCCAGTTTTTCCACTGGAATATTTCCTGCATCATGAGGACATACGAGAAGAGGTACACGGCAACATGTGCAAGTCACGGCGGGTGTTTACCACAGCGGTGCTTGTTAGGGGGATTTCGTTCCGTAAGCCTTGCCTTCCTTTGCTCACAAACACCTTCGAAAATATTGACAGAAAAGGAGAACTGCTGGCAAGAGTAAAAGAGAGGAAAGGAGAGAAAGGGGAGCAGAAGAGAAGAGAAAAGAAAAGGAAGGAGACAAGAGAAGATAGATTGGAGGAGAGAGAAGTAAAGAGAGAAGAGACAAAAGAGCAAAGAAGAGAAGAGAGGAGGGAAGAGAATTAGAGATGAAGAAAGGGAGAAGACAGAATATGTGAAAGGAGAAAACAAGGGATAGAAGAGAACAGTAGAAGAGAAAAATAGAGAGGAGGGAAATAAGAGGGAGAACACAATGGAAGGAAAGGGTAACAGAGAAGAGAAGGAAGGAGAGCAGAAAATAGGGAATGGGAAGAGAGATTAAGGAGAGATGAGAGTAGAGGAGAAGAAAGGATAGAAGGAAAGAGGAAGAGAGAAGAAAAAAGAGAAGAGAGAAAAGGGTAAAGAGGAGGTGTAAGGAGAAGAGAGCAGGGAAAACTAGAGAAGGTAGGGGAGGGAGGGAGGGAGAGGAGAGCAGAGTGGAGGGAGGAGAGAGTATTGTCATAAATGACGGAAGGTGGAAGTTGTACTACCACACTCTGTCTCTAATAGCAAAACATGTTATTGTTGCCGACTAGAGGGAGCGAGTGAGTGACTTTTGTAGAGGTTTCGAACCCCGTCCCAGGGATGAGCAACAATGTGTGTGGTGTAGAGTTACTCTTTATTGGGCCTGCAGTGTGTGCGTGCTGTGATCTGCAGTGACGCGCGTTTCCGGTCGCCTCAGATTTCTGCGGGCCGACTTGGGTTTCAGAACAAGACCAAGCCCCGCCTCCCCTCCCTCATATCACATGCACATTACATTAAAAATTAGAGTGATTTGGGATTAAAGAGGGAGGGAGGGAGTCTCTCGAGTATTTTGTGTACCCGCCAAAACTAACACGTTACATTCTCTCCTGGGAGAAAGAGAGACACTTAGCGCTACCACCAGTTTCTCGTGATGACAGTGCCCTATCCCATACCAGATAATATTAACAGTGTTTATTTGCTTACGGGGTAAATAAGCTGGTCTTTCTTGCTCATAAAACTACATTTCATAAAAAGTGTTTAATTTCCCATCAAATTCTGAACATCATGAGGACAGGCATTTTCATTACATAACATGTTCTCCTGTACTCGGCACAAAAGGTAACGACCTCGCCGCGGCTGTCTCAGACTGCACTGTGTGACAAACATCTTCATGTCTACAGGCGGATCTTCGTAAGGTTTGATTTGCTCCAGGTTTACTCTTGCTTACAACTGTGTGCCTATACTGCTGTACCTGCCTGTGACCTCAGGAACTCTGTGTTGTAGTGAAAATTGTAAGCAATTTGAGGCAAGCGACAACTTCTCTCTCATTGCCACGGCAGAGCTCCAAAAATGCCTGACAACAGATGATTCGCTGCTGCTTTTGGATTGAGGAAAGAAGTCAGGCACCCATCTGCACTAAACTTATTCATGTTTAAATGTTCATGAATAATTTGAAGGACTGTTGTTTTAGAAAGGCCCAACCTTGCTGCTATTTCTGTAACTTTGAGCTGCCGGTCTTCCACAATTTCTCCTTCCACTAGAGAGATGTTTTCAGGAGTGAGCACCTGCAAGGGCCGACCTGCACGCTCTTCGTCTTTAATGCTTTCTCGACCCATTCGAAAAAGTTTGGCCCATTCTTTTACTGTAGAATATGAGGGGGTTGCTTCCCCATATACACCGTCCAATCGCTGTTTAATTTCATTTGCAGTAAGTCCTTCTTTTGTGAAGAACTTAATAACAGCTCGATACTCCGTTTTGAACACGTCACGATCTTCTACACAGAGCCTTCTTTATGCAACAATATCTGAACAACTGAACACAGCGGAACGGAAGTTAGGGCTGCAATTATTTACTTAACTCATAAGATATGACACTAGATAAGGGTTTTGTGAAACCGATTATCCTTATCGGCAAGGCCGGATACTTATGGATGTACCCTTGTATTAATTTGTTTGTTTTTTAAAATGGATGTAAAGTACATGTGATTTAATATGTTTTAGTTCATGTTTTCAGAGATTTCAGAGCTGTGCACAGTTAATTGGTATGGGGAAAACAAAATACTTTGCTGGGCGTAAATTTCGAAAATGCTGTAAGGGACAAGCGGCAAAGCACCACATTTTCACAAGTTCCGCAGCATGGGATTTGCCCTAATATTCAATTCTATAGTCAATGTTTCTGCTATAAAACTTATCTCCTATATAAATGCCCCCATGATGGTTTTCAAAACCCCAATGAAAGTTTCCATCACTTGATATGGGGCGAGTGCAACAAAGGTTTATGTTGAGTTAAATACACTAAATATTTGTGTTATACATACCGTAAATTGCTTTAGGTAAAAATAAACAAATAAACAAAAACGACACCTGCAATGTTTTTAAAAAAATAATTTTACGCATTGTTATTGTGAATTATTATATCTCCATTCATTTTTTTAACTTTAAATACTTTTCCAAATATTTAGCAACCAATCTTGTGCATTCAGATATCATTCTGAGTCTATAATTTCCTTTATTGTATGAGCTCATACATGAATGTAAGTTATTAACATTAACATTTCATAATCTCGTTTTTACCTGTAGGGTGACACACGTGCATTGATAACACAATTCAACACTGCAGTCAGTATCACTCTCAGAAACGGGTGTTTCTTCCTCTAACTTGTATCACAGCTTGCAACCTTACGAGATCAAGGCCCTTAGGTTTTCTTGCGACATGACCTCCCATTGCTCACACAAAGCCTCCAGAAGTTCATTGAGGTTCCCAGGAACACGTTGACGAACATTTTCCCCCATCGTGTCCCAAATATCCTCAATGGGGTTGAGGTCAGGATTTTGTGCTGGCCAAACTAGCGCCTGAATCCCCACTTCACGCAGTACTGTGTCACATGTGGACGGGCATTATCGTGCATGAAGCAGAAATCATTGCCAACACATGGAGCATAGGGGATAACATACTCCTTAAGAATTTCCTCAATGTACCGGCTTGTATTCAGGGCCCCGTTCTCCACAAAAACCAACTCTGTCTAGGCTTCCACACTGATACCAGCCCAAACCTGAAAGACACCGTCGATAAAAAGATGCAAGGGACATGCCTTTCTCCAGTCCTCCTCCATCAGGCGATCTCAGGCTGAACCTCGACTTATCCGTGAATAGAACAGCTTTCCATTGCTCCTCAGTCCACTGCAGATGTTGACGAGTAAAGACAAGGATGCATGTCGATGTTACTGGGTAAGTAAGGGACCTCTGACTGGTCTTCTAGAGCTGAGCTGATCTTCTAGACGTGAGCTGTGCTTCTTCAAATCTCCTTCTCACTGTTCTCACGCTGACATTGACTTCTGATGTTCTTAGCAAGCGATTTTGAGCTTCTACGGCTGTTGTGTGACGATCATGAACAATTTGCAGCCACATAAATTGATCATCTCTGACAGATGTCACCCTTCTGCGACCTGATTCTGATACCACGTTGCCTGAACCTTCGGTATGTCCTTTATATGGTAGAGATATTGACATAACACCTGCCCAGTCAACATAACTCATGCCCCGTCCATCTTCCAACAGGGCAACTGCTTCTGCAACCTCCTCTCAACTTTATCTCATAAAAGTGTGTGTTAAACTGAAATACCTTAACTGATGTAACAATTCAACACAAGAACAACGATGCAATTAGACATTTCAAAGGGCCCAATTGTAAAATGTGGTTAAATTGCATTCATTTTCATGCTCATATGATAAAAGAAATCATACACTCGTTTGTTGCGAAACCTTTGGAAAAGGATTTAATGTCAAAAAAAATGATTGAAATTATAATGATTCACAAAAGTATAATTTTTTTCCCTCTGAGTATACGAGTAGGCATGCTGATCCATTGGACAAAGCAAATATTTACAAATTGTAGATGAGAAGGTTTCAGAATATAGTCTTGCTGCATAAGATATTAATGACTAAACATTCTCCAAGACACAAGAGGGTTCTTTTACCGTTCGTCTTTCAGTTACGCCCGATCTTACAATGACAGAAAACTTCGTGTCGTTTGTTGTGGAACCGCCCCATATCCCCTCCTACCAATTTGTAAACTTTTCCAGAGAGCGTTTCTTCCCCTACGCCAGGTAACGAACCACCCTCCTGGTCAACACTATTTCATCCACTCACAAGTACCGTGGGGCATACTGGGCAAAATGTGACGTTATCAGAATATCTGAAGTATAATATATAATGTATGTTATACACAAGCTTTAGGCAAGGTTTATTTATAATTTTATTTTAATTTACGTTTTTATTAGAATTAAATAAAAATACTGGCAAAAATTAAGTGGCTGTAGATACACTACGATGCATGATCAAAAAATAACGGTACATATAATTTTTTTAAAATGTGGGCTTACCTGCATCTTATTGAGCCATGTCTCCCTCTGCTTCTGCCCTCATATGCGTTTTTCAAGATTGCGATTGTTATTTAATCTCCTCAACGAAGTCGAATTTTGGTCTATTCATCGAGGATGCCAGCTTTAAATAAGTACTAAGTCAGGAGAGTAAGGAGGGTGTTCGCACAAAAGTGGCCAACACGTGATGATAAATGCGCTGGTGTCTTATCGTGTTGCAAGATCCATGAATTGCCTTTGCACAGTGCAGGTTTCTTCCCCCTCACATTTTCTCGGAAATGTCTTTGGACATCTTGGTGTTATCAGCGATTCACAGTTTGACCCTCCAGCAGAAATTCATTAACAAAATGTCGAAGAAAACCGGGAAAAGTACTTTGACCTGGCGATCTTTTCTGTCTTGGTGATGATTCGACTTTAGTCTCAGCAGATACCAGAGCTGCTGACAGATCGCGACACTGTCTCTCTGTTCTTGATCAACAGCTGAGGGACAAACTTTTCTGTCAGGATTTCATGACATGATCCCTCAGAAATACTGCACTCTTCGGCAATTTTCATGAATAATCTCGTTAATTCTGGCCACTTGAGCGTTGTCAGTTAACTACGGACTCTCCACCACTTTCTCGGTGAAAGATTCACGAAGTTTCACGTAAAATTTATTGTTAATGGGCTGCTCGTGATACGAAGGGCATTCAAATTTTTTGCAAATGTCACTTTATAGTCCAAGCTAAGGACTGAATTACAAAACTTATCATTCAAGTACTCTCCATCTCTATCCACACACAGTTGTATACGGTGAAACCACTTGTCAAAATTACTACGGTATTCGGACTGTGAAATTGTCAACAGAACTGAATTTATAGCTTAAGCAAGGTCCTGTACTTTTTCCAACAATGCAACATTTCATTCGAGGAAACAACCAGAAGTGCACTGCAATATCAGCGCTATACAGTGGATGGTCAAGCAACAAGACTTTGGCAACTTTCAGTTTGCTCAAATTTAAAGTTCTTCTTGAGGAGACGTATTGTCGTGCAAAAGCAACAGTCTGACGTTTATGCCTTTGAACGCCGTCGCCTCAGCTCTTCAAATAAAGGTTCCAAAATGTAAGTGTCAGAGTATTCTCCGTTCATTGTCATTTCTTCTGGCATACAGTCAACCACTAATGGTTCTTCATAGTTGAAGAAAACAGTGAACATTCGCTTCGAGATCGAAAATCTTGTACAAGAACAACTGGTCCTGGGTCATTCTCATTTACCTACAAGCAGTTCTGAGCTTTATTTGGGATAGTATAGTAATAAAACTAACTTTCATCTTTATTTGGGATAGTATAGTAATAAAACTAACTTTCATCTTTATTTGGGATAGTATAGTAATAAAACCAACTTTCATCTTTATTTGGGATAGTATAGAATAAAACCAACTTTCATCACTAGTGCATATATCTGTTAAACGTTTAGGATCAGTTGGTGAAAACATGCTCAGCAGTTTCCTTGTACATTCCTTTCTCCTGTTCTTCTCTTCATTGGTTAGGGAACGTGGAACACATTTGGCACAGGTTTTTCGCAGCTTTAAATGTTCATGAAACATATTATTAATGCTGCCAACACTGATACCCACTCCCATACTTAGCATTTCAACAGTAATATGTCGAGTTTTCTCCACAAGTTCCTAACTCTTTGAATTGTTCTCTCGTTCACACCTTCCCGAGGCCGGACAGAGCGAGAGTAGTCTTTCAAAGTCTCTCGCCCCTCTTCAAATGATCTAATCCATTTTGTAATGGTATCAAATGAACACACTTGATCACCAGGAACAGCTACCAAGTTCTGGCGGATTTTTGTCGCTCTTTCATCTGCTTATTGTGCGTGAAAATGTAGAATCTAAAGTTTCTTTGGAAAGTATTCACGACTTTTCACCAGCTTTTGACATATTTTGTAGACATATTTGTCCAACAATGGATAGACTGGTTGCAAAACTTTTTGAATGCCCCTCGTAGTCCGCAATCTCAATAGTTGTAGAACGCTTACAACACTGTTGCAATGAAGGTAGCGTAACTGAAATAAGATAACAGTGCGACAAACGAGAGGTTAGAGCTAATGAAATCTATCAACCATTTTTTGCTTAGACTCTTTTTGGCGCATATTGTTAAAGTTCGGGTATTGAAATCTGTATATAACTTGCTTTATCGTGTTACCAATGGGTTGAAATGTATTTAATTACGTTAGTATGTGTTTAACTATGTTGAATTGCATTTAATTAGGTTTACATTTATTTAATTATTTTGTATTTATGATACGAGAAAACGTTCTGCTCATATACTACAAAGCCCGCCCCAATACTGCTTTTTAAAATTAGCAGGGATGCTGCATCTAAAAACGGAAATGTCTTTGAGAATAAAGGCAATAACTGCAGTTGGCAGTCCGCTTCTATGTAACTTTATTGTTTATTTTCCATTATAGAGAGCCGATAGTACCTTTGCTGCTTGTAAAACAATGCAAATATTATTTAATTGTTAAGATTGCATGATGGCATCTATAATTTTTCTCGTAAACGTAAACTGTTCTAACACTTTGAGAGCCGTCTACCGCGCAGGCTTCAGTACCTATGAGATGCCTAGCACTTATGTACAAGACTGTACCTCTCCTGTGGTGTGCGCCCCCCTAAGTGTTTGTTTTTAGACCTCCCTAGGGACAGGCTGGGGAGTGGTGCATACAACAGACTTCCTTCTAATGATTGGCGAGGCCCCTTAACTTCATTTTATTACCCGACTGTTATCCATGTCTAGAAGCTGCTGATTTGAAACATATCGCGTTGAGATATTAGTGAGCGAAGACACTACGCAAATAAAATGCTTGTTCATAACACTGACTTACAGTCGTTTTGGGAGGGTTCTTTTTGGTTATGACTACCATGAACAAATGTTGTTGCATAGTGTGAATGATAAACAGGGATATTTTGAGAGTTTGGCATGTCTGTAGTTTTATTTTAAATTGCAGTAACAGTGCTAAATTGTGTTAATCGACTTACTGCAAGTCAGGAGGCAGAACACCTAAGAAGGCAAACATGCAATTCAAGAACTAACTAAACCAGGCCAGGGAAAAAAAAAACATCTTGCGTCCATAACGTGGCAACGACACGTTTTCATCTGTGAGAAAACACCTGCTGAGCAAACAAAATTTCAGTTATTCAAACACCACTGCACTCTTAAGAACTGACGTTCTGTGGCTGCTGCTGTGCGGGTTACACTCATGAAAAAACAATTTTTTCTTGATCAATCTTGGTCGTTTTATTTAATGCATGTTTCAAACTATATAGGCCCCAGTTTCCTAGTAATCTATCAGGATTATATCCTTAAATCTCAAAAAACACAGGTCAGCATTTATACAGTCGCGCCCAGTGTCGTGCAATGCCCACAGTCTCAGCAACCTCGTGCGCTTTCAAGGATGTTTTTCAATGACTTCCTTTATGGTGACCTCATCTGGGCAGCCGGTGTGTTTGCTTCTTCTATTACATTTAAACTCTTTCATTCAAAAATGAAAGGTTTTCAATGACGGTGCAGCATCCACATGAACTTCACTCATCTGTGCTTCGGTCTGTTTTATAGTCCAAACCTATAAATGGAAATGTTTAACAACAGCACGAAACTCTTTGCTTTCTATTTTCTACGGCACTTGTGACACTGATCACTTCAGATAGCTGTCAACAATTAACTGAACGTCACATCTCACTGAAAATTAGTCTAAAATCGTTATACCAATCACTCTTATCAACAATGGTGTCAAAGGGCCAAGATGCAATTGATATAAATTTAAATTACTGTATATAAATTTTTATACGAGGGCAGGTTCATAAATTTCCGGCCTCGCCGACAAGACTTATCGCCTTCACAAAAGCCTTATGTGGTCCCATACCTTATCTGTTAAGTAAATAATTGCAGCTGTAACTTCCGCTCTGCTGTGTTCAGTTGATCAGATATAGTTGCATAAAGAATGCTATGTGTAGAAGATTGTGACATGCTCAAAATGAGTATCGAGCTGTTATTAGGTTCTTTACAAAAGAAGGACTTACTCCAAATGAAATTACACAGCGATTGGACGGCGTATATGGGGAAGCATCCCTTCATATTCTACCGTAAAAGAATGTACCAAACTTTTTCGAATGGGTCGAGAAAGCATTGATGACGAAGAGCGTGCAGGTCGGCCCTTGGAGGTGCTCACTCTTGAAAACATCGCTCGCTCTTGTGGAAGGAGAAATTATGGAAGACCGACGGCTCAAAGTTACAGAAATAGCAGCAAGGTTGGGCCTTTTTAAAACAACATTCCTGCAAATTATTCATAACATTTAAACATGAATAAGGTTAATGCAAGATGGGTGCCTAGACTTCTTTCCTCAGTCCAAAAGCAGCAACGAGTCATCTGCCGTCAGGCATTTTTGGAGTTCTTCCGTGGTAACGAGAGAGAAGTTCTGCAAACCATTGGAGATGAAACTACGGTACTCTACTATGATCTCTTGTCCAATAGAGAATCAATGGAGTGGCGTAAACCTGGCGAAGCACCGCCTCTAAAGATCAAGGTCACTCAGTCAACCAAGAAGATCATGATCACAATCTTTTGGGACTGTGAAGGAATACTCTTCATTGACTTCAAGGAGAGGAACACCACAGTAAATGGGGAGTGCTGTGCTGGCCTACTGCACAGACTACATGCTCCCATCAAAGAGAAAAGGCGAGGAAAGCTGAGTGGTGGTGTGCGTCTTCTTCACGACAACGCGCCTGTGCACACAGCTCTTGTTGCAAAGGAAGGTGTGAAGAAATGTGGCTTCAAGGAGATCGACCATCCACCCTACAGCCCAGATCTCGCTCCCAGTGACTATTTCCTCTTCTCAAAACTCAAGAAGGGCCTTCGAGGAAGGAAATGGAAGTGTGACGAAGAAGTTATGGGTGCTATTTATGGCCATTTTGCATACAAGACTTCTGACTATTTGGAGGGGGGGGGATTGAAATGTTAATTCAAAGATATGAGAAGTGTATTGCAATAAAGGGTAACAATAATGAAAAGTGAAATATCGCTTTTGTCTTTATCATACTTAGAAAATTGTTAGGTTGGAAACTTATAGACCTACCTTCGTACACTGTGATAATATGTAATAATGCATTATTTTGTTTTAACAGGAAAAAATTACCATAAATATTTATTTCCAAATCACTTTCTCCCTCGATCATATTTTATTTACGCGGGATGGTGGTCGGTAAGTCGGTCCTGGTGGTGTAGTGGTGGTAGATATGTTGCAACTCTTCAATTATAGTTATTTCTACATAACTGTCATCTGCAACGGAACGGGCCGTATATTACTGTGCTTATAGAGAAATGGACAATTACCTAAGCATAAAGAATTAATTTCAAAATTAACTTATGTATAAGCATAGATGAAGGATTGGAAGACATAATCATCATCATCATAGTATGCAAATAGGAGTTAAGCAGTTTCATTTGTTAATTTATTATTAATTGCGTGCACATCAATGAACAGAAAATATGCAAGTGTTATTTTTACCAGAGAATTAAGTCGCCACGCTATACAATTTTTTTAATTTAAAAAACTGAATTTTGATAATTCTAATTAATAAAAACTACTTTATTGACAATGTTATAAAATGTAGCATGACATAAGTTACCTACGGTCACATTACGTAATACAGAGCCCAGTTTTTCGTTGTACAAAAACATGCCCACTGACAGACAGTGCACTTTCTTGCCAGAAAATTTACTTTAATATAGTACATTGTGCGGCTTTAATGAATTTATTGTAATTTTTACTGTATAAAAATTAAAGTATATACCTGTTAATTTTAATCTTTAAAATCGGATTTAAGTACTTTTCATATTTTCCACTTTACAGGCATAATTTCTCACCCAAAATATTAATTTATTAATATTTTATTAGCCTAATTCGGTAAGTGGTACTTGTTTCATTGTTGTCGCTTACGGTTCCCGCATGTGATAGGTGCGCAAGTCGAGACATGTTCGGTTCCACATGCAGTGACATGGGACGAACAATAATGCTGCTCTGAAATTCTGCTTTCATCTGAACAAATCTTCATCTGAGGTCTATACAATGTTACAGGAAGAAAGCATTAACACCGCTGCTTGTGAGAGAGGATTGTCGAATTATATTTAAGAACAGTTTCAGAAAGTATAAAGATTTCACTAGTTGATGACTGAAATGTTCTACTTGGGACATGTTTGTGCCAAGACTACTGCGCGCAGGTTACAACAAGATCCGGAGCTTCTTTCGAAAGTAACTAGCCTACATCATATAGCACATTCAATATTCAAGGCAAGTCGTAACCTGCACACACAGCCGGGTAATACATTAGAGATATCCTGAAAACTCTGCAAAAAACGATAATTTTATTGCTGGAATTTCACAAAAATCAACGTAAAGTGTGTTCATCATCCTCCCTACAGCCCAGATTTAGTCCTCTGTGACTTGTACCTTCTGGGAGGCATTTTTCATCTATAGAAGCAGTGATGAAGGCTGAGAGAGGGATTCTTACGCACTTTTCAAAATTGTTTCTAGTATATCTTTGAAGACTGGCAGAAACGCTGGGACAGGTGGATTGTATCCAGCGGGTCTACTTTTAGAAATATCATCAAAACTATAAAGATAAGTAAAGATTTTATATGTTTGTGTTGCGATAAAGCAAGAATTAAACTGCTGGAACATCCCAAGAACTTCAAGCTTTTTCCAAAACTTGAGAAATTTTCACCACAATATGACATTATGAAGGCTGTATATCAATGTTTGCTGAAATTGGAGACCCTGCTTCCAGCAACTGTAGAAACGTTTTAATCAACCTCTTTTTTATTTGAATAGCGTTTAACGCCAGTTCTTACTACTGAGGCACCACAGGGGGCGGACACTGATGATGCATGAGATGAAATGATATATTGGGAAAGAATTTTTTTTTTAAGGAAGGAAACGTTCCAGGCTTAAGTTTAGGGTATCTCCTCAACATTTGTCGTTTAAGAGGACTGAGGAAAACCTGGAAAAAACCTCAGTCAGGGAGGACTGTCTTGGTGGGATTCGAACCCCAGACCTCCCGCTCACGAGTCCGCGCCTTAACGACCTCGGCCACCCGTGGCAGTATCAGCCTCTAAGAAAAGTATGTTAAAAATAAAATTATTAACGCAACTAGAAAGCGTTTAGGATTTGAGCATAGATATCAACCTACGTATAAGCTTTATAAATAGGTGTTTAATCTTTTGTTAAAAGTGCAGAAACCCAAAAATATAACTTTTACAGAAAATAACATATTTTCATGCAATTGAATTAAAATGTATTTTATGAATCTTAAAATTTTGTTACAAGAAAAAGAATAATTTCAACTAATTGTATTGAGCTTTTAACATCTTTTATCCTATCAACCCGCTTAAAGCCTGTAATACCATAAAAAGCCCGTCACGAAAGAACTGCGTAAACCAAGCGAATTTCTCAGCAAGTAGAGTAACGTTAAAAAATATCTTGTTAAATATAAAGCATATACATCGGTGTAAACACAGTCTTTATGCTGAATTAATTTGTCGTTTTTTAGTTTTGAAACAACTGGCATACATTTAAATTTTGGTTATCAAGTATAAACCTGCTCCTAATAGTCCAATTTCCCTAAATTTCCGAAAATATTTTTCTTATTATATTTAAATGGATATGCCGAGTTTGGTTGCGAAAAAACAAATATAGGTGTCGCTAAAGTGCTTTTTAAATGTTGGGTTTAGATAAAGTCCCACTCCTAATTATATGATGTCACTGATTTTCAAATACTATTTTTCTTATTTTATTTTAAGGCATATACCAAGTATTCTTAAAAATAATTCAACATTGCGGCTGCTAGAACGATTTTTATATTTCCCTTTAACCTCCATTCTTTAAATTTCAGTATATCCCCTACTAATGACCCTATCTTCCTACTTTTCAGAAATTATTTTTCTTTTTTATTTAAATAGTATATATCGAGTTTCGTTATGCAAAAACATGTCACTACAGCGATTTTTAATTTTGACCTTCAAGTAAACCCCCATTCCCAATAGTATGGTTTTTCTGATTTTGGCAATTATTTTATTAATTTGTTTTAATAGCATATATCGAGTTTCGTACAGAAAAACAAAGATTTCAGCCGCTACAGCGATTTTTTTTTAATTTTCGATTTAGGTTTACCCCCACCCCCAATTGTCCAATTATTCTCTATTAATTGTTTGTTAATTGATGATTATATGCGGAGTTTCGTTCAGAAAAAAGAAAATTTGCGGCAGCTAGATCGACAAAATACAAACATCTGCTTGTGATTTTTTTTAATTGATTTATTTATGGACGCTCTTTAACAGCTCAAGTCATCGGCGTCGCATTCAACTCAGGGCATGAAACGGGCGACAAATTTTGCTCAGAGGCCTCTCTTTCAGGCTTGAGGTTCTTTTTCGTGTCGTAAATGTACGAAATGGGACACACGGCTTCACTTCCCTTCCGAAGGAAGCCATACTTCGGATTTTTACGCCCCGAAAAAATCCATCGGTCCTAGCCGGGTTCGAACCCGCGATCTTGGGTTAAGGAGGCAAGTATGGTAACCACTACACCACCAGGACCGACTACCTGCATGTGATGTACACATGAAATATTATATATATTCATTTCATTTTCGGTGCCTAGTAGGTAGGTAGGTAGGATTGATGCAGATTTAAAGATAGATATAAAAAATCTTTGGGTATGACCGCAATACATTCATTCGGAATTTGCTAAAACTAATTCTGAAGAGGGAAAAAATTAATAAAAGATTCTATGAAATAAACATACAGAAATGAACCATGAAAGTTTACAATGAATTTATTTATATATAAATGTTCAACAATTTTGAAACCACCCGCTCTCCACAGTTCATGTTATTAGCAATAAACTGTTCCTGTTTTAGAGGAATGAAACTTTATTGATGTAGAATTTGCCATAGCAGAGTTTCCAACAGGACTGTTCTGTTTTCTCTCATCTCTGGAAACAGCTGCTGGGCGCTGTGAAACCTGATACCCGCACTGCGTGTGGGGGCGGATACTGCCTCCCACCCCTTCTCTCTCAACGACTGAGAGGCAGGTCGAAAAGTACCCAGTGTCATTTGTCAGCCCTAGAGGCAAGTGTTCCTATCAAGTAAGGGCATAATGATGCATTTCTTTGTTACATGAATCTTCAAGCCTGCACAAGACCTGAACCTTACCAGCTGAAGCGCTCTCAGCCTCGACCATAGTGGCCATTCTATTGTTTTCTACGGGGTACATTTGCAATAAACAATCATTTGGAATATCAAGTTATTGTTTACAGCTTTCTAAAGCAGGGTGTTCCATATTCGAGGGCTAGCTTTTAAGTTTTTACAAAAACTAGGAAAGGAGAAGCATTTTATAGAAAAAACTATTTTATTGTTTTTCAAAATATTCCACTTTAAGATTTATACACTTTTGCATTCGTTTAAACCAATTATCGAAACGTTTTTTTCACTCTCAAGTTGGTATGTCAAAAACATGATTTTTAAAGCTTCGACAGCTTCTTGGGGTGATGAAAATCGCTGTCCACGCATTCGGGAACAAAAAGAAGTGTTGGCGATAAATCAGGTGAATACACGCAATGAAACATTAATCCGATGTTTTTCTCCTTTAAATAATCAACTGTTTGACTTCTGTGTGAGAACTGGTATTGATATGATGAAGATGATGTGACATATTCGGTTGTTTTCCCTGATTTAGTCGATGACTTCCGGCAAACTGTTCTTCGATCCTCTAAAGAAATGGTTGCGACATGTCCAGTACATCCAAAGAAACAAACGATCATTCGTTCATGAAGCACTTCCAGAAAATGAATTGCTGTATACCATTAAGTGTAATAACATAATCGCATTAAACTTCGAAGATGCAAACCCCCTCCCCCTTTCCAGATTTCGCTACAGAGCATACAGTTGAGTTCGCGTTAGCTTTCAGTGAGGAAAAGTTTGAGGGCAATAATTGATAACGGATAATGATTAGTGGGGTGTTCAGGTCTTACTGTATGCTATTGCTACTTGAAAAATAAAATAACCCACACACGTTGGAAGAGCTGAACGACACTGTAAGAAGAGAATTTTCAGAAGAATAACCAGTGCGTATAAACGCAAACTTTCTTGAGAGATGTGTGGTGGCACAGGGACATCATCTTCTATCTCAACATACGTCGTTATTTGCATGAGAGATCAGTGCTCCTGGCTTCAGGTGTTATGAACTTATCTCCCGTAAGTTATTAATAACATTTTGTCAGTGTCCCTAAGTGCATGATGTTGAGAGCATCAGCTCATTGTGTTCTTTATTTTTACATTTTGTGCCAGAAGCGAGTAAAGTGTAAGATGCAGACTCGCAGCCTGATAAAGTTCCGAAGGTTAATAGTGTCCGGCAAATTCATGATCAAACGATGGCAGCTTACGGAAGTGTTGCTCATCTTATGAGAGTGTTCTGAGGTAGAAAAAGGATTTCTGAAGTGGTCACATGTCCCTCACAGACGACCCAACACCTGGGAGATCATCATTAACGGACGAAGTGAGGAAAGTGAAGTGTTTAATCCTGGAAGACGAGCAACCGTCCAAATGAATCTGGTCTCAGATATGTTGTGTGTGTGACGAACTGCACACATGTCTAAGATGTATGCACGTTTGCTAACCGCTTTCCAGAAACGAACACGGCGAGACCTTTCAAGACAGATGTTGACGATATTGGAACAGAATGAAGAGAACATTATTGGTTGTCTGGTAACCATTTATGAATCATGGGGTCTATCAGTTTGATCCAGAGACCAAAACCATGAGCATGGAGGGAAAGCATGCCGATTCCACTACCCCCAAAAAGGTAAATGGACAAAAGTTAGCAAGAGGTTGCGTCTCAGTTTTTGGGACTGTCGTGGAGTCATCCTCACAGATCACCTTGCAAAGGGACAAGCACTTACTACAGCAATCTTCTGTTCAAGTTGTGAGATGCTCTTCAAGGGACAATGCACCAGCTCACTCATCTCAAGTTGCAGTTTACAAAGTAACGACATTGACTTTGAAATCTTGCAGCATCCAGGATGTGAATTTTCTTGTTCTCAGAAATTAAAATCCTTTGCGGGATCGCTAATTTGGTAACACTGATGACGACATTAAAGACGTGACAGAGTGGTTTAAGACGCAACCTGCAGAATTCTGTAATAATGTTATTTGGAGGGTGAAGAAATGCTGGAAAATGTGTAACTCTGGTTGGTGACCGCGTAGAAGACAGGTAACAACTACAAATCAAAACAAACGTTTTGTCAAATTTTTAAAGGTGATAATTGAAACTTTATGATAATCCGACATACGGCAGATATTGCAAAAGTTGCATGTAACTATAAAGAAGAGAAAGAAATGGCATTATAATGTTCCAGCCCATGCGGCATAGCCCAGGTCTAGGGCTTTTCTCTAAACTGAACAAGCAACTTTAATGGCGAAGTAAAAAGTGACATTTTGGAAGATTTGAATGCTCTTGCGTTCCTATTTCGTCAATGTGAGAATTAATTGAAAAAATTGGAGTAGTTTATTTATCTCTCTCCCTCAGACTACAAAGTAAACAGACAGGAAATGTTTTAATTTTTCTCATAAATATGTAAAATCACGTCCCGTGGGACATGACAAGGTCATTGCCCCCTCCTTGACCATGTGATGTACCAGTGAACCTTTGAACAGCTACTGTTGATAAAGTTGGCACCTCTTGCAGCTGGCGAACGTCAGAACGAGTGCAACTTTCAAGTTATTGTCATGGTAACAAGGGTTCATTCTCTCGACAGGCGCGCTAAGACATTCTGTCTGCCGCTGTGATGTCACAATATTGCGTAATGCCTCACTTCTGACTCCTCATTCTGACTCTTCTAAGACGCGTTTGCCGGAGTACGGTTAATTATTTTATACAAACCCTCAAATATTATGCACCTATATTATTAAATTAACAGAAGTACAAACACTCATTAATTGCTTTTTTACATTCAGATACTTTAAAATCAAATAAAGTTTAATAATTGCGTTATACTTTGACGTTTAACTACACTTTTGATGTGAGATATGTAAAATAACTGTTTTAATAATATTTCTGTCAGTTAAAATTGTATGTAGGATGGCCTATATGACTGTTATAAGCCAATTACAGATTGCAGCGGCAGTTCCAAAGCACTTTTACTATCAAAACCCACCATCTTACATAAAAACATTTTTGCAGTAATGTAAAACTCGCAGTAGCTACAAGCTGTTTGTTGTGTATACGAGAAGACAACATTGAATACTCAGTAAAGAAGGATATGAAAGCAGCAGAAAAGGGTCTCTGCATCATCATTTTCATTCGGTTCCAAGCGAACCATGGCCATGAAAACTTGGAAGATAACCCACGCAGAAGGCAACCAAAATCCGTCATGACATCAGAAATTATCGACACGGCTCTGCAAGATCGCCGATTAAAGGTGTCCGAAATTGCTGAAGATTTGGGGAACGCGCATTTTACATTTTGAGAGAAGAATTGTGCTTGAAACATGGGTACACCATAAACATCTGAAACAAAACAGCAGTCTGAACAACGAAAGCATCTGGGAAAATGATGCACTACTAATTGATTATATTCCCAATGAAAAATCTATCACTGGAGCGTATTATTCTAATCTTTTGCACTTGCTGAAGACAGAAATATGCGAGAAAACGCTGGGCTTGTTAAAGAACAAAATTATCTTGCATCAAGGACACATACGTGTCGTTGCAATGGCGAAAACCAAGAAGTGGGATACAATTTGCTGCCACATCCGCCTTATTCCCCAGACTTGGCTCCATCTGTTCCCTAAACTGAGAAAGCTCTTGATGAAAACAAAATTTGTCCAAAGAAGAGCTTAAAACATCGGTGGAAACATATTTTGCAGGACTGCAGGAATCGGACTTGGGACTTTGGAGCATTGTGCAAGGGAGACGTGCTGAAATATGAGAATAACATCAAAAACCTATACAGTGCTTCATCACCCACTTATTACACAAAGTGTCCCTTAAAATACCTCATGGGCAAAACTTATGGGGTTCGAGGTGTGGGGTTAACTTCAGCATTTTAAATAGAACGAATTTTTAAATATTTACATAGCCCTCAACAAATTAAGAAACTTTTGTTTAAAACATTTATTGTAAAATTAAATTTCGAGAAAATTTAAGACGATAAAAAATAAAACTACAAGCAAGCACCTTTCAGCCAATGTCGGTCTCATTGATACCTTCTTCATAAAGCAGAATTGAACTTAATCGATAATTTAAAACATTAGTTTGCCGTAAAACTAATATCTGATAGTTTTTTCGCTAAGTTCTTTTTTTTTTTTTTATTCCTATAATCTCTGCTTTGATACTACTAAGAAACCCATTCTCTTGCATTAAAATAGTAGTACATGGTACTTGATATATTAGTGTTCAGTTGTCTTTTATTTGATTTAATCTCCATGAAGTTCTGTTTGGAATAAACGCTCATAAAATTGCTCTATGTTTTCAGAAGTATCAAACAGACAAGTTAAATCATTTCAATATTAAAATTTCAAAAAAATGGCATTGTTTTTACATTGCCATTATATTGTCAAATGGGAAGAGGTTGCTTGTAATTTTTCTTAGGTAATTTAAATGAGCTTTCAAATTCATTGCATAATTACTTTTCGATATTCGGTCTCGAAATAATTGCCATGGCAACAAACGTTCGGTAACCTACCGTAAAATTAACAGCACTCGCGGGATTACTGAAATTCTTTGATAAAAGATAAATATTAATAAACTAAGCAGGTAAATAAATAATGTTACTAAACACTTAAAGTAACTTCAGCAATATCTAAACATTTAACAACTATTTGCATGGAGTGATAGTGACACAAGATTTAATTTTTTAACGTAATTTAAAAATGTAAGATATAATGTAGTTCACGTGTTCGTCTTGAAAAGTATGGCGCCGCTTCATCTTGCTGGTATTACAGTACTCAGAGTGTAGTTAATTCATACCTGATAGTTACCATACTTGTCCGTTCTTTTTGCATTTACAAATTATATTGGGGGGGGGGGGCTTTATGTTGAGGACTATCTCTGAGTCAGGCTGAGAACTCTTATAAAAAGAAGCATTGACAGGTCGGCGATTCGACGGCGACGAAAGTATGGAAGCAACTGGCTGGGAACTCAACTGCACTCCTTCTTTGACAATGGGGTTAAGAGGTTTCCTGTCCGCTGTGAAAAACGTGTTTGTAACCTGGGATTTGTGCACAAATATTTCATTTTTATATAATTTGGTTTCTGTATAAATGCTTAAACATCCGGTTTATATTCGATTAGCTCTTGTAGTGTGAGATACGCAGTACAAGGTGAATTCATCCCTGGGGCTACTTCAATGTCTCAAAGGCGATACTTTGCCATTATGAGACTTTTTCTCTTTTAAATTCGGCAAAACAGAAATTGTAAACTAAAGTGAAAGGTTTCCAAATGATGGTGTCAAAAGCCTAAGTATCTGTGACTCTTTCAAAATCATACGAAATCATTAAACGAAACATTCTTAGATTCGAGCACCCTTCAATTTCAGAGCTGACTAAAGCAAATTACTGTTGCTGCTGCTGCTGCTGCTGTTGTTGTTGTTGTTGTTGTTGTTGTTGTTGTTGTTGTTGTTGTTGTTGTGGCATGAAATAAGCAGCAGTTTTCAATTTATATATCAGTTTACATCAAATTGTTATATCTCAAAATTTGCAGTTTACGCGGTAGGTTCAAAAGTTTCCGGCCTCGCCTTCACAAAATTCTTATCCAGTATCATACCTTATCTGTTAAGTAAATAGTTGAAGCTGTAACTTCCGTTCCGCTGTGTTCAGTTCAGATATAGTTGCATAAAGAAGGCTATGTGTACAAGATTGTAAAATGTTCAAAATGGAGTTTCGAGCTTGCATTAAGTTCTTCACAACAGAAACACTTACTCCAAATGAAATTAAACAGCGATTGGACGGTGTATATATATTCTACAGTACTCATATTCTACAGTAAAAGAATGAGCCAAACTTTTCCGAAAGGGTCAAGAAAGCATTGAAAACGAAGTATCTAGACTTCTTTCCTCAGTCCAAAAGCAGCAACGAGTCATGTATTGTCAGACATTTTTTGGAGCTCTGTCTTGGCACCGAGAGAGAAGTTCTGCAAACCACTATTACAGGAGATGAAACTATGATCCCTTGTCCAAAAATTGAGTGGCGTAAACCTGGCGAAGCACCGCCTCTAAAGGCCAAGGTCACTCAGTCAACCAAGAAGATCATGACCACAATCTTTTGCAACTGTAAAGAAATACTCCTCATTGACTTCAAGGAGAGGAACACCACAGTAAATGGGGAGTACTGTGCTGGCCTACTACACAAACTACGTGCTTCCATCAAAGAGAAAAGACGAGGAAAGCTGGGTGGTGATGTACGCCTTCTTAACGACAACGCGCCTGTGCAGACAGGTCTTGTTGCAAAGGAAGCTGGGAGGAAAGTTGGCTTCAAGGAGATCAACCATCCACCCTAAGCCCAGATCTAGCTCCCAGTTCCTGTTCTCAAAATTCAAGAAGAACCTTCGAGTAAGATCATTTAAGTGTTTTTTTTTTCAATAATGTTTAACGCCCGTTTTTACTACAGAGGCACCTCAGGCGGTGGACACTGATGATACATGAGATGAAATGATAAATTGGGGAAAGGATTTATTTTTAAGGAAGGAATCGTTCCAGGCCTAAGTTTAGGGTACCTCCCCGGGATTTGCCATTTATGAGTACTGAGGAAAACTTGGAAAAAACCGAAGTCAGGGAGGACTCCTGGGGTGATTCGAACCCCGGACCTCCCGCTCATGAGTCCGCGCCTTAACGACCTCGGCCACCCGTGGCGGTACATTTAAATGTGACGAAGTAGTGATAGATGTTTATGCTATGTTTATGTTTATGCCCATTTTGCAGACAAGACTTCTGACTATTTTTTGGGGTAGGATTGAAATGTTAATTCAAAGATGTGAGAAGTGTATTGCAATAAATGGTAACTATATTAAAAAGTGAAATATAGTTTTTGTATTTATCATACCTAGAAAACGGTTCGGCCGGAAACTTATGGGTTTACTCTCGTATATATCAGTTTACGTCAGATTGTTGTATCTCAAAATTTCCAATTACCCTCAAGAGTTGCTAGAAACAGAAGTAGAATAATTAACGGTTACTTTCTGATCTGCCCTCTCTGTCTCTCCTACTGAAGCATAAGGTCCGTTGTTTCTAGCTCCCCCGCCATACGTTTCTCCCGCTAAGTCACCATTTTGCTTCTTCTCCTGCAATTCGTTGTCTCTTGCCTTGTTCCTTCGCAATGCCTTGTGTTAATTGTCTAAATCACCTGTTTCATATGTCGGGCACGCCTTCAGGAACTGCGCAATGGACGTGGCATAAGACACACCACATTGTGTTTCACTGGCATACACGAGGCATAAATGAAAAATTCCTCACACTTTTGGGAATTTTTAATAAATGAAACACACCCTTAAAATGTTCCCTTTAATTAGTAATAATTTAACAGTATTTTTAAACATTTTAAATATAACCATATTTATGAACTGGCCCCTTGATATCATCTTTACATTCACTAAAATAGAGAAATATTAGAAAATTTCGATTTATATTTCGTATTTAAGAACATGATGTTCATACGTTTCAATAAAACAAAAACATGTTATTACTATTCAGAAACAATTTCAATGTATTAAGCAAATATACAGAATGAACAAAAAAACAATCGAAAGTTGTATTCGATGGATTTGCAGTGGCATTAAAATTTAATTTAAATGTTATTGCAGTAAAAACATGTAACGTAAACGTTTCTAAATGTAGTTACAGAGCGCTCTTACATGCAAATATAATTCTCAAACACATGTTATATTAACATTTTACATTTGCTATCTCGATACTTTTGTTAAATATAAAACATATGCAACGTTATAAATATAGTTTATATGTTTAATTAATTTGTCTTTATATTTATAACAATTGAGAGAAAATTAAATGCCAGATTGTTTTTTAAATCTCGGTTTTCAGTTATAGCCCCACTCCTAATGATCCGCTCATTTTGGATTTTCAAAAAATGTTTTATTTTTTTTTATTTAAATTGTATGTACCTAATTTTGTTGTAAAACAGCAAATATTGTGCTGATAGAGCTATTTTTATTAACTCTCATCCCCATTGATCTAATTTTTCTGGTGTTAGAACTTGATGAATCGTTTGTTAATTGATGGCTATATGCCGAATTTGATAGAGAAAAAACAAAATTTGCGACCGCTAGAGCGTTAAACGACACACATATATGCACATCGTATATATATATTCATGATCTTTTTGGTACCTAGTAAGTGGATCGAATGGAGGTTTGAAAAAAAATTTTAAAATTTTTCACGCGGCATAGGCATATTAAAACAAACCTCTTTATATTTTGACTTTAAAATTTTTTTCTATAAATGGCAAAATTATTTTGAATTTTATAATTGTATTGAAGTTACAATATATATATATATATATATATATATATATATATATATATATAGTATTTTACATGCAATTGGCAATTACCAATATTAAATTTCACATAATTAACCGAACGCTAGTCATAACTTGTTCATTGTCGAGATAATTATTATTAGTTACATATGTTTCTATGCCATGTGTATATACGTTCGCATTCACTTAACTATTTCTGAGTGTGTCCGATATTTTTAATTTTTTAATGATTCTTATTGCTCGCTTCCTTGTGTATTTCCTCTCTCTTTTGCTGATGTTACCCCACAGAATTATATGAGAGGTGCAGTGCAGTGTTTTCCAGACTTCACATTCATAATTCCTCTGTTTATGTATTTCGTTCAAGTATGTGTACCAATTGAGCTTTTGTCAGTGGTGACCCTAGAAATTTTTTATGTTCAACTTCTGGTATTTCTGTGTTAATTTCAACACTGCTGCTCCCTGTACCATCAGATTAACCTGCATCCATAGAGTTTTTGCAACATTTAAGGTTTTATCAAAACGTTTTAGGTACGTCATTTATTAGTTTATTTGTTTTCTGAATTGCATCCACAAGTGCTGCATCTGTTATAATTATACGATATCATCAGCTATAACTGTTACATGCCCCCTAAAACTATGAATTATTTCAAGTATCTCATTTAGGTATAATAAAAACAGAAATGGTCCCAATTATCTCACCGCTTTGATTCTGAATAAGGACCAAACGTTCGAAGTTCTGAATAGTCCGGTAATGCGTCATATAAATGGATTCATTAATTCATCGAATTATTTTCAACATAATCGAACATTCGAATGAAACTAATTAAGTGAGTAATTCATTATTTTATATTCGAATATCCTATCGCTAGCTAGAATGACAAACGACAGATTTCCAAAATGTTCAATTATCGCCCAGCTGAAAACATTTCTCGGCTGACCTCAGAAGGAATGGAGTGAAAACACAGACCGAAACAGGCACGTTAATAGATGACGATGATTATGACTATGAGTACAACAGCGGTTCCCAAACTGTGCTCCTTGAAGAAATTGGAAAAATAAAATAAATGACCAGGGCTTAAACAAGTAACAATTGTGTCGATATGTGCACAGACAGCGCGGAGGCCATGATTGGAACGAGGTCAGGTGTTATCTCAGAAGTTAAGCAAAAAACGAAGAAATGCGCCACATCCCCCCCCCCCCGCCAAGTCTTTGCTGTGAAGAAGATGCCACCTTCACTAAAAGAAGTTCTGGACGAAAGTGTGAAATTAGTTAATGTTATTAAATCAAGCACTATCTAAGAATACCGGGCTATTCAAAGTGTCGTGGGGAGTTTACATAAATCTTTACTTCTTCACACAGAAATAAGATGACAAAAGTTTGACTCGGCTCTTCGAAATGAGGGCTGAAGTCAGAACCTACCTGACTTCTCTTTGGGAGACAGGTTATGTGACGAACGCTGGCTAATAAAATTTAGGCGATATTTTTCAGAAAGTTAATAATTTAAGCCTCCCACTTCAAGGAAAAGTTTGACGTCAGCGAAAGGGTTCAAAAAGAAAATCAAGTTTTGAGCAGAATCAATGAACAATGACAATCTTGACAGCTGCCTAATGGTAAAAGAATTTATAGAAGAGCTAGATTCAGACGTACCTGGGGATATGTTCCAAGTTCACATATTAAGCTGCTTGATAGTTTCAACAGTTACTTTCCGGAAGAACTCCATGGAAAAACAACAGAAAACTTTTGAGTTGTAAACCCGTTCTCTGTTGTATCAGAAAAGCCAGCCTCTCTGACAACGCAGCAATATGAATGCTTGATTGCTTTGACATCAGATTCTGTGATAAAATATAATTTTTCAAATAAGAAGTTACTATCTGAATTCTGGTGGCAGTTAAACGTCGAATTTAAAGTTTTGTCTGATAAAGCTAAACCATCCTTTTTCCCTTTGCAATCACTTGTTTATGTGCATCAGAATTCTCTGCTTATGCAAAACACGATCTCGTGTCGATACGGAGCTAGATATTCGTCTGCAGCTGTCCCAAATTCAACCAGATATAGCTAAGATATATAAATCAACTCATTCTCATTGCTATTAGTATAATTTTTTTATAGTTTACGTAGATTTTTTTGGTTTTCTCAACATTAAAATGGTTGTAGTTTGTTTTGTATTATGTAGTGAAATTAGAGTTGAAAATGTTTTTGTAATAAAATAAAGTAATTAAATATGTGATGGATGAAACTCGGTGATGAGCTTTTGCCATGTATGGGAACCACTAACCATCCTTTTCATTTTGTTTTTAGAACAAAAAAAGTGTGTATTTCTATGTCTACATTACTGCAACGCGCAAAGTTTTAATAGTTCTTTTCTCAAAACTGTAAAGTTTTAATTAGCCCACACTTCATAGCTAAGAAACAGTTAGAGATATATCGCATGGGTGAACCTACAACATTTTGATGTTAGAGGAACAAAAGGCTTTAAGTACACAATAAAACTGTTCTCTCTGTGCATAGAACACACAACTCACCTAATCAGCTCGTTATCTTTGACTTGGCAGGCTCACGACCGGCCGTAAAGTTTTTAACTCTCCTTTCAGAACACTTGCAGTGGTTCTTGACCTTTCCATGGCTCCGTTGTTTCCTTTGTGACGATATGGTTAGATATCTGTTTGACCTGCATCTACCAGCAGGACACAGTTCGAAACTCGCCATACCCAGATCAAAGTGCTCTGAGGTACAGATCTCGCTTCTCGTCGTGCTAAAAGCATATTCATGTACCACCCGCCTGGTAGACATCCGACTGTTGCGTCGTGTGAACGGAAGACAACCAAAGGCGACTATCGGGACGCTTGTAATATACAGCACGTGCTAGGAAAGTTTTCAAAACCAACCCAGCAATTATTATACAGCAGATATCACTTTGAAGTCTTTCGTTTGCTACTGACCCAAAATTACGTTCATTAAAATAAGAACAGTTGAAAGACCTTTCTGTGACTAAACCAAAAATGTACTATAAACATGTCAATCACGATTTGGGTATGACAAAATTATCTGATAAATGGAACCCTAAAGTATGAACGTTCATTACCACTAGAAGAGAGTTCTTTTTGCTTTTGGATCTATATTGCCCCGCCGAAAGAAAATTAATATTTAAAATTTGCAGGAAAGATTCAAAGTTCCAAAGATATGGTCTTCTTACAAAACAATGCACATTCAAAACAAACAAAAAAAAAAAAAAAAAAGATTGCAGACTCTAGAAACGTTAGTTTCAAGTATTCGGCTCAGCGCGGGATTCACATCGTTGCGTGCGGATCAAGGCCCGGTTTCTGAAGCATAAGCTATCAAATAGATAAACGTTTTCAAAACTTAAGATAGCTATTCCATAACTTTATCTGATTGATAATTGTTTCTGAAACGTTAGATAGAGAATATCAAACAGATGTCCTTTCGATAACATCTATGAAAAAGCTTTGGTGTTTCTGATGGCGGAAGAAGAACGGAATAAGTCCACTTTGAGAACATTTCAATTCGCGTTATATCTCCGCCTTATGTACAGTGGTGAACATTTTTATCGCATCACTCCCTTTCGCATTCCGAATTGCTAATTTGGACAATGATTCATTTAAAGTTTAGGTATCCCATATTGCTCATTTGTGCTTGTACATTCTTGTCTCCAATTTTGGGCTTTCCAATGAATGTTTGCTAACAGTGTGCCAAAATTAATAACAATACACGGTGTACATAGATGATTATAGCGGTTTTAAACTTACGTGTTTTTCTCTGTGGCATACATATAATTTTGAATCATAACTTAAATTGAAAAAAGCTGCAGGAGTTTAATTCTACATGAACAAAATTTATTTTGTAGCCAATAAGACAATTCGCATGCAAAAACCTTTTTATGTTTTGAAAATCGCGAAACATAATCCAATCCAGAGGGCGTGTAGGCGAAGATTCGGTCTTAACGCCCCATCTGGTAACAAAGTTCGCATGTGATACAATCAGATCCAATCGACGGGGTGACTCTGTAAAGGAAAGACGAGCGCGCGTCAGATGAGAGTCACGCGCAGTTCGTGACTGTTCTTCACACCCACAAGTGAATGTATTTATATAATATAAATATTATATACTCTATAGCAACAAGCAGGAACATTTCATTTATTACAAAAGTGTATTCATGGTTACCTCTTTGACGAGAGGGAAAAGGCTACCTATTGTGCTCTCACTGACTGATAATGGCTCAAGCAATGGGTCTCTGTACATGCAGGTGATCCTTTGTATCTTTAGTTGCTGGAGATGCTCCAAAATTCGTTAAAGTTAGAAAAGGAACAGGTGCTGGCGATGACGTTATTACATTGAATGATCATGACCTCCTCAATGAGAAGTCAAAGAGTTCATGAATTTAAAGTAAGCGTGTTTGGGAACACAAGAGATCGCCGATAATATTTTAATATTTTGAAGGCTCAGACTTCATGGGCGCTAGACTGTGGACCCCGTGAGCACTCACGACCATTGAATTTAGTATATAAGTGGAAACAACTTTGCAAACGGATCGCAGTTGCAGAAAGAGAGTAGTCGTCGCAGTTCTAGAGGACAGTAGAGTACGGAGAGTAAAAGGCATTTCTAGAAAGCATCGCCAGTCAGTACAGTAAATACCAGGACGCAGTCCCAGATACAGGAGGAAAGTGTAGACAAGTGGCACACAGATGCAATATCAAGCAGGTAATGCAGTTCGTCGCGTTAATGTCAAAGAGTTAGCGGACCAGGTGGCCGACAACAAAGTTGCACTTCTAGGTGTTTAATGAACAAATTGATGTGTGATTTGAACCCTTCCATTTCATTTCCTTTTTCCCGTGACTACAAGAGCATAAAAGGCAACTTCGAGCCCCTGAAAGACCCGGAGTACGAAGCAGGACCCCCGGGTAAGCATCCAACAACATCAATATCGACCAATAAAACCGCTGCAAATTTTGCGCCCAACGTGGGGCCAGATCGCCGACCCTGAAAACTACTCCAAGTTCCAAAAAATCTGAGGAGTGGACGATTCGAGAACTAACAATTCCAACAATGACAGTGTGGGAAAACATCTCCAACAGACCATATCGTCTACAATTGCTAAAGGCCCCTGCATAAAGGCAGTTTCTCCATCATTGGATTGGTTGTACCGTCACGGATGGCCGAGGTCGTTAAGGCGCGGACTCGTGAGCGGGAGGTCTGGGGTTCGAATCCCGCCAGGACAGTCCTCCCTGACTGAGGTATTTTCCAGGTTTTTCTCAGTCCTCATAAATGGCAAATGCCGGGGAGGTACCCTAAACTTAGGCCTGGTACGTTTCCTTCCTTAAAAATAAATCCTTTCCCTATACACAAAAGCATAAATTAATATGTTCCTTTTAAAAATATACTACATTAATATGTATTTTAAAATAAAGAACTAAAAATAAAACATAAATTGCTTTTGTTTAATTTAATAATTATTATTAAATTCCAAATTATTTGGAACACAAAAATTACTTTGTTTTTCTGTGTGTTGACATTAATGCCTTAAAATTCAAATAAGTCTTTGCAATCTGTGTATATTAAACATTTTTATTTTTAAAATAACAAATAAAATAATTCACACAAGGGCAAGATTTGATCTTCATTGCACACCTGATTTTAACTGATCGACTATTAACATCGCTTGGATCAGCCGCAATGGTAGTGAACTAAGGAATTACATGGACGATAATTTTAACCAGATATCTCTTTATTTTTCGGTATGAAATTCTTTAACATATCGTAAATCTATGAAGAGTTTTTCACTTCCAACAGAGTTTATCGATCTCGGCCCAAACCTTGAGTATATAGAAGAGAAGTCGTCATATGCAGAGACAGGACATTATTAAGTAATTAAATTCTTTAAACCTCGTAGTTACAGCATCTCTGTGAAAAGTGCATCAGTCTTCAGAGAGAGTGTGTTAAAACTGAAGTAGATAAAATAATCTATTACTACACAAAGTAAAGATAAACGAAAATCAAGCTCTGTATTTTTTTATTTCCAACTGCCACTGAAACATGGCGTATAACATAGCACTGCACTAACCGGCCAAGTGCACATTTGTCTCCCTGTAAGGTCGAAGCAACAGGGAGAATCTGTAAAGTAAAGCGTTGTCATGGTACGCGATCCTTACCTAAGATACACTCAGAAGGTGCTGTGATTTTGACAATTAAACTTTTAGAGACAGCTTGGTAAATACATCCATTATTGAATGGTACAGTGTATGTGTCAAATTTAATGCTTTATCTTTAAGAAATATAAACGTTGTTTATAGTATATTATAAGCAGCGTCTTCATGTTTAAAACTGAGATATATTCTTAATAGAATAATTATACATGGGCTGTTCCATAAACAAAAAAAGTACATCACGCAGGAGCTGCGTAAACTAAGCAAGTTAAACGGCAAGAGTATTGTTATTTTTGGTATCCAGAAAGTATTATCCATAGATGTTTGAGGAAGTTTTAAAAGTTTTTTCATGAGCACAAGGCAATAGCTCCGAATTACCTAAAATTACGGCCGCTGGAGCGTTAACACAAACACAACTTTAGGTTTTGCTGCTTTTTGAAGTCGATAAATCGCTTTTAATTGATCGTTATATACCGAGTTTCGTTGGGGGGGGGGGGAAACATCTTCCCAGCATGAAATTTTAAAAAGAATATAATATCGCAATTATGGCCCTATTAATTAATGAAATAAATTATGCCACTACTGTGTGTTAATTATGATATACCATAAAACTAACTAACAAAAGAAAAACTGAGCTATAATCCATTACTTAGTTTTTTTTTTCATTCAAAATCGTTTGGAAATAAGTGTATATAATGAAATTTCTCTAATTTTCAAAATAAGGGGAACAAAATTAGATTTTTTGCAATTTATAAAGTTATAAAAGAGAAATCAACTTTTTAGATTTGTCTCCTTCTTCTTATTATTGAGATTAAACCACAGCAATTAAATGAAATACATGGCCACTGACAGATAAAGCTATACTGTGTGTAAATTTTTAAACATTTGTAAATGTAACCATGTTTGTGAACTGAATCCTTGATATCATTTTTACATTTACTAAAATTTAGAGAAATAACGGAAAGTTTCGAGTTACGTTGTGTATTTAAGAATATGTTCATATGTTTTAATAAAACAAAAACATATTACTATTTAAAAACAACTGGAATGTACTAAGTAAATATACACAATTAACAATAAACAATTGAAAGTTCCATCGATTTTCATTGGCTTTAAAATTTAATTTAAATGTTATTAACATGTAACTCAAAAGTTTTCTGAAAGGTTATTACAGAACGCCCTTACATACAAATATAAATGTCAAACACATATTTGATTAATATTTCACATTTACTACCTTCACGACCATACTTTTTTTAACGAATTCCGAAGGAATGCAGCAGTACCCGTAAAAAAATTTACTTGTTTTTTTTAGCTAATTTATTCTTTTTAGGGAATTCGGAAGGAATGGCATGTAAGCGGCTGCATTTGTACCCATGGATAGATTTTTTACTAACCTGTCCAAATCTAAATCGATCGTACCTACTAGGACCGAAAAAGACAAAAAAAATTATAAAAATATGTCAATTTTTCAACATATGTACACAAAATATAATGTTTGTCTGTTAAAGCTCTAACGGTTGCATTTTTTGTTTTTTCTCAATGAAACTTGGTACATAAGCATCAATTACTAAACGATTCCTCGAGTTGGTTAATGAGCAACTTTAGATCATTGGGGGAGGTGGGGTTTAACCTACAGCGAATATTTTTTTTTAAAAAAATTGCAAAATCGCTCTAATGGCCGCAACTTTAGCTTTGTCTAAACGAATTTCGGTAAATTTTTTTCAAATGAATTTATATAAGTGTTTTTAGAAAATCATGGCAATCTAGGAGTGGGTGTAGATCTGAAAAACTTTTGGGGGTTAAAGCGAAATTTAAAAATTGCTCTAGCGGATGCAATTTAGAAAAATTTAAAGAAAACTTGCTATATGTCATTGAAATAAAATATGAAAAATAGTTTCCGAAAATTAGTGAAATAGAAATAATAAGAGGAAGGGGCTGCCCGCAATCCAAAATTTAAAATTGCTCTAGTGAGATTAATATATATGTGCTTTCGCAAAGAAACTTCGTATATGCCATTTAAATAGTTTCTAAAAATGAGGCCATTGGGAGGGAGTTACTTGAAATCGAAATTGGGCGCTAATGACCTTTGCTGCTTTGCGCCCTTAAACCATAATCATCATCATTTGAAGCCAAAAATTTAAAAATCGCTCTAGCAGTATCAATAATTTTTTTTTTACAAAAAACTCGTTTAACTCAAATAATAAAAATAGTTTTTGAAATTTATCAGATTAATGATAGTTGGGGTTACGTGAAAAAAAGGGGTGGAGTTTAAATCGAAACATAAAAATGACTCTAACGGTGGTAATTTTTACTTTTTTTTAAAGTAAACTCTACCTATGCTGTTGAAATAAAATAAGAAAAATAGTCTCTGAAAATCCATGAGATTGAACTGCTAGCAGGTGGGGGGAGGGTTTACTCCAAATTTAAAAATCGCTCTAGCGGCATTAATATTTGTTTCGTAACAAAACATATATCATTTAAATAAAACAAAAAAATCTTCTCTAAAAATCAATGAAATCGAATTATTAAGGAGGGGTGTTAGTCTGCATCCCAAAATTTATAAAAAAAAATTGCTCTAGTGGTATTAATATTTTTTTTTTCGCAACGAAAATTCGCATATGTGATTTAAATAGAATAAGAAATAATAGTTTCTGAAAATCAAGAAAATTGGGCAATTAGATAAGGGGAGCTTTACTTGAAACCCAAAATTTAAAAATCGCTCTAGCAGCACTTATAATTGCTTTTTCACAACAAAATCTGGCATATAACATTTAAATCATATAAGAAAAATAGTTTTTTGAAAATTATGAGTATGGTTACCTGAGAGTATGAGTTACCTAAAAAAAAAAAAAAATGTGGGGGTTAAACCGAAATTTAAAAATGGTTCTAAAGCACGCAATGTCGAATTTTTAAGGGAAACTCGATATATGCCATTGAAATAAAAGAAGAAATTTATTTTATGAAAATCAGTGAAATTGGACAACTGAGAATGTTGTTGAAGTTCAAAGGCAATGGAGACGTGTGTACAGAATAGAACCGTGCGCAAGTAACAAATCCGTCTTATCCGCCATTCATACACTCTATGGAAATGTGGAATTTTACTTCCAATAGAATGGTGCACCACCACATTATCGTCAAAATGTACATGCATACTTTGATGACAATCTTCCAAGGCATTGATAGGACGAAGATGTCCGATTAAGTTTTCACCGCGTTCTCCGGATCTAACTCCGTCGGACTTCTACCTATGGGGAACTCTTAAGGATGTTGTATATCGTAGAAAACCAGCTACACTGACAGCACTTCGGGAAGAAATTGAAACGGCATGTGCTGAGGACACTTTCGCAAACGTTGCTCATTCAGTAGTTCAACGTACTCAGAAGTGTATCGACGGCGATGGTGGGCATTTTGAGCAGCTGTTGTAACTGTAAAGTTGTAAGTGTAAAGTATAAGATGATTAGTGCTCATCATTTTCTGTTTGTGTGAATTTAGTTTTGTTATGTTAACTTAGTTTTTTTTTTTTCTTTGCTTGAAGTGTGTATACATTTTTGGCACCCTCATTTATATTATTAATCAAGTTAATTGGCGTGCATTAAATTATTATGAATTTTATGTAATTAAACAATCATAAAATATTCTAAAAGATCTATATATAATAAGGTACAATCAAAATTAAATTAGATGTGAAAAATTGTAAGCAAATTAAACAATTGTAATTAAGCCCAGTTGCAGAGTGAACACACAAATACATATTATTATTATTATTATTATTATTATTATTATTATTATTATTATTATTATTATTATTAACTTTATCCCATATACTGTAGCAACAAAACGCAAAAATTTTAAAACTAGCTTTCACAATTCTACAACTTTCCATTCCTGCCACCAAGTAGTTCATTATCTCCGGTGAGACGTTTTAAACTGCCATCTCATGTATCTTGACACTCCTACCATTGAACTGTCAACAGCCCCTAACAGGGGGGAGTGTCTCTGGTAAACAACAAATGCCGAATAATTGCCTGATCAGTTACCGTGGCATTTTGTGACGAGGGTGCCTCCTTTGTGCAACATTTTGATGAAGCTGTGAGAACACTATTTGCAGCTGTTGCTGTGCGCATGCGCGGGGAACCTACTAGTGCCTTGTGATTATGCTAAAACAAATGACACTTCCATTATTTCGGTTACAAAGCTGCGCTGTGGGAATGTTGTTTACAGAACAATTGAAGAAATTTGATATTGCTCCCACATTTAAATATAGTTTAGCATTTTTAATGCAACTTTTTATAGGTTCTGAACATTAATTGAGTCTAACTAAAAAATTACTACTTTACACAATGAATATTTCTTCGCAAAGTAAAAAATGTGTAATATGTAAAAAATGTGTAATTTTTAATGAAATAAAATTAAATTTATTGCACTAAAAGTGCAGTTAGATGTACCTTAAAATGCAATGTTAAATATGTATATCTTTCTCAAATAAATTTAAAAAAGAATTATGTAATTATATTTCAGATAAATTATGACAAAAGTTTTAGAAAAATTCCACATTTTTTACATTATTCTTTTCGAGGATTTCTTTAGCTGTTTTCATAATTAAAAGTGTGAAAAAGTTGTGGTTTATCCCGTCAGATAAACCTAATTGTAATTAAATTTACCATATTTAGAACTCTGTGCATAAGTTAAAGGGTGGTTAGTTGATTACATAAATAAAATTCTCAGATACCATCAGCCTTCTTTTGACGCAAAATAATTCAATGTTCCGCGTAAAACGTTTAAAATCATTATATATATATATATATATATATATATATATATATATATATATATCATACCTAAATTAAAAAAAAAAACTGGGTAACTTTTCTCTCGCGGTACTGACCGCTCCATGTACAGATGACCGCAATTGACCAAGCTCTGCAGTGTTGAATTCGTTCAAAAGCTTGAAAGCTAGCCAGGGAGCCGGAGGGGAGACCAGTACGAGTTTAGAACGCCCGAACTTCAAGTACTCCCTAAAACGTCTGCACATTCTTAGGCATTTTAATCGTTTTTTTTTTTTTTTTCAATGAAAACTATGGAATTTCTGGCTTATATCTTTCTAACCTAATGCGATGGCATAGAGGAAATGATTTTTCTTCTAAATTGCAAGCCAGGCTCGCATCCAGTTTGCGTTTAGCTTCCGTAGTGTTTGTATATACTTGATGTCTGCTCAGTATCACGTATTAGGTGTCTTCTCACTGAGATCGATGAAATTTCTTACTGTACTGATGTAGATGTAACATTATGACTTCTAAGCTGCGAGCCAGGTTCGATTCCAGGTTGAATCCAGCTTCTGGTTTCAGATATTTTTATATTCATTGATTTTGTTTACGTGTGCATATGTTTAGCGTTTTATGTCCCCAAACTCCTTTTTAATTTGTTGGTAATTCAATGATTCATTCACACATTTTTTTCGTTTATTCTTTTGTTCATCTTTTTAGGTCACCTCAGGCAAAACGCTTGTTAATAAAAAAGATATAATTATTTTTTATTTCAAGCATAAGCGCATGTTTTTTTCGAAAATAAGAAATATTTTATTATACGAACTGTGTTTGTTCTAGACCATGTAGTAACAAATTGTTTGTGCAAAAAAGAAAAAATTAATACAAATACGGGTTATATCTATACAGAAAGTTGTTACATTGAAGCATTCTCAGAGATGAGCTTTTTGCAGAGTTTTTGATTATACAACAACCACATACAAATTTTTTATATGTCGAACAACTGTCTTTGTTTTTGTTTTTCCTACCTAACCTATTTGACATGTGTTCTTAGATGTTCCTTCATCCCTTTGATCAGCCATGAGTGATCAGGTTCATCCAATAACTATGCTCTTATTCATACAATGACGAAAATTAATCAACTGGGCTATGATTTGCTACCATATTAAGAGTTGTTCTGTAGAGTTTGCTTTTCTAAGTTCCTTCTCTTTAATTTCTTCTTAGGGTAAAAGAATATTCCATGCAATTGAGCACCAGTTAAGGAATATTTTGGTGGGCCTGGAAAATCCCATTTCTATTAGCTAAAGGCTTTAAAAAGTCGCTTGAGCCAAGTCGTTAGTGTCAAGAGAGACGATGTAAAGAAATTAGGAAACAAAAATTAAAAATGGCCCCCCATGAAAACCTGCAAATATAAATTTTTTAAACATTTGTCTTATGCAAAATAGCACAATGTTTTAAAATACTGTCACTAAATATCCTACCGGCAAAAAAGTAACAGTCGCGGAAAATAAAGTTTCTTGAAATGTGTTGCTCTTTAAGTTCATGACTAGAAATGGTTTTTATGTGCATTTTACAAGCAGGAATATGAAAATTGTTGGCTCTTAAGAGATTTTGAAGATCCTTGCCTGATCTGGTATGTCTGTTGAGATTTACAAACCCGCGCTTTTCCGCCAATTCCACACTGAACATTGCCGTTATTCCAAACAAGTTGTTGTTGTTGTTCATTCAGCGTTTCCCTACAGTGTCCAGATTTTAAGTGCTCTCTGAAGCTGTTGATTGCGCAAAAACTGTTGCATTATTTGATGTAGCGGGACAACTTCCACAAGTATTCTGTGAGCTGTAAGACAACACTCACGACAGGCTTCCCGCATCAGGTCCTCCGAGATGTACATTGCAAAGAGATGACCGTTGTTTAACTTTAGAGATTTTAAGAAATCGTCATATGGCAGCAGTTGAGGCGAAAAATCGTCTGGAATTTGTACGAAGTGTTAACATGAGCAGAAGAAGACTCAAAGAAGCAAATCTGAACTCGAGGAAACCTGAAGAGATCGTCTTCACTTTGCCCCAGAGCACGTGGACTGGACAAGTGAGCAATGGAGCCAAGGTCTCTGTACATATTCAACCTTAGGGCTGCAGATGGAAGAGAGAAGGTATGGAGAACGCTGTGCAGCTTATGAAGGAGGTTCAGTTATAGTATAGCGTAGTGTAAGTACTGATCTAGTTTTCATTGAAAATGGACGTTTAACAGCACACCGACATATTGGTGAGGTGCTGCACATCGGCGAGATCATAATAGTAATGCACGATAACGCTCGAACCCATAGCGCTGAGTGTGTCACAGTTTCTGGAGGAAACGGGGAGCGTTCTGCTCAAAGTCCGGACCTCAGTCCCATCGAGCATGTGTGGAATATGCTGGACGTCTATTCGTCGAGTTTTCCACAGACGATCTTCGGGTAGCCCTTATTCAAGAATGCGACAGTTCAGCAAATTCACAATTATATCAAGAGATTAAGCTGCCGGCAAGGATGCGAGCTGTTATTCACGCCAGGGGTGGTAACATCCCTTACTGCTGAACATGTACCGATATACCGTGTTGTTCTAATTAAAGTTTATTCCACTTAAAGAGCAAAGATTAAAAAATAAACCAGTGACGCATGGAATTTAAAATATATCCTAATTGGAAATAATAGAAAAAGTGTTAATAATGCTTTAAAATAAATGTGTAATTTATATACAAATTGTTTATTTGCTCTAATGCATGTTTTACGTTAACTGAAAATTATATACCAATTACGAAAGAAATTCGAAAGAAATTATAGATATAACACTTTTTTGTATAATTCACAATGCAGTTATTAAAAATACAACAGATTTCTATCTCACGAAGCATTTCGCCCGTTTGTTCACACGGAAGGCAGTAAAACGCCAGGCTCGTCTCCTTGTTTATTTTTTTGCTAGTTAAAGTCACAGGTTAATGAAATTCCATGAATGTGATTACGTCCATGCGTGCCAACTAAAAAAAAAAGGTGAGAGATTTTGGCCGCCGCGGTTCGAGGCCCGGCAGGTTGTTATGTGTAGCTGAGTAATCACTTGTTTAGGTAACGATCCCGCCCCTGACGGCGGCGGCAGATTATCCGAGGGGTGTGTGCTCATGAACAATAGGCTCGTACCTGGTTCACGTGAATCACTGCAGCACGGTGATTAGCTTCGTTTGTTACCCTGCCGCACACCCCTCGCCAAATTATTGTAAGGCTTCCGGAGACAATGCAACCCCCACACCATTGTTGCTTCTTTGTTGGGGAACAAAAATCCAATTCCCAAAGAATCTACTTTCAAAGTTGTAACCTAGCAGCTGCAGGATTTGCTTGCTTAACACTGGAACAAATGCCGCGCATATTATCACACATCCTAAGGAAGCACTGATGACAATAACAAGGCGTGCTATAATAATTAGCATAACTTTATTACACGCAAACATAACTTTAAACTGTTTTGTTATTTTAATGTAATATACACGAAGTAATATTTCACTATAGTCACTTGCGGTTCCCGCCTATGAGAGGTGTGCAAGTTGAAACATGTTCAGTTCAGCCTACAGCAAAATTAAGGAGAGACGTGACGAACTCTGAAAGTCTGCTTTCGTCTCAATAAACCTTCAGCTGAGCCCCACGGAATAATTGTTCTTCTCTATAGCACTGCTCGAAGATGTTGAAAATGTTTATAGAGGAGAGGCAATCGATTTCAGTGCACCCGGCGCTGCTATCAATGTGATAGAATAACACTAAGAACACTTAAGTTCGTAACTGAAGCGTTGCATATGAGACGTGTTTTGTGCACGGTGGGTTTCAAGGCCGCCGATTCCCAAGATGAAACTTGGTTACATCATTTCGAACCTGAGAGACAATACAGTAGAGCTCTGTGTGGTCACCAACAGCAAAAAATAAACAAAAAAGGGTTGCTTCTGCTGGGAAAGTAATGGTAATTTCATTGTTCGATATTCAAGAATCGTAACTGAACTTTAATTGAACAATACTACAGAGATGTTCTGAAAACTCTGCAATTCTGTGCAATGAGCTGGATGTTGCACATTGTTGTCACAAAAAACCAATGTCAAGTGTGTCCCTAACCCCCTACAAACCAAATTTAGCTCTGAGTGACTTTTCCCTTTTCTCCAGTTTGAAGAAACACCTTCTTGGGGTCATTTTCCGTCATCAGAAGCAGCGGTATTCTGAAGGAACTGTCAAAATGTGGCACGTCTTTGAAGACTGGCAGAATGTATGTTATCATCAAAATTATGAGGTTGATAAAGATATGTTATCAAAAAAGTATGATCATTCTTTATCGAACAGCCCTCGTCACAGACACTACGACATTCACCATACAGTCCAGAATTGATGCTCTTCGATATGCATCTTTTCCCGAAATATAATGATCTCCTTATACACCTAACTAAGGAACTAGTTGAGAAAGGGGGCGTTGGATATAATCATGGAACTTGATCACCGTTGAGTATTAACATAATGATTACCTTGCACATGTCCCGCTAAGCAAACAATTGGAAGCTGATGAACCTTCCGCTGACGCAGGCAATTGAGCTTGCTCAGTAGCGTTTATCACTCCGAATGATTCAGCTGCATTTCTGTACGAAGTGTGTGTGTTAGACTTGTTGCATGTATTGTGGAGTATCCCGATAGTGGAATCGGGTGTCCCTAAAGACTGACCATTCTGATGTTTCGTGGTTTCCATTAGTCGTTTAGGCGGAAGCTGGAATAATTGTTTCCTTTCCACGAATTTTCCGCTCTCCTTTTTCATATCATTTCATTGCGCTAGTTTTGTTCAGAGTTGAAAATGCCGGAGTGAGGTGGGCTTGTGGCCGGTGCTTTCGAAAGGTTTCTGTCCCGCCTTCTAGCTTTTCTGATGAGCTCAAGCTCTTTGTGAAGGGGGGTGTGGGATAGCCGCAGGTATACAAACATGAATCATGACCACCCCGTGTCACCCTCAACTCACCCTTTCCTCCTGGTGGAGCGCAGAAACAAAGAGCAAGCGGGAGGTCGGGGGTTCGATTCCCGCCAGAACCATTCTTCCTTCTTGAGATTTTCCTCGGCTTTCACACCGCCCATCGTTCTGTCCACGACGCCGTGACTGTAGCAAATGAAGATGGAACCTCGGGACACAAAAATTTGGACAAAAACGGAATCCACTTAAATTACAGGCTATAGAACATAAACTAGCACTACTTAAAATAAACTCAAACGATGTGCCGCCCATCATGATAAACAACAATGTAATTAATTATAACAACACGGCAGAAATCTGGGTGTTTATATAGACTGTAATCTAGAATGGCACAGCTAAGTAACCCATATATGGAATTTCTTTGATTCACACATTGAAACATGCAGCAACCGTGCCTGATGGTTTAAATGTTCAAACGGAAGCAACACGCAGTTCTCTACTGGCAGCTATCTTAAGTGATCCGTGGAGCACTTTCGTAGAAATGGATAAACACGTACAGTTATTTAATATTTCTATTTAATAAAAAGGTGATGTGCGGCCCAAATACAAATTGAACTGTACCAAGCTCATAGAAAGCCTGCACCAGCACTCAAGACTTTATTACTGGATAAATGAATTTAAACGTGGCCGTACCAGCACTGCAGATGCTGCACTTTCCGGACGCCCCCAATAACAGTTTTATTATCGTTAGAAGACCGTCGCATTATGATCGTGAAATTACTGAGAACGAGTACACAATGTCTTGTACATGAAGAAAGTGATAGCGCGATGGGTGCCGCGTTTGTTGACTCTGGACCAAAAACGCTCGAGGAAGAACAGTTCAAAATGTTGCAGCATAATCTGTCGTTTTGTGAGTGTAGACGAAGCTTGGATACAACATTAACCCCGGAGTCGAAACAGTGAGTTGGCGAAGGAGAAAGTTCGCTGTTTGGTGGGTGGCAACCTTTTTGGGGACTCACAAGGTATCCTCGTGATTAACTATTTGGAAATCTGCATCGTCAGTTAAAACAGAAGCGAGCGATCGAGAAATGTGTTCCTCCATCATGATAATGTCCCTGCTTATGATGGCAAAAGTGCACGAGCTGGGCTGCGAGACCCTGTTCCCCACATTTGACCCCATGTCGCTTTTTTCTCTTTCCTAACCTCAAAAGAGTATCTGTGCTGTATTGTGCAAATTTGGAAGATTTTTTTCTTTGAAGAAATAAAAAAAAAAAAAAAAAAAAAAATGGAATGTTACCACACCAAATGCAGTGAGGTCAATTGGGTTTAAAAATTAATTCCTGTTGTTTTACCGAACTTTTTACCAAATCTTGCTCATAAATACAATTAAGGGAGTTTAAGAATGAGTTTGAAAAAACAAATAGTTAGTTATGGTAACTTGTATTTACTGTTAAAATAAAATAATTGCCTCATTCCATTTTACCATAATTCAGCTAAAATAGCGAAATAATATAACTTAAATTGATAGCGTCTGCATTCTAGCCCTTTCTCTAGGGGACAGACAAGCGTTGCAACCAAAAATAGCCTACAACGTAAACGATAACTCCATTACAAATTACTACTGTGCATGAGCAAGATATGACGAGCTTTCGACAGCATTATTAGTGATCGACAGTCTATGAACGAGGTCAGGCCCATACGTTTCCGGCCTCGCCGATAAGGATTATCGCCTTCACAAAATCCTTATCTGGTATCATAACTTATCTGTTAAGTAAATAATTGCAGCTGTAACTTCCGTTCTGCTGTGTTCAGTTCTTCAGATACAGTTACATAAAGAAGGTTATGTGTAGAAGATTATCATATGTTCAAAATGAAGTATCGACCTATTATTAAGCTTTTCTTAAAAGAAGGACTTACTCCAAATGAAACCACACAACAATTGGATGGTGTATTTGGGGAAGCATCCCCCTCATATTCTACCATAAAGGAATGGGCCAAACTTTTTTGAATAGGTCGAGAAAGTATTGAAGACGAAGAGCGTGCAGGTCAGCCCTTGGAGGTGCTCACTCCTAAAAACATTACCCTTGTGGAAGGAGAAATAATGGAAGACCAAGGGCTCAAAGTTACACAAATAGCCGCATGTTTGGACCTTTCTAAAACAACAATCCTTCGAATTATTCATGAACATTGAAACATGAATAAGGTTAGTGGCTAGACTCCTTTCCTCAGTTCAAAAGCAGCAACAAGGCATCTGTTGTCAGGCATTTTTGGAACTCTGCCGTGGCGACGAGAGAGAAGTTCTACAAACCATTGTTGCAGGAGATGAAACTATGGTTTTCTACTATGATCCCTTGTCCAAAAGATAATCAATGTAGTGGAATAATCCTGGCGAAGCACCGTCTCTAAAGTCCAAGGTCACTCAGTCAACCAACATCATGGTCACAGTCTTTTGAGACTGTGAAGGAATACTCTTCATTGACTTCAAGGAGAGAAACTCCACAGTACATGGGGAGTACCATGCTGGCAGACTACATGCTTCCAACAAAGAGAAAAGGCGAGGAAAACTGAATGGTGGTGTGCGCCTTCTTCACCATAACGCGCCTGTGCACACAGCTCTTGTTGCAAAAGAAGCTGTGAAGAAATGTGGCTTCAAGAAGATCGACCATCTACTCTACAGCCCAGATCTATCTCCCAGTGGCTATTTCCTCTTCTCAAAACTCAAAAAGAATCTTCGAAAAAGGAAGTTTAAGTGTGACGAAGAAGTGATGCCCATTTGCAGAATGACTTCTGGTTATTTTGGGGGTGGGGGATTGGAACGTTAGTCCAAAGAGGTGAGAAATGTTTTGCAAAAAAGGGTAACTACATTGAAAAGTGAAATATAGGTTTTGTCTTTATCATACCTAGAAAATGGTTAGGCCGGAAACTTGTGGACCTACCCTCGTAGCAGACAGCACCCTAGCTCAAATAAAGACCTGTTAATAAAAATTAACAAATGCAAGCTAGCACGCTAATTTTGGGCCGGCCTTACAACCCCTGCTACCTATAGCCATGTTAGTACCTACAGATCCTATTATGTACCTCTGACACAACGCCACGCTTCGTTTTGCCTATGAGGAGATGAAATGAAACTGCCAATATTTTACTTCCAGACAGTTTAGCACACCTTTTACAGTATAAGAGCAAACAATATCACGTTTTACGGGGTAGAGTACGAAAATAACTCATAAAAATGCTTTCAGTTGTGATTAAACTTGCCGGAAGGGTTACTTGAAAAATTTAGAAACTAACTTTCAAATGTTGAGCAGTTCTCCTACAAACACTACCTGGTTTCGATTACTTAGATTAGAGAGCCAGTTTTAAATCGTTGTAAAAATTCATAAATGAATTCCTTTTTGGTAAAAGTACGAAAGTCCAAAAATATAAATTTTACAAAAGAAATAATATATCTTAGAGAATTTATTGGTCTTAAAATATCTTGCAGTATTATTTATCCTTTTAAAGAGTTTATTTCTATGATTAATTTGATAAGTAACATTCAATGCTATCTGTTTTTAACCAATGCTTTCTTAGCTTTGATGCAATACAATGATGTTTTTTCCAGGCAGAAACATTTAATCTAAAGAGTATGGGAAACAGAAACATTCAGAGTACGATTTTTTCTTCGTCGCCGCAATCATCATGCACACGCTTGGCGGAAGAGGCGAGGAAAACATGCTGCGTTACTGTAATACCACAATAGAAGACATTTTTTTACCTTGAGAGGGTATGAACAGCAACTAACCCACACACTCCTCCTTTTCATTTCGTCGAGACCACTGCACAACACAGGCCACGGGGAACTATTTTAACTGTAGAATAAAATTAAGTATTAAAATACGTAATCAGTATTACATTAAATGTTAGATCATAATAATATACGACAGTTTCTTTTCATTATTATAAACATTCATTAATGAACTGTTCAAACTTTTATTTGTGGTATACTGAGAGGGGGAAAGACGCAACACTTAAAATTTTTTGAATATTTTTAATTTTACGCATTGTTATAATTCTCATAAAACATTATTCATTTTTGAACATGAAATACACTTCTAAACAATTTCCAACCAATCTTGTAATTTCCTTTATTGTATGAACATGAACATGAATACACGTTAATCACATTTCATATTGATTTCGTTTTTACCTGTAGAATAACACAACACACGTTTCAACCCTCAGTGACACTCTCAGAAGCGGGTGTTTCTATCTCTGACTTGTATCACAGCTTGTAACCTTACGGGCGTGCTGTAGATCAAGGTCCTTAGGTTTTCTTGTGATTTCTCACCTAAAGCCTCCCGAAGTTATTGAGGCTCTCAGGAGCATAGTGGCGAACATTTTTCCCATCATGTCCCAAACAATTCATTGGGGTTAAGACCAGGGCTTCGTGTGGCCAAACGAGCGCCTGAATCCCCACTTGCAAGTACTGTTCACAATGCAGGCTTCATGTGGACGAGCATTGTCATAAATGAAGAGGAAATCATTGCCAACACATGGAGCATAGGGGATAACATTCTCCTGAAGAATTTTCTCAATGTCCCGGTTTGCATTCAGGGGTCCGTTCTCCACAAAAACCAACTCTGTTTTGCCTTCATATTGATGCCAGCTTAAAACATGACGGAGCCCTGAAAGACATCGTCGATGAGAAGGTACAAGGGACATATCTTTCTCCAGTCCTCCTCCATCAGGTGATCTCAGGCTGAACCTCGACTAACCCGTGAATAGGACAGCTTTCCATTACATTGCTCCTCAGTCCACTCCGGATGTTGACGAGCAAAGTCAAGGCGTGCTTGCTGATGTTGCTGGGTTAGCAAGGGACCTCCGGCTGGTCTTTTAAGGTGAGCTGTTTTTCTTCAAACCTCCTTCTCACTGTTCTCATTGACTCCTGATGTCCTTTGCAAGCGATTTTGATCTTCTGCTGTAGTGTGACGATCACACAAAACTTGCGGCCGCAGAAATTTACCGTCTCTGGCAGATTTCACCCTTCTGGTTCTGGTCTTCTGCAGTAGATGTCAAGTTCCCTGAACCGTTGTATAGTAGACACATTGAATCGTAACACCTGGGCAATACAACGCACGCTCCGTCCATCTTTAATATGTTAAATTGATTGAAATACCAATACAACTCATGTAACAGCAATACAGGAACAACAATGACATTAGACATTTATAAATTGATTCAGGTGTAACAGTGTTATTAACTTGCATTCATGTTCATGCTCATACAATAAAGGAAATTATAGATTCAAAATATCTGAATATATAAGAGTGGATGAAAAATGTTTGGAAATATGTTCATGCTAAAAAATGAATGAAATTATAATAATTCACATATAATAATGCGCAAAATTAAAAATGCTCCAATTTTTTTACGCGTGCTTTTAAATGCTAGAATTACAGCTTATATTTGTGATGACATGTTTTGATCTCTACCACGGTCTAAGCATGACATCTTATTGGAAAGAATTTGTCTGTTTTGGTGACTTTGTGTTTGACAGAATCAAAATAAATTGGAAATTGGAATTTGAAATTGGATAATTTTTCCTATATCCATAACTTCAAACTCCCCCCCCCCCAAAAAAAAAAAACTGCATTGGATTATTTTTTGTGGCAGAAATTTTTATTTTAAAACAAAATGTGATTTAAGTATTTTAGGAAATAGTCGTTCAAACTTGGAGAAGGTCCAGTATTAAATGTTATAAACCCCAGTATGAAAGTTTGCATGTTCGAGCTCCAGTGTGAGCTATACCTGGATCCTGTAGAGTGGTGAAATCGGTTAAAAACCAGCATGAATCAAATTAAAAAAGGAGAGAAAAGGAAGGTCGGATGGAGTGAGGGTGGGCTGCGGGCAAGTGCAGCGGTGTCGAGTTACATTCCTCTGACAGAGGTCCCCTCCACGGTAACCCGAGACCCCGCGTGGGGCACACACACACAAGCACTGTTGCCAGGTTAGCGCTCAACTTGTGGCTTCTGCTGTGTTCCATTCATAGCAGATCCTCCAACAAATGAGTACCAGGGGGACCACTCTTCACTTTTATCAGCTAACGTGATTATTAACGGCAAAACCTCCATGCATGGTGTGCCTATTGTTATAAATATGCAACAATGCGTGTCGTATTGCACCCTTAAATATGAAGCATTGTTACAACTTCAAAAATATGCAACAGTGTGAGATTAATGAGTCCATTGTATCTCCTAATTAACACATTGTTGTGATGTCAAAAATAAGCAACGCAGTAAGACATTTCCACTTCAAATAACGTCAAAATATGTAACAATGATAGCCTATTGCTGCTCCTTGTAATACATCGTTGCAACATCACAATGTATCTATTACATCTACCTGTTATGACAAAGCATTAACGTCAATAATATGCAACAATATTAGTTTGTTGAATTAAGACACATTGTTGTAACGTCAAAATATCAAATAATGTAATCTCGTTGTCGTAATACCTATGTATTAAAACATCACAAAACTAACGACAATGTGTATATATTGCATTTACATTTTTCACGCCATGATATGTAACTAAGCAAGCATATTGCACCTCTTTCCATGACATTTTCATATCGTCAAAATGTGGAAGAATGTTTTATATTGATTATTCCATGTGGTAACACATTATATAACGTCAAAATGTGCAACAATGTGAATCTACTGATTCTCTTTGTAACACAATGAGACAACATCGCAATATACACAACAATACTGTCTGTTACATCTACTTGTTATAACGCAATATGCAACAACGTAAGTATGTTGATTCATCTTGCTTGTTTTTTTTTTTTTTTTTTTTTTTTTTTTTTTTTTTTTTAATAGTTTAACGCCCTACACAGTCATCACAGGTGGTGGACACTGATGATACGTGAGATGAAATGATAAACTGGGAAAATAATTTTTTTAAGGAAGGAAACGTTCCAGGCCTAAGTTTAGGGTACCTCCCCGGCATTTGCCTTTTATGAGGACTGAGGAAAACTTGGAAAAAAAACTCATTCAGGGAGGACGGTCCTGGTGGGATTCGGATTCCAAACCTCCCGCTCACGAATCTGCGCCTTAACGACCTCGGCCACCCGTGATGGTCATTCTTCTTGTTGTCACACATGTTGCAACATCACAAAACACACAACAATGTGTGCTTAATGCGCCAACTCGTTATTATACATTGTTAGAACGTATTCAACAACATAGTTCGATTGAATTTCCACGTTAGAACATTTGTGTTAATTGTTGGGCATGATTGCCTGTCAGAACATCTCTTCAGAAGAAAATTAATCAAGGACAGCTACTGCCCATTGTGTAAGGACGGAAATACTGTCTGAAACAAAGAACATCTACTGAAATGCAGCCAACTTGATAGCAACACACAAATGAAAAATAATTTAGAAGCTCTTTATTGGGAAGCTAGAAAAAGAATAATAAATAACAGCATCCCCAATGGACACTAGCAACAGACCAACATTTGTGTCGTATGTAACATAAAAATGTGCAACAATGGGAGTATATTGCTTCTTCTCTACGTAACACATTGTTAGAAAAATATGCAATAACATGGGTACATTGCATTCTCTCTTTAGCACACATTGTTGCAACTGCACAAAACCTAGCAAAGTGTGTTAATTGCATCTTCTCGTTATTAACGGAGTGTTTAATGTCACAAAACACTTGTCGCATTATTCCATGCTATAAATATTCACAATGGCTGAATTTCGATAAACGCTTAGCAAAACCAAACAATCTGATTAGGAAATCAAAAAACAATTTTGACTGCAGAAGGTGTTAGCTGAACGTACGCGATTTTTTTCAGAAATGGGGTGATTATTAAAACGTAACTTAATAATAATAATAATAATAATAATAATAATAATAATAATAATAATAATAATAATAATAATAATAATAATAATAGTGCTGGAAAATCAGTAATCCTCTTGTATCAAATAAAATATTTTATCAGGTCCTGACTCTTTACTTTCTGGCGGTTTCTTCTCGAGGACATTCTTCATTGCTTTTACATGGAGCCGATAAACTTTGCAATTTTGTTTTCGCACATGGAATCACCAATTCTTTTCCAAGTTTTAAACGGAAAGGTCTTCTAGAATCTAAGCAAGTTTTTCCATGTGGGGTAATCTGCCATGTGATGAAAGCATTTAGACTCCCTATATTCAACCAAGTTGAACCAAGAAAATAACATCCTCTTGTTGTGTGCTGAGAGTACTTGTTTACCATTTTGTCCAGCGTATCCACACCACCTTCAATGTTAAGAATTATATCAGATTTATGGCCTTGGTTTTTATCTCCAGTTTTCATGATTTGATACTCGATAATTATCAAAATTACAGCTTTTCTTTTCTTTGGAACATATGATACCATTGCCATTTCATTGTTGAAACAAAAAATTGAGGATTCGTTTGATTTTGATGAATCGAAAAGCATTTCTTTCGGTATATCTGGTTTGTTTTGTTTCATGGTTCCGCATAATGTCAAGTTCTTTTTGTGCAGTTCATTTGTGAGCGGTACCGAAGTGAAAAAGTCGTCAGAAGTCACTCCATATCCTCCTCGAGGAGAGTCTGTCAAAGCCATTACCACTCGTCGTTGCTCTTGATTCTTCTCACTGATGTTTCCATTCTTCCCGGAGTGTACTTGCAGATTCAAAGCACATGAAGTTTTAACATCTCCATAGCCCAAATTGGCAGGTTTGGACTTCATGTAAACACGGAAAGGACAGCGTCCTCTAAGTACAAGCAATTGCTACATGTGATGCAGGAGTGTAGTTAGATTTACAAACATAGTAAAAACACTCCTAGTGGAGCCAGTTTATCTGTGGATCATCCCTATTTCTTATGTCACCCTATTGTAATCACAGCTGTAGTCCACTCATTGTTACGTGAACGCTTAAAAATGCACACATTTCAACAATGTCTGTCGCCTTCCATTATCTTTGCATATTCAGATTTTTCTCATTCTACAAATAATACTGTTGGGCTTTTTAATGGTGAAATCAACAATTATTTCTATGATATTATTATAAAAAATAATGTGGATGAATTCCTGACAGTATGGGCATTTTTAGATGAATTCGTCAAATTTCTTGTGTGTAGTGCAATGGGCGAGTTGATCAGACTGTGCCATTCTTGACAATAAAATGATGAGTAACAATATGACATACCTCGTTATGGCTACTGTTTTCTAAATCACATTTTGGTTCATCTTCGTCTTCCGACACATCTGAGAAAACCTCTTGTTCGTCTTCACTGTCACTACATTGTGTTATACACAAAATCATTATCTTCATTCAAATCATACAGCTCTCTTCTTCTGTTTGACATTTTTCTGACCGACTGTATACAGAACTATTTGTTTGAAGGCCATGAACAAGACTAACGGTTTTTATTTTCGGACACTGAAAGTAAACTTTGAACTCCAAAATGAAATAATAATCAACAAGTATACGAAACATTGTGTTGAGGAATACATGACAAGAATGGCACACATTAAAGCAATATAGTGCACTTATTTATTACCAACTTCGAAAAGTGTTTATGTATGAATGAATAGTGTTTAACTCTCGTTTTTGCTACAGAGGCACCACAGGCGGTGGACACTGATGATACATGAGATGAAATGATACATTGGGAAAGGATATATTTTTAAGGAAGGAAACGTTCCAGGCCTAAGTTTTAGGGTACCTCCCCGGCATTTGCCATTTATGAGGGCTGAGGAAAACCTGGAAAAAACCTCAGTGAGGGAGGACGGTCCTGGCGGGATTCGAACCCCAGACCTCCCGTTCACGAGTCCGCAGTTTAACGACCTCGGCCACCCGTGGCGGTGAAAATTGTTTATGTAACACCAAACACTTATATTTATATTTAATGTATATTTTGAAACACTTGAACTGTAGCACATTCAAGACACATTAAACAATTAACCCCTACTTTTTTTCTGATATATTTCATTAAAAAATTAAAACTGGGCTCGAGATAGACCCAGGTTAGCATTAGGAAAGTAAAAAAGCGATTTTCTTCTACACATACGAACAAAAATGTGTGAACATTTACAATTTACAGTTGTCTTTTTATTCCTCAGAGTAGAACAAAAACAAATATGCATGTAATATGTTCATATTCATCACTACATATTTTATGTTTAACATATAAAAAATCTGACTACTCAATTTTATTCATCAAAGTATACAGAACATGCACCAAGAGGGGTGGTCCATTCACAAATTTTATAACATTTGATTCCATTGGTTCTGTGACGCGGTCAAAATGCCAGGCGAGGTGTGCGGTGTGACGGCCACTTGAAGGCTTCTGCCGTTTAGTCAAGTGTGGAAGCGGCTCAAACTCCTTGGAGGGAGGTTGCGCTGGCATGGAGTGTTTTATCTGGATCATTTTGCATCCTGGCCGCCTATCCATTCCTCCTCTGACGTTAACAATGTAAAAACACTAAATACTTCACAAATATAGAGTTTGTTCTGCAAAGTGTTTAAAAAACTGAGCCGAATTTGAGCATAGCTGGTGTCATTAATGAAGCTCACAGCAATGCAGGGTCTTGAAACTTTGGTAACATTTAACAGATTTTTTCACCAAGATTTTCACCCAGTATGTAAAGATCTTAAACTTCTGAAGACGACAATTCTGTAAAAACACGAGGCTCTGTTTCTTTAGACGCCTGTGTACAGTTAACAACGCTTGGCCTCGAACAGCAAATCAGTTACTTAAAACTTGAAGTTCTGACTCTGTCACCATATTCAGTGAATCTTTTAGCTACTTGGGCGTCACTTTCAAGTAGATAGCTGATATTATTTTTATCGATGTAGAAAGGAACATTCCGGCTTGTAATAATGACAAAGCTTCACGTGTACAGTGGAGCAGGTGTTTGCATGAACGTCACTCTAATCCACTTTACACTTCTGTGGTCCGGCACCGCGGGAGGTTTCTGTTGCTTTCATCGTGGCCATCACTTCAGGGTTGTCCAGCGCCACATTTGAACGATGTTGTCGGCACATATCTCATTACCATTTCCAAAATATCTCTTTCTCAAATATTATCATTATCTGGGAAAACCCACTGTGCGCATTGTTGTTTATTTTCTGACTCATACCACTAGCCGGATTTTAAAGAACATACATTTTATTGTGTGTTCTCTTTTTCAACAATAACTTTTTTTTAATAGCGTTTGACGCCCGTTTTTACTGAGACAATGGACCTGATGATACTTGAAATGAAATGATATATTGGGGAAGGATTTTTTTATGAAAGAAAACGTTCGAGACCTAAATTTAGAGTATCTTGCCGTCATTTGTCATTTATAATGACTGAGGAAAGCCTGGAAAAAACCTCAGTCAGGGAGGACGGTCCTGGCGGGAATCCAACCCCAGACCACCCGCTAACGAGTCCGCGTCTTAACGACCTCGGCTACCCTTGGGGGTATTCAGCAACAACGGTCCTTATAATACTTTTTTTTTTTACAATATATGACAAACATTTTGATAGTTTGTAATTTAATGATAGAAAATACATAAAAACGTTAAATACGAGGACGAATTAATAAGTCTGGTAAACTTCAACGAAATGGCGAGAAATTTTGTTAAGCAGTATTGAATGTTGGTAAGCATGATTCAAATTTTCAAACAGATACAATTCACAGTACTCTGTTGGCAGCTATCTTAAGTGACGTTTCAAAGAAATGCATAAGGACGAGTGTAAAGCAGTGATAAAATATTTTTATGTACAAAAGTGCACCGCAGTCCAGATACATACTGAGCTGGATGAAGTTCACGGGGACTTTGCACCAACACCCAAGACTAAACGTGGCCGTACGAGCACTGCAGATGATGCACGTTCTCGACGCCCGAGTGAGCTTGTTTCTGAAGAAACGGTCAATAAATTCATAGTGTCGTGATAGAAGGCGGCTGCATTAAGATTCGTGAGATTGCTGAGATGGTAGGCATTTCATATGAACGTGTACATAATACGCTGCCTTAGTTCTGCATATGAAGAAGCTCAGTGTGCGATGACTCTATACAAAAACGTTCGAGGAAAGATATTTCAAAATCGTGTTTGGAAAAGTTGCAGCACAACTGAAATCACCCTCTTTGACCCCAGTGTAAGGCACACTAGTACCTGTCTTGTGAGTTTGGCCCCTGTTTAATGAAGTGCCCAAACTGGGGTGTAAGCACAAATACCGGTCCTTGAGCAAGGCTGAAGTACCAAAATATCCCCCTCCAACCTGCTAAAACAAACTCAGATGCATTGTTCATGTTGCTTTATCCCTAAAAGCACTTTGAACTGGTAAACTATTGTTTTGGTATCAATGATGATTTAAAACTGATAGCCAAAACGCCTTGTCGACTAAAATCCATTAAGCTGTTTACTTCAAAAATATCTAGAATTACTTTCATGGGGCAATATGAACAAAATACAATTCAAATTATTTCTGTGTATACCAATTTGTAAAAATTTTCAGTGTGTTCTATGTAATGGGTGATTTTTCTTTCTCGGGGCCGCTTCACCGTAAGGGTCCGGTCGGTCGGTCCAAGCTGGTATTGCGGTGCACGGAAGTCAGAAAGTCCTCACGTAAATTATTACTCACACTTAAAAAATACATTTTCTCACCATTATCAAGCCTTTCTTCATTTTCTATATATTTTGGTCATCGGCTTATGAAATCACGCACTAACCTCCTGTGCAGTTCCCTATGAAAAATGTTATTTTTCAGTTCATCTAATGTGTGGGGGTTTGTCTTGTACACTTTTTCCTTTAATACACCCCAGATATAAAAATGGCGTTAAATTGGAGTTCCGAACGGGCCATATGTTAGTTATGAATGTATTGTACAATATTTCATGAACTGCATGCAAGGTGACAGGGGCTATATGTGCCGTGAGCAGTCTTAACGTTCCCTCATAGTTAATTCATGAAAAAGGTTGCAAAATATTCCGCACATGTTAATTGTTTTCCTTTAAAAAAGAGCCTGTTATTCTCCTCCTGCACCAACTCCTATATTTTGATAAAGTAGGGATTCTTTGTGAAGTAGGTTAGGTTTATTGACTACAGTCGGTTGTTTCATGAATTAACATGCCCACTTATGTGAATCCAAGATTCGTTCGTAAACAACATTAGATTAAGAACAATTTCTCTGTCATGCACACTATTCAAAATCCATTCACAAAATCTACTCCTGGATGCAGGGTCACGCGGTTTAAGTTCTTGCATTACAGTAATTTTAGAGAGTTTTAACTCCAGTAGCTTTGTAGCTGTTTGAACAGAAGGGTACGAAAGTCTGTTTGCTGAGAAAGACGTGGAAGTGATATTTTAGGGGAATGTTCCAGAGCATGCAAAATGTTATCTTTTTTCTATGGGTGTTTACGCTTTTTATCGAGATTACTTCCCGTTTCACGAAATTTGTTTACCAACCTGTGAATGGAATTTGGACTTGGAAGTTGTTAATCATGGAATCTCTTTTGGAACAATTCCGTACGTCACGAGCTGATTCTGTACGCAGGTACGAGTGGTAAATATATACTCTATGGGGAATAGAAAATCTGAATTGAGTCATATTAACGTAATTAACACACTGTAGTATGCTGCCTAATGAATACTTAATACACTGTCAAACAGCACACAAGAACACATCCGTACGTTTCTAGAGTTAAATTCGCACTGACCGCCCCTCCGGCTCTACGTGTAAAAAAGCACCCAGTATATGCAAAAGAAAAATAAATGAATAACTTTCGCGCTTTGGTTACTGGACTTACAGAATCCGTAGAGGAAATGATGCTCGTATGTTTTGTGAAAATCTCCCAGGCAACAGACACCTGCTGTCGAACTCAAAAACAAAAAGACGGTGGATAAGCATGATCAGTACTTGAACGGGAGGCCATTTTTCTCGTTCCGTCGACCTCGAGTCAGAGATCTTGAGGTCAACAAGCCCGCCACTCGACTATGAAGTCTGTTAATTTCCGCGTTTCTCTTAAAGACGCGATGAAAGCTCGGAAGTAATTCTATAATGCAACTCGGCAATAAGGTGCACAAATTATAGCCTTCCTCACACACGTAGCGCGCTTTACGATGTAAATATTTTACACGCCAAAGAACTACAAAGAGCGTTTAGAAAACTCATTTCAAAGTTGAGGAAACACGAAAGTGAAGCAAAATAACGACCGCTTCAATTTTCCAATTTTGTTAGCTCGCAGTGAACCAAATTAACGTTAAGTGCATACGGCGACGCCAGCATGACGAGTTCACAGCACGTTCTCTTTAAGCAATAATTTCTTCTATCCACGAAACATCCTGCATATGTCACGCAGGAGCTGCTTAAACTAAGCGAATTCCTCAGCAAGTACAGTAACTTTAAAACAAAATATAAAATCCAATTAGTCCCTATTAATTAATTAAATAAGTTACGGCATTACTGTGTACTATTAGCATGACAAACTCTAAAGCCAACTAATAAAAGAAAAACTGAACTGTAATAAACTACATTTTGTGTTTCTTTCCCCCTTCAAAATCACTTTGTGTTTCTTTCCCCCTTCAAAATCACTTGAAAGTAAATGTCTATAGTGAAATTATTTTAATTTTCAAAAGTAAGGGGAACAAAAGTACAATTCTTGCACGTAGAAATCACGTTTTTATTATTATTATTATTATTATTATTATTATTATTATTATTGTTGTTGTTGTTGTTGACATTAAACTACAAAATTAATGTCATACTATTAATTAAATTAAATATATGACCACTGATAGACAAAGTTATAATGTATGGGTATTTTTAAACGTTTTTAAATGTAACCATTTTTATGAACTGAACCCTTGATATCTTCACATCCACTAAAATAGAGAAAAATAATAGAAAATTTCGAGTTACATTGTGTGTTTAAGATGTTCATATGTTTCAATAAAACAAAAACATGTTTCTATTTAGAAACAATTGCAATGTACTAAGCAAATATACACAATCAACAATAAACAAGCCAAAGTTTCATGGTTTATCAGAAACTTTGAAATTTAATTTAAATGTTATTGTAGTAAAAACATGTAACGTAAACGTTTTCTGAAGGTTATTACAGAGCGCACTTACATACAAATATAGTTCTCACACATATATTAGATTAATATTTCACATTTGCTATCTTCACGACGATACTTTTGTTAAATATAAAACATATGCACCGTTATAAATACAGTTTATATGCTGAGTTAATTTATCCTATTATTTTAAAACAACAGAGAGAAATTAAATGCAAGGGCACTTTTTAAATTTCTGTTTTCAAGTATAGTCCGACTCCTAATGGTCAAATATATCTAATTTTTAGGGACTATTTTTCTTATGCTTTAATATCGAATTCTGTTATGAAAAAATATTGGTGCCACTTGAGCAATTACTAAATTTTGGGTTTCAGATAAACGCCCACTCCTAATAATCTGATTTCCCTGATTTTCAAAATATACTTTTCTTATTTTATTTCATTAGCATATACTGAGTTTTCTTTATAATTGCGGCCACTAGAGAGGTTTTTAAATTTCGCTTTAATCCCTACTCTTTAAATTTCTGTATTTAGATGTATTCCCATTCCTAATGGGCCGATTTCCCTGATTTTTAGAAACTATTTTTCATATACAGAGTTCCGTTACGAAAAAAGAATTAGTGCGTTAGAGCGATTTTTAAATTTTATATTTCAAATAACCCCCCACATCTTAGTCTGATTGTGCTGAATTTCAGATATCATTTTTGTTAAATTACTTTAATGACATATGCCTAGTTTCTTTCAGAAAAAATAAAAATTGCGGGAGCTAAAACGATTTTTAAAGTTTCGCTTTATTAGGGGGAGATGACGCTCTTCGTAAGGTTATGAAGGACATAAGTTACAAAATATATAAAGTGTTCTTTCGCACACAAATAGCATGTAGTTAAAATGATTTATGCTTAAATGGGTCATTGTTTTTGCCGTAACAATGTTCTTTCTCTCTAAAACTAAATCTTAGGTGCGGATCACGCTTTTAAAATCTATCTTAGCATTGTTCCACTTGAGCAAAACAGACTCTATTACTGAATTGTGACCATCTTGACAGAGTTTGTTGCTGTCTTTCAACGTTAGAAGTTATTTGTTTTTTGTCAAATCATTGTTGAAGGAAAACACTTGTCAAATATCGCGCCTAGAACAATGCACGGTGTATCAATCCATCATCGCCTTTCCTGCTCGTTGAGAGAAAGTAATTACATGCAGGAAAACAAAAAAACAAAAAGTTAAGTGTCAGGTTACATGAGCTAATGGTCTCACTAAAGAAAACATGGAACAGGTGCGCGTCTTATCTGCCGGAGATTAATCTACCTCTCCCCCTCGCCGTTGCCTTTGTTTGACTCAACAGGCAGGCAGGCTATGATTGTGTCTCCTTCCAAAGCCGATAATCCTTTGGTTTGATAAACCCAAACCTGACCGGGTTTTGAACATGGATGCTTTGCTGTTAATGTGATAGTACTAATTCCATCCCTTAGATCACCTTGTTATGATGACCTGCAAGCCCGCCAGCACCCCTCTTAGCAAGGGTTGAAACACCCTCCAGGTACCACTCTCATTTGGAAAGCTAACAAGTTCTCGCTCTAGCGTAGATCTGAGAAAAGCTCACGTGGTTCTGCGATCAAGCTGGGGACTGTCTAATAAAATAAACCACACTTCAACTCCTCAAACTTCTGACCATTTTTCCCGTTGAATGTAATGCCAATCTTCAAATACTTGCTTGACCACTGCCTCTGATAATGGAAAATGCCTTTTTATTTGAGGGGTAAAAAGTAACACGGGTTTAAATCTGGACTATAGGGAGGATGAGGTAATATATTCAGCAACAACGCTACCTTATGCGGCCCTGCAGTATCGCACTTGTCACGAGTTTTCACGGCATATCTTGCAGTATTGCCCACTTACTCTTGTGAGCGCAGGTACGACATTCCCTGAATATCCAACAAAGAGATAACTTTCCCAACAGAAGTAACACACGGCTTTGCTGTTTGCTTTCATCAGCATCTTCCCTTAAACTATATGGGGGCCTGCACGGCGAACGTTCTTTTGTTCGGGAGTCTTGGAACCCGCATTTTCAATTACCAGCGTGTGGGTGTCACGCAGTGTTAATATCAAAATTTTTGAAAGTGTTCTTTGTGTTATTCAACGATACAAAAATAAAAGTAAGTAAGATTTAATGTAAACTATCGATTACGTAACATACTCCCTCTCTCACAATGACAGCAGCGGTATTAAAGTTTTTTCTGTTAGACCACAAACTGGAGCGCCGGGTCCACTTTTCTCCCCTTTCTTTAAACATTTTAAACCGTCTTCGAGCTATGCTACAGGGAAGAGCAAACTGTCTATAGGCCTCTTGTAACATTGAATAGGCCTCAGCTGAAGATTTGTTCAGGTTTCAGAACAGCATGTGTCACGTCGGGGCTGAACACGTCCAAACTTGCACACCTCTAACAGTTGGGAACCGGAAGTGAGAATAGTAAGTACGTGTACATCACGCATTAAGTAAAATATAATAAAGTTAAACTTAGCGCGAGAAATTATTGCTATAAAAATTATGATAATTCTATTCTGAACAGCGATATCAGGTAGGATAACAAAATTTGTACAAAAATTTTATTGCATGGTACTGATACTATTAATTAAATTATGGATTATATATGTAAAAAAAAAGAATTAACACTCTTAATTATTGTAAATTTCACAAATAACTACAGACTGTATGTTTTTAATGCAACACAAGTTTCTGTTAAAGAGGCACAGTTTCATTAATTTCTAAAACAGTTCTAATAAACCAGTACACTTAATTCTGCAATAAACTGTTTACATTGTTCATAAGAACATGCATTATAAAAAGAGCTCATTTCAACATTACACAATATTACAAGATAATATTTAAGTACTGAAATTTCAAATGACATTTATGTCTGCCTTTCCTTATAAAGAATCACAAAAAATGTATACCACAGGTTATAGACAAGTCCTTATGTAAGCTGAGCTTATATGGGCTGGTAGAGCGCCTTGTCTGCTGAGAGAAGCCAAACAAGGCCCGTATGCATGTGCAGATAGTAGCTTGTAGTATTTCGAGCGAGTAGCTATGCTTTCATATGTCTTCATGCTTAGTCGTCTATTTTTCGTTATTTATGCTCCTTGAAGAAGGAGTATTTATGTACAATACATATTCTTGCAGACGGTTCGCTGGTACAGGTACAGGAACTATTCGCCAGTTCGTTAAAAAATTACGAGTAGGGTTTAATAAGCTAGAAAATAAATTACAAATACCGAAAAGCTTGTGCAACATTCCAAATCATTATACACAAAAATAAAGTGAACAAGGTTTGCATTGTGCAATTTGTTTAATGAGGCACATAATGACGGCGAAGCATTTTGAAAGTATTCTTATTTTTCAACACAGGCTCCCTTGCACTTTGTTCAGCGATGCTCCAAAGCGAGGAAAGCCAGATACCTCCAGGTGTGCAAAATATATCTCAACTGATGATTTAAGACCTTTATCGGACGATTTCTTTCCACCAATGAACTTTCAAATGGAAGTTAGATGGAGTCAAGTGAGGGGAATAAGGCGGATGAGGCGGCAAATCATACCACAATTCATTTATTATCGTCATAAATTCCAAGAAACAAATTACATAATTTTACATTTAAACTCTTGAGAAGTGTGTGTGTGTGTGTTTATGTGGTGATTTTTAAAACAAAAAAGGTATACTCGAAATAGCGTAAAATGTATCTTACGTTAAAAAGCGTTATTTTTAGGAAATTGCTTCAATTAATGTACTAATTCATAACTTATTATTTATTTATTTTAATTAAAAGAAAATGCGTAGAAACATATTCAAACCATGTTTATTTTAAAGATTATTGTGTAGTAAATGGTGATTATTAGAAATTGCGTATGTATATTGAAGACAGTAGTGGCACTATTGAAACAATAGTTAATGCCGAGTAACTATCTGTTAGATATGTATGGAAGATAGTAGTGGCATCTACCGGCCAGTTCAATATATCTTCACGTGATATTCCATTTTATTGAATAGGTCCAAAAGGTTAGCAGTACATCCTTGGCACCTCAGAAAACCGACACGGTGTACTTCCCGGCCGGTTTCGCACCCTTGGTCTTCTTTGGTGATTTCTTCCATTGTTTAGACTGCTGTTTTGTTTCAGCTGTGTAGCTTCAACAATGCTCGCAAATAGACGCATAAAGTCGAGGGAATGTCAAACTTTGCTGAGAAATTTGCAGTCTGATTCGCTTTTGATCCTGAGTCAACAATTGCTGCTTGCTGAACTTGTCGATAATGCTTTCATGCACAATTCTTCTCTCAAATACACGTTCCCCTGAAATCCCCAAAGTTTCAGCGAACCTCCAGAATCACACCGCATGATGTGACGGATTTTGGTAGTCCCCTGCGTGGGTCATCTTTCAAGCTTTCACGCCGCGTTTAAACTCCGTGATCCATTTGGAAAGACTGAAAATTGATTTTCCTAGAGTGTTGTCATATCTGGACGAATTTCTGTTGCATTCACACCCTTCCTTACCATTACCTAATAACCGCACGGTGTTCGATGTTCGTCATTTTTCCCGTACAGACGTGTCAGCACTGAAACAAACAGCTACAGCTATCAGATTCTTGACCAATCCAATTATTATTACACATACGTTTCTATAAAGATGACAAAACTGCTTAGAAACTATTGCTGCAATCTGCGGGTCCTTCCGAGAAAATTTCACAAGACGATTTTTGTTTTCTTCTTCTTCTTTTCCCTGAGAGCGGCTTCTAATTTAAATTTTTGCAAGGTTCGTGCAACAAAATCTTCGTTCACACTTCACAATGTGCAATGGAATTTTTTCAATTAGAGGAAATTGTTAACCTTGGCAATTATGCACGAATTATACTATCTGAAATTCATTCCTGAGTTTCTATTGCTCAACACTTTCTTGAACAATGCTCATCCATATGTTTTGGATAACAGAATTGGAAAGAGGACTCAGAGAGTTCAATATGACAACGAGGTAATGAAAATAATAAAAATGCACGTAAGAAGGCTAGAACAAGGCTAGAGGATATTAGAAGGCAGGAAATCGAGGCAAAATATAACACAAAAGACTCCTTGAGTCTATCGAATGAAATTTAATTAACCTGGGATAAAGAGGTATATATGTTCGCTCTAGATCACGAATGGTGAAGTTGGAATGTTCAAAAAACAGTGGATAGTTCTGGTAGGAGAATCTGCACATTTTATGGAGGGGATGAGGAAAGGGTACATATTCTGGTTGAATATACCCACAGGGAACGCCCGAGAAAAATTCTGTTTCCAGAAAACTTTTTAAAGGCAATTAAGAGATTCCTTGGCACGCTGGGACCTGTTTGCGTACCACACACACACACACTAATTGGTTGAATGTGGGCATTTTCCTAGTCAAAGTACACGAAGCTAGAAGCAATTTATTTTATCAATAAAACGCAATAATTGGTATAATGTAATGTTTCCATTCATATATCTGCAAATACAGTTTTTAATTTTTATGTATTAATTATTATTGTCATTAATATTGTTTTATTTTGTATTATTATGGTCGATCCTGGTCGTATATTGGTAACCATACTTGCCTCCTAAACTCAATATTAAGGTTTCGACCGGATTTTTTCGGGCGTAAAAAATCCTAAGCATGGCTTCCTTCGGAAGGGAAGTAAAGCCGTTGGTACCATGTCGTTCATTTACGACGTAAAGAACCTCAAGCCTGAAAAAAGAGACCTCTGAGCAAAATTTGTCGGCCGCTTTACGCCATAGAATGGGACACTGATGACCTGAGATGTTAAGACCATCCGTTATTAACCAAATCAAAATTTTGCATTATTATTTGTTTCTTTTTCTAATTGTGTATCATACTTAAGTCGAGAATCTATGCAACTTGAATATGGAATGTTATAACAATAAAGATACTTACTACTCGTATGACGGATTACACATAAATTTGATAATTTTTCTCAAAGCAGTCCTCGTTGGGTGCAATGCATTTTGACTCGCTCACATAAAATTAGGGAACCTTACTTTTTGACTTACCCCGTATAATGGTAAGCAAATAGCGTTACAGAAAAGGAAATTCTGAAAAGAATTAAAAAAAAAAAAGAGTAAGTAAAGGAGAAAGGAGCAATAAAGTATGCTGAAGCTTAAAAGAAAAATAAGAATGAAGAAACAGAGTAAGACAAGAAGAGACAGAACAGTAAAACAGAGTACAATAAACCGAAGCTGAAACAAGTACAAGAGAAGAAAAGATGAAAGAGTACTGGATGAGAACAGCAAAGAGGCTAACGTAGAATAAACAAAAAGCAAATCACCTTTTGATATATTAGAGTATTCATATAGTATAGCGCGGTTTCTCCACTCAAACTGCAGAGGGGATGTCATATTGTGTTATATTTGATGCCATTTCATTTGCCTGGGGCCTCGCCCTGAGTTATTTACAAGTTGATTGCGGTGGAGGGTGGGTGTGAGATGCCCCGATAACCAACAATGAGGTTAAGTTAAGTAGCCACGCTGTCGACACATTAGCACCGCAGAGAGGGTGGGCACACCCCCGACTGAAAACATCGACGACGCAAGTGTCTCTTCAGCTCTTTAGGCTCTCCAATTAGGGCGTACCTTGTTCAACGTGCAGTTAAACTGTTTACTCAAAACAACACCAGCTTAGAATACAAATGTTAAATGATCTGTCAACCAGGATGTGCACCAACAAGATAGAGCTACTGCTCACATGGCTATGAGAGATCTGAACGTGTTTTGCAATCCACTTCAAATCTACAAAAATGTACAGTTGGGTTTGTTTGATAAAGTAATAGCTACAGTTTTAAAGCATACTTTGACAATTTATATTAAAAAACAATTGGTCATGTTTGCTCCTTGCCTTATGGAACAGCTGGGAGTCTACACCAGACTGGGAGTAGGGTCGAATGGTTTCTGTGTTCCATTGAAAGGAAAAATACCCAGGCTTAGTTTTCTTAATACGAGGGTGGCTTTTATGATTGCAAGTGTAGTCTAAGCCAACAAAAATCCCTGAAAGTAATGTCAGAAATTCTACATAAATACTAGGCTGAATAAAATTAGCAATCAAATTTTAGAATAATTTAGTAGAATGTTGTGTTCCACATATAAATAAAAGATATCTATACCCTTCTGCTGAGGAAACAAGAGCGCGCTGCATCTTGGGAAGTGTGACGTCAGCGATCAGACATCCCTTTGGAAACATGCACGAGTATGAAGCAGCAAGCAATTGTCCGGTTTTAGGGAAGTGAGGGCCAGAAACGAACAGATAATGGAGGGACAATACAGAAAGTGGAGTATCATCTGTGAATAATACAGCTCGCTCTACTGCTATTACCCCAGGCACATCGCTGCAGTAGAACGACAGGTAACAATAAAGATCAACCATGGCTCTGCACACCACATTCAGCAAAGTCTCCGCTAGGTCGGAACTCGCCTCAACTGAAAGGCGGATGTTACTGAAACACTCTACGACGTCGTAAAGCCGAAGGAGATGATAGCGTTTAGTCAATGCTGTTTACAAAAAAGTATTTTATAATGACAATATAGATGAGGAACAGGAAGAAAGGGCAGTACATTTAAGAATAGAAGAAATGCAAAATGCTATCAAAAGAACGAAAAATAAGACATCACATTGGAGTTATGGAGGATTTATATTACAACTACACCTATTACATTTATTGAATATGTACTGGAGAATGAAGAACATTCCAAAAGAATGGGATACGTAAAAATATCTGAATATTTGAAAAGGGACAAAGAAACGAATGCAGAAACTATACAGGGATAAGCTGTATTTTATGTAAAATGTTATATCAAACAGAATACCCCGTACATCTAATAAAAATCATAAAAAGTTTATATATATAAGTAGTCGGAAGCTTTCACGGCCGGAGTCAGACTTATAGCTAGAAGTTTATATATAAATACAAAAATGATATTAGATGTAAAGGGGAAGTCCACAGAAGAAATAAAAACAAATTGTGGCCTAAAACAAGAATATAGTCTCTCTACAGTATTATTTAATTTTATATATATATATATATATATATATATATATATATTAGGACAGAATGGGTAGTAAATATGTTGGCATTTACAGATGATATAGTATAATTTTTTGACAAGGAAGGTAGACTACATAAAACAATACACCAAATAATTAAAACAAATAAAGAATGCAATATGATAATTTCAAAGACCAAAACAAAAGTAATGGCATTCCGAGGTAAATACCCAATAAAAACAAAAATTATTTTAGAAGAAAAAAAAATAACAGAACACGTATCGCACTTTCAATATTTAGATTGTGACGTCACATATGAAGGTCAAAATATTAATAAAAAGTACAAAAGTTCCGAGCTGTGTGTGGAACAATTAGAAATACTTTGAAACACAAAGTGAGAAAAGACACACAACAAAGATTTTACACAGCCGTGGTCTTACCAGTTATTTTTTTATGGAAGTGAGACTTGAATTTTAAAAACAAAAGGGAGGAGAATAAAATTCAAGCAGTAGAAATGCGTTTTTTACGATGTGTCAAAGGTTGTACAAAAGAAGAGCATATAAGAATGTAGGACATAAGAAAATAATTAGAAGTGAAATCAATATTACTACAATTAGGAACTATAGACAAGTATGGATAAAAATGTTTTAAAAAATACAGAAGATAGAATATAAAAATATGTTGACATTTAACCCGAAAGGAAGAACATCAATTAGAAAAAAAACCGTAGATTGGTGGGCAGGTGGGTGGGTGAATGGATTGATCGACAGGCAGGCAGGCAGGCAGGCAGGCAGACAGGCAGGCAGGCAGACAGACAGGCAGGCAGGCAGGCAGGCAGACAGACAGACAGACAGACAGACAGACAGACAGACAGACAGACAGACAGACAGACAGACAGACAGATAGATAGATAGATAGATAGATAGATAGATAGATAGATAGATAGATAGATAGATAGATAGATAGATAGATAGATAGATAGATAGATAGATAGATAGATAGATAGATAGATAGATAGATAGATAGATAGATAGATAGATAGATAGATAGATAGATAGATAGATAGATTGGAACAGGCAGGACCTAATCGTGGTAAAAGAAGAAGAAGTTTACTTCCAAGCGATTTAGCAAAGAATGACGACATTCATTCTCGGCAAGATCAAAAAGCTCCATACATATGTGTCAGTCGATAAAGTCAGAACTGGTGTAGTCTACAGCATTATAATGCATGGCCTCATACAGCACATGCAATGCAACAAAACATTTGACTGTATACCACCTCCTGCTTATTCATCGAACCTGGCACTTTCTGGTTATCATGTCTTTAGACCACTCAAAGAGACACTAAGCGGCAAGAAGTTCCACACTGACGAGGTGATGGAAAGTTACACAGTAAATCAGAAGAATTTTTTATCGTGGAATCCAGCCATTAGAAAATTGCACGAACAGGCATTGAACGTGATGGAGACTCTGTTGAAAAATGAAGAAGTGTTTTCAATCTCAAAGTATATATTTTATGAATAAAATAAAATTACGGTTACTTTTTGACTTAACCTCGTATCCTCACGTAAGGAGAAGTTGTTATTTCTGGGTACACTACAACCTCATAAAGGACAAAAGTGGCTAGTGCAGGTCGGAAAATGGTTACCTTTCTTTTTCAAATTGCCACCATTCCATCATTGCCATTGGTAAACCATATTTTTATCCCCAGAACTATAATAGAAAGACGGTCGAAATGTGGGATACGAGGATTGTTGCTTCACTATGACAATGCCTCTGCGCACATCACTTTGAAAAAGAAGGAATTGTCTGCGAGAACCACCCGCCATACAGTTCAGATATGGCTCTCTGATACTTTTTCTTGTTTTAACTGTCAAGGAAAAAATGAGAGGTCGCCAATCTGGATACTGTGTCCAACGAAGATGAGGTTAGTGCCATCTCTAAAGTAGCTTCCAGAAGATGAGAGTGGGGGAGCCTACATCAAGCAGAGATCTATGTAGAACGTGATTTAGAGAGGGTTATGTTTTGCACTCTGACTGTAGTCTTGGCGTGGCTCGCTGGAAGGGAAACCCCTTTCTGCCTTGTAATCTGGATTTCTTTTGTTTCCCTCAGTTTCGCTTCATCATTGTTTAGGGGTATATAATCATATTCATTGTCTGTTGTTTACACTACAGATGTACACAACAGCACAAAAATTTTGTTTCGTGTATGCATATGATGACAATCGCATATCGTTTTAGAGTTTATAGGTAAACTAATGTGCTGAAGTTGTAATACAGTACTGGAGATATTTATTGCATTACCCGCAAAATATTTATGTTTTTTCCTGTATGCTCTTCTAGAAACTTCGGTATTTTGATGTGTTTTAGGCATAACCGGAATATTTTAAGTCTAAAAATTTGACATTTATTGCTGTTCATCTTTATATCTGTTAAACGTTCAACAGTAAAAGTGAACAAGGTTTTATAAGCAAGTAGTCGCAGTGTTGTAATCAAAATTGTGTAAACCTGATGAGTTCATGTTTACTAATTATAACAAGAGAATCATTTACACACATAAGTCATTCTCCTCATAAAAAATGCTAAAACAATACTTTATGTTGCTTCCCCGAGATTTTATTACGGAACCACATCGTCTGGACATTGAAAGTATTATATCTTTGACCTGGTCAGGCGTATCTCACTAAACCACACCCTATGGATGACTTCAACCACGTCTTTCTTATTTCTTTGCCACAGCATTGCCGATTATCTTTCAACATTTCTCAATGGGGTTGAGATCTGGGCTGTTTCCTGGCCATGTGAGGATGGAAATCCTTCTTCAAGAAAACTCTAAGCTGTAGCATAAAATTGTACCATTTTTATTTAGAATTATATGTATATAGCGTGGATTTAATAAAGTAGTAGTTTAATTTGGGAAAATTAGTAGTATGTATTCATTTCTCTTGTCATATGACATGGTGCGGAGTCATCCTGGAAAGTGAAATTTTCTGATGATACAAACTGCTCACACTTGTTGACATTGAACTTTCTGTTAAAATCATTATGTCCTCAACAAAATGTAATGCACTCACTCCTTTGCTGGAAATACAACCGAGCTCATCTGGGAACTTCACTGTAGAGTCCAAACATTCTGACAGAAATTCTTCACCGCTACGACGACAGATAAATATTCTTCCATCATTTCCTCTGGCGTTAAGTTTTGATTCATCTTAGAAGATGGCTTTACTGCACAATTTTCAGTCCAATGAGCATGCACCTTGGTCCATTCTAGTCGAGTTTTCTTCATTTTTAACTGCCAAAAGGGACTTCTTCCGCGGCTGTCTAATAGATAAACTCATTTCTGAAGTCTGTTCTGCTGCAAACCATCACACTAGAAGCTTCTTCCCACTCTCTTTTCAACTTCACTGAAGTCATGTGCCAGTTTTTCAGACAGATTCGCTACAAAACGCGGTCATTAGCAGCAATAGAAGACATTTTTCTACCTCTTTCCAAATTCCACGTTTTCTTGTATTTAGCCAAACATGACACAGTGAACTGCCTAAACCCGTAATATGTTGAATAGAAAGGCTCTTAGAATCTGATGCAACAATTACCCTCTTTTTGCGAGGAGTTAATGCAGTTCCCTAGCCCATTTTGTGCAATTTTATTAAACAATCATCACTGACTACCACATTAAAACCAACAATAAAGGGAGTAGTATCACAACAATGGAAAATGTTTAGAGATTCTGTTGCATACAACAATGCATAATCGCTTATAGATAAAACAAAACTGAAATTGTGATTGACATTAAATAAGGTAAGTGTAAAAACATACAAAATCTATAGTCACTGTAATAAATTTTTCTAGCATCTAAAACACCTTCAACAGAGTAAATTCCTGCTAGCTGTTTTATTATCCTCTATCATCAAATGACTTAATAAATTAATATATCGCATTCACCACACTCTGGGAAATCCAAACTGTAAATAGGAGAGTTTATTGTAACGTTTTTTTAAAATGACTTACAGATTGCATCAGCAATTGCAAAACAATTTTGTTACTTAAACCTTTCATGTAAACATTTGGGCATAGATTGGTCAAGAATTGTAGTAGATATACAGAGGATGCCAAAAAATATATACACACTTCAAGCAAAGAAAAAACTGTGTAATTGAATTCACACAAACAGAAAATGATGAGCACTAATCATCCTAGACTTTTACAGTTACAACAGTTGCCCAAAATGCCCACCATTAGCGTCGATACACTTCTGAGTACGTTGAACTATTGATTGAGCAACGTTTGCGAAAGTGTCCTCAGCGATTGCAGCACATGCCGTTTCAATTTCTTCCCGAAGTGCTGCCAGTGTAACTGGTTTCCTACGGTATACAAAATCCTTAAGAGTTCCCCATAGGTAGAAGTCCAACGTAGTTAGATCCGGAGAACGCGGTGGAAACTCAATCGGACCTCTTCGTTCTAGATTTGTACATTTCTGCGATGAGTGCTCTAAACGTTCCAAAACCATAGCCAAGGACGCAGGGCTTTTGCTGTGCGAAGTCTCCCAGATCTGCCCTTGTGAACATCGCATAGGGTACCACGAGTCTCAAATTTGTCTCAAAAGCGTGCAATTGTTACTCACGTTGGGGGTACACACGTCTCCATTGCTTTTGAACTTCAATAACATTCTCGGTTTTCCAATATCACTTTAAAATTGCTTTCCGCTATTCAAACGATAAGCTTAGCTCCATTTTGTTGTAGCAACGCTAGCATAACGTAACGTAACATCTGTTTACAAAACCTCATACTAAAATTACTGTTGTTTTTCGGTCCAACTGTGAAATATATTAGACAGCTATCTACTGTGCGAGTGTGCATACATTTTTAACACCCCCTGTAGTTGCTTGTTGCAGTGTAAACGTGTGAATATATGGGAAAGATGGCAAATGTAATATCGTTCGGTTATTAAGCAGTCCTGCTACCCCCTCCATGACGCGGAATACGTCTCATTGGAGACAGGATCACTGATCGCACTGTAGTAAACGCCTTTTTGGAGTGCCCGCAATTTGTTGCTTGATCTGTGTAAGTCTGGTTTCTCTGCTGTGCGTATCTGAGTATTTTTAAATTGCTTACTACAAATAAAAGTAACTAAAATGTACTCGCAAGCTAATGGTAAAATTTCAAATATTTTTAACGGTGGCTTACACTGTGATAGTTTTGCCCCTGACATTATTGTTATTACCCTTTGTTGTCAGGCATTTTTGGAGTTCTGCCATGACAACGAGAAGGAAGTTTTGCAAACCATTGTTACAGGAAATGAAACTACGGTCCTATACTATGATCCCTTGTACAAAAGAGAATCAATGGAGTGGCGTAAACCTGGCGAAGCACCGCCTCTAAAGGCCAAGGTCACTCAGTCAACCAAGAAGATCATGGCCACAATCTTTTGGGACTTCAAGGAGAGGAACACCACAGTAAATGGGGAGTACTATGCAGGCCTACTGCACAGACTACGTGTTTCCATCAAAGAGAAAAGCCGAGGAAAGCTGAGTGCGCCTTTTTCACAACAACGCGCCTGTGCACACAGCTCTTGTTGCAATGGAAACTGTGAAGAAATGTGGCCTCAAGAAGATCGACCATCCACCCTACAAATCTTGCTCCCAATGACTATTTCCTCTTCTGAAAACTCAAGAAGGACCTTCGAGTATGGAAATTTAAGTGTGACGAATGTTGATGGGTGCTGTTTATGCCCATTTTGCAGACAAGGCTTCTGACTATATGGGGGGGGGAGGCAAGTTTGAAATGTTAATTCAAAGATATGAGAAATGTATTGCAATAAAGGGTAACTATATTGAAAAGTGAAATATAGTTTTTGTCTTTATCATCCTAGAAAATTGTTAGGCCGAAATGAATGGATAGTGTTTAATACCCGTTTTTGCTACAGAGGCACCACAGACGATGGACACTGATGATACATGAGATGAAATTATATATTGGGAAAGGATTTTTTTAAGGAAGGAATCGTTCCAGGCCTAAGTTTAGGGTACCTCCCCAGCATTTGCCATTTATGAGGACTGAGGAAAACTTGGAAAAATTCTGTCAGGGAGGACGGTCCTGGCGGGATTCTAACCCAGACCTCACGAGTCCGCGTCTTAACGACCTCGGCCACCCATGGCGGTGAGTTAGGCCGGAAACTTATGGACCTATGTATGTATGTATGTATGTAAGTATGTATATTGTGTGTATTGTTATCAGTATGTATGTATGTATATTGTGTGTGTATTGTTATCAGTGACGAAAACGCTAGATATTCATAGTGACTCTGAGAATGACAATGAGGAAGCTGAAGAAGAATGCAGACGCGAGGAGTATGCTATACTGTAAATATTGAAACAATTGAAATATCTACTGCAAAGAAGTTCAAATACAGCACAAAGTTTGTACGTAAAACTATTAATTATTTTGAATAAACATCCACGTTTACAATGTTTGTCTATAATAAAGAAAGAAGTCGTTCATTAATTTAAAGAATACAGGTATTCTTCCTCACTACAATCTCAAAAGTAGAGAAACATGCAAGTTTATAAAATCGTTTTTACCGAACATTGCAATTTGGTAAAAAAATACAAGTATATTGTGTATTAATTATTAATATTAATAAAATAACTTTTAATTGTGCTATTTCACTTAAGTGATATATCTTCTACAAATGAAATGTACAAAAAGTTTATTTTTAACATTCATGTAAATTTATCTGTAATCACTTTGCGCCTGGATGTGCATCTCAGAGTCGCCAGCACTACTCATGAGCAAGAACCAATTGATTTCATAGCACGATAAACAATGAGCATATCTTTTTGACAACCTACCTTTACCCCCCTCATAATTTTGAAGGTTGTTGGTTGATTTATTTACGGACGCTCTTTAACGTCTCAGGTCATCAGCATCACATTCAATTCAGGGCGTGAAACGGCCGACAAATTTTGCTCAGAGGTCTCTTCTTTCAGGCTTGAGGTTCTTTTTCGTGCCGTAAATGTACGACATCCGACCCACGGCTTTACTTCCCTTCTGAAGGAAGCCATACTTAGGATTTTTACGCCCCGAAAAAAATCCATCGGTCCTGGTCGGGTTGGAACCCGCGATCTTGGGTTTAGGAGGCAAGTATGGTAACCACTACACCACCAGGACGGACTATAATTTTGAAGATCAATCTCAAAATAGTACTGGGAACACGATGGGTGTTTCGAAGCCCAGCTCGTGCACTTTTGCCATCGCAACGGCCGAAGTGTGCGCAGGTGCATTATCTTGCAGGAGTCTTATTATCTTGGTCGCTTCTGCTTCAAGTCTCTATGTAGTACTCCAATAATTTTGCGTAATAACAGTCAATCACTATTTTACGTTTGCCAAATAAATGTCATCACTTTTCCTGCACAAAATGGTTTTAGCTATTTCCGGTGCACTATCACCTTTACCAACCAACTGTTTTGACTGCCGTTTTGTCTCCGGGGCTAGTAGTTGACCCCAGTTTCGTCTACAGTAACAAAATAACGGTAGAAGTCATTCGGATTAGGTTGCAATTTTTCCAAAAACGATTTTGAAGTGTCTATCCTCGAGCGTTTTTGGTCTAGAGTCAACAAACGTGGCACTCATCTCGCACTCATTTCTTCATATGCACAACATTATGTACCCGCTCATATGAGACGCCTAACATCTCAAAAATCTCACGAATCTCAATGAACGGTCTTCCAACACGATACCATGAAGTATATCGACATTTCTTTAGAAGAAACTTCCATTGGACTCTGTATGGCATGTTTAAATACGGTCTTGAGTGCTGTGCACAGTCCCCATGAACTGTCTTTAGTTCACTTTTTTAAATAAAAATTCTCTGTCACTGCACGATAACCGTGTTTGAAACGTGTTTCACAGATCACTTAAGGTAGCTGCCAACAAAGAACTTCGCACAGTATCGTTTGAAAATCGGAACAAAACTGTTCCAATCACGCTTACCAACAGCCATGCCGCTTAACAAAATTTTGCTTAAATTTACCAGACTTAACAATCCGCCCTCGTATAAAAAGTTTCATCTTTACATACATTAAAAAAGCTACATCAGTACTACAAAAATGTAATCATAAACTTCATCTTTTAACCTGCAGGGCGATGTTCAGGTGCGAGAAGGGGAGTCGCGTGACGTCATGTTGCCATGGTATCCGAGGCGGTTCTTCACTAGTTTGCCATAGCAACGCTTATCCTAGTAATATAAATGCAGAAAGTAAACTAATGTGATCTATTATCTGTATGCTACAGTAATTGGTGGGAGGTTCCTCCCCAACATGATTGATAATGCAACAGTTTTGGGAATGTCTCGCATCTGTTTTACTACCGTCCTCTCTTCTTTGTATGCATCTGCAGCATGACAATCGTGACATTACTGCTAGTCTTGATAAAGTGGCAAACAATAACAAAGTTAACACCTGCTGGAAGCAGCCATGACACTTGCTGAACTCAGATCTTATAGACATCAGTAACGTCTTGAATCTGTCAGGACGACATAGCACGGCTGAGTATTGGGAAAAGTCATTCTTTAAGGTTCTATACTTCATGTGCAGGTGGCAGCTTTCTGCTAGTTTGAGAGAGGATTTCCCCAGGTGTTTTATAAAGTATGTGAAATTTGTTCTTCGTTAGTTATGTCGCTAAAACATTATGCAAGTCTCTTGCAGAGAAGTGGCAAGGCGATTCGCAAGAAAATATCCTGACAATCGGTAGCAGGTAGAGAAATTGTTCGCCAACTTGCTAAAAAATTACGAGCGACAGGATCTCTCAATGACAAGAATATGTTTTTACGGAAGATTTGTTAAATGAAATACAGAATTTCCTATGCAGATGGCGACAAAGTACTGCCGCTGAGGTGCATCATTTTAAACATATCTTATAAAAGGGGTTAGTGCTAATCATTGTCGCTTTTAAATACTTTCAGTAAAATACGAGGATGAGTCAAAAAATAACCTTCAATTTGATTTTATTTGAAAAAAAAATCTTTTTCAACATATTTTCCATCATGTTCAACGCAGGTATTCGAGCGTTCCACTATCTAAGATTGCACGAGAAGAAAATTCTTGTGACTTCACTGCGTAACCTCCCATCTTCATTTCGTCTCAGTGCGGAACTTCTTGCCGAGTGCCTCTTTAAGTGGTCCAAAGGCATGATCACTGTAAGGTGCCATGTCCGATGAATAAGCAGACTGTGGTATACACTGAAAATGGAGATCTGCATTTTATGTGCCGCTGTATGAGCAGTGTGAGGTCTTGCGTTATCATGCTTTAAGAGCTCGCCAGTAGTGAGAAAACCTCGACGTTTCAAATGGTTCTCATACAGATCACAATATAACTCGCTGTTAACATTGCGTCCTCTGGGATGTAATGTTGAAGATTGGACCTTCAGAGTCCCAGAAGAGCGTGAGCAACACTTTTGTTTTTTAGTAGTGTTTAACGCGCGTTTTCACTACTGAGGCACCACAGGCGGTATACTAGTACACTGATGATACATAAGACGAAATGATATATTGGGAAAGGATTTTTATTAAGGAAGGAAGCGTTCCAGGCTAAGTTTAGGGTACCTCCCCGGCATTTGCCAGTTATGAGAACTGAGGAAAACCTGGAAAAAAGCTCAGTCAAGGAGGACGGTCCTGGCGGATTTTGAACCCCAGACCTCCCGCTCTCGAGTCCGTGACCTCGGCCACCCATGGAGGTAACTCTTTCAAAGAAGCTATGCGCTACCCACGAAGAAGAAATGTTCTCACTCTTAAATGACGATAGAGGATGATGCAAATGCTCAGCTAACTAATTTCTGGGGCCACCTCAACATCCTGACACTTTTTACTAAATATTTATGAATGTTTGCCTTCTTTAACTGTGACGAACCAGCGGAAAACTGACAATAGCTGTGCCAAACGCTCAAATGTTTGTGACTCAATTGGAATCATCAAGCGCCTGGTTTTGAACTCCCATACAACTTCAACTTGTCTACTGCTGAGTGTGCACGAGATTGTCATGATGACAGAGCACATCTTGTTTCAAGTTGCTACTGCGCTTCATCAACCAGAGCAGTCCATAGCGTTACCTTGCCTGTTGATAATTATACTCTTATGTTTTCATTGTCTACTTTGAATATTAGTTTCAAACTCTCAAGTACTGTACGAGAGATAATGACAAGTGTAATTGTGAAATTGCAGAAAGTTTTCTCAAGTTGGTAGGAATGATTCGTGTAACGGTGTTACAGAAATTTTCAGCCAGATGTGATGTTGGCAGCTACCTGAACTGATCAGTGTCACACGTGTGTAGAAAATGGGACAAAAACCCATTAAAGCATATCAAAGCAGAGTTACGTCAAGTTCATGCGAACTCTGGATGAATGAGTTTAAACGTGGTAGAAGAAACACTGAAGATGAAGCGCGCCCCGGTCGCACAGTTGAGATAACACAAAGAAAAGTTTTGAAACATGCGTGATATCGTAACGCCGAGTGAAAATGCGCGAGAGAGCTGAAACTGCAGACATCTCATCTGAACGAGCACACAATATCCTGCATGAAAAATTAGAAATGAGATAACTGTGCCGCGATTGCCGACTGTTAACCAAAAAGGACATTTCAACAATGTCTGGATGTTTAATCGCAACCCGCACCCGCAGGACATCTGGCGCAGGTTCGTGACTGTGGAGACAAAGAAGCAGTCAAAACAACAACAGACAAAGGCTTGTTAGATCAGGCCAAAGGAGATAATGGCCAGTGTGTGTGTGTGTGTGTTTTTTTTCCCAATTCTCCGGCTATAATCCTGTAGAATTACTTGAAAAAAAGGCAAAACCATGGTTGGGTCATATTATGCTTCATTGTTGGATCGTTTCAAACATGCACTGAATTAAAATCGATCAAGATTGGCACACAAAAAGTGTTCTTCAACCAGACAATACTCCAGCCACACAGCAACAATCACAATGGCCAAAATACATGCATCGTCTTCGAATTCATTCCTCGTCTACGCTATTTCTGGATTTAGCACTAAGTACTTTTTCCTTATCCCTAATTTGAAAATTAGTATTGGTGTGAAGAAATTTACATAAAAAAATCGTGTAGACTATGTTCAGAAACAAATTATGTATTTTACTTGTATTCTTACCAAACGTTTACAACAATTTTAATTAAAAAGTATATTAATACTGTTATACCTTGCCCTGTTACTTACGTATCTACAAAAAGATAAATAATACTGCACAGCATTCTCGTGCTCCTAAAGGGGCTTGAGGCATGTTGAGATACTTGACGTGAAGTGGTAGGTGCCAAGAGGCGTTTGGAGGTCCCGAGAGTACTTCAATCTCCCCGTTCCAAGTTTAAAATAGAATATATCCGAAAGCGGTTGAAATTAAGACTAACTATGTTGTGAAAGTGAACCCAGAACTTGCATTGTTGATTTGTTTTATTTACGACACTTTTTAACACCTCAGGACATCAGCGTCCCATTCTATTCAGGGCGTGAAACGGCCGACAAATTTTGCTCAGAGGCCTCTTCTTTCAGGCTTGAGGTTCTTTATCGTGCCATAAATGTACCACTAGGGACCTACGGCTTTACTTCCCTTCCGAAGGAAGCCATATTTAGGATCGACACTTTACTGGTTTGAACCCGCGATCTTGGGTTTAGGAGGCAAGGCATGGTTACCTACACCACCAGGGCCGACAAAATTATTGTAATTTCAGTAATACTTTGTTAGAACATTCAGCTTTCATTGCATGCATATCATTATCAATTAACCTCCTTCTAACTTTCCTTCAAATATTTCTTTTATTTCTAATCCCCATCAATCGAGCCCCTCCTACTCCATTCATATCCTTCCAAATCCCTTTTTATGGTAGATGTCGAGTTCTTAGTTTCCAGAATTTTCCATTGTCCCTGACAGCAAATGAATTTTAATTTTCGTCTGCCTCTCTATGTTCTTATCAGAGCCCGAAAGTTCGAAAGGGTGGATATATTTAAGGGTCAGACAAAACTTAATATGTTTCCGTACATTTGGGATCGGTAGAGTCAGTTATTTATTTATTTTTTTTTTTTTAATTTTGGCTTCTTTTGCCTATTTTAAGGTTGAAGAAACATTCTTTGCCATTTTTGGTCGTTATGATTTTTTTTCTGCGATTGTTTATGCATTTTAAAGTGTACATGAAGAATTTTAATATATCGGAGTGAAAACATTTTAAAAAAATTAAGTGCATGTTCACCTCACAAAAATATATATTGAAAATGTTGTTATACGTACTTCGTTTTAAGCAGTCAAAAACTTCCTTCGTAACCCATTCACTTAAGCCCTTTAAATAGCAGATCCTTCATTACTAAAAGGAAAGCTCGGTCACCTTGGGCATACGAATACCAGGGAATTATACTGTAGTTTTGAATTGCCCTGGTTAATGATCTTGTATCGATCTAGGTGAGACAATTCTAGGAAATTTTTGGTGGGGGGTAACTTCTTGGCTGCATAAATGTGACAAATAATTGCAAACGAGAAAGATAAGAGCGGTACAGCTGTACAATAAACCGTCCCTACAATGTGTTCAGTACGGAAGTAAGAGAGATACTAACCTAAAGACTCATAAACAGAAAATAAACTCGAACGGTAACCACTGCACATCTTTTGCTTATTCGCCAGGACTATTCAAAACTACTTTACTTTGTCATAATCAACATTTCCTTATGTTCTGGAAGGTGAATGTTTTGTTGTAACTGGTATGAATCCCTCATAAATTGCTTGTATTAAATATGTTCCACTTACTTCAGAGGAAGTAGAACGTTCTTTTTCCATGATGAAAAATGTTCTTTGACAAACGGCTGACTATGACCTTGAAAAAACTTGTTGCTTGTAACCAAGAAAATTAAACCTAAGTACTTTAATTATTATAAAGAAATTATCAATTATCTTAAATACGTGTTCATCGACATTGACCATTGCAATGGCAAAAGTGCACGAGTTGGGCTTTGAAATCATTTCTAACTCACCCAGCCTATTAGATTGGTCTCTTGTGACTTTTTCTCTTTCTTAACATCAAAATTGGCTTGGGGTAAAGAAATTTTAGTGGGTTGATGTGACTGTGAAGTTCAATTATTTTTTTTTTTTCTGGGGGAATAAAAAATCTGAGATCTCGCTGGAGTAAATTCATTGAGCTCAAGGGAGATTTATTTTTTGGTCAGACTTGTCAATTCGCTTTTGCACCTACGTAACACAATGTCGTAGATGAGAATGATTTCATTATCTGTACGCTCGACTGAAAATGAAGGAGACATAAAGAAAGTCGCCACTGAGTTTCAGTCGACGAAGCGACGGCGCTTTGGAATATTATAAGATAAGCCCACCAAAACAAGACCTTTTGGCATGAGCAGATATGAGAATGGGGGGGGGGTCCATGCTGTCTTAGTTATGCTACTGGTTAGAGATAATAAATGCCTAACAGCCCACTTACTTTCAGCTCTTTGCTCGTCACCCATTCGGCAAATCTTACCATTCAAGCAGTTACTACGACGTAATCATATCAGAAACAACTTCAAACAAATCAGCTGGTGCATATTGTTGAGTATGTGGCAACAGGGTATTGTTGCGGTACAGCTGTGGTTGCGGTCACGTCAGGACTGCCAACTGAACAACACGGTTACCTGACTCCATCACACACTACCAAAGTATTTGACATTTTATTATTTGGCGAGCTTGTGGATTTGTTGCCTCATGGAAACACGCCATTTGATTGTATTTCTTGTGTATTTATTAAAGGTTAAACGATATTTCAGCTGAAACTGTTTTAACATGATAGGATGACATGTTTGTTTTACTAGATAAGTAACAAGAAAGCATTGTTTGAATACGATTGGATGTAAACTTTAAATACACCGTAAGTTCATAACATACAAAGGACACTCAAGAAGTTTTGCAAGTGTCACCTTAAGGACTAAATTCGCTCTCCATCTCTCTCACATACAGCTGTAGACGGTGTAATCGCTTGTCAAAAGCACGACGGTATTCAGATTGAAATATTATAACAGGAGGATTGAAATATTATTATAGGAGACGCATTGTCGTTCAAAGGAAACAGCCTTGAAATTCTTGTCTTTGGACGCCGCCGCCTCAGCTTTCCAAATAAAGAATCGAAAATGTGGCATAGTATTCTCCATTCATTGTCATTACTTCTGGCATACAGTCACCACTAATGATCCTTCATAGTTGAAGAAAACAGTGAACATTCGCTTACGAGAACGAAAATCTTGCCGAAGAACAACTGGTCTTGTGTCATTCTCATTTACCCACACGCAGTTCTGAGCTTTATTTGGGGTGGTATAGAAATAAAACCAACTTTCATCACCACAATAAATATCTGTCAAACGTTTAGTACCATTTGGTGAAAACTTGTCAGCAGTTTCCTTGCACATTCCTTTCTCCTCTTCTCCTCATTGGTTAGGGGATGTGGAACCCATTTTGCACAATTTTTCGCAGCTTTAAATGTTAAAGGAGTATACTGTCAATGCTGCTAACATTGATACTTACTTCAATACTTAGTATGTCGATTTTCCTCCATCAAGTTTCTCACTCTATGAATTGTTCTCTCGTTCACATCTTCCCGAGGCCGGCCATAGAGAGGGTTGTGTTTCAAAGTCTCTCGTCCTTGTTCAAATGATCGAATCCATTGCAATGGTGTCAAATGAACACACTTGATCACCATGAACACCTACCAATTACTTGTGGGTGTTTTCGCTCTTTCACCTGCTTATAGTGTGTGAAAATGTAGAATGTAAAGTTTTCTGTAGAAATATTCATGATTTTTCACCAGCTACTTACTGACACAGGGCAAAACTCAACAGACTGTACGAAAATGGCTATGCAAGTTTAAATTTGCACTGATGCATATTTTGATAGGTCCATTGATGCATTAGTTACATTTTTGTATAAATTATCTTTCAGCTATTGATAACCTGGATACAAAACTTTTTGTATGTCCCTCGTAAAAACTTGAAACCGTTGCCATATATGAGCTATTCTAAGATGGTCACAAATTCACCCATACATATTTAACAGAAATCATGTAGAAATTACATTGTCAAACTAGATAGACTAGCTGAACTTAAATACTTTCTGTGCAAATGCGACGGTAGATTCAGTTGAACTAAATGCTTAGTTTTACTATACTCTCTTTTGAGATCGTTACCCTTTCCCCAGTGATACGAGGGGTGTATCGGAAATGATTTACGATAGCAGTGTCTTATGAATACCACGCCATCTATATCCACGTTCATTCCTAGGCGATGACTGATACTAGTACGCCATGCAGATGCTAGATGGCTGTTGTAAGCACGGTGTGTAGGGAAAGGACAGTGTTCGTTTGTTGTCAAGCAGAGAAAGACGTGGACAATATGAAAGGCAACTATCGTGAACTAAGATGGACTGCGTGGTTTTTGGGGAAGAAAGGCGTCAAAACTGTTAGACGTTCAACTGCTATATGTGATTAAGAAGCTCCTGCACAGCTGGAGCTGGGAATCTGCACACGAGAATCACAGTACCGTCAACATCACGATCTTGAGGTGGTGTATGAATTTGAGTATGGCTGTTAGGCGCATAGCCTTTGAACTGGAATATCGGACAGGTCTTGGCCGCGTAACCCGGCACATCATTACACTCGACGATTTAAAGTATACCGGGACTTAACACAGGCACAGCAGGACAAACAGGTTGAAATCTGTCGTCGTCTACTGGAAATGCATAATGAAGATGCGCACTTTTTGGAGAAGCTGGTGATTGGTGACGAGAGAAACATCAGAGAAGAAAGCAAGAGAGACATCCAGGGAGTCCCCGGACAAAGGAACTTGGTGCTGATCCATTTGATGACACAAATGATCACCGCCTTCATGCATACTGCTAGTGGACTGGCTTCCTCAAGGAACGACTGTCAACAGCGAGGTGTACAGCAGTGTATTTTATATATATATATATATATATATATATATAAAATAGGTTGTGTACTAGACGTTCAATTAGAGAGATAACATACAGGAAGGTACAATAACAAAAATTAAATATTTCCAGCCTGTTAGGATGTCTTTGGTGTAAAGAAAACCGTTTTACCTGCAAAACCACTGAGGTATTTTTATTAAGAAATATATTTATTGAGTGAATGTGCCCATCCTGCGTATTGGGAAAGCATACAGCCTCCGAAGTTTTACAGACTATCCCGTAAGCATTGTCCGCTGCGTCTTATCGATTTCGTCCGAATTGACTGCTATGTGCCTCTCGGCTGGTTCTGCACTCGTGTTGCACTGTGCACGGCGAAGTGACCCATTAGAGCATACCGTTTTTGTTTTGTTTTCTGGTACGGAAGAGAGAAACGATGCTTATTCTGTGGTATTTATTAATGTAGAAGTTCTAATTATATAGAGTTCAATTGCGTTACTAGATTGAATATAATAAGTACATGGGAATAACTATACATCAATGTGTATAACAAACATAAGGTACTGAATGATATTTTACTCTTTGTAGATATTCTTACATACAAAAGAAAGACACAGTAGATAAAGGTAAACTCCCTTATAGGACGGTCTGGTGAACGCGGTGGATCACGTTGCCTAGTTACCAATTCACAGGATGGGAAGACTCACCCGCTATATAAACGGCACCTAAGAACTTCATAGCTGAAAAAAAAATTACCGATCATTTAACGTCCAAGTAATACCTTAGCTTCACACTACATGGCACTTTGCGATAACCTGACCACCTATCCTTGTGACATCTGCGGGTGCTAAGTGTGACTAAATGTCATTGTCCTGTATAGCCGACGGTATATTTATTATATATTTTTATATATAGCATTAAAGATAAACCTTTCTCCACATATTTTCTTAGCACACCTTTCTCTCGGCTACTGCAGACCTCTGTACAAATGTAGTCACTTTTCATTTTCAGAACGCGCCTTGTCACGTGATGACGCTCGGCGCCACGACGCGATCTTCCCGTTCCATGTCATGTCTCTCAATTTGAAAGGGAAATTGCCACCAAATTTGCTACAAGGTTACGTGCTGGAAAATATCATAAAAAGTGAAATTGCGGGCGGTTGAACACGCAGCACAGCGGGCTTATGAGAATGGAAGGGGAGGAGGTGGAGAAACAAACAGTTAACAGTTTATATCTCATGATCTAAACGTTTCTTATTTAATGATCATAAGCAATAAGAATTATAAAAATAGTCAGTCAAGTAATGTCATCACAAACCTGAAAAGCGAGATGGTATATTTAATTCACTTTTCGAGTTACAATTGTTTTCCTTCTCATGACAAGTTTGCCATATTTTAGTACTGAACAAAGAGGTTTTGTTGAAAGTTTTCTTTTTTTGGAATAATATTTAAATCCAGTTTTCACTACTGAGGCATCACAGGCTATGCACACTGATGACTAGGACCCGAATTTTATTTATATATTTAGGTAATCTTATAGATCAATTTTAAGATAATTGAAGAGTACCACGCGATTATAATTAGCTTTACAAACAAAACTACAGAAATTAAAAGCAGATTAGATAGAGTACATAGTGAAACTTTCCTTTCTTATTCTATCCTAAATGCTGGCTTATACATGCATATATATATATATATATATATATATAGTCTTCAAAAAAGGTTTTTATGTACAATACATATGACTAATGCAGAGAAGAGGCAAGGTCATTCGCTAGAAAATATTCCTACAGTCACTTCCAGGTAGAGAAACTGTTCGCCAACTTGTTAAAATTTTACAATAATAGTGGTCTCTCAATGACAAGAAACACGTTCCGAACCGCTGTGATCTTAAATGAAATACAGGTATTTCCAACGCAGATGCCCGCAATGTATTGCCTCCGAGGGGTATCATTTTAACACTACTTATACATAGGTTAGTGTTTATTATTATTAGTTTTAAATACAGTATCATGTTATGTTTCATTAAAAATATATACCCTAAAAATACCCACTAACTTTACTCGCGAAAATATGTATAGTCATAATTATATAGAGAAATTGCAGTAAAATACTTTTCTTTTTTGAGCATTTTTACAGTAGTAATTATTAATATTATACATATCAATGAGATATCGTGAAATATCTAACACTTGAAAAAATATTATTTATGTAATCCTGAGTTTAAAACACGCTATAAATCGTGCACTGGTTACCTAGCATGAAGTCATCACCGCCTTCACAACACAATCTCAAACAACGTACCTGTAAGAAAGAGCTAAAACCTCACCCTAACAAGCATACCAACTATCAAACACGAGAATGGCTTATTTAAAAAAATGATTTGATACTACAACAATAATATAGGTTATTAATCATAAATTCCACTATCCTGGAAACATTGAAAATGCAATTAATTAATTAATTAATCAATCACATTACAATTTCGTTCATCTCAAAATCTTTTTTTGATTTGTTTATTTATGGACGCTCTTTAACATCTCAGGTCATCAGCGTCCCATTCTATTCAGGGAGTGAAATGGCTGACAAATGTTGCTCAGAGGCATTTTCTTTCAGGCATGAGGTTCTTTATCGTGCCGTAAATGTACGACACGGGACCCACAGCTTTACTTCCCTTCCAAAGGAAGCCATACTTAGGATTTTTACGCCCGAAAAATTCCATCGGCCCTTTCTGGGATTGAACCCGCGATCTTGGGTTTAGAATCACTTCAAAAGTTAATCTTGAACCATTAATGATCTGTATTATACTAACAGAAAACTTCCTTAACCATACTACATTGATTTTACATTCATGACAATTACTTTGCTTGGTAAATATTAAAAATACAGTTCGTTTCATTAACAAAGATTATTCCTGAGCTACTACTGATATCTACTGCATTAACCTAAGAATCTAAATTGAAAATTAATTACTATTTTTATAATCAATGATTATATATCTGCTAGCTCTGAAAATCTGCCCCTAGACCTTTTCATATACACTTTTCGATTACTGAGAAATTAACAAACCCTCAGCTACCTCAGTTTCCTTTATAATTTCAATTGGAATGGTATCCGCATTTTCAACACCAAACATTACGGAATTAGCATCCATTTCCACTTGAATTCTTTGAAACAAAACCAAATAACATCGTCATAGAAACAAGCAGTAAGAAACCATGCAATATAATAAGTCATACTGCCAAGGTCGTTAAGACCCGGACTCCTGAGCGGGAGATCTGCGGTTCGATTTCCGATAGGATCGTCCTCTCTGAAGGACAATTCTCGCTGACTGAGGTTTTTTCCAGTTTTTCCTCAGTTCTCATAAATGGCAAATGCCGGGGAGGTACCCTAAACTTAGGTATGGAATGTTTCCTTCCTTTATAAAAAAAAATCCTCTCCCAATATATCTTTCATTTCATGTATCATCAGTGTATCCCACCTGTGGTGCCTCAGTAGTAAAAACGGACGTTAAAAACTATTAAAAAAATCTTATCTACTACGTCATCAGATATTGTTTTTCAAACTTTAATAATGTTTAAAATTAGTTCAATGCTAAAATTGTATGCTCCTGTTGAATAGATAACCTTTATTCTGACTAATCGTGAAAGTTAGCGCATTCACTTCCGCTGGAGCGCTTAACATTCACTCGTATCACAATTACCAATACATGAAACTAAAACATAGAAGAAACATCTGGGTCAGATGAAGGTGCTGTTCTCATTTGTTTAGGGATAATTAATGTCTGGTAAATATCAAAAAATAGGAAAACAAAACAATCTAAATAAAAATAATTAAAATTGTTTGTACAATGATAAAGCTAAGGCTAGCCTATTGTGTCCCGCAAAGGTACTCCTAACAAGTAGGGAAAACTCGCATTTTCCTAACGTGGTGAGCTATTCCTCGCTAGTTGTTCGTATGCTGTTTAAGACGCTCTTTGGTTACTCCATTTTTCACTGCACTAGTTGCTTCTCCAGAGATTTCCATTTTTCTCTTCCTCTTGCTACTCTTGACCAATGTGATCCTGCTTGAGCCTTGAGCTGGTCTGTCATCTTCTTCTGTCCTTTTTCCTATACGGGGGTACCACATGGACATTTTGTAGGCCCGCCTATTGTCCTGCATTCTTGCGATGTGACCGCCCCATTGCCATTTGCTTCTGGTGGCTATTTGTGTCTGTTGTCTGAGATAACTGGTTTATTAATACTATAGGTATTTTGTCCTTAAAGTTATTCCCAGGGTCTTGCGTTGCATATTTGAATTTTTCTGTTATTGACCATGTCTGGCACAGGGTATACACAGCTTTCGATCCTCTGGAATCTGATTTTCTAAGTTAGTGTTTGATGTTATAAACTTAAGGGCTCAAAATGCTCTCCAGGTTAATGAGATCCCTCTTTGTCCTTTTTATATTTTATCATGGAAGGATATCTGTTGTCCTATGTATGTATATTCGCTCACATATGTGAGGACTGTTCCATCTATTTTTATCGGGGTTTCAGGTCCGTTTGACAGCCCTGCAGTTTTGCTTTGCTCACATAATTGTTTCAGCATAGTGCTTTCGATGTTTTGGCGAATAACAATTATGTAGTATATGAATTCTTAATTCTGAAACTGTGGGGAAAATAGCCTGAGCTAGAATTCAGAGAAATTTCATCGGTTTTGTAAATGACAGATTTCCTCTTTTGAACTAAGTGGATTATATAGCTGCATGCATTTTCTCTATTTTTCAACCCTTAAGCGTGTGCGAAAGTGTTCTATCTAAATAAACTAGAGCTGTTCAACAAAGAATGATCATATTTTACAGGTGTAATTGTCGCGCTAAAATTTAGCTTTGCAATATTTTGTTAGATTAATGTACACATGTTGATCGTGTTCAAGTTGAGACATGCTCAATTCCGCCTGCAGTAAAATGGAAGTGACAACGCTGCTCTGAAAGTTTGATTTCCTCTCAAAGTCTTTAGCTAATGCGTATGCAAGTTTTTTTTTTTTTAAAGCACAGCTTGAAGATGATTCATAAAGAGCGTAAACAATCAATTCTAAAAAAATATGGACCTGACGCTCCAGATTGTATTCTAACGTAAAAAAAACCATTAACACCGCAGCTGTCATTGTGAAAGAGGATCGTCCAATAGCATTAAAACCACTTACAGAAATTCTGAATATTTCACTGGGTTCAGTTCAGACATTGATAACCGAAAAGTTGCACATGAGACGAGTTTGTGCATGCAGTTGAGGGTGACGTTACAGGAAGATGTGCAGTTTCTTTTGAAGGTAATCACTGATGATGGAACTTTATGATCACCAACAGCAACAGCAGCAAAAGCGATAGTCTTATGGTCATCTCACTTTTACATATTCAAGAAATATTTGCCAGTATGTCATACTACACAGATGTCCTGAAAACTGCACATTTCCGTGCGCACCGCGACAAGTATACGGGCGCACATCCCACAAAAATCCGTATGCTCAAGCTGCCTAAAACCAGTGTGACCCCAAATTGAAGAAACACTTTCGTGAGAGGTATTTTCACTCATCAGAAGCAATGGTGAAGGTTGTATAGGCGAAACTGGCAAAAAATGCTTCCAGCATATCCTTGAAGACTGTCAGAAGCGCTGTGACAGGTGCATTGAGTCCAATGGGGTCTGTTTTGAGAAAGGTCATCAAAGTTATGAAGGTATGTAGTCAAAAATCCTTTTTGTTTATTTTTATCTGAAAATAGAGATCGTTCAATCCTTTTTGGAAATCTCTTGTCTGCCATTAATTTTGAACGTTCTCCTTAGAGAGCGTACGAAACCCAGAGCATGTGCTGAAAGCAACAATCGAGCGAGCTACACCAAGTTGAATGTCGATGTTTTTCGCACTAAAATATAGGTCTGTATTTTATAATTTAAGAAAATGTGTGCTTAGATGAGAATAGAACTTGTTTAAATTACGTTTTTAACACACGCCCCTTTGGTTTAGAAGTGTCATATCTCTTTTCAGTTAAAAAATAACCGAACTTCTTCATTTTTAAAAATTGGGCTTACCAAATCTCCCGTGAAATATCTCTCACTCTACTTGTAATGGCTTTTGAGCTTCTGAAAGCAGTACTGACCAGATGTGCCATTCTGTGAATTTTTTATCCCCTTAAATGAGTCAAACCTTCGTCCTTTCAGCTTTGGAAATAAAAATAAAGGTTTTAAATTAAGACAGAATGGAGGATATGGAAGAACAAACGTCTTGTCTGGTGCTTTAGCGTTTGAATTGGCTCTGTACAGTGCAAGCCTCTTCTTCCTCAAGTTTTCTGGGAGACATCTTCGTAGTACCAGAGATTCAGAGTTGGCAGACATTCGTGAAGAACAACTTTGACGTTTGAACTGACCTGACGAGCATTATTTTACTTAATTTTTTATAATTGTTTTATTATTTTAATAAGTTAAAACAAGCTGTCTTTGAAATCTAAAGAATGACGTCATTATGTGTGCTGGCTGTTTAGATATTGCAATTTTCTGAGTAATGCAAATGTTCAGTTTTGTTACTTGGACGCCCAAATTCATCAGGTGCCCTTTCAATTTCGATATGGCGGTCTACGGAGGTCTTACTGTATATTAATAATGGATTTTCACTGTTTAGACAAAATTCATTACCTGCGTTGCGTGTTTGGAGTACAGGGCGACGATAAAAAGAAATAAAAGCTCGTCTGCACATTTGGCGCTCTTTTGAAGTATGGAGGACTTGCGAGGGTGTGGTTAAGTTACCGAAACGAGCCAATGGCGCGAGACTCCGCCTTCCTATTGCTCCGCCCCGCAGCCATCGCCACGCCGACCAATACGGTGCGAGTGGCATCAGATGCGAGCCGAACGCGAGTGAGACAGGTCGTGTTAGTGTCGAGGATGTTGTGTATGTGAGCGCAAGCGCGAGCGATATGTTGGCGGGCCCACCGGGTGCTGGCACAGGCCTGCTGCAGCAGATGACCACCACCCCGGACGTGGCCATGCTCGGGGGCGCCCATCATGCCCACCACGGGCATCATTTCCCGGCCCAGGGCGGCTCTGCGGCGGCAGCTCCGCAACACTCGCCACCACCTCCGGCCGCCGGCATGAGCCCCTTGCTGCCGAGCTTCGGCTTCACCCAAGAGCAAGTGGCCTGCGTGTGCGAGGTGCTGCAACAGTCCGGCAACATCGAGCGTCTCGGCAGGTTCCTCTGGTCGCTGCCGGCCTGCGAGAAACTACACAAGAACGAGAGCGTCCTCAAGGCCAAGGCCATCGTCGCCTTCCATCGCGGCAACTTCAAGGAACTTTACCGCATCCTGGAGAGCAACCAGTTCTCGGCCCATAATCACCCCAAGTTGCAGGCCCTCTGGCTCAAGGCGCACTACGTTGAGGCCGAAAAACTCCGGGGTAGACCTCTAGGGGCGGTGGGCAAGTACCGCGTGAGACGGAAGTTCCCTCTGCCGCGCACCATCTGGGACGGCGAGGAAACCAGCTACTGCTTCAAGGAGAAGTCCAGATCCGTCCTCAGGGATTGGTACACGCACAACCCGTACCCCAGTCCGCGGGAGAAGCGCGAGCTGGCTGAGGCTACGGGGCTGACCACGACGCAGGTGTCCAACTGGTTCAAGAACCGCAGGCAGCGCGACAGGGCGGCCGAGCAGAAGGACGGGTCAGTATCGTGAGTGAAACTGTTATCAGTGAGTGTGAAAATCCAATCAAATATCTTAGTGAATGGTTCATTTCAGAATACTCCTAGAAGTTCGGATAATGTCCACATCTCTTTCAGTGATAGAATGCGTGATCGTCCAATTCAGAATTATCGGAGATGTTGAGAAATGTCCTCTATTTCAGTGGTAGTGTAAAGTCTATTTCAGATGACTCCAAAATGTGAGAAATGTCCAAATGTAGCAATCCATTTTAGAATACTCTCAGATGTTTAGAAATGTCTTCTTCTCTTTCAGTGTTAATTAATCCCACTTCGCAATTCTCGCAGGTGTTGAGAAAGACCTTCAGGTATGGTCCATATCAGAATATCCAAATCCTCGAATGTTTCAGCGATAATGTGGTAGTCCATTTCAAAATAGTCTAAGAAGTTGAGAAATTCTTCATCTCTTCCATATATTTCCGATTAGTTCGGATATTGAGAAATGTCATCTCTTTCAGTGTCAGCGTGACTCTATGGTCTTTAGAAGTCTCTCATTCTGGGTGCAAATATCTTCATTGTCAGTAAAACTTTCTTTCCAGTTCGTTGGTCTCCAACTCAATATGTTATGTTTCTATGCTGATAAACGTTTTCATTATGGACCTCTAGTCAAAGTTTTAAAAGTAGAAGTTTTGGTTCATTGTTTTCCAGTATTTTGGAGCAAATCTTTGACCAAAAAAACAGACAATAGCAAAATCTGGTTCATTTTCTAATGCATCATTTCTTCATGAATTATAAGACAACCATGGCCAACTCCAAAAGGCGTTTTGTACGTTTAAACACATATTTTTTTTTTATTCTCGCTCTGAAAAATAATCTTCCAAGTTTTATTCACAGAAAATCGCAACCAGAACATGCATGTTTTTGTGTTTTGTTTGCTTTTACTTGTTTTTCAGTAACTTTTGCCTTATACTTTACTGGAATGTTATACAAATTAATTGCAATGCATTTATTTTGAGAGCTTTGTGAGTTAATTTCATTAGTTTAAGAAGCTTTCAACCCCAAACACACCCCGTAGGGAGTGGCTACAATAACAAATAATCTCGGGATCAATACGCAGTGTAGGAAAACCATCCTCTTAGACTCCCGCTAGCCCATCATGATCGCAACATGTGCCCAAATCATTAAACTAATTTTTATAACGTTTTAATTTAAAATAAGCCGAAACTTTATCGTAAATAGTAGTGTTGGATATTATTAACAACGTGTTATTTGATTTTGACAGGCTACTTGCAGGTCTTTCATTGATAATATATTTCGTGCCACCCGATATGGGAAACAGTTTGGTTTACTAACTTTGTAACTTAATAGCAATGGTTTTAAATTTCTTGATATTACTCAGCTGTCATTTGATGAACTGTTGGTAAGATGATGACTTACATTTTGTTATGTTTTGCATGAATCTTTTGTATTAATTTTTATGTGTAATAATTAATTTTAAGCGTGATTGGTTCATAGTGGTTTATGGTAATGAACACTATGTAAAATATTAGGGTTCAAATTAAGCCAAAAACCCTGCACGTTGTTTCCACGACTTCCAAACCGTACGATTTGTTTTAAAATTGCGTAACTTCATTTTTGCAGATGTCATTCAAGTCATTTTAAACTCAAACTAAAGAAATATTTTAGGGAGTTTTATTTGTTAGGCTTTGCCTAAGTCTAAAATCTCATCAGTCCTGCAGAAGTGTATCTGTATCGGTTGTATTAGGATAAATGCATTTCTATTAATTTTATAATCGCAAATTTATTTCATTACGTCACGCCGGGTGGTGATGGTGCACTGTTTCATCTTGCTAATGGGTTATCTTCATACAATTTCAAACGTTTGTTATAAATACCTTCTTGCGTTTTCAGAAAAGAGTTCCACAACAGCACTAGTAACGCAGAAGCACTTGGAAAGGAAAGTATAAAGTTGAAAGCTTAACCACGAGAATAATGTGCTTGTCTGATGCTGAAACATTTCTGGAAGCTCTCTTATTTTTGGAACAGTTTTCTACCTATGTAGCTCTCGCGTGTCAGAACAAAGTGGGCAGTGTTAATAGGCCTGACTGAAACATAGAAATGCTGCTATTGTTCTCGATAGTCAGTGACCTCAGCCATATGGCTGTCATCAACATGATATGCGCGGCGATCCGGAAGCGCTCGTGCCTTCTGGCTAGAGGCCCGTTATCGGTCACACTGATCTGAAAAGTGATTGATTCGTACGAACATGATTTCTATTTTGGGAGCAGAACGTATTACTTCCAGCTGGAGGCTCTTGAAAAGCCTGACACAGTTTGGTGGGCAAGCAGCCTCACGCAAGGGACGTTCACCAGCCTGTAAAAACCCCACAAGGACACGGATCGAGTGAAAGCTTGTTCTCGACAGAAATTTGTTTGGAGATCACTGGTAAAGACTTCCAACAAATAAATAATTGCAGGATCTTCCGATTGCTCCAAAAACGTCTTTGAACACTTGCTCCCTCAACAATGCCAGACATTTTAAGTTACAACATTCATATTTTCATCAAACCTGATCCAAAGTTAAAATACTGAAACATTTTTCTTTGCATATTTATACAACCACGTGTTACTGAAAAATATAATCGCTTTCTAACTTGCTGCTGAGGCTACAAAATACTTCAAACTCAAGCTTTTAAAAAACCTCCTCCAGTGTTGAAGAACCTCATGAAGGAAACTGTTTTAATTATGTTACAAAATCTTGAGAAGATCCCAAATAATGATTTGCATGCTTTTTTTACATTTTATGATTTTCATCTCGCAATTTGATTATTTTTCTTTTCTTGCAAATATTTGCTTTAAAAGACACGTTTTTCTAATTTTTCGGTAAATAAATAAATACGACATTAGGAAATTAAGGTGTAGGAGCCGGGAGGGTTTTTAGATTCTAATTATTCTCCTAAATAGTCTTAATTTTTATGCTTAATTGCAATGTTTTAAAAACTGTGCTTTTCCTTACCAATTTGCCATTATCAGAAATTTGTAAATAGTTGTTTACCAATTATTTTTTAACTAATTAAGTGAAAAAGTTTAAAAATGCTATTCACAGTTTTTTTAAAAAAATTAAAATCCAAACGGTTCAAGTTACAGTTACAGCAATATCATAAAAAATTTAAACTTTCTTAATATATAATGCAAATTATTTGTTCATCAATGTACTTCATGCAAAAATCAGCTAAGTATCCTTAATAGTTTATGAGTAATTATCTTTCTAAATAAGTTCGTGCAGATAGGACGTTTTGATTTCCCTTAAAATAGCCCGACTTTACACGGTAACACAATCTTTGCATTCGATCGTGTTTGGTTATATCACCGGTGTTGATGCCATCTAATTAATATTTTTTAAATAAAATATTTCAGTTTCTCTGATGGTCTGGTCACCAGTTAAACCAAAGTGTATTCACTGTCCAGTTTCTTAAACTTTCTGCTTCCTTAAATCGTTTGTAACAATTTTGTGTTTGTTGTTACAAATCATGAACAAACATTATATCATCGGAAAGCGTTAAAGTATGTGTTACTGTATTTCCTAATCGAAAATCTTTTCTTAGCTATAACTTGCGCTCTTGTGCAGCGCCGGCAATATGAATATTGAAGAGTAGGCGACAACCGAACCCGTTGTCTTTCTCTTTGATGTGTAAATATTATTTTCTTGCCTTTCTCTCTTTTATCTATGCTAAATATTAGAAGTGGGATGAACAGTATATTTTCTGGAACCTGAATCTTAAAAACGTTTTAGAATGTCTGGAATTTCTCGAAGCCTTCAAAGAAGTACACAATAAATAAATAAAAGGGGAAACAAAGGCCTCTGCTAAAAATATAAAGTTTTCAAATGAAGAAAATTTTGAAATCAAATCAAATTTTTATGAACAAAAATTTAAAAATACAGTTATAAATATTTATTATGAAGACAGAAAGAAAATATAGTAAACAAAATACATAATTAAACGTCCTGAGTCTTAATTTAACAAAGAAAAAATATTGCAGTAACAGTTCAGAGATTATACACTTTTCTTTAATAACAAGAGCTATAAAAAGTTTAAAATCAAAGCAAGTATAGACGAGGCGGGGAATTATTTCAAGAGTTAATGTAGATAAACACTAAACAGGGAATAATGAATTACGGAAAATTAAGAAAAATAACAAACATCTTTATTTTAGGAGTTCAGAGGAACACGAAACAATTTCTGATGTTTCAATATTAATACAAACTTTTTAATGTTTAAGTTTATTTGTTTATTTATTTTTAATGTTGAAGGTAATAATTTTTAAAATAGACTTCCAAAAATGCGAATGACGAAAAAATTTGTATTTTAATACAGACAGCTATCATCTCTTCTGTAAGAAATGTAGTTTACGATTTTCACCACAGGCTTCAAAAATAATTTTCAATTTATGGTCAACATGAAGAACATGGAGAGTGCATTAAAAAAATATATTTATTTTTTCTTTTGATTGAAATGGTTTTGAACTAACAATTCTTCCTGAGCAAACGCTGCTTTAATGTAAAGATCTTGAAATATGCTTACATGGTATTAGTATTGGGTGGAAGACACCTTATTTAAATTCGTCCGGTTTTGAATTTTCTCGTACATTATAACCTACACTTATTATATTATGCCATTGTTTTTTGTGACATTTCTTAAGTTTATCGCCCCAGAATTCTTGTTACTCCTTCAGTGGCACGCAACATTGTTGTCACATAACAGAATAACGCGAGTTAAAACGACCAACCTGTATAAATTGTATCTCATGTATTTGAATGAAAATATGCGAAACAGACAGTTCAAGAAACACAAATTGATAATTTTGTACGTGAAAAATATTTTAATGCACTAGAAGAATACAGGAGTCTGTGGCCCTTCCCTTAATTATTACGTAATATAAAAACTCATTTAGCACTTTGTCCGATCAAAAGTGAATCTCTTGGGTGTTGCGATCAAAACGTGGTAATTTGGCATCAAATAATGAAATAAAGTTCAGCATAGGAAATTTTAAAATTTAGTGAATAAGATTCTAAATAGCAAAATATATTGGATCTACTAAAAGCTTAATTTTCTAGTAAATGCTTAAAACTGTCTGGAAAAAAATTAGGATTTTTCTGAATTCCTAAGGCTTGATCATTCTTAAATAGTTTAGTGTGGTTGGCTGCATTGATATCTCCCAAGTGAAAACGTTAAGACCAGAGAAGAAGATTACTACACCTTCTACCGATTTAATAAACAAAATATGGAGTGAATTGCCGAACACTTTCTGTGAGTGGAATGAAAATGGAGGGGGATGATTTCCAAACAGAGAAATGGAAATTTTCTTCGCTTCCTAGGTGACTCTGGATATCAATCTGGTATTGGAGTGCACTGTCTACAAGTTTTGCGTTTGAAAAAATACCGCATAAAGTTAAGGTATGGATTAAATTCCCAAGGGGCAATGAAGTCAACCATGGAATGGGCTGACCGACACGGTTTTCCTTGTGCCAAAGGAGTAATGGACTACATACGTCGGTATTATCAAGCCACTGCTCCATGATGTTGGTGAGAGTGGGTTATGGAATCACAACCCAATATTCCACAGCAATTACTTAATGACGTCCTGCTAATAAGTAAAAGGTAATCATCGAAACATGCTGTGGGGAAAAAAAAAAAAAAAAAAAAAAAGATTCAAGTGCGAGTCAAGCTAAACAAAGTTCTTGCTGTAATAGTCAGCTGTTTTATTCTTCACAGTGTTGCAAAACTTCTTAGAGACCCAGATCATCCAGAGGAAGAAGATGAAATAGAGGTTCAACTAGAAGCGAACGAGGACAAATTAGAAGAAATAACTTGAAGGATGTACCTGTGTTTACACAAGATACATTTGTAAATAACGCACACAATACTGAATATATTGCCATTGTTAACTTGCAAGACATTCTGATATTTTTGTTTTATTAAGAAGATTGGTCTCACTGGTTGAGACGCTTTGTCTCTGACAAATTCTTGACTTTTTCCTAGTGATGCAGGTGTTGGTGTACCCATAGCAACACGCTGATGACCTGAGATGTTAAAGAGCGTCCATAAATAAACCAAACCCATAGCAACAGCAAGAGAACCTCAAACAATGAAAAATATATAGTGGAACAATGTTCTGTTATAAATGTAATCTGCTAAATTTTCCTGATGAATATATTTACATTTTTCTGTGCAATACCTAATTTTGTTGTTAATAATAATAATAATAATAATAATAATAATAATATTTAAACCTATCTGAACTAGATATTTGTCAGATAAAAGACTCAGAATTTGCTTTTACCCAAGGTTTCAGAATGATCCTCGTGACTGTTTTATCATTCTTCTTTTTTACTTCATTTTTCCTGTTATGCATTTTCTTTCTTATTTGTTTCTCTGAAATCATCTTGTCAAATTATTGTTGATATTCAAAGGCTTCCAAAGTTTTTTCTATTATTCCATTTTAACTTTATATGTCCGAGTTTTATTAAAAATCACGGAATGATTTTTTTTAAATTGATAAAAATTTGCATTGTGTATCGGTCAAATCTTCAGGAGACATAATTAACATACTGAACTTTATGGCGAGCTAGAACCTCAACAATCAACCAGCCTGCGCGAGAACTCCCCCTGCCATTCCTTTGACAGTAAATGCTTTTAATGTTCTAGCGTTTACTTACTGACAACAGCAATATTCACAACAAAACATGCTATTGCTAATGTTAGTTCTAAATGTTTGAAAGTAATTGCTTTTAGCGAATTTCAAAGCAATTGCGGTTCTAACCATTTTTTTTTTTTTTTGAAAAAGTTTTTCAAATCTCCATCGGTCCTACTTACTAGACTCCAAAAAACGACGATGAAAAATATTTATGTGTGTGCATGCCATATTTTTTTTTTTCCTCAACGAAACTCGGCATTAACAATAAATAACAAACGATTCTTCGAGTTTGTTAACCAGCAAAATTGGATCACTGGAGGTAGGGGTTAACCTAAAGCAAAAATTTAAAAACCGCTTTAGCGGCTGCAATTTTTGTTTTTTCTCAACGAAACTCGGGATGTGCCATGAAAATAAAATAAAAAAATAGTTTCTGAAAATCAAGGAAATAGGTCCATTAGCAGTGGAGGTATACCTAAAAACCCAAATTTAAAAAGCGCTCTAGCAGGATCAATTTCTTTGCTCTAGCGCTGCAAAAACGGGACTTGCTGAGGAATTCGCTTAGTTTATGCAGCTCCTGCGTGACGGGCGTCTTAATGCTACTAACATTTGCCCAGATATGCTTCTCACACTGAGTATTTCTTCTTGTTACGCTCCTGCATGACTTTCAATCTAATCTATCTTATATACAATAAAATAAATTAAAGAAAATGAAAAGATTTCTCCTGTTGCTATTAATAATTGTTACGTAATTGGTATACTGAAGGTCAAAATGGCCAATAATGTTTATTCTCGCCATCCCATTGTTGTATTTCATTAGCACATACCGTGATTAATAGATCAATAGCTAACAATATGAAAATATGGTAGAATTTGGTTCAGTTACAAGTTAAAAATTCTCTGTGGCTAAGATTTTTGCAATAGTTAGTTTAGAAATATTCAGAAACCAATGAAACCGGGGAATATAAAAAAACTAATATTTAATAAAAACCTTTGCTTATAGTTACAAGTTTCAGAATGAGGTTTTGCGATACCGGTGTCCAATAACGTTGAAGATAATGTGAACGTTACATTGTTGATGTTAGCCCGCGTGGTAATGAAACGGACCCCAACATTACTCAATGTAAGGAAATAAGTGTATTGAGTTTAGTTCATACGCAACGTATAAAACAACTGCGCATTACATTTCAAAGGTTAAAAGCGGGACATACATCTCTCTCTTCTCACACATTCGCATGCACAAACACAAAGAAAAACATTAGTGTGGAAAGAGACAAACCCATAAACTATCATATATTATTATTACAAACATTGCAAGTAAATATGCAGCAAACGGTGCAAACCACTTCTAGTGGTCTAATAACAATACACTACAGAAATCGGGAATAACTTCATTTTATTTATTTATTTCAGACGGGGAATAATTTAAAATAAGATGTTCCCCGACGCCTACAGGCAGCAATAAAGGGAATAGCTTTCTTTGATATTGAAATATACCGTTTCGGCATAGTTAGCAATTAAAGAAGCATGATTATGAATCGCTTTCATAAACAATATACAACAAGAATCAATATAAATATTTTAAAAAACGGCAACAAACGCAGTTTAAATAATTGGGACGTAGGTCGCCTTAATTACATTATTCCATTTCTTGGTGTCGAATGGGAACAAGTGATAGTTATTTACGGCATCTTGAAAATTGGCAAACATTTTAACATTATTTTTAGCACTTTATATGTATACAGGATATCAATTATTAATCCTTTTAATTCCGTCTAAAATGATTTTACTTATTAAGAGTCTTTTAAAAGATTTCAATTTTATTGCAGTGTCCGATGTTCAGGCATTAAAAAATATAGAAAAAGCCACTTAGAATATGTAATATAGACAGTAAAAAACACATTTATGTTTTCAAACAGCAACATTACTTATAAAGAAAAATTATATTGTCATTTTAATGTTGTTTATTGTTTGTTTCGTATAACTACAAAGTGCGTGTTCAAATTATCAACTGATTGTTTTTATTGTGTTATTTAGTGTCGCTTTGACTCCATAAGTCTTCTCGCGACATTTTCAGATTTTATGCTATCTGGTATTCACCATCTCGGGGCAAGGAAATACTTCGGAAAAAAAAAAAAAGACTTTAAAGCTTGACCTGACCGGGATTTGAACCCAGGATCGTAGTCCTAAATACTACCTCTAGACCTCGTAGGTGGTCGTTAAAACTTTGTCGTTATTTCAACAGAAAAAGATTTTTAGCATCCACTTGAAACCACCCGTGTCCACGTTCACAGAATCTACGTACATGTTGTTATTGTTTCCAGGTCTATTTCATTTATTTGTTCAGTTCGGTACTTTAATGCTCACTTGTCTAAACAATTGATTTGCCTTCTCATTATTTTGTATTAACAATGAGCCTACTATAATATGTGAGCTTATGCCTTGTCGGGTCTAATAAAAGATGCCGTCGAAAATTCCCCAAGTAAAGCTTTAAATTGGGATTTCAGTGAAAACTAGCGACTATCGCGGCGATCCACTTAAACTTGAACACACTGTTAACGCATTTTCATGCTGCAAAGCATTTACAACAGTTGCGTCAAATGTTGCCACCTTGAGAAGTCAAAAGTGCGCACAGTGCGGTGCTCCATTTTACAAATTAAACTTTAAATTAAAAATAAACTACAAATACTATATAAAACATTTTCAAATTAATTCTGTTTACCTGAATGACCCGGGGCTGAGGCGAAGGCTGTAAAGTTCACTTCCTACGGATTTTGCGTGAAATTTCTTTCTTTCTTCAGGCCACAGGTTTTTCTTTAAAGAAAACACTCTTTCTACATGCGCGTTACTGACCCAAACAAACAACACAAATATTACTGTTTTTAAGTAAGTTAGGGACTGCATATTTGTTCAAAAAATAGACGCATTTTTTATTAGTTGGTAAAGCTAGGTTTTTAAGAGTTTCAATAACATATCTTAGAAGAACGCATTTATTGTACAATTTATCATCGTCTGCTTCTAAGCTATGGACATTTACAATTTCTACAAAGCTATCAAAAGTCACTACTGCTTCCAGATTCAATACAGCGCATTTCTTATAAGGGGAGGTCTCGAAGTAGAAAAACTTATTAAAATAATGAAGACTCTTCTGAGATACGAGGGTAGGCATAAGTTTCCGGCCTCGCCGATAAGGTGTCGTACCTCATCTATTAAGTAAATAATTGAAGCTGTAACTTCCACTCCGCTGTGTTCAGTTGTTCAGATATAATTGCATAAAGAAGGCTATGTGTAGAAGATTGTGACATGTTCAAAATAGAGTATCGACCTACCACTTACTCCAAATTAAATTAAACAATGATTGGACAGTACATCCCCCTTGTGTTCTACTGTAAAAGAATGGGCCAAAATTTTTCGAATGGGTCAAGAAAGCATTGAAGACGAAGAGCGTGCAGGTTTTCGGTCCTTGGAGGTGCTCACTCCTGAAAACATCGCTCGCTCTTGTGGAAGGAGAAATTATGCAAGACCGGCGGCTCAAAGTTACAGAAATAGCAGCAAGGTTGGGCGTTTCTAAAACAACATCCTTCGAATTATTCATGAACATTTAAACATGAATAAGGTTAGTGCAAGATGGGTGCCTACACTTCTTTACTCAATCCAAAAGCAGCAACGAGTCATTTGTTGTCAGGTATTTTTGGAGCTCTACCGTGGCAACGAGAGAGAAATTCTGTAAACCATTGTTACAGGAGATGAAACTATGATACCTTGTCCAAAAGAGAATCAACGGAGTGGCATAAACCTGGCGAAGCACCGCCTCTAAGAAATGTGGCTTCAAGGGGATCGACCATCCACCCTACAGCGCAGATCTAGGTCCCAGTGACTATTTCTCCTCTCAAACCTCAAGAAGGACCTTCGAGGAAGGAAATTTAAGAATGACAAAGAAGTGATGGGTGCTGTTTATGCCCATTTTTCAGACTAGATTTCTGGCTATTTTTTTGATAAGAGTAATTAATTGAAAGCTGTGAGAAGTGTATTGCAATAAAGGGTACTATATTGAAAAGTGAAATATAGTTTTTGTTTTTATAATATCTAGAAAATAGTTAGGCCGGAAACTTATGGACCTACCCTCGTAAATTAGCTGCATATCTTCTAAATATTTCCTGGTCTAATTTGCCTAATTTCTTAAAAGTTTGATTAACCTGAAAACCATAAAATCTGTCTGGTAATTTAGATTGAACGTTTTAATGTACAGATTCTAAGATAGGGTAAAGAACTGTAGGTTGAATTTATTTATTATTGTTGTAACAGAATTCATATACTTATGCATGAAATGCATATAAAAATGGGAAGTGACCATTCACTGAGAGAGAAAATAGGACCACAAAGGATTCCAAACGCTTTAAAGCTGACAATAGGGACAACTACCGAACTCAATATACCTTATAATTGTTGAATATTTTTGTTCAACAGACTGAACATAGTTTTTGAGTTACTTAGTTTTCTTACTAGAAGACGAAAACTCGTTCGACATCAAATTTCATCACATTCGGCCAAGTTATGAATAACGTTGAATTATGCTATTATTTAAGAGTTTGAAATTCTGAGAAACTGAGTGCAGATTTTCGTAGTTTGCCGCTGCAATGTATGCACCAAAACTTTATAGAAACTTTCAAATACTGGACATCTAAAATGATTTTCGTTTCTCATAAATACCGTCAGTTGTTTCATTCTAATGATCATAAAAGCTAAGTAATATTTCTTTAACGCTTTCTATTGTCTTTATTTGAGGCATTTGTCGAAATAGAGCAAAAACACTATCTTTTAAATTTAATCTCTACCAATTCTACGGAATCCGGAGCCAATACATTTTAAATAAGCATTTCACATTTTGTATATTCACAGTAAAGTATTGAACTTAATTTCAAATCTTGGCTTAATGTCACATCACGTAACTATTAGAAAATATTTCGCACTAAAACAATTTTACCACTTGATGCAACAGAAGGTTCGTTTCTCGCCGTTCCAATTCTCTAGCTTATTACTGAAAACGAAATGGCATCTCATTTAGCTAGCAACTAACTGTTAAATTATCATATAACCATTCATTAAGAAAATGTACACATTCTTTTCGCCTTTTTCTTCTGTTTATAATTTTGACTCACCTTATTCACTTCCACTGTTCTTTAATTTGGAAAACGCTTAATTGAAACGAACTGCTGTACAACTGCGTCTTGCGAAACTGCATATAACTGCTCAGCAATTTACTACTGCCGTTAGTAGAAATCTTTCACACCTCTCCGCGACAATGAAACACGAAAACTGCAGTGAGTTGATTTGTTAGAAACAGAAAAACGAACACATTGTCGCTTGTTCTTTTGTTTGTAAATTTAAACGGTTAACAAGATGAGCAACTGTACAATTTTAAATAAAATGAAAGTAGATATTAGTAGTATAATTACAACTATTATTTTACGTAAAACCTCAAGAATACTCAAACAAAACTCGGTTTGTACGTTAAAAACAGAAAAGTAGGGACATTTGGACACGGAACAGATAAAAAAAAGGGGGGGGGGGGATCCCAGTAGATGGAAATCTTACAGCGTCAGAATTAACAAGTTCTTTTTCCTCACTAAACTACAGCATATAAATTGCAAAAAGAATTACAAAAAAGGCAAAAGTAACAGTAAAGTAAGAAAAATTAAAATAAAAATTTCCCATAATGTTCCACAATTCAGGAATATAATTGCTATACACTGAAATATTTTCTGAAGATCATCATTATAATATATACAAATTGCAATAAGTTCCGACTCTGTTTATTAAATATATCCATTATGCCAGCTTTAATATAAAAGACGTCAAAAGGGAAAGATTTCGTACAGGTTTATAATTTTTGAAAACAAAAATATATCCATATCTAGAAAACGTACAAAAATTGCTGTTAGATATTTTTAAAAAGCAATTATTTTACGCAAATTTGTTACTTACTACCTATAACATTTTAGCGATTTTTGTGACTTATTAATTATTTTAGTAAAAATTATATTTCACAAACATATAATTAAGTTTTATTAATTGTTGATTTTACTATTAATTTCCTATACCTTCGACAAGACAAAAAATACCTCATTTGCCCCTGCTCCCTGGTATATTCTCGTAGTTATAGCTACCTAAAATCTTCTGTTTAAACGTTGCAACGAAAGATATTTATTGCAACAATAATGAAAAAAGTAACTGCCTCTGGTACACTTTGACGCAGGCCATAAATAACACAATCATTGACTGAGCTTTGAGCACACTAAACATACTGCGCGAACCCTAAGGCAATCAATTTCAGCACGCCATTTCCCTCTGTGCGACCGCCCGTATTGATTCACACGCACGCCTTTCAACAATGGGAAGCAAACTAAGTGTAACATTTTTATTCTCGTTTCTCTTATTGTTGAACTTGGGGCCGCCCGTGTACGCATGTTCTCAGCAAAATGAATAGATCACGTAAATATGCGAGAACGTGATTTTAAAAATGTGTTCACGGGCTTGGCATCCCGCCATGATACACAGCCAGGTACGTCAACATTCCGTGTATAAAAGCGGTGCCTTTCTACAAGCCACCAATCAAAACATGGACTCTTTGCATTACCTTACTATCAGCAAGTACATTCTTTGCTAAGTAACAGCTGAATGTCGTCAGTGATACTAAACATGCTACCTATAACGCAAAGTGATAGGAAATTAAGTATTATTCTTGTCATGTCTCCTGTGTGCATTATTTTATGTCATTTGGTATAAATTGTTCAATTCTGAGATTTTATATATAAGTTTTCAAATTTTTTTCTTTCTTACGAAGCTTTAACATTTTAAAGTTAATTCTGAGATTTGGTGCACCTTATTAAATGTGTAAACTTTTAAAATTTCGAAATATTTATTTTATTCCTAGAGCATAATAAAAAGTAAATTTTTAAAATTTCACCGCTTGTTATTTACCAAAAATTCACGTTTAATTAAAACTCGCAACTTTCTTGAACATAAAAAGTCGATTCTATATTTTTAATGATATTTTCCAACCTTCTTTTGTCTTGCTATGACGCGTTACCGTGCCAGTTCATCTGGACGAGATTCAACTACTTGTCGGCACTGCCTACGAATCTTACTATTCTAATTCGGAGAGACCATCCGTGTGCTCGTAAATTAACTTTCACAAATAATTTTACATGTAAATGGACGTAATGAAGCGACATTCTTAAAAAAATAGTCGCGTGTTCGATAAAATATTCATTAACTTAATTACGCTACATTTGAAGTTTTAATTTAGACTTGAATATTTTGATTGGCGTCGTGTGAAAAGAGCACTTGTAGAAATAAGTTTTAATTAATAAAACTCATAAAACAGAGAGGATAATGAGAGAACATTTTAATATTGAAACGCAAAACTAAATAACATTTCCTCAGAAAAACACATTACAATAAGAAGCTCGTGGCAACCATCGGGAAGTCGAATCACACCATACAACACCCACCAAACAGTTCGAACTTGGTGCCCTGCCATTTCCATATTTTTAAATAGCAAGAACTGGTGCGCTTTGTTGTAATTAGTTGAGTACAGATTTTTAACATTATATATTCCTTGATCCATTAAATCCTCGCAATAAGGAAAAAATTAAATCACTCACATAGAATAAAAAAATTAGTTAACATTTAAATACTCTGAATACATAAATGAAACGCCTTAAAGGCGCGGCATTTCTAAGCGGTGGTTTCTTCTGTAAATTGTTCCACATTATTCCATTACGTAATTGGAAATTCATTTTACCGACAAAAGTTTCTGCCGCAACTCATGGCGCACTTTGTTTATTGACAGTAAATTATGTTGTAAATACCACCATAGTAGATGCTCGAAACGTCTATCTCCCATTATGAGGCCTGCATGGATCTTTTGGAAATTGTAAATTTCAGCCTGGACATTTTGTTACAGCGTCTCAGCTGAGTGGCTTTATCCGCACTGCTGACATACACACCAACATGCTGGGCTAAAGAAGTTTCTAATTGATGACCTATATCATCCAGCTTATTCTTCTATATAACTCTGCATTTGTTGGTCTCGGCTTGTAAATGAAAACACCTTGGGTTCGAACTAAGTTCTCCAATTACACTTGGACAATTCACTTTTAAAATTTAACACAAAACTTTCTCCTACAGTATATCTACCATTTCTTTTGCGCATAACAACCACAAATAAATATTCTTTGTTCTAGTGCATATCTCACTCTTGGCATACAAATACACAGTAGAAGATGTAAAGCGCGCTGCCTACAGAACTGCAACTGTAACAAACACAACTGAGCAAGCTTGTTGAACACAATTCTATCATGCCGGGAATTTGGAATGAAAGGCAATGGTTTTCCACTAGCGTATACAAACTTCGACTGCCGGCCATGGCACAGCATAACGAGTTAAAAATAAGCCCATTATTATAAAATACTTACCATTTTACAACTATAATGAAGAAAAAACTGGCATACGATAGTGGAAAGCTAAATTTCCCTAATATTTTTCATTGTCTTTTCTTTGCGTTTTCTGTCAACAGTGCCTTGTTATCTTTCCATTAACAGGCATTGTCTCACAAATTTCAAACTTGAAGCAAAATAACAAAACATAATGTGTAACTATTTTGTTACAAAATTGTTTAAGCAAAAGTTTAAAAGTTCGAATGGTTATTTCGGAAGCAAATTTAAGCACTCTTTAAACAATAACAATTTCTGAATTTATTAACATTTCTACAAGTAAATTTATAGTCACTCTTTCTTAAAACTAATCTCTTAAAAATAAAGGATATTAGTGAATAAATCCTGCTTGATAGCAGATACTGCACCTATTTAGGAGTTTTTAAATTAAAGGTATTATTTAGTAAAAAATGTACACACGCTGAAAAAATGGTACATAAAACACGCAATGTAAATTTGCTAATCCACTGATAAACGTAACTTCATTTATTATAGTTATTAGAAACACAGTTTTGTTTGAGAAGATGCTGTTAAAGTACCTAAAAACATAACTTTACCATTAGTTCTTCCTGAAACTCACTAGTACTAAGAACTTGCAGCAAATAAAACTACAAGCCGCACACTTTACAGCACAGGTACTCAATAATGCGGCTCTTGAAGTATTTTTACTTTTGTTACATTAACTTAGATATGTGCGAAATTCTAGAAAACTTTGGATATCCCTTATCATTCCTGACAGTAACGCACGTGCTCAACAATGAGATGTATAGTTTGGCAAATGTTTTAATGCGTTCATTGTCGCGTAAAGCTGTATTAATGACATTTATTCTTTCTAAAGCGAAGTTAAAAGTGCAGTGATTAGTAATGGCTGATGTTGTTTCAAATGGGAAAAAGAGAAAACTTGAAGAGGAAGAAAGAGTGTTTCAAAACAGTGGGGCGCATTGTGTTTAAAAAGGAAGGCAGTGAGTGCTCTGTGTTTATTATGTCGTGACAGAGTACAGTTTTGTAAACGTTTTAATTTTAACAGACATTACAGTACTGTGCATTCAAGTGTCTAAAATATTCTTATTTGAGAGCAGAAAAACTAAAAATGCATGACAATAAAAGCTTCGAATCAAGTAACAGAAATTGTATCATGTAAAATGAAACTGCAGAGATATTCAGCCGTTTATTTTCTAAATATCCAAAGGCAAATCGGATAAAAAGTGACATACAACTTTCTGACTATACTTGATGTGCTGCTTTGTAAATTTGTGAATGTGATTATTTCACGCTTCTCTTAGTTCTTCCGCAGATATTAGTTTCGCCTCTTAGTTATTTTATTTTTCAAGAATCGCAATAAGACAGGGATTATAAATAAAGAATTTTTAACAGGAATGTCAGGCCAATACATTTTTTGAAGCAGTTAAATCATTTTCAATGGATACAAAATTACTTGAATAGACCTATATGCTGTGTGTGTATGTCATCAATGGTAGGTTCCCATATACCCTTTATTTATCTGTTAAAAAAAAATTAGAGATCAGTTCACTGCATTTTACGTAAGAAAATCTTGTTGCTAATTTTGAAATTGTTCATTTCATTAACTTACTGTGTATTAAATTACAGACAATTCATAGAATTTGTTAAAGAAGTTAATTCACAGTATATTGATGTTATATATCATAGACAGGTTAGGTGCTTAAGTAAAAAAGAGTTTTTGAACGATTTTGTAATCTTCGCCATGAAATAAAACTCTTTTTGTATGAACGAGACAAAAATACTCTGATCTAGACCTTTTCATGGTAGTTAAAAGTTCTCTTTCCTAACTGATGTAACAGAAATACTGAATGATTCCCAAATTATTCTGTTGATAACGCAACATTTTTGGAACAAAAATTGAAAATATATTCAGAAGAAGGAAGTAATAACCATTTTACTAGTTTCACATCCTTTGAGCATCTTATTCAAGAAAATCAGAAGAAGACAAATTTTATTTGTACTTCGCCATCGTTTCAGCATGATATTTAATGATTTTCGAAAATTTCGAAGCGCATATCGATTTATTGAAAATTCCTGGCCAGTAACGACAACAGATTGTCAAATTTTGGATCTGAGATTAGAAATCTGAAAAATGAACTCATTTATCTGCAGCAGGATTCAAAAGTAGAAGATATTTTTCCCAGAAAAACGAATTTGAAATATACTCCCAGAAAAACAGTCAGAAAACTTGGTGTCATATACATTTAATATGTTGTGTCTTTTTGGATCAACGTATATTTGTGAAATACTCAACAACATAAAGTTCTTCAAGGGTAAACTTTAACCTCAAATAAACAGTACATAACAATAAACTATTTAACTTTTGTTGTTGCTGAAATAATTGTCACTCTTTGGCGACAGATTTGTAATAATAATAATAATAATAATAATAATAATAATAATAATAATAATAATAATAATAATACAAAGGATGCCAAAAATGTATACACACTTCAAGCAAGAAAAAACTGTGTTAACATAACAAAACTGAATTCACACAAACAGAAAATGATGAGCACTAATTATCTTAGACTTTTAAAGTTACAACATTGCCCAAAATGCCCACCATTAACGTCGATACACTTCTGAGTACGTTGAACTACTGATTGAGCAACGTTTGCGAAAGTGTCCTCAGCGACTGCAGCAGATGCCGTTTTAATTTCTTCCCCAAGTGCTGTTATTGTAACTGGTCTGCCCAGATCTGCCCTTGTGAACATCGCATACGCTACCGTGAGTCTCAAATTGTCTCGAATGCGTGCAATTGTTACTGGCGTTGGCGGTTCTGTTTTTACACACGTCTCCATTGCATTTGAACTTCAACAACATTCTCGGTTTTCCAATACCACTTCAAACTTGCTTTCCGCTCTCAAACGATAATCTTGACTCCATTTTGTTGTACTGTATCATAACGTACGTGAGCACATCTGTTTACAGAACATCATACTACACATTACTGTTGTTTTTCGGTTCAACTTTGAAATATATCAAATAGATATCCACTCTGAAAGTGTGTATACATTTTTGACACCCTCGGTATAGAAACATTAATAATATGAAACTCAAACATAATAATAAATGGATAAAAACTAATATTAATGTTGGCATCTCCTACAAAAACCGTTTGACTCTCCTGTAATTTCTTGTGTGTACCACTGCTTGAGAGTATTCAGCATTGTTACAGTGTCGGCTTTCCGGCCCGCTACAGCGATACAATGCCATTATCTGACCAGTATACAGGAATCTTACTGTAGAATGCGCTAATTTCGCCGTAAGTGCCATATTAATACAGTTGCGTGCTTTTTCTTTAAATACAATCGAAAACATTCTTGTGGTTCAATTAGGTAAATGTGGGTTGTTACAGATATGCCAATTAACTTCAAACAGAAGTACTGGTTACAAAATATTGTTTTTTTTTTTTTTTTTTTTTTTTCATTGTAAGAGGTTTATGTAGTACCAATGAACGTGAGTGCAGTATCTCTTTAATCGTTATTATTTACAATTAACGTTTTCATGTTATGCATTCACTATTTAAAAATATCTCTCAATCAAAAAGCTTACACATGACCGAAAAATACCCTAAGAAATGTACCTTTCTGTAATCAGCAGTTCATATCCAGAATATAAGGGGAAAAAATTAAAATGTCATCAATTTCAAAATAGGTTAGTATTTTATGTTATGTAAATCTGGGGAGTCATGTAAAAACTTGCCATTTTGATTTTTATTAATTAAAAGTATTATCGTCATATAACGTTCCTCACCAAGTCCTGTTTGACTTTAGCGGCGGCTTGCGTTGTTCGGAAAGAGCAAATAAAGTTTTGTAGCTCATTGAATTCAACAAAAATTATTCATCTGGCACTTACTTGTGTCACAAATTGTTCTGGAACATTTTGTCATAAATTCTCAAAGGGGTTTGTTCTAACCATAGTATGTAGAATGTTTTTGGAAGTCTTTAGGCCTTGTACACGTAATTTTCTATCAAAACCTCCCACCATCAGCCCTGACTTCCCAATTACTCTCATATTTAAATGAGTCTTTTTATAGCAGAAAAATTAAAGTAAGAACTTAAAAGGTGATTTGACAACAACTGTCACAGGAAAATGTATGTCATAATTATCTACAGTTGTCAATGAAACGCTTTCGTGGTTTTTAAGTTCTGTGAAAGTATTTTGGGGATTTGAGCGTAACAAATTTATAGCCAAGTTACATTAGTGTTTCGCACCAAGGTTTTAGACGGATTTAGAAGCAAATATGATAATAATAGATCGGTAAAGAATTACGTAGAAACAGGTGAAAAAGACATCAGAAGTGTATTGACGTTTTTATATTAATAATTCCTCTATACTATTAAAAGTATTACTTTCTCTAATAGTCGTGCAATTTATTGTTATAATTAAATGATGTTGAGTTTCTGAACTTTAGGTACCGTCATTAGATCCTATTACATATTTCCGTCAAAATATCTTAAAAAAGTCGTACAAAAATAGAAAGAAGTGTTAAAGTAGACAATTCATTCAATAAGGTTGTATAGGATTTTCTGTTATTACACGAATAACTTTCTGTTGTAATGAAAATACACCCTACGATTCAGAACCGTTTCCCAACAACAAACTTCATTAATTTATGAAACTCCAAAGTGGTGAAAATAATTAAACTTTCAAGTTTTATTTGTTAGGTAATAAAATGAATGGTGTATAGTTTATTGAATCATGTCCTGTTCATGACCATATCTGGACTAGCAGCTACCCACGTTTCTTTATAAATGTAATGCATTTTGATGATTTTATGAAACTAAATGATTTGACGAACCTCTAAATGCATTCACTATATTTATAAACACTTAGTTGTCTCTATTTATAGTAAGAAATTTGAAGAAGATCATGTTCCAACCTACGGGGCTGAAAGATATTTTAAACTTATCGCTTGATTTCCAGTAAAGTTTAAAATGCTTGTTTTCTCAGAGTTTAATACACAAATTTTTTTTAAATGTTAAGGATGGGTTTAATAAACACGGAATTTTATAAAGAAATAATTTTTAGAGAAAATATATGTAGAAAATGACACAAACGTGTAGTGTAATTAATTATACATAAAAATTAATATTTTATAATAAAAGCGTAGATTTAAAATTCTCTATGTTAAGATATTGTCAACTTTAATAAATTACCTGCAAAAATTTCAACCCGCATCTTCTGGATATGCATAGATTTTGAGAAAACTTTATAAACATCAGAGAGATAGGACATTCCATGGTGTGCAGATTGCAAAACATAAAATTACAAACGAACCTTATTGACATGAACCAAAATATTGTTCAAATAGATCTGTGTTGCAGTTTCCCTGGCAACAGCGCGTATCTTCCGGTAGAGAACTGCGTAGACAATCAAAGAAGGCCATGAAAGTATAGTTGTATGAAAAATCATAATTTGCACACATTAATTTCAAAAAGTAATTATGGAAACTATTTAAAAAATGTAAATCAGAACTCCTAATACAAATTGTCATATTAAATCAGATATATCACGACTTGTAAATGAAGTACAATATTATATTGTTTTGCTATCATATATTGTTAATATTAATGTTTTATATACAATGCGTTTATTTGTTGGTTTTAACCTCAAATTTTATAAACTAGTTATGAAAAGAGTTTAATCATTGAGCTAAATCTTAAGGAAGAAACCTTTAAAGGTGTGCGGTTAAGGAACGTTTGGCAACCGATGGTCTGGGTGCTTTACTTCAGAGTTCATCTGTTTGACATTTCCATGTTAATTTATCATCAACCAGGTTTGTGTGTTTGTCAGATTGAGAACAAATTAATTGATACATCGCTGGACCACTGAAAAGCGGCGACAGTAAAACGTTTATCAGGATCCCAAAATTACATTAACAGCAACACTTAATTTGAACCTGTTTCCTACCGGATAAATGAGAAAGCAATCAATAAATGTTCTATTTCTTCAGCACCATAATACTAGAACACTCTCGATATATCGATACCTGTACATGAACTCGATTATTAATACAACAATTGTTATTAAAACTGTCGCAAGTAGCACATTTTAAAGCGGTCGGAAGAACCACGCGCCTCATAAATGGCAGGTAGCAGGTACCAAGAAATTGGATGCGCTTCTCAGCACGACTGCCGACCCTTTAATACAAGCGCCCCCCTTCCTTATACTGGTGCATATGCTCTGGCGACAACATGTCTGAGACGGGGCAGTCTCAAATTAGCTATTGCATTAAATTCTCGCAAGTTTTTCGCTTTTCGGGGGTAAGGAAAAGCCATGTAATACTTCAGCGAATTTAGCATGAAAGCTTACTTAGTATTTGTTTTGATATCAGATGAGGCGATAGAGAAGAGGTTGGAACATTTGTCATTTACTCGATATACGGCGGTGGATTGATAAGTGTGGTAAATTTCAACGAAATATCAGGACATTTTATTAAGAGGAATGACTGTTGGTAAGCGTGGTTCTTGTAATGGGTTTGCTCAAATTTTCAAACAGATACAACGCGCAGTTCATTGTTGCAGTTATCTTAAGTGATCGGTGTAACATGTTCCGTAGAAATGAATAAAGATGGTTTCGTGCACTAACAAAACATTTTTGTTTAAAAAAAATGCACTACGGCCGAGATACAATCTGCACAGCACTAAATTACTGGAGAAATGATTTTAAACGTGGCCGTACGAGTACTGCAGACGCTGAAAGTACCGGACGTCCGATTGAAATTTCTTCTCAAAAAGTGGTCGATAAAATTCATGATATTGTGACAGAAGATCGTCACATTAATATTCGTGAGATTGCTGAGATGGTAGGTACATAATATCCTGCATGAAGTTCTGCATGTGAAGAAGCTGAGTGCGCGATGGGTGCCGCGTATGTTGACTCCAGACTAAAAATCCTCAAGGAAGAACATTTCAAATTCGTGTATGGAAACGTTGCAACATAATCGGAATGACTTCTGGCGTCGTTTTGTGACTGTAGACGAAACTTGGATCCGCCACTACACTCTGGAGACAAAACAGAGGGTTGGCGAAGGTGGAAGTGCACCGAAAAAAGTTAAAACCGTTTAGTCGGCGGGAAAAGTGATAAGCGTAATACAGTGACCGGCTGTTATTACGCAAAGTTATTGAACAGCTTGCATAGTGAGTTGAAACAGAAGCGACCAAGAACGGCACGCAAAAAAAAAGGACAAAATTGCGTAAACTGCTCTTCAAAATCATTTCCCACCTGAAGTCCGTTATGCAGGAACTACGTAAACTAAGCGAATTCCTATTCAATAATATAAAATCCCAATTAGGTCTTTTTATTTATGAAATAAAATAAGTCACGGTATTACTGTGAGGTATTAGGAGAACAAAATTGGAATTCTTGCAATCTATGAATATCACAAAAGGGAAACCACAATATATTATTATTATTATTATTATTATTATTATTATTATTATTATTATTATTATTATTATTAAACCACGAGAATTAATGGTATAATATTAATTAAGTGAAATATGTGACCACCGATAGACAAAGCTCTGCTGTATGGGTATTTTTAAACATTTTAAATATAACCAAGTTTATGAACTTACTCATTCAGAAATATGACAGAAAGTTTCGAGTTACATTGTGTATTTAAGAAAATGATGTTCATATGTTTCAATAAAGCAAAAACATGTTACTGCTTAAAACAATTTTGATGTACTAAGCTAATATACAGAATCAACAATAAACAATCGAAAGTTCCATCGATTTTCATTGGCTTTGAAATTTAATTTAAATGTAATTGAGTAAAAACACGTAACGCAAACGTTTTCTGGAGGTTATTACAGAGCGCTCTTACATACAAATATAGTTCTCACACCGACATATTAGATTAATATTTCACATTTGCTATCTTCGTGACGATATTTTGCTAAATATAAAACGTATGTTTCATTATAAATACAGTTTATATGCTGAGTTAATTTCTCACTTAATTTTAAAACAATACGAAAAAATTAAAAGCAAAAGCACTTTTTAAATTTCCGTTTTTATGTATCTATACCTTTACTCGTAATAGCCAAATTTCCCTAATTTCAGAAACTGTTTTTCTTATTTATTAAAATGATATATACCGAATTTTGTTGTGAGAAATAACAAGTATTGGTGCGGATAGAGCGATTTTTTAAGTTTTGGTTTTCAGGTAACCCCCAGTCTAAGAGCACGATTTCCCTGATTTTCAGAAACGATTTTTCTTATTCTATTTAAATGGCATAAGCGAAGTTCGTTGCGAAAAAGCATGTACGAGTATTAATGCCACTAGAGCGATTTTTACATTTTGGGTTTCAGTTAAACCCCCTGATAATAGTCCGATTTCACTGACTTTCAAAAACTATTTTTCCTACTTTATTTCAAAGGCAATGGCAATTGTGGCTTCTTGAGGCAATGAATTTCTAAATTCTAAAAGCTTCTTTTTTTGGATATTGAAAACTATTCTTCATGAAACCTTCCAAATGTTCGAGTAAGTGAAAGGTCGATGAAAATGTACGAGATAATGTTTCGCTTACAAATACATTTAGTTTCTGTGTTCTTTGCGCAAGGCATGGACGGGCGTTATCAGATCAGTTGTTTATGCAACGCTTGATAATACATCTCCGAAGCAAATGTTTCGCCACGATGCTGAAGATTGTAACGTATTAATGGGGGTACGAATAACCTTGACATTAAAAATGATGTATGCTTTAGAAACTTTTTTCTTCGTTTCTATGAGATTTCAAAATTAAATTTTGTGAGCTTCATATTTGAGCTCTATTTTTTATCATAAAACTAAAACTAATCCCATATGTTTTTAAATTAATACTTTTCAAATTATTCATTTTTACATTTACATCAGAAAGACGTTTACAAAATTACTCCCAAAATTCTGAACGTTTTTAATTAATCATTTATTATTATTATTATTATTATTATTATTATTATTATTATTATTATTATAAAGGTAATATTCAAGCATAAAAAGGAACTTTAATAATTAAAACGAGTACAGTATAAATGAAGGGAGCATTTTTCTTTCCTCTAGCATTTTTGCTTCATCCAAGGTAACCTAAAAATTGTTTGAACTATTGAAAATTTGAGTTGAATGCCTGCACTTTTGGGATAATATATGCTTATTAACAATTACGAGGGGCGTTTGGAAATTATTTACAATAGTAGCTTTAGTGCCCAATTTATTATGCAACATGAAATCTCTCAGTACTCTCCCAACCAACGTCAATGAATAGTTGCCATGTCCCTGGTAACTTCATGAAGGCGCATGAAAACCATTGTTTGGTGATTTAAACTTAGCGTCAAAAATAAATATTTCGGAATACTATTATAAGGGATTCGATTGCATACATACACCTGATACTTGCTTCACTTGTTAAAAAGTTGTAATCATGTTCTTAATAATACCAACCCTTTACTAAAGGAGAGTATAGATAGTACACCTACTTCAGAGATATACGCACTCAAAAATTCGATAATGCGAAATACCCAAAGCTGATGTGACAAGACCCTTAGATAAAACACACACACACACACACAATCTAATAACACTAGTAGAGTACACGCTTCCAATTAAAACCACGTGGATACAAATATTCATATTTTAGTTTAAAAATAATAACATTCAAAGCTGTCATTCATTTCTAAACTCACTAATACTCACCTTGTCAAGTATTTAGCGATTTGCGGAAATAGTCTGAGTGTGTTGTATATAATTAAGTTTGTAAGGAAAGAAGAAATGCAGTGGTGTTGTTACGGTGGAGAAAACGATAAACTTAACTGAACACTCTTAACAAGTCGTTTAAATAACATGTGCTAGGAGGTCTGAATACTTTTCTGCAAGTTCTGGATTCACTTTCACAACATACATAGTCTTAATTTCAACCGCTTTCGATGATATTCTATTTTAAACTTGGAACGGCGATATTGAAGTACTCTTGGGACCTCCAAACGCCTCTTGACACCTGCCACTTCACGTCAAGTATCTCAACACGCCCCAAGCCCCTTTGGGAGCACGAGAACACTGTTCAGTATTATTTGTCGTTGAAAATGTTTGTACTACAAAACAAAATGAAGTAGGTCTCGGATAACAAACGCTTCTGTTACAGAGCAAGTTATGACACTATTAAAGCACTTTTTAAATTAAAAGTTATAAAATGGAACGTCCGAAAATGTGGCATTTACGAGGGTCGTTTGAAAGCTTTGATAAAAATGCAAGTACAATTTTTGAATTCCATGGGAAAGATTAGATCTGTCAAGTTTTGCAAAATTCATTGACTTCAAGATCAGTTCCTCCTTTGATGGAAATTTCATTTCACCTAGTAAACTTTCAAGTTTAGGAAAACGTCACTTGGGCCTAGATCAAAAAAATAGGGTGGACGAGGAATGAATTCAAAGTGCATCTGCTTTGGCCATCGTTACAGTGTGGGCCGGAGCATTGTCCTGCTTAAAGAGAACTTTTTGTTTGCCGATCTTGGTCATTTTTCAAATGATCCAACAATAAAACATAATACCGAGGGTGCCAAAAAATGTATTGATATTTTCATAGTAGATATCTATTTAATATATTTCAAAGTTGGACCGAAAAATAACAGTAATGTGTAGTATGATGTTCTGTAAACAGATGTGATTCGCATTACGTTATGCTAGCGTTGCTACAACAAAATGGAGCCAAGATTATCGTTTGGACAGCGGAAAGCGATTTTGGAAAACCGAGAATGTTGTTGAAGTTCAAAGGCAATGGAGACGTGTGTACAGAACAGAACCGCCAACGCGAGGAACAATTGCAGCATTCGAGACAAATTTGAGACTCGTGGTACCGTATGCGATGTTCACAATGGCTATGGTTTTGGAACTTTTTCAGCACTCACCGCAGAAATCTACAAAATATGTGCACGTGAGACTGGGATTAGCAGAACTATCGTACATCGTATTATTAAAACAGCAAAGTTGGAAGTTTTCATCCCAAAACTTTTGCATGCATTAAATGAGGATGACCCTGTTCGAATGCAGTACTGTGAGTGGTTTCGGAACATGGTGCACGAGGATGAGGCCTTCGTAGGAAAAGTTGTTTGGTCCGATGAGACACAATTTTAGTTAAAGTAACTGTTAACCGGCCTAACTGTGTCTACAGGTGTGCAAATAATCGACGTGTTATTTTGGAAAAGGCTGTTAAATTACCTGGAATAAACGTTTGTTGGGGGTTGTCATCTAGAGGGCTAATTGGACCATTCTTTTTTGAAGGAACAGTAACTGACTCAGTGTACCTGAACGTGATACGCACATCCGTCTTACCCGCCATTCATTCACTCTATGGAAATAAGGAATTTTACTTCCAACAGAATGTTGTACCACCGCGTGCGTACTTTGATGATAATCTTCCAAGGCAGTGGACAGGACGAAGAGGTCCGATTGAGTTTCCACTCCGTTGGACTTCTACCTATGGGGAACTGTTAAGGATGTTGTATACCGTAGAAAATCAGCTATACTGGCAGCACTTCGGGGAGAAATTGAAACGGCAAGTGCTGCAATCGCTGAGGACACTTTGGCAAACGTTGCTGAATCAATATTGACACACTAGTAGAGTACACACTTCCAATTAAAACCACATGGATACAAATATTCATATTTTAGTTGGATCCTGACGCACCATCTCTGCACAAGACAGGTTTCGGCAGGGAAAATCCTGCTGACAACTTTTGGGATATTACAGGAAAAAGTTCACCTTGTGACTAATGACAAGTTGAAGCCCGCTGGAAATACCCTCAAGAGCTGCATGATAACACCCCAGTGGCTACATTAAATTGTGTTCTGCGCCCATTAATGAATGGCTTAAGGTGAATAAGGTAAAAGCAATGACTTTTAAGAATTCTCGAAGATTTTCGTATACTTGGGCATTACTTTTACGATAAACGGAAGATGGACGAGGCAGACATGCGTGTAGTTGTACTGGAAACCGCCTATGGGGCACTAGTAAGATATACAATGACATATGAGGCAGAAATTTGGGGATAGGAACAAACCGATAATATAGATTCAGTGAGGACAGGTTTTCTGAAAGACATTTTGGGACTAGGGAGAGGCATAGTGAACTCCGGAATTAAGAGAGAATTCGGGGCCAACAGCTAGACCACAGAGTGTAAAATCAAAATAGTGAAGTTCTGGCTGCGAATTATCACGGAAACCAAACAGCTGTGGATGGAAGATAATAAAACATGGGCAACCAAATTAAGAAAGGGGCTAGAAACAAAAGGGCTGGATGGCGGGTCAGAGGAATAGAAAGAGCGCATGGAGGAGGATTAGAAACCGCTTGAGGAATATGGATAGGCAGCAGACAATCCGGAGAGACGATTTTGCTGGAAGTACAATCGGAAAGAAGGATGAAGCAGTACACCAAAACAGGGGCCCGAGCGGCTCAGACTAAGAGAATGGCGGATGATTAAGATGACTGACAGGTGGAGAATTGCCCCATCTGTGGGGAAGAGGAATCATTGCGAATATCTAATGTAATATCTTTAAATCAAACGTACCTTTGTATTGTAAAAGCACGTAAAGTTCGTTGCGCTATACAATAAGGATTCTCATTTGTATGAACCTTTCAAAACACATTTGAGGGGTTAACCATTTGCAGATAATAAGGTACTGGAGGCAGTGAAAATTTGTATAAGACCACACTAAATATTTTTTCCACCTTGAGGGTACCCGTAAACTTATGGTCATGTTAACCAATTGTGTTGCGAAACATTTATAATGTTATACAATTTTTGCGTTCGTAAAAATTACGGATTTTATTACGGATGGAATAAAAATAACATTATAAACAAAGCCATGCCTATGTAATGGAATGTTAATCATAGCAGCGACAACGTCCAATCCAAATTTAGAGCACTTTTCGCTACTGCGCTGGCGTTTAGTTTTATTTTTTGAGATAAGTAGAGAATGGCACTCCCACAATAAATCTTTAAGTACATAAATATACTGGCGCATTAATAATTTCCGCTACAAAACCGGAGGGGTGCTGAATTTAGCGATTGATATCTTTCGGTGAACCCACAATTACATATAGATACGGTCTCATAAATAATGTCGCTTTTAAACAAAGTTTTATTCAGGCACGGAATGTAGTTCATATTCCAAGTAAAGGCAGGTGTTTCAACCAGTATCATGCTCTCCAACGCGCAGAATTTGTGCTACTTTGGTCAATTTAGGACATTACTGTTTAATTTCTGAAAAGTTCTTTAGAATTGGTGTTTTTTATGCGTTTTCTTCCACTGTTTTGTTCTTAGTGTGTCGAAATGTCGCATAGGGTATCCTGTAGAGAGACAAGGTTGATAAATCGGTATTTTTGCAACAAAATATTCCACACTTCTGTCTTGAATTTTTGGAAGCTATTGTGCAGACAATACTACAATAACTGCTCTTTGGATTTCATTTTTGGTAAGTGTTTATGTGTAAAGACTTGGACTGAAGGCTGGTAAATTATAAAGTTTCGTCAATTATTGTTACTATGTCTGATGCCTGCCGAGAGCCTTCAATCTTCCGGGGAATTCCACTGACTTTGTAAGGTAATGTCGTACAGTCAGTTGAGTTCAGTCCTATGTCTATAGCCGGTGAAAAATCATGAATATTTCTAACGAAAACTTTACATTCTACATTTTCACTCGCTATAAGCAGGTGAAAAAGCGAGGACTTGGTAGCTGTTCATGGTGATCAAGTGTGTTCATTTGATACCATTACAAGTCGGTCCTGGTGGTGTAATGGTTACCATACTAGTCCTCTAAACCCAAGATCCCGGGTTCGATCCCGGCCAGGACCGATGGATTTTTTCGGGCGTAAAAATCCTAAGTATGACTTTCTTCGGAAGGGAAGTAAAGCCGTGGGTCCCGTGTGGTACATTTACGGCACGATAAAGAACCTCGATAAAGAAGAGGTCTCTGAGCAAAATTTGTCGGCCGTTTCACGTCCTGAATTGAATGGGACACTGATGACCTGAGCTGTTAAAGATCGTCGGTAAATAAACTTATTCAAACAAAAAACAAGATGGAACCGATCATTTGAAGAAGGGCTAGAGACTTTGTAACACAACCCTCGCTCTGGCCAGCCTCGGGAAGCTGTGAACGAGAGAACCGTTCAAAGAGTGAGGGACTTGGTGGAGGAAAATTCACATATTACTTTTTAAATGCTAAGTATGGAAGTAGGTATCAGTGTTGGCAGAACCGCCTGTGGTGCCTCAGTAGTAAAAACGGGCGTTAAACACTAATAAAAAAAAGTATTGGCAGCATTGACAGTACACTTCAAGAACATTTAAAGTTGAAAAAAACCTGTGCCAAATGTGTTCCACGTTCCCTAACCAATGAAGAGAAGAAGAGGAGAAAGGAATGTGTAAGGAAACTGCTGAGCATGTTTTCAGCAAATGATCCTAAACGTTTGACAGATATATGCACTAGTGATGAAAGTTGGTTTTATTACTATATCACCCCAATAAAGCTCAGAACTACGTGTGGGTAAACAACCAGTTGTTCTTAGACAATATTTTGGTTCTCAGAAGCGAATGTTCTCTCTTTTCTTCAACTATGAAGGACTATTAGTGGTTGATTGTGCGTCAGAAGGAATGACAATGAATGGAGAATATTATGACAATTATATTTTGGTTCCTTTATTTGAAAAACTGAGGCGACATTCAAAGACAGCAACTTCAAGGCTGTTGCTTTTGTACGACAATGCAGAACAGCTGCAAATTTTGAGTAAACTGGAAGTTGCCAAAGTCCAGTTGCTTGATCATCACTCTACAGCCCTGACCTTGCACCGCGCGACTTCTGGTTGTTTCCTCAAGTGAAATTTCGCATTGCTGGAAAATCTTTTAAAAGAGTGCAGGAATTTGCTCAAGCTACAAATTCAGCTCTGTTGGCAATATCTCAGTCCGTAGTGCTTTTGACAAGTGTAAGCCTGTCTACAACTGTGTGTTGAGAAAAATGGGGAGTATTTTGAAGGATTGAGAAGATAAGTTTTCGAATTCATTCCTTAGCTTGAACTTAATGTGACATTTGCAACAGTTTTCAATGCCCTTCATACCAGATAAATATGTTGGTGACCTGCATCTTTAGTAATACTTTAGCGGGATTTCCCCTCTCTTAAATTTGGGAAACTAGCAGAAAACTATGGCTTACTAATTAACTAACTAATTAATTAACTATTTGTGTCAAATGCTTTTTACCCATTTAACAAACCGCAAACACAATACTGATATAAATTATGGGAGTACATTAATGTATCTAGAAACAGTTCAAAATTATTGCAGAATTGTGTTTGAGCGTACATACCAACAAGTCGCCTCCAAACATTTGTCTTTTATAATTGTATCTCATAAGTGCATGTAATATTTTATATTTGGCATATCCTTCACATTCACCATCGTTTTACTGAAATAAAAGTACGTCCAATAAAACGTAACCGATCTGAGTATAACTACAGCCTTTTAAATTCCCACCTTGAGGGACTAGCTGTACGTTTAAGTGTTATATTTTCAAAAAAAACAGCGTTGCCTTGGTTACTGACAGCACTATGCCCGGCCTACGTTTTCAATAATAAATTGGGCCGAATAGAATCCCAAGAGGAGGGAAATATAAACACACCTTAGGGGCAATGACGAAAAGTTGCTGACTTTCCATAAATACAACACGTTTTTGGTAAGAGCTTTAAAATACTCCTCTAAAGTTTGACACAGGCTGATTACCCTCTGAGAGAGGTTCCATTATTTTAAAAGATTATTAATTTCAAGATTTTGTTGAACTAATAATGTATTTAATAGTTAAAACAAGAGCGAAGGTTACAAAAAATAAATAGTAAGATATTTTCGCGTAAATGTATATTTATAAAATACGATATACTATCATTCATACTTGCGTGTGTATTAAGAACTTTTTAAGTAATTAATGTTATGAGCGCAGCAATAATATAGCACAATTCTTGTAATCAAATGCACTCGGGTGTTTAAATGCTCCGTGTTAAACAATACTGATGTGAAATACAAGGTTGTTCCATCAGTAATAAGACTGAAATTGGATTTGTGATAAACTTATGTAATTAAAACTGAATTTTATGCGTTTTATGTAAATATTTATACATATTTTTTGCATATATTTTTAAAGAAATGTGTATTTTTGTGTAAGATAATTTTAACATATCCAAATTTTTAAACGTGCTGGTGAGTTCCTTATGCATTGCAAATGAAATAAATATTTACTTAAGAACCCTACTTATAAGTATGCAAGTAACTGTAACAAACGCGGTGGACTTTATTTCATTTTATTCCAAAAATATGCATTTAAAATTATTATTACAGCTAAGAAACACATTTACTGTCTATTTATGGAAAAAGGGTTATTGTATTATTGTTAAATATAGAGTTATTAAAAAGTTCTCGGAATGACCCACAGGTTGTAGTAACAGTTCCGAAGCAGCTTTGTTATCAAAACTCGCCATTAATTTATAGAAACATTTGTGCAATAATACATGAATTGGCCAATAATCGTAGTAGCTATAGCTGTTTGTTGTAGTGCAGACACATATAAGAGAAAAATGGCAAATATCGAGACATGTTGCTGTTGTTAAGTACTTGGTAAAGTGCACGATAAGAATGCTACAGAAATTCGTATAAATATGACAAACACTCTACGGGACTCTGCAACATCAACCTTTCCAAGTGAACCACATGGCAGTGAAAGCTTGGAAGATGAATCGACTAAAATCCCTCACTACATCGTGAATTACCGACGCATCCTAAAGGATTGCCGATTAAAGGTGTCCGCTGAAGCTTTTCAGAGGAATGCGTCTTTCGCATTTTGGGGTAGAATTGTGCGCTTATCAAAGAGTAAAGAGTAAAGTCGTATTGCCTTCACATGTGTGAAATGGAGTACGATTTGCTGCCACATCCGCCTTATTCCCCTGTTCTGTTCCCTAAGCTGAGAAAAGCCCTTGGTGTAAGAACATTTATGTCCGATAAAGAGCTTAAATGATCAATTGAGGCTTGTTTTGCAGGAATATGACTTTCGTGATGGGATAAAGGCAAGCGCAACGGAAATTATGTTGAAACATAAGAATAATTTCGAAAATGTGCGGAGATATTATAATATGATTCACATATTTCCAGAATAGATATATTTTTAATTTTAAAAATATAATATTCCTTTGTAAGAAAAACTTCCAATATATTAAAAAAGTTGGGTTATACAAAATTTAAAAGAGATTTTTATAGTTTAAAACTTGTATTAAATCCTTTATTGAAAAATATCTCAATTCGTAATATTTCCTTAAGGGCTGTTTTTCCAGAAAGTTCTTCAACTCTTTAAAATCAGATTCATTCCGGAAGTCAGTGTTTTGTTTTAAGACACGCCACATATCAAGTTATGCCTCATTGAAATTGCGCAAGGCTGTCTTGTCAAAATATTTAGACGCCATAATACGCAGTGCGTAGATAGTGCATGTCTCTCTTGGTTCGAATCCTTTGCTATACGGTTCACAGAATGAATAACGTGTATTTTTTTTTTTTTTTTTTGTTGAAATTTCATTAGTAAATTCTCATTTCTGTGATAAGAACAGTTTTACACGTGTTATCACGCCATATTTTCTTGAAATATATTTTGTACATAAAGCAATATATTAATTTGTGACAAGAAATTAAACTCATATAAAGATCATTATATTCAATAGTCTTGAGCCATCTTTCAGCGAGGTTTGTTACCGTGCAACCGTACCAGTTTACGGACTTGATGCCAAGATTTCGGTAATACTTCCACGGCTTCATTGCAGGAGATGAGTCATGATGATGATGATGATGATGATGATGATGATGATCTGAAGGCATAAGATCAGGGCTATATAATGGATGTCGTAGCAGTTCGAACACTTCCAATTTCTGGTTGTTCGAGCGCATTGTGTGCTGCAAGAAAACTCTACCTGGGCATCTCTGTCTCAGAACTTCACAACTCGTTCCACTTGTTGAGAATAAAGATTTGCAGCTTGGAATACACCCTCAAAATTCTACCAGACACACAGCATTCATTACTCAGAGGCTGAACAAATTTTGTTTAGCGATGACTTTGGCAGGCTGATGGAGATCGAGGTTGTGGTAATATACACGTGAAACATCTTTCATCCTTGGGGTTTGCGATAAGCGTAAGAACAAACGACCTGCATGAGCGAGGCTGAGGTGCCCAAGCATCTTTCTCTGGTCCAGCCAGCTCTTCAAATAAAGGATCCAAAATTTCTGTCGCAGTATTCTCCATTCATTGTCATTCCTTCTGGCATTCAGCCAGCCACTAATTGTCGTTAAAGAAAACAGTGAACATTCGCTTCTGAGAACGATAATCTTGTTGAAAAACAACTGGTCTTGGGCCATTCTCATTTACCCACACGCAGTTCTGAGCTTTATTTGGGGTGATATAGAAATAAAACCAACTTTCATCACCACAGTATATACGCCATTTGGTGGAGACATGCTCAGCAGTTTCCTTGCATATTCCTTTTTCCTCTTCTTCTCTTCATTGGTTAGGTAATGTGGAATCCATTTTGCACAGATTATTATCAGCTTTATATGTTGATGGAATAAACTGTCAATGCTGCCCACACTGATTCTCCCTTCCATACTTAGCATTTCAACAGTAATACGTCGATTTACCTACACCACGTTCCTTACTTTTTGAATTATTCTCTCGTTCACAGCTTTCCGAGACCGGTCAGAGCGAGAGTTGTCTTTAAAAAGTCTCCCGCCCATCTTCAAATGATCGAATCCATCTCGTAATGGTATCAAATGAACAATCCTAGTGGACATTTTCCGCTCTTTCATCTACCTTGTAGAATGTGAAAATGTAGAATCTAAATTATTCATAATTTTTCACCAGCTATTGACGCCGGATTCAATTCAACAAGACTGTACTTTTGAACACCCTTCGTAACGATAGTTTACATTTATTAAAGAGGTATTTATGTCAATGTTTAACATGTTAGAAATGGAAGCAATGCCCACTAGCCATACACGCAGGCAGTCTGCGCACTTAAGTTTTCGGATAACTTGAGAGTATTTGTAAGGCGTGCTGTTTCTTTCTCATTGACACTGATAACAATATCTGTGAATGATAAATGCGTAGTTTGCTTCTCAGACCTTCCTCAACGTTGTAACTCCGTATCAGGCAGGCTTCCTTACGTCAGCGAATATTGACCCTGTGACGCAACTAATTCAGCTTGCTCTTACAATTTGTTGTTGTTGTTGTTGTTGTTGTGTTTTTCGTTATTTTGACCTTCACAGTTGTTGCTCTAACAACACATTACCTCAGTAAGCGGCGATTCTTCAGTTTCTGAATAGACATATCTGCTACTTGTTTCTTTTATGGCATTCACCGCAAATTCACTATCTGTATATGGACTTCCGTTCGCTGGAAGATTTATCAAATTGTTCTATCCCGGAGAGCACATGTGGAAGCAGGAAAAGAGTCACAAGATACCGGAATGTGTCAACAATTTCTCAATAGTGTATCATAAGAGATTGCCGACATCAACTTTCAGTCATCTCTCCTCAATTTTTGAAAACAAGTGAATTCTGTAATCTGGACCAATGACTGACGCTTGATTTCACAGTGAAACAGTTGAACTCATATTTCATCACCTTATACGAAATCTAAAACATGTACAGTCTCCATTACGAAATTGATTTACAGCAAATTACTTTTGTTCTTCTTCATCTCTAAGAGATGTTAAATTCGGTAAACTATCCGAAAACTTTGACACATAAGGAAGAAACTCCCCCAAATGTCTCTGTCACTGTGATTAATTTAAAACATATTCAAAGCCATATAAAATAGTTGTAACATAGTTCGCTCTTCAACTTTTTTTTTAATCCGAACATCCAGATCTCTTCAACCATTGTTTAGGTATGCGCAAGGAAGCATTTTTAACAGCTGAAGAAATCATATAAGAATAAAAAAAATATTTCGAGTAAGCTCTAAGAAATTATAGCTTACTTATGCCATTTTAGGGGAATACCACATTAATGTAGCTATTGCGGTTGTACCCATAAAAAGATTTTTGAAAAACTTTCTAACACACACACACACACACATTATGTGTGTGTGTATATATATAAACAATAACTATAGAAACCTTTGAAGAACATGAGGTTCGAATATAGTAAGCAATAATCTGTGAATACTTTAGCGTTTTATTCTTTTTTGGTTTCTTTAGTTATTATTATTAGTTACATTATTTTTCATTTATTTACACACTCACGTATATATCTGTGTGTCCGCGCGTGTGTGTGTCTGTTAACCTCTAATGTCAGCAATATTTGAATTTTTCTTAACGAAACTCGGCATATGCCATTAAAATAAAATAAGAAAAACAGCGAAATCAGACTATTATGATTGTGGGTTTACTTGAAGCCCAATATATATATTGCAAAGTCGGTATACTCAATTTAAATGAATAAAACAATTTCTAAAAATCAGAGAAATAAGACCGAAAAACAGAATTTTTGTAATCGCGGAGAACGTCGATTAAACTGGTCCGGGGGGAGACGTAGCATACGGCGGAGGGGGGATTGTTACTCTTAGCATATACAACTAGGTGTTTCCCACCAAGTGATAAACTCGTTCGTGTCATGTGAAAGAGTATGGGGGACTGGTTCTGCGCATGCCCAATGGACTTACACTTACAGATAGCGGCTTCAGTACCGAACGGTAGCGGGAAAAGCCGAATTTGCGGGAATACTGGAGCGGTGTACAAATCTTCAGCGGCCGTGTATATACTATGTCCACATTGGTAGGGTAAAGTGTACAGTAAATGTGGGCGGAGAGAACACAACGGTTTCGGAACACAGAAAAACAAGCAATGGTATACCTGAAACTAGCTGTGTGACTTAAATGTTAATAATCACATTCCGTTTTAGTTGTTATACAGCTAAGTGCAATTGGAAACATTAAGCTAACAATATGACATGTAAATAAAATAATAATGATACGGGAAAAGCATATACTTTTAAGCTTGAAAGTTATCCATTTTATTAAATAAATGTATATATCTTCAGTTAACGTCACTTGCTTTTTAGTACACTCTCTGCTCTAGCGCGTTGTAATAACCTTCACAAATTCAACTTGAGAAATTTGCTTAGCAGCTCCTTTTCCTTAATACATTTCATAATCCAGCCGTTTTTGGAGAACTGTTTTAACGCCTAAATGATGGGCATCTTTTATTTTATGATCAACCGTTACAGGCTGCATAGAAGAGTTCAGATATCCCGTTGTGTTGTATCTTCTCCTGTTACTTAACTACAAATCTGAACTACTTGAGCCTTGCTCATCGCTGGTCTTTTGTGCCTACATCCCCAGTGATTGCATTTTCGGAGAGCCAGAAAGACACAGGGCGGTGTCTGCGCGGAGCACACGGGGTTCCCTAACATGTTTCCAGACAGTGCTGGGGCAAAACTTTTACAAAGCGCTAGATAACGTCACGCCGCAACAACCCATCTCGCCCTCAACGGAACCAATGGAGAACGGAAAATTCGTGGAATGTAAATATTTATCACAGCATATCCTAAGTTACCAGGGAAACCACGATTAAAAAATAAAACGCCTAACGAGATCTGAACACGGAACCTACGAAATGTAAGTCTCAAGCACAAACGCCGGACTCACCAGCTTGTACGCTTCACGTCATGTACAAAGACCACTTTAACTCGCAAATACAGAAAATAAAATTAAAAAACTGAAAAAGAATTTACTTCCTTTCACTCTGAAAGTGAAGAACTAGGTAAGTTCTTGTTTACCTAAGGAACACTATTAGTTTTCTAGTCGGTTCTGGTGGTGTAGCGGTAACCATACTTGCCTCCTAAACCCAAGATCGCCGGTTCAATCTCGGCCAGGAATGATGGATTTTTTCGGGTGTAAAAATCCTAAGTAAGGGAATTAAAGCCGTGGGTCCCGTGTCGTACATTTACGGCACGATAAAAAACCTCAAGTCTGAAAGAGAGGCCTCTGAGTAAATTTGTCGGCGGTTTCACGCCCTGATTTGAATGGGATTTTTTTTGTATAGTGTTTAGCGCCCGTTTTTACTACTGAGGCATCACTGACGATGGACACTGATGATACATGAGATGAAATGATATATTGGGAAAGGATTTTTTTTAAGGAAACGTTCCAGGCTTAAGTTTAGGGTACCTCCCCGGAATTTGCCAATTACGAGGACTGAGGAAAACCTGGAAAAAACTTCAATCAGGGAGGACGGTCCTAGCAGGATTCGAACCCCAGACCTCCCGCTCACGAGTCCGCGTCTTAACGACCTCGGCCACCCGTGGCGGTGATGAGACGCTGATCACCTGAGATGTTATAGAGCGTCCATAAATAAAACAAAACAAAAATAATTATCTTTCAGAAATATTCACATTAAACTGCTTTAGATATTTTCAGTGTCTGTCAATTCTTTACGATGCTTAAAATGAAATCGGTGTTATATTTTCAAAGATTTAAATCGAAATTGTGCAGTGTTTATACATACTTTCTTTTGAGCTAATTCAATGAAATTTGACACAGTTTACCAGTGGACAGTCGCGCTTTCCCCCCTCCAGAGGGATGTTGTTCACCCCTAGTTGAGCCTTACGCTTCAGTGGATACGACAGACGTGCCTTCCTTAAGCTGAACTAAACGCGTTATAAGATTTCCTATATCATCCACATAAAGCTGTTTACTGTCTTCACTGACATCCCCTGAATGACTGGGGGTAATCTCTCGCCAAGTAGCCCAATCTTCGTCACGTGAAGGCAAGGAAAAGTTGAGCTTCACTGTGCACTACTTCTGTCAACCCCATTTGACATAACTCTTTACCCACTCTCTCTCATTTACAGTGAATAGCGAAAAGAGAAACATGAAACAGTGGCAGACAAAAACTAAGTAATAAAGACGTACAAGTGGCAGTTTTTTGTTTACTCACCCTTGAGATGCTCCCAGCCCCTTCCAAACTCTCCAGCCACCCTATGCCGGAGCTAAAAAGAAACAAACATTTTTGATAGTCTTCAGGAGATACAAAACAAATTCCATAATATTAATAACGGGTTTTTTTCTCACATGCCGTTTAAGGTGATAAAAAAATCAATGTCAGCCCAAAGTCGGCATGCAGGTCTTAGGATTAGCGTTGATTTTATCCTGCCTGATTCTGATTCTGATCTTTGCGTACAAGGGACATTCTAAAAGTTTTGCAATTTTTACACTAAAATTCCAAGCTAAGGCTAATTTGAAAACTTACTCTCTCAATTCTTCAAAGTACTTCCCATCTCTCTCCACATACCGTCGTAGACGATGCAACCGTTTGTTAACAGCACTACGAGATTGCCAGCACAGCTGAATTTATAGCTTCAGCAAGATCCTGCACGCGTTCAAAAGATTTTCTAGCAATGCAAGATTTCACTCGAGGAAACAACCAGACGGCTGTAAGGTGAATGGTCAAGCAGCTAGACTTTGGCGTCTTCCAGTTTCCTCAAATTTGCAGCAGTTCTATGAGGAGACGCATTGTCGTGCAAAAGCAACATCCTTGAAGTTCCTGTCTTTGGACGCCGCCGCCTCAACTCTTCAAATAAAGGATCCAAAATATAAGTGTCACAGTTTTCTCCGTTCATTGTCATTCCTTCTGGCACACAGTCAATCACTAATGATCCTTCATAGTTGAAGAAAACAGTAAACATTCACTTCCGAGAACGAAAATCTTATCAAGAACAACTGGTCTTGGGTCATTCTCATTTACCCACACGCAGTTCTGAGCTTTATTTCGGGTGATATAGAAATAAAACCAACTTTCATCACCAGTGTATACATCTGTCAAACGTTTAGGATCATTTGATGGAAACATGTTCAGCAGTTTCCTTGCACATTCCTTTCTCCTCTTCTTCTCTTCATTGGTTATAGAATGTGGAACACATTTTGAACAGATTGTTAGCAGCTTTCATTGTTCATGGAGCAAACTGTCAATGCTGCAACATTGATATCCATTTCCATACTTAGCACTTCAACAGTAATATGTCGATTTTTCTCCACAAAGTTCCTCACTTTTTGAATTGTTTTCTCGTTCACAGCTTCCCGAGGCCGGCCAGATCGAGGGTTGTCTTTCAAAGTCTCTCGCCCTTCTTCATATGATCGGTTCCATCTTGCAATGGTATCAAATGAACACACTTGATCACCATGAACAGCTAGCATGTCATCGGGCATGTTTTTAGCTCTTTCACCGGCTTATAGTGTGTGAAAATGTAGAATATGAAGTTTTCTGTAGAAATATTCGTGATTTTTCACCAGATATAGAAACAAGAGTGAACTCAACTTACTGTACGACAGTGGCTATGCAAGTTTAAACTTACACTTATGTATATTTTGATAGCTTAAGGCACATTGTTTGTAGGCATTATTGTCCAACAATGAATAGGCTGGTTGCAAAACTTTTTGATTGCCCTTCATAACACACGGCTTGTGTAAGAAAAATCACTTTTAATACAAATTAACTCTAAAGTTGTGATAAGTATAAGTGAGTGTCGCAAGTACTCTAATTCACCTGTTAGAGATAAAATCTCCATAGCAAGCTAACCTACCGAGCGGGTTGGTTCAGGCTGTAAAGCTTGTGGGTGCAGTAGGGGAGATCACATGTTCAAATCACTCGGGACCGGTTTTTTGTGATTCTCCTGGTCGCTTAGGCGAATATTGGGATGAATTTTTACATTTCTGATCCTAATACAGAGTCGAAAGTGGCGGGGCGCGTTGGACTGGCAGTGACTTGAATTTTGTAAAGGTTTTTACCTCGGCGTCGGTACAGAAAGTATGTTCATAGCTTCCATCAAAAATAAATGGGACATTTTATACAATTATCATAGATATAACATCTAAATACGGTTGTTTGCAGACAATTGGCATAATTTTGAGGCGATGCTTTTTGATAACCTTCTGATTTTAGCGAATTCCCGAGGATTGCGGCGTTTATACCCGTGGAAAGATTTCTGAATAATTTCAATTTCTTCAAATATCCATCGATTCTACTTCCTAGGCACAAAAAAGGACATTTATCACATACAAACACACACACGTGTGTGTGTGTGTGTGTGTGTGTTAACGCTCTAGTGGCCAAAATTGTTGTTTTTTCTCAACAAAACTCGGCATATAACGATTAATTAACAAACGATGCAACGAGTTCAAAAATCAGCAAAATGAACAATTAAGAGAGGGGGTAAACATGAAGAAAAATATTATTACATTGTCGCCACCGTTAGATTTACTAATTCCAAATGAGAAAAACAAAACAGAGATAACATTTTACCATTCTCAACAACATGTTTAATAAAATTTGTGATTGTTTAAGCAGGTACGAGGGTAGGTTCATAAGTTTCCGGCCTCGCCGATAAGGATTATCGCCTTCACAAATTCCTTATCTGGTATCATACCTTAACTGTTAAGTAAATAATTGCAGCTGTAACTTCCGCTCCGCTGTGTTCAGTTGTTCAGATATAGTTGCATAAAGAAGGCAATGTGTAGAAGATTGTGACATGTTCAAAATGGAGTATCGACCTTTATTAAGTTCTTCACAAAAGAACCACTTACTCCAAATTAAATTAAACAATGATTGGACAGTACATCCCCCTTATATTCTACTGAAAAATAATGGGCCAAACTTTTTCGAATGGGTCAAGAAAGCATTGAAGACGAAGACCGTGCAGGTCGGCCCTTGGAGGTGCTCACTCCTGAAAACATCGTTCTTGTGGAAGGAGAAATTATGGAACACCTGTGGCTCAAAGTTACAGAAATAGCAGCAATATTGGGCCTTTCTAAAACAACAGTCCTTCGAATTATTCATGAACATTTAAACACGAATAAGGTTAGTGCAAAATGGGTGCCTAGACTTCTTTCCTCAGTCCAAAAGCAGTAACAAGTCATCTGCTGTCAGGCATTTTTGGATCTTTGCCTTGGCAGTGAGAGAGAAGTTCTGCAAATCATTGTTACAGGAGATGAAATTATGGTCCTCTACTATGATCACTTTCAAAAGAGATTCAATGGAGTGGCGTAAACCTGGTGAAGCACCGCCTCTAAAGGCCAAGGTCATTCAGTCAACCAAGAAGATCATGGCCACAATCTTTTGGGACTATGAAGGAATACACCTCATTGACTTCAAGGAGAGGAACACCACAGAAAATGAGGAACTATGCTGGCCTACTACACAGACTATGTGCTTTCATCAAAGAGCAGAGGCGAGGAAAGCTGAATGGTGGTGTGCGTCTTCTTCACGCCAACCCGCCTGTGCACACAGTTCTTGTTGCAAAAGAAGCTGTGAAGAAATGCGGCTTCAAGGAGATCAACCATCCATCCTACAGCCCATATCCCTAGCTCCCAGTGACTATTTCCTCTTCTCACAACTCAAAAAGGATCTTCGAGGAAGGAAATTTAAGTGTAACGAAGAAGTGATGGATGCTGTTTATGTCCATTTTGTAGACAGGACTTCTGATTATTGGGGGGGGGGGAGATTGAAATGTTAATTCAAAGATGTAAGAAGTTTATTACAGTAAAGGACAAGTATATTGAAAAGTGACACATAGTTTTTTTTTTATCATACCTAGAAAATGGTTAGGCCGGAAACTTATATACGTACCTTCGTATGTTACATAATTTACAAAATGATTTCAGACTGTTTGGCTGAATAGGCAACTAACATTCACAGTTAATTAAATGTATAATAATTGAACACGCAGAAAAATGGTCAGCGATGCGAGCTCAGGAATTATAGTGGGGGTATAGAGTTGTCCACACTGACAAAATACAAATGCACTTCGCGCGGTAAAGGGATTTGGTAAATCTTTACAATAATTTCAATGCAATATCGGCTATGATTGGTCAAAATTTCAAATGTTATTTCATTTCAATGATCGACTTTATGATGATGTCACATAGTGAAATAGTCAATGTAATTATTAGAAAATTTAAGAAAAATTATTTGTCCTTATACTATTGTAACAAATTCTTATTTTTTCATTGTTTACAATTATAAGTAGCTGTTATAAATGTGAAAATTGATATTTAAATATGATTTCTACTACATTATAATTCTTGTGTTGCTAGGTAATATTTATTGAGATAATACGGTATAAAGAGTCCATTAAGAACATTATAACAGCACCTTTATAAACCTGGGATTGCAGAAATATCATTATTGTGTGATTATTTTAATTGTATTATTCATTCTCGTTGTTACTAAAGATATTATTTGTTTAAGTTTCCGGGAAAACTTTTGTAGAACACCACCTCTGGACCGGATATCGTCGTGTGGTGAGATTTATTTGACCTTAAATCTCTAGAAATAGACTGTTTTGTTGGCAGACACTTATTGAAATTATTCATTATTAATGGTATAATTAATAATTAATGGTCGAATTAATGGTATAAAAACTATCGGAATATTTCCGTGCCAAACTCTCTGATTTTGCAGTGTATTGAAGAAGAAAAAAGTTGTCTATTATTCGTTTGCAGCTACAGCAAACTACACTTTTTTATTTTCTGAACAATGCAAAGGATTTTTACATGCTTAGGTGTCTATAATTTTGCGAACAAAAGAAAGCAAGTCATCATTTGAATTTTCGCCAAACAAAAATTACACAAATTCACAGTGTCATACTGTTGTAATTTTTTAAATCTACATCCACTATAAAAGGTTTCAATTTTCGCAATTTGATAACTGTATCGGCCGAACATTTTGAACGCTTTAATACTTCTCTAATGTTATAAAGTTGCCTTTCTTTATAACACGTCGTTTTCGGTCATCGATGCTGTTTCCCCAAATCTAAGAAGATTTCTTACGTCTGTATATGAAACTAAACACCAGAAACTGCTCTATAAATTGTCTACATACGATATTCTGTTTTCACTGAAGTGTCTTTTTAGTATTAGGTTCACCCTGAAAGTTCTGAGTTGGACTTTAAGAAATTGTGACAGATATTGCAGGTTTTCCTAGCTTTATATTGAAGTTTTAGATAGCAACATGCTAGGATCCAGATGCTAGGATGAATATCAAGCGAGAGCATTTCCGCGCTGTGATTTACTAAGACTTTAAAATTAGTTTAAGGGTGAGAGTGTTTTGAAAGATTGAATCATGCGTTTGGGTATTTTTGCTCTTCGCATTCCACTGTTTATGGATCTAGGAGAGAAAGGCTGTGCTGAACGGCACGCTATACAGCGAATAAAAGCAGGAGGTATTTTCGGGGACGAATCATGTCTACAAGTTATCAAGTTTAAGAGGTCCTGAATATTGGATCGGCAGTAATTCTTTCAGAAAACTCTGCCGTCGTTGAATTTCCCTCCACCTCACAGATGAGCAGAAGAAAGCAAGTTTGCATAGATGCCAGAATCTGTTGGAACTTTTTGGAGAAGGATCATCAAAAAATATATTCAATATCATTACAGATGTTGAAAGCTGAGTATGATCCAGTGAAAATCTGGGTCTTTCCAAGAGAGGATCACTCAACAAAAACGAGCACATTTTGATAGTTCCACTTGGGAGACAAAAAAGTCCGTCACGCAGGAGCTGCGTAAACTAAGCGAATTCCTCAGCATCTTGAATTGTTATGCCAATAAATTAAAAATTTAAATTTCAAAATAGTAAGAAACTTTTTCGGATGTAAACATAGTCCTATATCTGTAATTTTTTCGATTCAGCCGCCACTAGAGTGCTTTTTAATTTCAGTTTTCAGTTACACTCCACTCTTAGTAGTTTGATTTCCAAGATTTTCAAGAACTGTTGTTGTTATTTTATTATAATTGGTATGTATCGAGTTTTGTTTTTGCGAAAAAACAAATATTGGTGCCGCTGGAGGATTTTGGCGAAACCCGAAGGAATGAACTATTGCGATACACATGAAAAGATTTTTGAAAATTTTCTTCATATATTGATCGATTCTTCCTACTACACATAAAAAATGACGATATAAACAATTTATGCATGCATATACACGCGCTTATTTTTCACAGTTGGACAAATCTTGTTTTACTGAGAGTATTAAAATGTTGGAAATTCATTGGTCTAAATGCATGATTTAGAAGGTGACTATGTTGAAAAACATAAGTAAACTTTTCTCTCAAATATTGTGTTTTCTTGGTCAGGTCGAGACCTTTTAGAACGTCCCTCGTATCAGCAGGGATTAATTAAGAATAATTCACTGGATACCTCTAGAACACCCTCCTTACAGTCATGATTTATCCACTTTTGATTGCTACTGAAGGAGAAATCGGGAGGGAAAAAGATTCAGCGACTGAGCGAGCACTTGCGCACAATTGGCTTGTATGTTTCCCTTCTTCCACCCAAGTTCTTGCTTGGGACTTCCAGCACCGCAGATGTAGAGCATTTTGAGACGGAGTGTAGCAGGCTGGAGGCTCAGTGACTCTCCAGTGCGATAGCATTTGTTTTATTTCTGTTGCGTATTCCAAAAATAACTAACAGCGTTAAGAACCTCGCGATGCCGCAATAAAATTCTGTAGAAGTTAACGGACTAATACGCCTTTTGCTTCCTAACCAAGTCTTGCGCGGTCTGCCTCTTTTTCTTCTTCTGTGAGAGTCCACTTCAAATAATATTCATATACATGCAGATTTAAAAATTAAAATGAGTTCCGGGTTCATAAACAGAAAGAAGTCAGAACTATTGGTTGGATGTGTCAAAATGACCCCTTATAGTTCTATCTTTGGCTGTCTCTCCTGTATTTTGGAGAATAACACGACCCTATTTTTCTGTGAAGGCCCAAATCAGATCTCGTCACCTGTTATTACAATGTCTCAAATGCCGAAGGTCTCCATTACTAAATTTTCCTGTACCATCCCAACCTTTCAGGGAGGTTACGGGACACCCATCAAGAACAAATAACTTTCCCAACAGATGCAACCCCCCCCCTTTTGTGTTGGTGACCGGTTTCTAAGGAAGGAATGTCAGAAATGTAGGAGTACCACCTTTTTCCTGTGTGGTGCAAATCACCAGAGTGCGGGGGAACTTGTCGATGACTTGTTATTTACCAATTGCTTTTTTTGAACATAGTTTTATATTTTATCTAATTATTTTTCGTTGACTTTTCTTTAGTGGGACAACTTGTTGGCTTGCTCACCCTCCTCCCCTGGCTGGACTGGGCGGTACAACTCCTTCCCTTGCGTCGAAAAGTACATGTTACATGACGTCCATATCGGGGTACCTTGTTGTCGTGTTCTTCTAAGACAGAACACATAACTGTAACAAATTAAGTTCGAGTGCAAATCCGTTCCGTAGTTTGCCGGTCACTTCATTCGATTTTATCGTTTTTACGTAACAATGCAGTCGATCTCGTTACATTTATTGTTGACCTATAATTGAATAGCAGGTAGTCAAGAAATGGACACCAAACAGAGAAGAACATCTTATGATGCTACTTTCAATCGTAAAGTAATTCTTTATGATAACAGAAAGGCAGAAAGAGAACTGAGAACAGCGTTCGCTTGTGGCGACAACAGAAATTGACATTATTTGCAACTAAAGATAGTAGGAAAAAATTCACTCTTATATTGTGTTCAGATAGGTGAAATATCTTCATAGGTTTTTACTGAACACCAGTTTGCAATAAAAAGCATTAATTAATCAACATGACAGGCGTTTAACTTATGCATGCATGATAGTTCTGAAATAAATAAATATATATGCATAGGGTGCCAAAAATGTACACACACTTCAAGCAAAGAAAAAAAAACTGTGTTAACATAACAAAACTGAATTCACACAAACAGAAAATGATGAGCACTAATCATCTTATACTTTTACAGTTACAACAGTTGCTCAAAACGCTCACCATCGGCGTCGATACACTTCTGAGTACGTTGAACTACTGATTGAGCAAAGTGTCCTCAGGGATTGCAGCACATGCCGTTTCAATTTCTTCCCGAAGTGCTGTCAGTGTAGCTGATTTTCTACGTTATACAACATCCTTAAGAATTCCCCACAGGTAGAAGTCCAACGGAGTTAGATCCGGAGAACGCGGTGAAAGCTCTTCGTCCTATCCACTGCCTTGGAAGAGTGTCATCAAGGTACGCAGGTACATCTCGGTGGTAATGTGGTGGTGCACCACCCTGTTGGACGTAAAACTTCCTTATTTCCATAGAGTGTATGAATGGCGGGTAAGACGGATGTGCGTATCATGTTCAGGTACACTGAGTCAGTTACTGTTTCTCCAAAAAAGAATGGTACAATTAGGCCCCTAGATGACAACCCACACCAAACATTAACTTCAGGTAAATTAACAGCCTTTTTCAAAATAACACGTGGATTGTTTGCACACCAGTAGACAGTTATGCCGATTAACAGTTACATTCAACTAAAATTGTGTCTCATCGGACCGACTTTCCTACGAAGACCTTATCCACCTGCACCATGTTCCGAAACCACTCACAGTACTGCATTCTCCGATCAGGGTCATCTTCATTTAATGCATGCAAAAGTCTTGGGATGAAAACTTTCAACTTTGCTGTTTTAATAATACGATGTACGCTGGTTCTGCTAATCCCAGTCTCACGTGCACATTTTTTGTAGATTTCTGTGGTGAGTGCTGAAAACGTTCCAAAACCATAGCCAAGGCCGGGGGGCTTGTTGCTGTGCGAGGTCTCCCAGGTCTGTTCTTGTGAACATCGCATACCATGAGTTTCAAATTTGTCTCGAATGCGTGCAATTGTTACTCGCGTTGGCGGTCCTGTTCTGTACACACGTCTCCATTGCCTTTGAATTTACACAACATTCTCGGTTTTCCAATACCACTTCAAAATTGCTTTCCGCAATATCATGGCTCCATTTTGTTGTAGCAACGTTATTATAATGTATGTGAGTCACATCTGTTTACAGAATATCATACGATAATTTTGGCTTCATTTGTTCATTGTTGATTTACCTGTCACGTAGCAACGCTAGCATAACATAATGTTAGTCACACCGTTTACAGAACAGCATACGATAATCTTGGCTTCATTTGCTCATTGTTGTTTTACCTGTCAAGTAGCAACGCTAGCATAATGTATGAGAGTTACATCTGTTTACAGAACATCATACTACACATTGCTGTTGTTTTTCGGTCCAATACATTAAATAGATATCTGTTGTGAAAATGTGCATATATTTTTGGCACTCTCGGTATATATATATAATTTAAAAATGTTCATGTATTTGGCTAATAATAAAGCCTCATCTTTACTTAATAATATATAAAGTGGCAGAGTTAAACAGCACATAAGCTTTAAAGGCGTAAAATTGTGAGTAATGGAAGTGTAACATCGTTCTTCATTTCCTGAAATGTTAGTTTCTGCACTTACATCGTTTCCCACGTTCAAAATTACTTAGTCATCGTGCTTTATACAATATGACTTTTACACTGATTATTTCGTTTAAAAATCATATAAATTCGGTATGAGAATATAAGGAACTGCAAACGATCACAGCTGCCTTCACTATATATTATTATTTCTGTGTTATCATTTCTTTTTATCGCATCACGTCCATTTGTTTTATGCAAATTAATCAGGTCATATAAGCTTGCACATTTCTAAAATTTTAGGTAGTAAACCAGTCTTCCTGACAACGCAGCAATACAAATGTTTAATTGCTTTGACATTAGGTACTATTGATAAAGGATAATTTTTCTCAACATTTTTGGTTTTGCTACATTAAAAATTGTTTTATGTGCCAGATCTATAGAGTATTTTTTGGGTTTGCATACTTGCTTTAATTTCCTTTTTAAAAGTGTTCCTTTAATATAATTTTTGTAATGATATGAATCAATAAAGCATTTTTCGCATTTCTAACATTCTAAATTCTGAATGTTTACATTCTACCCTCAAATATTATGTTCATATAAGTGCTAAGTGAAAATTAGTGCTCAGTAATAAACTTTGCATTGAAAATTGCCCCATAACCTAAAAAGTGTGGGAAAGCATTCTACATAATTACTAAAGTACTACCTACTGTAGAAATACTTCGTTATAGTGGACAATGTTGAAGTTTTAATAATGTTAAGTGCTGTATAGTTAATAAAACAATCATATCCTTGACGACAGATCTATCTGTATTGCAGTATGTGTCCACTCAAATAATCACGCAATCTCTTCTTTCCGCGCCATTCTAGCTTGTAAACTTGCACACATAATCTCTTTTGAAAATCGGCTATTTAAAAGCGGAAGTTGGAGGGGAAAAAAGTTGGTGTTAACTGCGGCTCGTTCTTAATCTCCAGATGACAGGCGCATGAAAAAACGGGGTCTCCTCTTTTTTTTTTTTTAAACAAGAAGAGAAGCAGTTACAACCGCTTTATTTGGACAGAGGTCTTCTCCGATTTTGTTCTTTTTTGTGACGTTCATTCAAAGGCAAGACTGGACACAGTAGTACAGTCAGTCCATACAAAACTTAAAACGCAGTTGTAGTGTGGAAAATCATGTCAACAGCACAAACATTTGTGTTATGTGTTTTTGAATACAACAAACTGTCAGTTATGCCATAATTATCATCGCTGCGGTGTTTAAATGCACGAAAAAAAAAAGTTTTTCCAGAATTACGACATGCGTTCGGAAATAATTTCTAATAGTAGTTTTTTGTACGTTATTTATTAAGCAACAGGCTCAATGAACTTGAGATCTCTCAATATACTCCCCAACTACGTCATTGCAGCGTTGCCATCTTTCTGGTAATTTCATTATGTCGTCGCGAAACCATTGTTTCGGAGTATTGCGCCACCACTAGTGGACCGGTGCTTGAATTTCCTTGTTGTTGCCGAATTTTTTTGTCCTTTTTTGTTTTCAAACGATGCATAATCAGATGGAGCGAGATCCGGTGAATATGGTGGGTGCGGTCGTGTAGTATTGTCATGTTGGAGAAACATTCCAGTAGTTGTTCAATCCTGCATGTGAGCGTCTCGCTGTCGATAGTGTCCCAAAAGACGGTGATATTGTACTTGTACAGAACGAAGTTTCTTGCGCCGTGGACTCTCTGGATATTTCCGTGATACCTTGACAGTCACCAATCGGTCCTGGTGGTGCAGTGTTAACCACACTTGCCTTCTAAACCAAGATCGCGGGTTCCAACCCGGTCAGGATCGATGATTTTTTTCTGGCGTAAAAATTCTAAGTATGGCTTTCTTCGGAAGGAAAGTAAAGCCGTAGGTCCCGTGTCATACATTTACGGCATGAAAAAGAACCTCAAGCCTGAAAGAAGAGACCTAAGCGCAAAATTAGTCGGCTGTTTCACGCCCTGAATTGAATGGGACGCTGATGACCTGAGATGTTAAAGAGCGTTCGTAAATAAAACAAAAAAGCAACAACTAGTAGCCGACGACAGATTTCAACAATTTTGTTCTTCTGTACCTGTGTCAAGTCCTTTGGAACCCAGTGTGCACACACCGGCGTGAATAATGGTGTGCAAGGTTACTGACATTCCAGTTTATCAAAGGGTATGCGCCTATCAGCCATAGCCTCAATTTTCCTGGGAGAACACGATATTGACGGACGACCAGTAAAATAACAGCAAATAATATTACTAAAATAGGTATAACCTCATAAAAATTCATTCTTATGTGCATTTATTTGGTTGATTTACGGACGCACTTTAACATCTCAGACCTACACCGTCCCATTCAATTTAGGACCTGAAAAGGCCGATAAATTTTGCTCAGAAGCGCTTTATTTCAGGCTCGAGGGTCTTTTACATGTCGTAAAAGAGATCCACGGCTTTGTTTCCCTCCCGAAGGAAACCATACTTAACTTTTTTTCACCCGAAAAAAATTCATTGACACCGGCCGGGACTGAACCCGCGATTTTGGGTTCATAAGGCAATCTTCGATACTACTAGACCATCAGAACGACAGATTTCCTGCCGCAGAGGAACCCATTAAACCTTGTAACCGGTTTTTTGTGCAGGAGCTAACCGCAGTTAAACGTCTATAAATTTCTACAGGTTTGACGCCTTCCTTCCACAAAATCCATGGAATTCATCTGGTCCTCGTCTTTCTCTACTTGACAACAAACGAACACTGTCCGTTTGCTATGCACTGCTTACAACTGACATATAGCGTCTGCATGACGTACTAGAACCAGTCCAACGAATATTCGTAAAACACCACTATGTAAGTTTTGAATATTTATTTTGAATTTCTTTTTAATACTGAAACTTTTCGGTTATTGGCAAACTTATTTTTGTCCAAGCATGTCTGGAATAAAACAAATGTTACAGGTATCGTAAACTTAATTGCAATTTAATGTTTAAATGGACTCACTTCCCCCTCCCCCCACCTGTTTAATGTCTCTCATAACAACAAAGATCCTAAGAGATGATGAGTGAATGTTTGATGAAACTGGTTTCCACAACGCTTACAGTTACCTGGCATTTGCCTTGTCACAACTCCGGGAAAAAACGGTACCCAGGCAAATGACCTTACGGGACCTCCAAATTTGCAGGCAGAGGCAGATTGTAGTTTTGGTTTTGCAAAGTTTGTACTCCGTTGTCTGGAAAGAAAGCGGAACTTTTGAGAGGCTCGAAATTGTTCGAGGGGGGGTTCTATCTGGAAACAGTCACCACCCGGTGTCTCCCTCACCTAATCCATTCCTCCCGGAGGTGTTCACATTAGGGGCGTGGGTACAAATGGCCAGTCGTGAGCAAGGCTAAGCACTAAAGTAATGCTCCTCCGCTCCAAATAATGCAGTACCATTGCTCCAAATATGAAAGTATGCTTAATTGATTGTTTTAGAATTGTTTACATATACTGGATTTTATGTAATTAGTAATAAAGCACAAGGATATGTTTTCTAGTATTCCGATATGCATGTTTTTATTAACAGTACGTGTATTCTTTGAACACTTTGCCCCAACTGTAGTTCACCGGGTATATACCCTGCCGTTTTGTTTGTTGTACGTTTTCCCTCCGTGAAAACCTTTCTCGTAAGAAAACATCCTTCAGGCATCTTGCCAAAATCTCCTGTCATAGTTTCTTTTATTTTTGTTTCGCTTCAACATGAACAAAAACTTAAATCTTGTTTGATGATACAAGTCATTCTGAAGGCTCTGAGAATGAACAACAATGAACCCCCCAAACTACTGTGCCTGCTATAGTTTTCACAGCAGCATCTGAAGATCTTGGCACAGTCCGACAATGAGATTTTTCAGTGGCACATAAAATCCGAAATTAGAGCAATTCCATGAACAAGCCAATGGCTCGCAGAAATGTGGCAGGGAAGTTACTCCCTGAAAATAAAAACTGCGTAGAGTCAGCAAGGAGGAAAATGTAGGGGGAAAAAGTAGCTTTTGAAGCAATACCACTGTGTACACAATTATGTTCTAACAGAGCTTAAGGAAGCAAAGCTTTATCGCCACAATTTATGAATTCCAACAGAAGTTAATGACTATATAGTGGAAAGAGACGATCACTAAGGGGAAGGGGACTCGAGAGAGTAAAGGGTATATGAAGCAAATGTGTCCATACAGTGAGATTATCTGAGTTAGGAAAAGCGTGGCTGCCGCAACCTGAAAAAGTCTGTCAGGCAGGAGTTGCGTAAACTAAGCGAATTCCTCAGAAAGTTGAATTTGTGAAGGTTATGAACGCTACTGCAGAAAAATTACATAAACATTGAGCTTACCTAAATTGGGAAGAAGTAGTAACTCGTGTGTCTACTACCAGGAGCCTACAATTCATGACACTCACCTCTAGCCACTTTCCTTCTCTTTTAGAAGACGGGCCAAGCCAGTGTAGTTAGTCGTCATGTTTTAGCGAATTCGAAGGAATTTCGGTTGTATCCATGAAACGATTTTTGAACAATTTATTCAAATCTCCATAGATCCTACATAGTGTGGACAAATATGACAATGAATGTGTGTTTGTGTGTCTGTATGTCTGTCTGTTAACGCTCTAGCGGTCGCAATTTCTTTTCTCAACAAAACTCTCCATATAACCATCAATTAATAAACGATTGGTCGATTTCGTTAAGCAGCAATATTGGATCATTGAAAGTGGAAGTTAACCTAAAGCAAATATTTTTTAAAAAAATTAAAAATCGTTCTAAAGGCCGGAATTTGTCTTTTTTCTCAACGAAACTCGATATATTTCTTTAAAATTAATGTACAAAAGAGGTTTCCGAAAAATCAGAGAAATCGGTTCATTAAGACCGATGGGGTTAAATCTCTAGCGGCCGCAATTTTAAAAAAAAAAATTAAAAGGAAACTCTGTATATGCAATTGAAATAAAGTAAAAAAAAAGTTTCTGAAAACCAATGAAATCCAACTAATAGGAGGGGAGTGCAGCTGAAACCCATAATTTAAAAATCGCTCCCGCACCATTGTTTGTTTTGTCGCAACAAAATAAACTAAGAAAAATAGTTTCTGAAAATCAGGGAAATTTGGCTATTAGGGTGGGGGTTACTTGTAGTCCAACATTTAAAAATCGTTCTAGCGGTACCAATATTAGGTGTAGTGAAAGACTTGAAAACCGAAATTTAAAAATTGTTCTTGCTTTTACTTTTCTCTGTGTTGTTTTAAAATAAAAGGATAAATTATATCAGTTTATAAGCTGTATTTATATGCTTTATATTTGACAAAAGCATTGTCGTGAAGATAGCAAATGTGAAATATTAATCTAATATATGTGTGCTTAAGAAGTATATTTATTTAAGAGCGCTCTGTAATAACATTCAGAAAACGTTTGCGTTACATGTTTTTACTACAACAACATTTAAATTAAATTTCAAAGTCACTGAAAATAGATGAAACTTTCGTTTGTTTATTGTGCGTATTTGCTTAGTACATTGTAGTTGTTTTTAAATAGTAACATGTTTTTGTTTTATTGAAATACATCTACATCTTAAATATCCAATGTAACTCGAAATTTTCGGTTCTTTTCTCTATTTTAGTGAAATATGTTTAAAGATACTTAAACTTTTCTATCAGCCTTTATTTGATTGTTACTAGTATACTTAAATTTTTATGGTTAATTTAATAATAATAATAATAATAATAATAATAATAATAATAATAATAATAATAATAATGTGATTTCTCTTTTGTAATACTTATAGATTGCAAGAATTCTAATTTTATTCTCCTAATACCAGACAGTAATGCCATAGCTTATTTCATTAGATTAATTAATACGGCTATAATTTGGATATTATATTCTTTTTTAAAGTTATTTTACTAAGCAAGAAATTCGCTTAGTTTACGCAGCTCCTGTAAGACGAACCTGTTTTTTCAGAGCCTTTGATAATATAGCAGTAGAGATTCTGTCTTACCGCGCCAATAATAATTCAGCTTCAGCCAATAGCAGTCTAGGATTAATAGTAAATGGAGAAGGAGAGTTTATCACAAGAAAATCTGAGATTATCCATAAATTAACGAAGGTAATAAGTTTAACTAGAAAGCTCAGACCCTTGAGTGATATTTATTAGGACTATTTGGAGAATAAAATAAGAATTTAAATATAATTCCTCTGAACTTGACTTATAAAATTGTAATAATTGTATACTATTATTTTGAATGCTTAACTTTTTCAAGTCATCTAGCAACAGACGAATGTCGATTGTCAATGATGCCAATAGAGAAGCGTCAAATAACGAGTTTAGGAATATTTCAAGAATATAATGATAATAAAAATAATATATTTTAAAGTTGCACTTAGAGCATTAACAGTTGTGTAAAATGTTATCATTTAATTATGAATACCTATCTAATCAGAAACCATGAGACTGAAACAGACGAACGTCGACTATTACACTCGCTACCGTTCGATTTACTGATACCAACTGAGAAAAACAAAAGAGAGGTAACATTTTACCACTCTGAAGAGGTGTTTATTAAAATTTATTGCTGCTGAGGTAGATATTGTTACCTAATGTACTCGTACAGAATGATTTCAGACTTCTAGCAAAAGTGATCAGTGATGTGTGCTCAGGAATTATAGTCTGCCTACATGACCAGAAGGCAAATGCACTTCCAGCGATAAAGGGATTTGGTAAAAATTGAGATAATTTCACTGCAATATCATAATTCAAAATGTTGTTTCGTTTAATTGGTCGATTTTCTAAGTGAACTATCAGGTTGTTGTTGTTGGAATATCGAGTAAGGGTCGTATCATATCAAATGTTTGCCGCCTCTTCTGATATACGATGAGCCAGGCAGGAATGGGTTAATATTTCACAGTCGATGCTTTTGTCAAAAATTGAATATATACCTCGTTATAAATTAAGAAAAATTGACCTTCTTGTTTTTTAAACAACTGAGAGGAAATTAAACACAAAAGCGCTTTTAAATGTCCATTTTCAAGTATACCCGTATTCCTAATAGTCCGATTTCTCTAATTTTGAGACGTATTTTTATTATTTTGTTTAAATGATATATACGAAGTTTTGCTGCGAAAAAACAAATATTGGTGCCGCTAGAGCAATTTTTAAATGTTGGGTTTAAGGTAAATTCCTCACTCCTAATAATCTGATTTTGCTTATTTTCAAAAACTATGTTTATATTATTTCCATGGCATATACCAAGTTTCGTTGTGGAAAAATAATAATAATAATAATAATAATAATAATAATAATAATAATAATTTTAATTATAATTATAATAATTTCGGCGGTTACAGCCGATTTTTAAATTTTCGCTTTAGGTTAACCTCTACCCCCAATGGTCCAATTTTACTGATTAATGAACTCGAATAGTTTGTTAATTATCGTTATGCAATGTTTTATTGAGAAAAAGTAATGCCATTGCTCTTGTCAATGAAAACAATAAAGTAAATGAAAAGGTGAGCTCCCATATTGTTAACGTTTATTCTGTCTGTACTAGAAAGGGAGGCGGGTCTGGTGTTTTCGCGGACCGCTCTCCCCAGACAGGAAGCTGTCGACAAACAACACTACAAGGATGTGTGTTGACGCCTGACTGGGATGCTGGACATAGTTGTCTTGGCAAACACTCCAGTAACAGGCGCAGGAAGGAAAAATTAAACGCCTGGCCAGTCATTCCAAGCATTTCCTTCAGCACACGATCTTCCAAGGTTACAGACATGGCGGGGATATTGCGATCAATATCTTTGCTATTGATGATTATGCACCTGATTTGAGGTTTTTAAGGGGAGGGAGGTAGAGTATTCCATAGTCTCTCTTTTTTATTCTATAGGGTGTTCCAAATTATAGAGCGATAAAACTTATTTCTAAGTTTCTTATTTAAGAATTTTCTAAATTTGCCAATTTTTAAGCAAAATTTTTTGAACTTTTAAACCAAGTAAAGCCTATAAATCCTCTAATTTCCATGCTGATATATCTATCTATAATATTGATAAACATTATTTAGGTAATCCCCTCTCCCCCCTTAGCTGATCTATTTGAGTCTGCAGGCTAAGCGATACCTTTTCTGCGCATTGTGTCTTAGTGGTTTGCCTATCTATATCCCGCAAACGTCTGTTAACCATCTCCCAGCTATTGCGTGTAATGTTCTGTCCCCTTAACCAAATATATCCTAGTACAGTTTTGTCTAAGACTTTCTTTATTTTTGATGCCCAACACATAGCCCACCCTTCCCTTATTTGCTTCTTCAGACACAGGCTTGATTATTTTTAACCAGTAATTAATATTTCTTATTTTTAAATTTATACTTTCGTTAAAGATACCAAACTCTTTAAGAACCCAACAATTTTCTGTACCCCTCCCTAATTAGTGTTCAAAAAAATGTATTTGTACCTGATTAAGTTTCTCGTTGCCCCCTTCCCCCAAATTTCGCCCCGCATTTCTAGTTGGCCTAACAACCGCCCTGTACACCATCTCTATTATTTTCAGCGGAGTTTCCTGTATTTTTACTAAAATCTTAAAAATGCTTAATTTTTTTACTACATACTTTCATTTTGTGACCCATGTGTTGTGCCCAACTCCCTTTTATAGCTAAAGTGACTCCCAAATATGTGAATTTCTTCACATTTTCCAATGCCTAGTCTGCATACTCCCACCTCTCTTTCCTGCTGTATACCGCCCGTTGTTGAACGCCATTGTTTTAGTCTTGACTGTCATTCCCCATTTCTGACAATACGTCTCTAAGTAGACTAGCTCCCTTTGCGGACCGTCAATTGTTATAGATATCAATATCACATAAAGGAGAGTTGCTATGGATACGCCTCCTATATTCGGGGCATCAGATTCTGCGCTCCGGTATGTCATCTACTGACAGGATAAGCCTTGCCTCACTCCTCTCCGTGTTATTACACTTTTTGAAACTTTATTGCGATCATATTTTACACAGAGCTATACCTTACTATGTATTGATTAAATACCATAATTATTTTATTTCAAGCTCCTTTCGTCCATAATTTATTTCAATAGGCCTACTTTTCCAAACGCTTGGACGCAATGCACCTGTTTCTGCCAGTCTTCAAAGACATGCTGGAAACCTTTGTTTCGAAAGTTGTTCATGTACGCGCTATGCCCAATGTTACTCATTGTAACGAGTAACAAGAGATGTGGGAACTTTCATAAAGTACCACTCGCTGTTAAATACGGGGGTTGTTCAATAAAGAATGATCACAGTTTATAAGTTCTAAAGTTGAACTTTACAATATTTTGTTAAGTACACGTCGTACCAGTTTCATTGTTGTCACCTCCGGTTCCGACTATGAGAGGTGTGCAAGTTGAGACATGTTCAGGTAACACATAAGGGGAGGTTAACAAATGTTACAAACACACACACAGTAGTTCTAGCGTCATAATTGTTAGTATCACATGTTTAGCGGTAGGGTGAGGTGTTTGCGCATGCGCATGGTCGCAATTCAGTAGTTTTAGCGTGGTTACGAGCAATTGGAAGCTGATTTTAGAAGGAGGAGGGCGTTTTGCTATGTACTCCGATGTGCTTCCTAACGGTAATGTAGAGTTCAACTAAATATATAATGTAATAAACTGGATGTTCTGGTCTGATGTTTGTTAGTGGTTAATTTATGCCCTGGTACTTTTATTTTCGCAGTATTATTTATATTTTAATGACAGATGATATATTCTGATACAAGAAGTTAAGTTAACTCAGTTGCAAAAGGAATTGCTCTAATGTAATTTGGGCTGACACAATCTGCTGCTATGAACTTCTCAACAATTCTTCATCTGAGGCCTTTGGAGAGTTTGTTCTGCCTTGTAGCACAGCCCAAAGGTGTTTAAAATGTTTAAAGGTGGAGGTAAGGTAGGGCAGAGACTCTAGTTTGAACTGTAACGGAAGAAAACAATAACATGTCATTGCGAGAGAGGATGGTAACAACACTTTCAGAAATTCTGAACACATTAGTAACTGAGATGTGTTTGGAAAGTAATCACTACTGATGAAACTTGGTTCTGAGAGCAAAGAGCAAAGCTCTGTGTAGAAATCTCCTGTAACTGGGAAATACTACAGAAAACTATCCTGAAAACTCTGCAAGACCATATCACACACACAAAACAAAAATCAACGTGAAAGGTATTCTTCACTATAGTTTAGTTTTAGCCCGTGCGAGTTCCCTTTTCCCCAAATTGAAGAAACACCCACCTTCGTGGGAAGCATTTTTCGTCATCAGAAGCATGCTGAAGGCTGCAGAGGTCATTCTGAATCACCCGTCAAAAATGGTTATCAGCATGTCTTTGAATACTGGCAGCAACATTGAGATGAGTGCATTCCAACTTTGAAAAAGATCATCAACATTGTTGGATGAGTAAAGCTATGCTGCCAAAAAAAAAAAAAAAAAAAGGTGGTCATTCTTTGCTGGACAGTTTAATTTCGGGATTCTACCAATTTCTGTACAGGCAGTTTCCCATACTCTCGATACAAAGTTGCATCTCTCGGAGCCAATCACTGAAGCAGCCATGGCAAATAGGGAGTCAGATCTAGTTCTTGTAGAGTTCCGTTGTTTTAAAGCTGTGTGCACAGAGGTATTGTTGTGATGAAGAAGCAATCTTCGCAACCGAGACTTTGGTATTCTGGAAGACAATGTGGTGTTCCCGTTGGCAGTGACTGTTTGTGTTCCTGGAGTGGAATGGTTGCAATATAGTTACTTGCCAAGAAGAAAATGGCAACCATCTTCCGGTATACACTTGACATAGCTTAACCTTCCTGGGGATCGTCGTTTGGGAAAAGCCAGATCGTTATAACCCCCGTCTCCACACTCGATCTTAATACTACATTTCAAGAAAAGTTGAGGGTATTGAAAGATTTGGCTCGGGTACCCCGAACTTCGTAGATTTGTTACGGGACAACGTGAATAGAGATATACAGAAGATGCACTTAAAAGGCTTTGATCATTTCTGGGAATTTATCCAACAAATATGGAAGGGCACAAAATAAACAGGTCTAGAGTTTGCTGGACAGTTATCAAATCCAAGGTGAATACTTTGATCATAAGAAACTTTAATTTTGTTCTTTGTAATAGATATGGTTTGCAATCATTATTATGTTTTTGAGCTAATGAACATATTTGTTATTTATTTGCGTTTGTTATAAAAATATCATAGAAGTATTTGTGTATTTAAATTAATTATCTGTAATGCATTTTTACAAAAAAATTTTAACTGAAATTTCGTTGAATATTCCAACATTTTGTAATGCTATGTTTCGTGTTTCTACATGAGATATTACTTTATCAAAAAAGTAATACACGACCTAGACCCTGTTGCATAAAGCTCTATATGTCTACATGTAACTAATTGTTCCATAAAGTTTATCGGACAGAAATTTACATCCGTTTCCTAACGAAAATTTAATCTTTCATAACTATCTGTTTGATAGTGAAGTTCAGAACTGTCCAAAAGATGGCGACTTGAGTTTTTATCATGTAGTTTCTGTAGCTGTCGCCAGCGGAACTATAGTGGAAATATCTAATGGTTCACCAAAAAAAATAGTTATGTTTTATACTCCTCTAGAAATATCAATATTTTGAAAGTTTTCTATAATTGTTTTTCTAGGTATAACTACAGAATTTTAAGTATAAAAATGTGAAAATTTTATGCTAATCATCTTTATATCTGTTAAAAGTACATCATGCAGTACTGAACAAAATATACAAATTTACAACTAAATATGAACATGTTGTAATTAAAATTGTATAAACCCGAAGCGTTCTTGTTTATTAATTATAATAAAAGGGTATTTTACACATATAAAAGTCCTTCTTATCGTTAAAATTTTCAATCAATACTTTGTGTTGTCTTCACGAACTTTTATTACGGCATCACATCAAATGGGCATTGAAAGTATTAAATGTTATGACTTGGCCAGACGAAAGCTCATTAAACCACACCTTGTGGATGGCTTCAACCAGCTCTTTCTTATTTATTTATTCTTTGCTACAGCTTTGCCAATCATTTTCCAGTATTTCTCAATGGGATTGAGATCTGGGCTGTTCCCTGGCCATGTGCGGGTGGAAATCGCTTGTTCTTCAAGAAAACTTCTAACCTGTAGCATAAAATTGTAACTTTTTTTTTATTTACATGGATAAAACATAATTTTGTAAAGTAGCAGTTTAGTTTGTTAAAATTAGTTTTGTTTAAGCAAGGTACTTGTATTTTTTTGCCCTATGACATGGTGCGGAGTCATCCTGGAAAGTGTAATTTTCTGCTGATACAAACTGCTCCATACTTGTTGATGATTATGTCCTCAATAAAATGTAAAGATCTCTTTGCTGGAAATACAACCCCAGATCATCACACTTTCTGGGAACTTCACTGTTGAGTCCAAACATTCTGACAGAAATTCTTCACCGCTACGACGACAGATAAACATTCTTCCATCGTTTCCTCTGACATAAAATTTTAATTCATCTGAAAAGATGACTTTACTCCACATTTCTTCTGTTCAATGGACATGTTCATGGCCCATTCTAGTGGAACTTTCTTCAGTTTAACTGTCAAAAGAGGTTCTTCCGTGGCCGTCCAGCAGGCAGGCCTATTTCTGAAAGTTTGTATTTGATGGTTCTGCTGCAAACCACCATACTAGAAGCTTCTTCCCACTATGTTTTTAACTCCATCGAACTCATACGCCGATTACCTTACAGGTGGCACTCCAAGAGGAATCGGACTGTATTGACCAAAACCGAAACCGTTCCCGAGAGAATGCTGCGGTAATTAAGGCTGGGGGGGGGGGGGGGGCACAGTAGATACTGAGCCTTTGTTTGGTTATTTTTAGGGTGAACTTAAGTTGTGCGTATCAATGTCGCTTCCATTTTCAACGTTAGTGAAGTTAAGTGGGTATAAAAGTTAAATGAAAATTTTGACAAAAAGTACACATCTTTTGTTTATTATTTCAAAATTGATAAAAACAAGCCCAACTTGATGTGTTACAAGTTCTTTAAAACGCGAAAGTTTACAACAATGTTAATTCCGAAATTACTTCGACTAAAGTAAAACTTTAGTTTTAGTAAGTAACTACTGTAGAGTTTTTTTCCCCCTCCCCATATTGTTAGTCATCCCATTTGCCACAGTATCTCTTAAAATATGAGGAAAAGATCTTTGCGTCAACCATAGATGACAGCGCTACTGCATCGAAATTTTCTCGCTAAGTTGGTACATCTGTTACAAAGGTTCTGGAGTCTATCCCTTTGCTGTCTGAAACAAGAGATTTGTCTCTATGTATTGATATGGATAAAATCGAGTATCGTGCGGTAGTAAAATTCTTCGTAAAAGAGGGTTCGACAACGAACGAAATTCATGCAAAGTTCGATATAGAGTGCTGCGTTTCTTCCCCTTCATTTTCGACGGTGAATAAATGGGCTGTGGATTTTGAACGAGGCCACAACAGCCTTGCAAACGATACAGGCGAAGGGTGTCTAAAACGTGCAACAACACCATAAATTATTGACATGGTACTGGACGATTGACGAGTCAAAGCGTGTGAAATTTCTGAGATTATAGACAGCTCTAAAGTGTGGAGGATATATTTTGCATGAAGAATAGGAGAAGGTAAATGCCGCGTTTGCTCACATCAGATCAAAATCGAATGCGTTTGGAAGCTGTGAGAGAGTTAACAGGAGTATAACAGATTAAACTTGGATTCATCACACAATAGAATCAAAACGATGCACAGTAGCCCATTGTTCAGCACCAAATAAGACAAAGTCTGATCCATCTGCAGGAAAGGTAACGTGAACGTGTTTTGGGACGCTAAAGGCATTTGTCTCATTGATTACCTTGAAAAAAGCATAACAATAAACGAGAATTACTGCTCTCGTCTTTTAAACAAACTAGACGTCAATATTCTGGTTCTGGCATTGTCAAAACTAAAGGATCGACACTACGTTGTTGAAACATCCGCCGTACCTCCCAGATCTGCTCCCTCCGACTTCTACGTCTTCCCGAAGCTCAAGTTTTTCTTCGACCAGGAGGCGATACAGCTGTAGATGCCTATTCAGAAAACAACTACAGGAATGGCAGCATTGCAGGAATAAACGCATTCATTGCTCTTAAATGAGATTACATTAAAAAATAAAAATATCTTGAAACAATAATTTCAATGTTAGACCAAGAACTTTTCAAACCGCCCTGGTATGTGGACAAAGGGGCTCACTGCCAAATATCAAGCGGTTCTGAGCTTCCTTCAGGGATCCCAACCTGAGAAATGGCAGGTGATGAAGTTATTGATAGCGTCTAAGGAAGACACAAGAACCTTGGCACGTGTGATCAGCTGTTGCATTATGTGGTGGAAAGTGATCCTGGCAAGGAACACCGCCCCTGCAGCCAAGTTACGGCTTTTATAAATAGAATAGGTACCCCCGGCTGGTTCAGCAGCGAAACTTGACCAACATATGTGCAAAATGAAAACATTTCCCTCTTGAGCCTGCGATAGCTTGTCACGGCGTTGTCTCGCACAGTCGAGGTCTAAGAAACTACTCACAATATTATTAGTATCGAAACAAAACCAGAAAGATGAACGGTGCAGTCGTCTTTCTCGAAATGCTTAAATTTCAAGCATTCAAATGAAGTTAAGGCGGAAACGAATTGTTGCCCACAGTTAGCTTGTTAACCTGGCAGATTCAGTTTTTCCCAGTGTTAGTCAACTTTCCGTGGTTGCTGTAAATGATTCATGAACGGACGTGCAAAGATGTTTCACAAAGTTCCAGGAAGGTAACGCAGTCCTTCAAACAGGAAGGGCAACAACAATGAATAGAGGGGCTGTCTTAGCGACTATTGAAGCGAAACACATCGCGACTTGTGAGGACGTACCTCGGTAATTCAACGTCAGTGCACAAGGCATCATCTCCATCCGCTAGGAAAAAGAGTAAACTCGGTCGCTGTGTTCCGCACGAGTTCACAGTGGTTGGGAAACCGGTGTGAGTTATGCATTGTTGTACATTAACAGAAGAATTTCTTTGCTGATAGGTTGCTGGCATACTATGAGAAGTAGATCCTGCACTACACCCCAAGACACTGTCATCAGTAGTTAGCAGTCTATCCCCACCACCACTGCTTGCTTTGTGTTAGGTGCACTGTTCTGGTAGGCCAAACAATCGACGCCATTATGTACACACTATAACCAGTTGGAATGTGGCCATGAAAAGCTTAAACCTAAGGAGACTGCACTCATAAATCATGTTACAGGATAATGCAAAACCACACACAGCTAAGGTGGTTCATGAAAACTTGTCTTGGTTGGGAGACTAGTGCACCCACCATATTTTCCAGATTTTGAACCATCAGATAATAATATTTTCCTTTTCTTGGATAATTACCTTCAACAACAGTATATGAAACATTGAAGAGGCAGAGTTTATATCAAAGAACTCACTGCTGATGAAACTTGCCTACAATATTTGGATTTTGAGAGAAAACTTGAAACCTCTTGTGGAAACTTCCATCATCACCAACATAAAAAGCAGCAAAAGGTGTAGCTTCTTTTAGGAAAGTTATGATCATCTCATTTTTCAATACTCAAGAAATAGTTTACCAGCATGGCGCACCCTGTAACAGATGTACTGTCACGTGGGGATGAAAAGTACTTGAAAAGGCACCGTATTCTCCAAACATCAATCCAGCTCTTTCCTAAACTATTTGCAATACAAGAGAAACAATTCTTCAAATAGTACGGAGCTCAGAAAACAGTATGTGATTCATTCAGAGACTCTCAGGCTGAGATGTTGCAATATTCACCACGTTTTATTCAATATTCTATTTTCTATATGAGTACTCGTATGTCAACAGACCGAATGTTCTGTAAGTTGCTTGTCACGGGCACAAAGAGAAATAAATTTCCTTTACAAATTTTATTCACTGTAGATAAGCAAGGCTATAAAACAAACATGACGCAGTAAAGTAACAAAACAATGCAATTTGATAACTAAACAATAAAAAGAGAGGTGCGGTCTGCTATAAACACTGAAAACTACCAAAAATAATAAAATAACACTTTGCAATGACACGTCAAGTCGTAAATATATTCCAACAAGTTGGCAACCTGTCCAACGACTCAGATTTTTTGTGAAGGTGTTCCATAGTGGGCGATGGTAACAAGATAGTTTAAGAAAAAGAAAATTATATTAAAATTGTGCTGATACCTCCTTAAGTGAAGTTTTTCAAACATAAATAATTGCTTTTAATTTTACCAATGAGTACTTCAACAAGTTGTCAGCTGCGTTATATCGCAAGGTCATTTCGTCTGCTTGATACGCAGTACGCAACAGATACAGCGATGAAGGCAAATCATTCCTAATTAAGACCCAAAACTCGCCTTTGGACACCTACAGACTGAGAACATTCTATTCACTTATGAGTCACGTTTAACTTCCGGTACAGATGAACCAGAGAACGCTTGACGATGGTCTGGGGAGAAACTTAACAGCAAAGCACGACAATACCCGTTCCAATGCTGCTCCGCACGTGACAGACTATCTGCAGAAATAGGGGCATTATATCCCAGAGGGACATTCTTCTAATAACTGCAATGTACAGCAGAATGTAAAATATTACATTAGTTTTGGCGAGCAGGGTATGGCGGTATACAAGGGACGCTAAAAGTTTCCAACTTTTTCATACCCTGAGTATGAAAAAGTTTGGGAACAAAAAGCAATTGCTGGAACTCAAATCCGGCGAATATGGAGGATGTGGAAGCACTTGGAAGCGAACAAGGGTCATGTAATTTTGCAGACGTGTGTTAAGACGCATTTTCGTGATGAAAGAGATTTTATTTTTTCGCACGGTGTGGACGCTTAGCCCGAATAGAATCCTTTGCTGTAAAGAAATAGTTCATAAAATTCATGGTATTGTGCTCGAAGACTGTCCATTAATATTCATGAAATTGCTGAGATGGTAGACTTTTTTTTTGTTGAATAGTGTTTAATGCCCGTTTTTACTACAGAGGCACCACAGGCGGTGAACACTGATGATACATGAGATGAATTAATCGGGAAAGGATATTTTTAAGGAAGGAAACGTTCCAGGCCTAAGTTTAGAGTACCTCCCCGGCATTTGCCATTTATGAGGACCCAGGAAAACCTGATAGAAACCTCAGTCAAGTAGAAAGGTCTTGGCGGGATTCGAACCCCAGACATCCCGCTCACGAGTCCGCCTTAACGACCTCGGTCACCCCTGGCGGTATTTGCATAATGAGTTTAAGCGATCAATATAGGTAAGCAAAAATTGCTTCACCAGGACAATGCGTTTGCTCACATGTCGACCGTTGCGATGACAAAAGTGCATGAGCTGGGTTTCGAAATAGTTTCCCACATACTTTATTCCCCAAATTTGGCCACATGTAGCTTTTTCTCTTTCCGAACCTCAAAAATTGGCTAGCGGGAAAGAAAATTCGTCGAATAGAGAGATTATCCGTACTGTAAACGAATATTAAGTACAGTTCGAAATAATTAATTTTGTGCGGAAATAAAAATTGGAATCTCCCTGGATCAAAGCTCAAAGGAAATTAAGTTGATAATAAATGTTTGTTTTTGCAAAAAAAAAAAGAAAAAATATTATTTACTATGTTTTTTACCAGATTTATATGTGCGCTCCTAGATATTTATATACTATTCAAAATATTTACTCAGGCCCGGAAACTTTTTGGTTGTCTCTCATATTGCATTAATGCAACATGCGGTGTTTATGCACTTCACGTTTCTTATGTCGTGAAACACATTACATCTACTAGGAATGGGTAAGGCATCAAATGAGGTGTAATTTGTTATATTATACGTGGCTGCTAAACGCATGCGCATTGTCCACTCTGGAACAACCAACTATTACTATTGAAATAATTAAAAGTGTGATATGGTAAAACACAGCAGTTACTTCAGTTTCCTGTTTCACGTTATTTTGAGTCCTTACGTAAGTTAATTGCTGGCGAACTTTAAAAAATAAAATAATTGTGTATTTTATAATCTGTTAACATGTTTTAATTAAATGTTGTGTCAAGCAGTTTCTTTCATAATGAAAACATATTTTTGACACTTTGCTAAGTGCTCGTATTGTGCCCATATTTTACAGTGGGAGACATACAGGAACCGCTCTGCTCCAGAGGTTCTAGCAAGTTTCGTCATGCAGGGCTGCCACACGCTATTCGTGTCAAGGCGTTCTTTACCGAGACGCCACACTACTAACTAAAATCTTCCAAAAACATTCTGTTTGATTTCTTGTACGAGAAAAGGATACTGGTAATCTCTTAGCCTGAGACACTTGCCGTCAACAGAACCAAAAGCTGTTACCACGACAACAAGTATGCTTTTTTTTTTTTTTTTTTTTTTAAATATTTTCTCCAATTTGGTGATCGTAAATTTAGCTGATTTTGAATTTTTAAAGTGGATAAAGGCTGGGAAGACTCTGAATTTTGAGGAAATTGAATGTCGTTCGATGTTAAAGTATTTATTTTTGAAAGGTTTGACCGGCAATTTGCAAGCCACCATAAAAAAATTGGGTTGCGGAACTTAAGAGAGGAAGAACAGATGTCAGAGATGGTGGGAGAGATATTTCTGTATCCACTCGTTGATGCTCTGCATGATTCATTTTGGAGGATCAACGAATTGCGCTGAAACTTTCAACATCTCCTTTGAGAGAGGCCTCTGAGCAAAATTTGTCGGCCGTTTCACGCACTCAGTTGAATGGGACGCTGATGACCCGAGATGTTGAAGAGCGTGCGTAAATAAATTCAATCAAAAAAAATCTCCTTTAACATCGTAAATCAATATTTGGGTACGAAAAAAATGACTGCTAACTGAATCCCAAAATGCCTGAATGCTGGTCAAAACCGACTCAGATTAACAGCTTGCAAGTCAATTTGTCGCTATTTCCCTTTCAGGATCGTATTGCAACTATGGCCGAAACAGATCCATTTTTACGATCCAGAAACAAAAAAAGCAATAAAAGGAATGGAAACGAGATGGATTATTCCACCCAATAAAATTTAATGGTCAGAAATGGGCAGAGAAATTTATCACGTGTGCTTTTGGGGGGGGGGCAGAGAGGGGGGAGCAAAAAAAGGAGTAAATTGGTGGAAAAATTTATTGGCATCACTCATCTCTTTAATATTTTCAATCGAATGTTTAAACTGTTTTGATTAATGTTTTTATTTCCACTATATTCTTCCATAGATGTGTTAAGATATTATGCATTTTATTTTTTAGTATGCATATTTATTAAAAAATAAAACAAATACTCGCATAAAGAAATAAAGTTAGATTGTGAATAAATTTGCTCATTTATTATTATTTTAAAATATTTAATATATATAATTCGGTTAAAAGACTCATTAATAAAACAACATATTAATAAATATAAATAATAACTTTTGTAAAATCCAGTCTGATCGAGTGCATTGTTTTCATTAGTACTTTATTGGCCCACCAAGTGCTTCAATCATTACCTGGTATCGTTTGGGCATTGAGAAAATCAAATGGTTAATGTACTCTTGAGTCAGTTCATGAAACCAAAGCGTTCCCTTTTATTACTTGGCTTGTTTCTTACAATAATACTTCCCATAACCTTCCAGCAGTTCTCAATTGGGTTCAGGTCCGGGCTGATAGTTGCATTAACACTATTTACACTCCAATTTAACACAAATATAAATCAAAAGAATTACCTTCGAGAGGAGGTAGCTTCATCTCGAAAAATGCACCTTGAAGGATCACTAAACGTGCCACTTACGAAGTCCACACAACCTTTGCCAAGCTGGAAATGCACCCCTAGACCATCTGACCTTGTGGATGCTTCAATGTTTGTGTTTTACATCAAGGCAACAGTTCAACCTTCTGCTACGCATGTACACTTTCCCATCGGAGACAAGCAGGTTAAAGTTAAACTGATTTGAAAAAAACTACCGTATTCCACATCTCTGCTGTTCATGCTGCATGCTCTTTTGCCCATCTTCTGTCTCCTTGTTTTAGTCAGCAAAGGTTTCTTTATGTGTCGACAGGCAGGAAGTTCTGCTTCAAGGATCTACTTCTGATAGTTCTGCTGGTCACACATGTCGCTTCAGTTCTGAGGATGACAGCCAACCATCACTGAGACAAATTCTTTTTAGTATCCTGTCCTGTTCTGTAGTAGATGCTCTTTTCCTGCCTCTTCCTTTCACTCGGTCAATATTTTTCTTCTCCTGTATTTCTTTGGTGTTCTTGAAACTGTACACTGATGTCAACCTGTTCCAGAGCCTGTCTCTAGTGTTTAGACCAATGGAGGAATAAGCAAGAATAACACTTTTCTTCCTCAGCGTTAATTCCACTCCTTTGCCCATCTTGTCACCACAATGTCTTGTCGGAGTGGTGACCATACCTGCCTGCCTCGTAGACCCAAGATGGCTTTCCTCGGAAGGGAAGTAAAGCCGTGGATCCCGTGTCGTACATTTACGGCACGAAAAAGAACCTCAAGCCTGAAAGAAGAGACCTCTGAGCAAATTTTTCGGCCGTTTCACGCCCGGAATTGAATGGCACGTTGATGACCTGAGAAGTTAAAGAGCGCCCATAAATAAAACAATTCAACTAAATATCTCAACTAGTAATGAAAGTATGTTGTATTTGCGCAATGTAAACTGAGAAACTGACAATAAAAATAGTTGTATCGTTAGTAAAAATTCACTTGTAAGTCCAACAATGAAGACAAGAAAACACAAGCAACAAATGAGCTTGGATCAAAAGTCTCTGGTTGCAATGCAGAAAATGAATAAAGTTGACTTTGAATTACTGAACATCCTCCCAACTCGCCACATTTAGCCCCTTCAGACTGTTATTTATTTCCAAAGCTAAAGACATTTTTGTCGTATAAAACTGTGAAGGAGCGAGTGGTGTGCAGAGCAAGAATAGTTACTAAATTTTGTAACGTGTTATCTACGGTTGGTATTTTTAACGATATTTATTTTCAAAATTCAGGAAATAAATTTATTATAAATTGCAGTTTATTCGACTCGGCCAAAGCCTAGTTAATACTTTACATTTATATGATTGAGGAATAGTTTCTTGGTAACAAGAGAAATCAACAAACGTTGTTGCTGTAGTCTTCATTTTAGATTTCGCTTTCTCGCTTCAAAAAGTGAAAATGAGGGAAGAAAATGAATTTGACAGTGCACCAGCTGCAATCATACAAGCAATTATGTGCGTACTTTCTGAAAAGTCTAGAACACTTTATAGGAGCAAGTGTACGAAACGGCCTACATATGAAACCATCTGGTCTTTGGTCTGAATATTCCATGATCAATTCAACTCTTCTGATTAAAGATAGATAGCGTTGATATTAGTAAAGTGAGGGAATTTTTAAAGATACAATCTGTTGGTTATCGAGAAAATATTAAATCAAACTCAAGTGACGTAATTCCTAGAACATGCGATTGATGATAAATACTTGTAGAGAAAAACAAAGTGTTTTCCGTGAAGAAATTGTTAATATTTTGAAAAAAATGTAACTTCGTCAAATGACGTGCCTTCTTTAAATATTCATAATTGCACTAATTGCAATATTACAATTACTTTCAATTGATATGTTACTTTTGCGAAAAATTAAACTCTTAAATCATGTGCCTGTTATAAATATCCACTCTATTTATTTATCGTGACTAGTGGATAAAACCTAATCGTTATATTTTTATAAATCGCAAAACACGCTTTAAAGACAAGCGATATAAGATTAGCATTTGTTTCCTAGTCACGATAAACTAATCTTTTTCTGAGTACATAGAATTAATAGGTGATTATGTGAAATAAATAAAAAAATTGTTTTAAAACAAAATTCCATATTCTATGCTAGGCTAAGAGCTTACCTCGTATACAATTTTCTTAGAATTTTGAGTTTCAAAATATTGGTTGAATGTTTAAAAGGATTGCAGATATTCATTATTCTGGATTATTAGTTTATTAACTTTATTTTGAGTTCTTTGGAACTTTGGTCATATCTACAGAAATCATCTTTATTTCCCAGCATTATCTCCTTATAAACTTATTGTAGCATTTTCTAATCTGTTTATCCCATTCATAAAATACGATTTCTTCAGCTCTGCAAAATTTGCATTTGTTTCGGAGACAAATCTTCGTTCACTTTGCATGCATGCGCGCGCGCGTGTGTGTGTGGAAACTATAAAAGTCTTTTACATTTACATTAGTAGAAATGGCCTATCAGGTTCAGAATAATTTCAAATATATTTATATATTTTTTTTTTTTGAAGGTACGTAGTTATTGCGGTTGTGCCCATGAAAATATTTTTGAAAAAGTTCTTCAAATCTCCATCGATCCCACGTACTAGGTAAAAAAAAAAAAAAAAAAAAAAAAAAAAAAAATACGATGGAAAAAATGTGTGTGTGTGTGTGTGTGTTAACGCTGTAGTGGCCAAAATTTGTTTTTTCTCAACGAAACTCAGCCTTTAACCATCAACCTAACAAATGATTCATGCAGTTCGTTAGCCAGTATATCATTAGGAATGGAGGTTGACCTAAAGAGAAAGTCGGTCCTGGTGGTGTAGTGGTTACCACACTTGCCTCCTAAACCCAAGATCGCGGGTTCGAACCCAGCTAGGACCGATGGATTTTTTCGGGGCGTAAAAATCCTAAGTATGGCTTCCTTCGGAAGGGAAGTAAAGCCGTGGGTCCCGTGTCGTACATTTACGGCACGAAAAAGAACCTCAAGCCTGAAAGGCCTCTGAGCAAAATTTGTCGGCCATTTCACGCCCTGAGTTAAATGGGACGCTGATGACCTGAGCTGTTAAAGGGCGTCCATAAATAAATCATTCAAAAAAAAAAAATTCTAAAGAGAAATTTTAAAAATTGCTCTCTAGTGGTCGCAATTTTTATTTATTTCATAAAAAAAACTACGTATATGTCATTCAAATAAAATAAGAAAAATAGTTTCTGAAAATCAGCAACATCAAACAATTGCAAGTGGGAGTTTATCTGCAACCCAAAATTTAAAAATCGCTCTGGCAACATTAATACTTGATTTTGTTTGTTTGTTTTTGCAAACAATCTCGATAAATATAAATAAAGTAAGAAAAATAGTTTCTGAAAATGAGGGAAAACGGACCATTAGAAGTGGGGGTATATGTGAAAATCGAAATTTAAAAAGCGCTGTAGTGGCATCAATTTATAATTATTTCCGGTAGTAAATCCCAATTTCTGTAAACTGAATATGTAAGTAACTTTTCTACTTCAGCGCTCTGTAATAGCGTTCATAAATTTAACTTGCTGAGGAATTCGCTTAGTTTACGCAACTCCTGCGTGACGAACTTCATTTGTCATTACCTGCGATATATCATCCTCAAACCTCTAGCCGTTCATTCGTCTTACATTTAATTTTATATCTTCTGAGATTTTCCCCTCATTTGTTCCTTTTTCTTTATATATATTTTTTTTTTAAAAATCTACCATATAGTTGCTATTTACACTCAAATGTTTTTCGCTATAGTTAACCTTTTGGAAGCACTAAAACACTGCATTATTTAGATCTCCAGTAACTAACTGCCCTTTCTCAGAAATGAAATAGCTGTGTTTAATTTTAAAACATTGGTCAAAACGATTTTTGTCAAAAAAAAAAAGACTGTCCTCAATGTAAATAAAATTGATTAAAATATATAGCTGGAAATAATGTTCTTATTTAGCACGGTTTTTCGGTGGCAGTTCCCATTTGTAGCATTTCTTCAATGTGTACCAATATAGTGTTTTGTTATATATTTTCAAATTCTATTAGTTTTCAGCAAGAAACTGCTCTGTGGGTGGTACACAAACTTGCAAGTCTTAAAGACAAACCCTCATGGCACCTGTAACTGTTACAGAACGTGACGGGGTTCATAGGCAAGGTCGGAATTTCGAAACAAGCACAATAGAAACAATTTCCTGTTGATTACATGCAATGCTATGCCAAATTACGTATGAGAGTTGTTTAATATCGAGTAATCATAATTTATTTTGACAACATATCTTCACCCACCCTCATAATTTTGGTCTTTCTCAAAATGCAGGAAGGTGTTTCTTTAATTTGTTAACATGGGGCTACACGTGGACTATAGGGAGGGTGAAAGACACACTTCACGTTAATTTTTGTGAAATATTGAGGAACAGAATGTGTGATGTACGGCTTGTTGTATGGAAATGTGGCTTTGTTTTTGCACACAGACTTTGCTGTTTGCTCTAAGGATCAAAGCAAGTTCCATCAGCTTTGAAAGAAACTACGTGCAAATGGGAATCAGCAATCTTGGAACCCACACTATCTCATGTGCAACTTTTCAGTTATCAATATGCAAGTGACACCCAGTGAAATGGTTAGAATTTCTGTTAGTCGACCATTCTCTGTCGCAATGACAGCAGCGGTGTTAAAACATAAAATGGAGCGTCGGGTCCACCTTCCCTTGAAATTGATTGCTTCCGTTCTTTAATATTTGAGCTGTGATACAGGGAAGAACAAACTCTGCTGTAGCATTATATATTCTTCATCTGAAGCACAATTTCACAGCAGTATCGCCTCCATTTTGTTGGAGGTGGAACTGAACATGTCTCAACATGCACACCTCTCACAGGTGGGAAAAAGAAGTAACAAACATTAAAACTGATATCACGTGTACATTACGCGTTCAACTATCAAAATAATATAAAGTTAAATTTTAGCGTGAGAAAGTGTACTTGATTGTGTACTGTTTGAACGTCTTTCACCCAGGTCATCTTCAAGGCTAATCGGCCAGTAATCTTTTAATGAAAGAGAAGGGTTACCATATATTTTTATAACAGTGTTAGTGTTTTTAACGCCCGTTTGTACTGCTGGGGCATCACAGGCGATGGACACTGGTGATACATGAGATGAACTGATAAACTGGGAAAGGATTTTTTTTTTGAGGAAGGAAACGTTCCAGTCTTAAGTTTAAGGTGCCTCCCCGGCATTTGCCATTTATGAGGTCTGGGGGAAAAAAAACCGTCAGGGAGGATGGTCCTGGCGGGATTCGAACCCCAGACCTCCCGCTTACGAGTCCGCGCCTTAACGACTTCGGCCCCCCATGGCGGTTAAACCGGGGACTGGGGGGCTGAGCCAATCAAATTGGAATAAATTTTTATTGGAGTTGGTGCCTTCTGAAGTTGCCGAAGGCGCTGTTCCTAATTGTTATATTTAAAATTAATGTTTTTATTTGTATTTATTTTGTTAAAAATGCTGTATGTTGATGCATGAGAAATAAATACTAGTACTACTATTACATATATTTTTATAAATTTAGTATGAATTTCCTTTGGTTAGTAGAAGTGGCAAAATAATAATTTTTATGCTGGTATGTTTGTCTAAACTATTCACTCATTTCTGAGGATTTCTTTATTAAAACAGATACTTACCTTTAATATCATAAATACATATTTATGTTCTAAAAGCACCCTCTTTTTCGTATTGTATCTCATTTCACTTAACACGTGTATCAACGCTTATGAAGGCCGTTTGACCTAGGCAATGTTCGAATATGCATCCTTTATGTCTCGCTAGACAGTGACGGAAGACACACAGCTGGGTGCCACATGTTGTGAAGTTGACCCTCCACTGAGGGTTTATTGACTCACCCCATGCTTTCCCACTCTTACTACAGTCGCTGTTTCAAGACCAGCCTAAGTCAAACGTAGGCTTTTGTAAATGTCTATCGTCAGAAAACAGTAAAAGCGAAAGAACTAAAATAATGCATCATTTCTATTGGGTAAAGAAACTGGGTTCATTTAGCAATCAAAATTCAGAAGAATGTAGTACTATACAAATAAATATCCATTCCCTTCTGTTAGAGGAACAAGGGCGCGCGGCATATTGGGAAATGTGTCTCACATGAGCGAGAAGCGACTAGCAACTGTCCGTATTGTTTAGGAGTGGGGGCGAGAGGGAGATTGCTGTGTGTTACTTCAGCAGGTCTGTGAGTGATGCAGCTACTGATACAAGACGATCGGCGAGTAACAATCAATGGAGTTGCTGTAGCATTGAAGATGTCACATTATCCACGATAGTACCGCTAAGTATCGAACAGCCACCCCTGAACTGACGTGTGGATGTTTGTCTGCTACAACGTCATGAAGCTCAAGGAGATGGTTTTCTAAAGAGCACAGTCGCCGGTGATGAGTATTGGTGCACCACTTCCAGACAGAGCCAGCAAATAGTGGCGGCATTCATCATCGCCAAAACCAAAAAAGCTGTGTCAGCTGGTGAAGTGATGCTCGCACTCTTCTGGGACTGTAAAGGTCCAATCATGGATCATTGCATATCAATATTGTGATCTGCTTGAGACCATTTGAAACCTGCAACCAGGTAGAAACATGGAGGTTTCCACACAACTGGTGTACTCTTACAACATGATAATGCAGGACCTCGCACAGCTCATGTAAAGACACAAAACATTTCCGATATTCATTTTGTTGCTCACTCACCCGACCTGCCACCTTCTGGTATCATGTCTTTAGATCACTCAGAGGCACTCGGCAAGAAGTTCCGCACTGAAGACGTGGTGCATGGTTTGTTATGCAGTCAAGTCACTTAAACCTAGACAGTGAAACGCTGGAACGTATTTTCAAAAAATGAAGAAGTGTTTTCAATCCAACTGTGTATATTTTTTTAATTAAACACATTACAGTTACTTTTTGACTCGTATAAGGGCGATTCCATGGAAAATCAACGCACTTTTTGACAAAGTGAAAACGACCCCTTTATATTTACTTCACAATTTGTGTATACAATCACTCTACATCCAACAGTCCTCAGAAAACTTCTTAATGCCATATGAAAAGTTACATTACTTTAAATGCCACCAAAAATCACGTTCCTGTCTTAAACACCTTCAAGTTGCAAGTGCTGCACCAATTTGGAGCTTTCCTTGGGGTTGCTATATTTTTGTAAGCCGGTAATTGAACCCAGACCGCTACACCGCCACATGAATATTCGAGATCCTTTAGAAACATCCGCCTTTGTTGCTTGGTTTTCTACGCAGTGTGAAACTTTATAAGACGCGAAGTTGCCTGTCCTTCCTGTTTTATTCCAAACAAAAATAGTAAAGTGTAACAAACAAACCCCAAGATGGTTGGTGTTGGAACAAAAATTGTTTCCTTGCGACAGAGTATCGCGTTACGAAACCACAGACAGTAGAAAGTCGCGAGTAAATGATCGAGATATATTGCAGCCGCGAATAACAAGAAATGGAACGGACCGCAACAAAAATTATATCAGAAAAACCTGTTGGGAATACGATATCTCTGTGAAAACAATGCTCTGCGTGTGTGTGTGTGTGTGTCAGTGCAGTAATTTGCTCAGGGCTGCCAAACCTGTCTAATCCCTCGACTGTCATCTGCTTGTCTTCCTTTCAAGTTCATGAAATATCAAAAGCGTACACAAATATTAATATTTAATTTATTTCAGGTTATTTACGTTCTGTAACACTAGTCTACAAAATGTAACAGGAAATAAAAGGGATGACTCGTATAGAAGTTTTCCTTCTCATTGGCGCAACATTCAGGAGTGAGCCTTGGCCTGCCGCAGCGACTTCTGCTTCCTCTACCTCCGTCTTACTACTTCATTAACAGATGACAGTACTGCAGGTGATCAACGTACCGGCAACTCGCCGTCACCTATTACGCCTCTCCCACCTCTTTACGAGGAGCATTCAAAAAGTTTTACAATTGCCACCAAAGCTAAGGACTGAATTCTAAAACTTGTTCTCACAATTCTTCAAAATGTCCTCCATCTCTCTCCATACGGTGTAACCTCTTGTCAACAGCACTACGATACTCAGACTGAGATATTGCCAACAGAACTGAATTCCTAGCTTGAGCAAGTTCCTGCACTCGTTTAAAAGGTTTTTCAGCAATGCAAGATTTCACTCCAGGAAACAACCAGAAGTCACACGGTGCAACGTCAGGCTGAAGGGTTGATGTTCAAGCAACTGGACTTTGGCGACTTCCAGTTTCCTCAAATTTGCAGCTGTTCTGTGAGGAGATGCATTGTCGTGCAAAAGTAACAGCCTTGAAGTTCCTGTCTTTGGACGCCGCCGCCTCAGCTCTTCAAATAAAGGAACCAAAATACAAGTGCCTTAGTATTCTCCATTCATTGTCATTCCTTGTGGCATACAGTCAACCACTAATGGTCCTTCATAGTTGAAGAAATCAAGATGAGTACATAAAGTGTAATTGAAGAGTTTTCTCTAGAAGTGTCCCCCAAAATGTCAACATTTCATTTCCTATTAAGTATTGTTTAATTCGTTTTTATATATAATGACTGCAGGGCCCATCTATCTTGGGCCTGAGGTTTGCATGTTTGCGACGATATCTGTAGTGGAGTCAGGTGAATTTGGAAGTATTTTGATAGATGGAAGTGAGAGAAAGTGGTAGTTGGAACTTCCTACAAAGTTGCTTGTTTTTAATGTTGTTTAACGCCCGTTTATATTATTGACGCATTGCAGGCGGTGCACACTGATCATACATGAGATGAAATGATATATTGGGAAAGGATTTTTATGGAAGAAAATGTTCTCGGCCTAAGTTTAGGGTACCTCCCCAGCATTTGTTGTTTATGAGGACTAAAGAAACTTGGAAAACCCTCAGCCAGGAAGGACGGCCCTGGTAGGAAACGAACCCCTAACCTTCTGCTCACGAGTCAACGCCTTAACGACCCGTGGCGGTCACAAATTTGAATGAAATGGTTTAAAGGCCCATTAGTTAATGAAACAATATACTAATAATAACACCATATATAGTGTGTCTGTAAAGTCATGGTGCAGTTTTGAACACAGCGGTTAAACGAAACGAACCCAAAGAATAAAACCTACCTACGATACATTGAAGAGTATGTCCAAGAGTTTCGGAAGCATAAATTTCAATTTTGTGCGGACAGGTAATGATGCAACACGACAGTGAAGCGAATCACGCCATTTAGCCAAGATGTGGAACGTGCATAGGAAAGTTCTATGCACCCTGTGGCATACAAATTTGAATTCGCTCCTGCGTGACGAAGTTTTATTAAATTTTCCTTCTGTTCTGTATGTTCAGTAGCTGCAACATGAGTGTTTATTCTAGATATTAAATTCTGGAATCCTGATATCTAATTCAGCCGTAGTAATTTTGTTTATGCGGCTACGAGCCGCCGCTGATTACATCCCATATCTTGTAATTTACAATTTTCAATAACCTCTATGACAGTTTCCTGTAATTCTGAGATCTATGATTTCCTAGAAAGTTTGTGACAATTTGTTTAATGGCGGTTTCGAGCATATTTAACTAGTTTTCAAACGTTGTAGTTTTTAATCAAAGAACCAATAAACATCACTTTCTTTAGTTTAATTTCGTTGATCTGTTCTCGAGAATATCATGTCATGCGGGAATAGATCCTACATTTGAGTCAATTTAACTCTAGGATGTAATTACCTATTACATCATGCATTAACATTTTGTATATATTAACAAGAGTGGAAAGATTAAGAGAAATTTAAACTATTATTTTCATAATAATTCTTTCTGAAAAATAAAGTGTAAATTCCTTGCTTGTCTGTGCAAGTGATACTGAATCGTGTTTTCTTGCCAAGGGTGTCTGAATATTTCGGAATGTTTCTGCTACAAATTCCAGTACTCGCATGATATTGGGAGCACCTAAAATATTTTGAAAAGGGTTCACAGCGAGTTGTGCATTTGACTCCTGTTATTATTCTTACTACCCCTTTCTGTAAAATAAATATCCCATACAAAATTTCCCCAGAACATTATTAATAAAAGTAAGTAAGTTTCATATAACGTTTTGTAAAACGAGTTAATGACCTAACTGCAAAACACGCTGAACTGAATTTTAGTAAAATATAGACAACAAGGTCGTATGGTCATTTATCAGAGCAGGAAATTTTATGTTGGGAAATTCAATCATTCAAAATATTTTTTATTATTTTGATGAAAAAGTGTCTATTTATTCTGATTTTGTTACTATCAAGCTAATTGTTTAATCTGCAAAATAATTGGGCAAATCTAGGATTCTTTAATAACAAGTGCTTGTCTCATCAGCTAAGATTACTGAAAAATATTTTTGTTTATTATATTCTACGGACATAATACAGATTATCTAAAAGTTCTGCAGCACGCAAATAACTTTTGAAGCGCGAGGTTCAGTTACATAAAACCAATGTATGGTATAGCCGCATACTGAGAACTCAAATATAATATTATTACTGACATTCAATTACTTCCGTAGTGGCTCCATTCTCTTATTTTAATGAAACCCCCAATATATTTTTACATTTTTAAATAGCGCTTATTAAGAGCTTTTTAAAAAGTACCCACACGAGACACTTTTGTACACATTTATCAAGAAAAAAAAATAAGTGTAGCGAATAATAAAATGCTCCTTGCTTAACAAAAACAAAACAAAGCTAGCTCAACGTCTAAACCTGTGTTCCAACTGGTAACCCTCAGTGGCTTTTGACAATGTGCCTGTCGATCATAGAAACAATTTAAAGAATTACCTAACCAGAATTTGCACCCCTTCCACCATTAGATACTTAAGATCTAAGTTGTGGGGTATTTCTCGATATACTACTGACTTCAAATGACACCACAAAAAGAAATCCAAAGATGATAAACCTGGGGATGCTGCTGGCCTCTCAACGTGACCTTTTCTGTCCATCCATTGCTGTGGAAAAAACTGGTCTAGGTGCTGACGAACATCCTGACCATAGTGAGCTGGAACTCCACCTTGTTGGAACTAGATTTTTTAATGGTGATTAACTCCCGTTTTTACTGCTGAGGCACCACAGGCGGTGAACATCGGGAATACATGAGATGAAATGATAAATTGGGAAAGGATTTTTTTTATTTTAGGAAGGAAATGTCCCAGGCCTAAATTTAAGGTACCTCCCCGGCATTTGCCATTTATGAGGACTGAGGAATCCCTGGAAAAAACCTCAGTCAGGGGAAGTCTCCTGGCGGGATTCGAACCCCAGAACTCCCGCTCACGAGTCCGCGCGTTAATGACCCCGGCCACCCGTGACGGTATTGATTGGAAATAGATGATTGACTGGTTGTGTTTTAGTCGATCCTGGTGGTGTAGTGGTTACCATATTTGCCTTCTAAACCCAAGACCGCGGGTTCATACCCGACCAGGATCGATGGATTTTTTCGGGCGTAAAAATCCTAAGTATGGCTTCCTTCGGAAGGGAAGTAAAGCCGTGGGACCCGTGTCGTACATTTACGGCACGAAAAAGAACCTCAAGCCTGAAAGAAGAGACCTCTGAGATAAATTTGTCGGCCGTTTCACGCTCTGAATTGAATGGGACGCTGATGACCTGAGTGTTAAAGAGCGTCCATATATAAATCATTAAAAAAAAAAAAAAAAAGAGTATTGCTTGGTACTTTTAAGTATTTTCATCACCAAACTTTGGCTTATATTTGATTCTAACGTGGAAACTTTTGCATTTTCTTGCTCACGAAGAACACCCAATGAAGTATTTTCATCAGTTGCACTTTTCGGGCGACCTGATCTTGGTAAGCTCTTCCAGTTTGAATAAATTACTTTACGATCTTTGTCTGTTGGTGTGGAATTGGATTCTGATCCAGATACATGTTATTAAGTAAATTTGCCACCTCTCGATGACATCCTTGTCTGTCTCCATAGCCAACCATAATTAAAATTAAAATTATTTCCACTTCGCTCAACTGAGGATAGAATTATTTAACACACTAGATGTCAGATTCAATTCCTTAAGTATGATTTTTATGTATTAATAGACATGGATAAAAACATAGGACAGTATTTATGATATTACTGACAAAACACAGTACACAAAAGAAGTGTTTTATTATTCCGTACACTTTTTTGTTTTCTTGGTTTATTAACATTATTTTTGTACAGAAGTATATGGTGTGGGTACTTTTTGAAAATCTCTTAATGAGCATTATTTTAAAATGTAAATATTCGTATTTCATTTAAAATAAGAGAGCTGCAGTTAATTCCGGTTAAACAGGAAGTTGAAAGAAGGAGATATCTCAATATACGACTATCCCCACACACCGAGTTTCATATGACTGAACCACATGCTTCAATCGTTCTTTAGGTGATGTGGTACTTTTAACTAATGCTGTTAATTAGAAACAGACTGGACCCAACATCGAACCCTGCTGAACAAAATGTTTGAATATTTGCTCTGATTACCTGACAAATTTATTACAACTTTTTCTCATTTTATAAATAGGAGTAAGCTATTGATGGTGTTAATGAAAGAAGAGCTTTAAAAGAAGTGCGTTATGATTTCAAGAGTCAAAAACTATGTCCACATGTATGAAGACAGACAAGCTCTTGCTTCTACAAAATTCGTAAACAAACTCATTTTCATGTGCAATAGGAGCAACAATATTTTTTTTCAGAAGTATGACTGATTTTAATATCCTGAACACTTTCCATATTGAATAGTGGGGTAATATAAATTTTATATTTTTATATAACTCTTTCAAATCAGTTACAGGAATTAAAAGTCAATATATACAGAATGTAACAAAAATATGTATAAACTTTGGAGAAACGTTCCTTGTATATATGTAGAGGGTGTAAATATATGAACACGGGTCTGGAAATGCTTTATTTCCTTGCCTTTATGTACAACTCCGCTTGCACGGTGAGATAACTCGTATAGCTGACAATAATCCCACAATAGAACAGTTGCTTAATACTTGCAGTAGGTAAGCATTTGCTTTTACTTCTGGTGGGGGTGTTGTAACTACTCTTAGTTCCTTGTTGTGGTCGTTCTGTACCACGTAGTCCGCTTGTTATGCTACTCACTTCATTGTTTGATGTAGCACCGAACATGTAGTGTCAGTTCGTTGTGTTTACGCACCTCGTTCTAGGTACAGTAAAATGCACAGTTGGCAGATGCTCAAATTTTGCGAAGGTGTAGAGTCTCCATGCTCGTATTCTGTAAGGCTGTCAGACAATACTTCAGTGAAACTGAAACATCAGGGTGGCCATGCGACGGCGGGTTATGATAACGGAGAACAATTTGAACATTTCATGTGATTTCTGTTTCCCGCAGTTTGTTTTTTAATATTTTGCTACGTCGTACTACACAAATAACGTAGTAGTACATAATTTTTAATATTCTACTATGTGGTACAGGAAATTTCTACTTTTCATTGTTTGATATGAGTGAAACATTTCGTTATTCAATATTCTCGAAACTTGTATAACTACATATACATAATCTCTGCTAGACTCCAAGACTGTAGCTTAAAACTTATTAGATTACGGAAGAACATATATAATATTTATAAATAAACGCGTCAGAAAGGAGGTAACGGGCATTGTTTATCAAGCACACAAGACATTTCAACATCGAAATCTTCCGTCAATTCATTTACTACCCATTAAAAATCTTGTCATAAAATGAATTGTTACAATACAGGTCAATGTGTTCGTGTTACAACGAGGTATGTTAATTAACAGGGGCAAAATCTCACCAGGGCCATCTTTTAGGACGTAGCAGGTACAGCCCGGCTGCTAAATCATTTAATAGTTGTCCGTTTTAACTGAAATTTAAAAATATTTCTGAGTGTTGACATACAATTTATTGGTGATACCGCGTTGCTTTGTCTTGATCCTTACACCTGTATCCTCTGGTACAGCCCAATCCCGTCACAACAATTTGGCTGCGCTTGCGACCTGTTTCATAGCGGTTGCCATGGCAACTGGACGCTTGCTTTATGCCCCGAGATGACAATTGCAGCTACTGAGAATCGAGCTGTGAGCAGCAACTAGGGCGGAGAGAAAAATATGTGTCGTTGAGTGGCTGACCGTTTCCATAGCAACTCGGAAGGATACGCGAGTCGGCGAGCATTGCCAGCTTGCAAAATATAATTTTTGAGACTTAATTTAGCTATACTTTTTAACTGTTATATTTAGTGGTATTATAATTTACCTACTGTTTTATACTCTGTAGCTACATCTTGTGTAAGCAAGTCAGCATACTTTTTACATTATCAGCCTTCTGCTGTGTAATAAGTAAATATTATATAATTGTGTATCAGTTTATTTTATTCACCGTAGATACTCAACATTATTTTGAGCCATATGTGGCGGTAACGCTGCATCAACTTTTAGCAAATTCCAAAAGATATAGCTAAAAGAGTGAAAATATTTTTGAACATTTTCTTCAAATTTCCATAAATATATATATTAACACCGTAAAGGCCGCAATTTTTGTTTTTTATAAACGAAACTCTGTATATGCTAAAAATAAGAAAATTAGTTTCCGAAAACCAGCGAAATCAGAATATTATGAGTGAAAGTTTACCTGAAACCCAAAATTAAAAAAAAAATGCAATGAAAATAAGAAAAATAGTTTCTCAAAATTAGAGAAATCGGACCATTAGCGGTTATTGAAGCTACTGAAAACAGAAGTTTTGTAACGCCGAGGAAATGCATGCAGGGGGAGGATGTAGCATAAGGTGGGATTGTTATTGTTAGCATTAACAATTAGGCATTGTTGCCAAGCGATAAACTCGTTGGGTCATGGGAATAATCTGCGTATGCGCATGGACGAATAATCGGACTTGCCCTTACAGACAGCGGCTTCAGTGCCGAACGGCAGCGGAAAAAGCTGGATTTGAGGGAATGCTGGAGCGATGTACAAATGTTAAGCGGTAGTGCATGTACTCTATCAACTTTAGTAGTGTAAAGTGTACAATAAACGTATGCGGAGTAAACACAACAGTTTCGGAACGCAGAAAATCAAACAATCGTACGCCTAAAAGTAACTAGTGGGCAAGTTCCATAATTTTGCATTGCTTTTTCTAAAATGTGTACTGTGATTGCAATGCTGTTAAGTTAACATATATATACAAATTGCTTTCAAACTGGATAAATACTTTGCGAGCTATAAATTGTATCGTAAAGATTATTATGAAAATATGTCACATAATCAAAGTGTCCCACCTGGCTAAGAAGTTGAGAAATTTTGTTGGAATTTTTACAATGGAAGCTTTGAACCACAAACAAAAATTGTATTGAAAGATATTTTACACAAATTTGATGAGTGAACTGTGATAGTTTTATTTTTAAATCTATAAAACGTTTAATCTTTAAAATTAACCTTTTTTTCATAGAATATTTTTAAAATTATTATTGGCATCAGCATGTATTTTATCCTATAGAATATTGCAATGGATACTTCTATACATTCTGAAAAAATTTAAATGGATTTAAACAAAAACTGTGACGCATGGGACATTTTGAATGTGTGAAAATGAAGTTTTGAAAAGAAGCTGTTTTACACAAAAAAAAAAAAAATGTTGGAAAACAGTGTGATTTAAAACGACAAGCGGAGCTCTTTAAATGACTGTAGAGCCCGGAGGGAGGGAGGACATGCTCACTCTCTGTGGAGCCTAAACATTTGCATATTTTTTCTTTTAACCATATTTGATCGATTATGGCCAAAAACTCATTCCTAGTTTCCATTAAAGGTTAATCACATGCTGTTTTAGTTGTTATACAGCTAAGTGCAATTGGAAACGTTAAGCTAACAATATAACACGTGAATACAATAATTATAGGGGAAAAGCATACCTTTTAAGCCTGAAAGCCATGCTTTTTATTCAATATACATGTTTATATCTTCAGTTAGTGTTACTTGTTTTATTTACTACATTCTCTGCTCTAGCTCTGTAAGTTCAACTTGTTGAGGAATTCGCTTAGTTTACGCAGCACCCTGGTGACGCATCTAAAATGCTTTGTTTTCGTTTTGTCGTACCTCAGTAGCTGTTTCCGACAAGTTATCTGTCTTTATATATAACAACGATGTACGAAAGTTTCTCCTTTAAGGAAGGGGCGCATATATACACAAACCTACAAATTTCTGCGTAAAATTCACTGCCCTTTGGGATAATTTTTCACGTGTTTCAACTGGTGATGTTCAGGCCGAGACTCGAAGGCGTGACCCTTGTAATTATGACAACAGAGACGGTTGACGCAGCAGATTAATGGAACGTCGTGGAGATATGTTTGCCCAGTAACTTGATACGCGACATTACCCATCCTGCAGTCTACTTTTGGCTCGGCAGGCTCCTGCAGCATCACGGAGTTTAGTTCGCAAAGAGAACCCAATCCGCTCCAGAGTTTCAAAACGTCGAGCATTTGCAAACGGTTTGCTCCGGTGTATCGTTATATCTTTGTTGTTTAACTTCGACGTGCCCACAAGCCGATCACAGTACAAGGTTTACAACAGAGGTGTGTCACAAACCATTCTCCTGTTTCCGGATTAGCGACATTAGAATTGTGATACGAGATGTTTATGTTTTGTGTCGCTTTTGACCACAATATCTTACTCAAATGCGGGAAAAAGTGAAATGATGAACAGCTGTTGGTAATTTTATCAGATAAAGCTAGTTAAAAGGAAAATGCTAAAATTTAGCCTTATACTTCTCCTCCTCCTCCTCCCCCTCCTTCTCCTCCTCCTCCACCTCCTCCTCCTCTAGACTTCCATGGATCAGCCACTTGGCCTGTTCCGCCTAAGTGCTCCTTTTTACAGTTTTAGCATTATTTTTCTTACTTTTAGGATAACACTTTTGAGGGGCATTCAAAATGTTATGCATTCAGCCTATTTATTATAAGGCAATGATGTCTACAAAAATGTAACTATAGCGGCTATCAAAATATGCATAAGGGCAAGTTAACTTGCACAGTCATTGTCGTGTGTTGAGTTCAGTCCTGTGTCAACAGCTGGTGAAAAATCATAAATATTTCTACAGAAAACTTTATATTCTACATTTTCACACGCTATAAGCTGGTGAAAGAGCGAGGACTTGGTAGCTGTTCATGGTGATCAAGTGTGTTCATTTGATATCATTGTAAGATAGATTCGATAATTTGAAGAAGGGCGAGAGACTTTGAAAGTCAACCTCTCTCACTCTGGCCGGTCTCGGGGAGCTGTGAACTAGAGAGCAATTCAAAGAGTGAGGAACTTGGTGCAAGAAAATCGACACATTACTGTTGAAATGTTATGGTAGTGGGTATCAGCGTTGGCCGCATTGACAGTATACTGCATGAACATTGAAAGCCGCGAAAATCTGTGCAAAATGGTTGTGACATTCCCTAACCAATGAAGAGAAGAAGAGAAGAAAGGAATGTGCAAGGAAACTGCTGAACATGTTTCCACCAAATGATTCTAAACGTTTGACAGATATATGCACAGATGATGAAAGTTGGTTTTATTCTATACCACCCCAAATAAAGTTCAGAACTGCGCGTGGGTAAATGAGAATGGCCCAAACCAGTTGTTTGTTCTTCGAAAAGATTTTCGTTCTCGGAAGCGAATGTTCACTGTTTTCTTTAACTATGAAGGACCATTAGTGTTGACTGTGTGTCAGAAAGAATGACAATGAATGGAGAATACTGTGACACATTTTGGAGCCTTTATTTGAAGAGCTGAGGCGGCGTCCAAATACAGGAACTTCAGGCTGTTGCTTTTGCACGATAATGCGTCTCCACACAGAACAGCTGCAAATTTGAAGAAACTGGAAGTCGTCGAAGTCCAGTACCTTGAGCATCCACCCTACAGCCCTGACCTTGCACCGTGCGACTTCTGATTGTTTCCTCAAGTGAAATCTTGTTTTGCTAGAAAACCTTTTAAACGTACAGGACCTTGCTCAAGCTACAAATTCAGCTGTATTGACAATATCTAGTAGAGCTTTTGACAAGTGGTTGCACCATCTACGACTGTTGTATAGAGAGAGATGGAGAGTAATTTGAAGAATTGTGAGAATAAGTTTTAGAATTTACACCTTAGCTTGCACTTTAAGTGGATACTTGCAAAATGTTTGAATGTCCCTCGTAGAAGCAATTTTCGGATACTATCATCATTTATTCAAAACGTTGCTTCCAATTACTTTGAGTTTTTATATTTTATATTTTTCTTAAAACACAGTTAATATTCTCTCGTTTCATTGTTAGGCATAACTTTCAAGAATTTAATTTCAGTTCCTTGAACTCCGGTAGATTCAGACGAAAACGCTTTGGATTCGTATATGGGAGCTTCAAGATCAAACCCTGCGAGCGGCTAACCTTACTGAGTTTTTCCATGGTTTACCTCATCAGCCCATTTTCAGAAAGGGCAAAAGCGGTTAGTATTATAACCTAACCTAACCTAACTTAACCTAACCTAACCTAACCTAACCTAACCTAACCTAACCTAACCTAATCTTCGCAACATATTCATCTTCTGCTTCATTATTCATTTTCATCAAATCTGTATGTGTGCATGTTTATGACTTATTTAAGGTGCATTGACATTGGATTAATCACCTATTCAATACCTATACGCACTCTGTATGTCCACAGTTAGCTTTCCGATAGGCAAAATACGTGGGCATTGGCATACAAGTCAATAAAGAACTTTTATAACTTTTTAAACAACATAACTTTACTCATACTCATAATTTTGAATATTTCTCAAAATAGTCTCCGTTGTATGCAATGCGCCTGTCCTCCCAGCTTTCCGTTAGTCTTCAAAGACATGCTAGAAAACATTTTTGACAGGTTCTTCAGAATCGCCTCATACCTCCCACGAAGATGTTTCTTCAATTTTGGGGAAAGGAAAAAGTCACATGAGGCTAAATCCGGACTGTAGGGAGGGTGAGGGACACCCTCCTCATTGATTTTTGTGAGATGTTCAATATGCGCATGTGAACTTGCAGAGTTATAGCCAATGACAAAGTGTGCGAATCTGAGGCACAAAAAACCCTCGCGTTCGAGTCTCGCCAAAAGTTTTTGAGTTCTGTACAGTCTCACAATGTAGAGTTTTTGGTCCCATTACAGTACAGATGTGTCGGACAATGGTTCAAGCCGCAGCTGGAATTTCTCTACCCACTGGCTGATCCCATTTCCATCGCCTGTCTAAGATTCAGTGCTTATGCCTCCTTCACCAGCAAGAACTGGGAGCTCAAATCAACAATGTCTTAGAGCAGATTGATACAAACATGTTGCGTCGAGTGTGGGAAAAACTTGATTACAAGCCTTGATATCTACAGAATCAGTAGATGAGAACACCTGACTTTTTCAGTTTTTCTGTATGCCTGCAAAGTTTATCATAATATGTCTAATATATTTAAGAGTCAGATAGAAATGAACATGTTTCCGTACATTTGGGGGGCGGTAGGGCCAATTTTTATTTTGCCGTTTTTGTCTATTTTTGGCTTCTGTTGCCTATTTTAAGTTGTTTTTTTATTAACTTCCTGTTTTGGGTGGTTATGAATTTTTTCTGATATCATTTACGCATTTTAAAAAGCATATAAAGAATAGAAAAAAGTTGTAAAAATTAAATGACATGTTTGCCCAACAAAAATGTCTATTAAGAATCTTGTTATTCATTTATTTCTTTTCAAGCATTTAAAAACTTTCTCCTCAATCCGTTCATTTAAGCTCTTTAAAAGGCTGAACCTTTATTAGTGAAAGGGACGTACGGTTACCTCGGGCATACGAATACCAGGAAATAGAGAGGATGAGGGAAGTACTGTAGCTTTGAATTATCCTGGCAAATGATCTTGTATCCATCTGCGAGACAAAATTGTAGGTGGGAATAACCTCTCAGTTGCAAAAATGTAAGACAATTGAAGGAGAGAAAGACGATGTGTTCAGTACGGACGTAAGAGAGATACTAACCATATTACCCTATAAACGCATAAACAGAAAATGAACTCGATCAGAAACCAATGCGTATGATTAGCTCATTCGTCAGGACTATTCAAAACCGCTTTACTTTGTTTTGATCAACATTTCCATGATGTTCTGAAAGGTGAATGTTCTGTCGTAACTAGTATGAGTACTTCCGAAAGAGCTTGTTTTATGTTCCGATCAGTTCAGTGGAAGTAGAACGTTCTTTTTCCATGATGAAAAATTGTTCTCTCTGACAAGCGGCTATGACAGTTGATATTTTGTTACTTGCAACCAAGAAAAATAAGCTTAAGAACTTTCACTATGGGATAAAGAAATTATTAAGTATCTTAAATGCCTATTTTTATAAATAATGAGTGATATTACTCTCTGTTTTCACTTTTAATAAATACCTGTTATTACTGACTATTTTTAGTATTTTTATTTGGCTATTTTAATTAAAAAATCTGAACTTCCGGGCTCTGATTATAAATGTATATTATAAAAGCAATGTTTATGCCCAAAAGCCAAGAGCTAACTGTCAAGTGCAAGTGTGTAGAGCTTTATTACGAGTGTTATAATAGAATTCTGCCTGGCAGTAAATAATTATACAGACTCAGAAATTAACAAAAGTAGAGATAGAAGTGCTGCACGCGGGACAAACATCAACTTTAACGAACCTTCTCTTTGATTTCTTTTGGCACGTGAGATAGTATTTCACGGTGGTGTTTTAAAAGTAAAAGCGACTCTTGTAAACACGAGTTGTGTTTGACAAGTTTTTAACAGGATTCTTGCACTTTCATCGGCTGGCTTTACATCAAAACATCGTACGCTGAAGAACTTGTCATATTTGCGTTAAAAAATAAACTCGCTTTGAACGGAGACGCCTTTTGATGGTCTGCTAGTGCGCCGCTGGGATAACTAGTTGACATCAAAAGGAATACAAACGTGTCGTACTGTAAGTTGCGGCTCCAATTTCTGGCATTTTAACTGAATTTACAACAAATATTCATTCACGCTTCTTTCAGAAATGTGTTGAGGTGGGGACCTTTCTGCACTAAAAGTATCATAAAAATATATTAATACTCCCAACGAGAGTAAACACTCAAACTTTGCTTTTCAGACGTGTCAGTTTGACAAAGCTAAGAAACGCGTTATCAGCTGTCAACTGAAGGGTTTATTGTACAAAAGAATCGATCATTTCACTGGCAATTTTGAAATTTGAGTACTCCATAAAATGCACAGAAATATAAAGTAAAAGAGAGCGATGTCCCCAGCATTCCGAAAATTGAGATCTGCGGAGAAGTTTAGCATAGTATGTCCGAAAATGTGTCTTTTTGGGGCTCTCGGGAGATTGATTTCATTTCTATAAATATGATTCGATTACCCTAAAAATCAACTGCGACCCTCTACATGGAAATTGACATAAAAGTCAAAATTCGGCTTTGAGGTTTTTGACCTTCAAAAATGGTACATCTTTAGACTGACAATTTTGAAATTTGAATCCTCCCTAAAATAGAAACTAAACGAACTTTAAACACCTTCGAGCTGCGCTATTGGGAAGAAAAACTCTCCATAGAACTCAGCTGATGATTTGTTGAGACGAAAGCAGAATTTCAGGGCAGCTTATTGTTCGTCTCGTTGCTGTAGGTGGAACTGAACATGTACCAACTTGCACACCTCTCACAGACGGGAACCGAAAGAGACAACAATGAAACTGGTACTACTAATAAAAGTTTAATTTGAATGAGAGAATTGAACAAGCCTCGTACGATCTGACCCATTTGTCATTCAGGGTAAGAAAGCCTCCAAGTGCTATTTCAGCATTTCCGTCAATGCACACGGAACTTATCGTGATGAATCCTTCATAATTCTGTCTGTAGGGTTAATTTCCGAATATGGTGCCAACCGGTAAACAGTTTCCCTTCCTCACTTCCAGGACGACCTCGCCGAGAGATAATTTCTCTCTTTATCACTTTCTTTTTATTTAATATTCTAGGAATTCAAAATCGCATGCCTTTCTACATTAAAGCACACTTATGTCTGGGAATACTTCGCGACAACTTTTTCACCAGCAGAGATTTCAAAAAACAATGAAAAATGGACCCTAGATCCGGTAGGTAATCCTGGCATCGGTTGGGAGGCTGCCTTCTTCAAACCCCCACCAACTTCAATCTCGACACCTACATCACATGTGACGAATGCAGTGCCATATTTACGCGAATTTAGTGCGCACCTTTCGTCAAGGTTTTGTGGTGCATATTACACTCGAGTACAAATCCGTTCCGCAGTTCGCCTGTAATTCAAATTTATTACTCATAATGGAACTCGGCTTAGTTACATTTATTGCAAACAGTGTTACAATAATAGGTATCATGAAATGGAGGGCAAACAAAGAAGAACATTTTATAATGCCACTTTCTTCATGTTAAAAAAAATGCAACAGAAATTAAGTATGTATAACTTTCTGTTAAACATAATGTAACCTATGCGCTGTACTCTGTAACTTTTAAATAAACATTTATAGGGGGTTGTGTGCCATTAAGTAAATATTGTAATAGTGACAAATCTCCTCTTATTGGAATTCGTAATCAATTCATTTACACACATACACACACACACACACACACTCTAACCTAACGCTAACGTCGGATAAATCCTAGCAACTGGGGATCCTTTTCGTAAATATAAACTGTAATGGTAGCAAATCTCCTTTAATTTCGGCAGAGAAAAAATCGTAAACATAAATTTATAGCGCATTATGTGCGTAGTACTATGTTAGCTAGTAAATTGTTGTAATGGTGGCAAATTTTCTTTAACTCCGGCGGAAAAAAAGCATAAGTATGTGAGGATTCAAAACCATACCTTCACAACTATGGCAGACGCTATAGCCGTCTGAGCCATCATGCCGTGGTGCTTGATAGCGTTATTATCTCTAAAAGAAATATTATCTTCGGGTTTCCCCACTATCGCTCGGGAATGACTCAGCACTGGAGTTCGAGAAGCAGAGATGCATTCTGCGGGTAAGGATTAATTTGAAACTGGCATTATCTGCTATTAAAGCTTGTAGGAATAATTCACTCGTCCTCGCAAAGAAAGACCCCTTGTCCATGAGGAAAAAGTTTTGGAATGGTACACGAAAGGAGGAAGAATAGCACCCTGTGACTAGTGACACCAAAAGAGATATTTTTTTCTAATTTGTCCTACGCCAACTGTCCTGGCAACAGCACGAGTTCCACTAAATAACATTCAAATCTCTGCTTTCATCATATTATATGAGTTCATCCCTAGTCTCGCATACACACTGTTACAAGGTGTTAGTTAAGTGCCCACAACATATTTCAATATTTCTTTGTGTACTTTCGATATATTGTTTTCTCGTTTTTTTCTGAAGATTAACACCAATCAGCCTCTTTTGCCCTCCTACATGCCCAAAGTTTCTCTGATTTATTCATCTATAGCAGTATTGGGACATTATTTGACACCCTCGGTATTAGGTACCCATTCTTCCAAACCTTGCCCTCAAGAACTGACCAGAGGGTCTTAGATAGGGACTGCTGCAGATCAATCTTTAGCACTAATAAAAGCAGGGACAGTTCTCTCAAGCCAACTGAGCAGGGGCTGAATCTTGCTCGAAACTTCAGCGTCTGCTCTTAAACAAACTCGTGTTCAGGTTCTTCCCCACAGCGATTGTGTGAACTTTGGTTGTTGTCTGCAATCCTTTTCGTCAGAAGTGTTTTTTGTGAACCATTATACCTTATTCCCCATAAAACTATTACTGAAACAGGATGATGACTTTTCATGAATTATTTAATTAGGTTGTAATATATTTAAATAGATTATCGCGTGTTTAATTTGACCGAAATGTATTTAAATACATTGGCAGATGTTTAATTAAGTTGAAATATATAAAATTACTTGACATGCATTTAATTAAGTTCACATGCATTTAGTTATATTGAAATGCAATATATAATGTTAACGTGCATTTAATTACGTTGACAGGTATTTATATATTTACATGTACATAATTAAATTGGTTTATATTTAATTAGGTTGTTAATTAGATTTACATGTTTCTAATTATGTTGAAATGTATTTAATTATGTTGACATGCATTTATTTAGGTTTAAATATGTTTTAATTGTGTTGAAGTGCACTTAATTAGTTTGATATATATTTAATTATATTGATATGTATTTAATTACTTTGCCATGTATTTAATTAGCTTGACATTTTTTAGGTTGAAAAATATTTAATTAAGTTTATAAGTGTGTGTTTAGGTTGAAATTTGTCTTTTAATTATGTTGAATTGCTTTTTATTAGGTTGACATGTATTTAATTAAGTTGTCATACATTTAATTAGATTGAAATGTAGGTTGAAATATGTTATATCGTGTTGGATTGTATTTAATTAAGTTGAAATGTATTTAATTCGATCGAAATGATGTTAAGTGTATTAAATAATGTTAACATGTACTTAATAGGTTGACATAGATTTAATAGGAGTTCATGTATTTATTTAATTAGGTTTACATGTATTTAACTAATCTGACTTGCATTTAATTAGGTTGGCATGTATTTAATTAGGAATATTTATTAATTAGGTTTAGAGACATTAAATTATGCTGACATGTGTTTACTTAGGTTTACAATTATTTAATTAGATTAAACTGTATTTAATTAGACTGAAATGTATTAAATCATGTTCAAATGTAGTAAATAATGTTAAATATATTTAATTGGGTTGACACGTACATAATTAAATTGAATTGTATTTAATTGCGTTGACACTCAATTAGATTTTTATGTATGCAATTAAGTTAGTTTGTTTAATCGCGTAGTTGTGTATTTAATTAGGTTGACAAGTTCTAGTTAGATTGGAAGGTACTTAATTAAGTTAACATGCATTTATTTACATCGAAATTGTGATTTTAATTATATTGAAATGCATTTACTTAGGTTGCCATGTATTTAATTACAGTGACATGTTTTTAGTTTCAAAAATATTTTATTAAACTGTTACAAGTTATAAATGTTGCAATTTCACTATTTCCCCACTGCCATCGGGCGTAAGCCCAATTGCAGACTGAATAAATAAATAAATAAAAATCATTTTACAACCTTATCAACCATATACGGTTTTCAAAAGTGTGTAACCATATTTATGGCAACAACAATAAGAACTAGAGAAGCAGAGAAGGTGGTAATGCTGGAAGGTACAGCCGAAACAAGGCGGTTGCAAAATATAACTAAATCGCGCTGTCTTTGCTGCGGGAATTCTCCAAAATATAAACAATAGTTAAAGAAAATAAACGAAAAGACTTGAAACAAATTCACAAGTTCGACTGTATGTTCACATTTTGTGTTGTGTTTGCAGCACTGGGCGGAGTTCCTCGGCGGGCGACAACGAGAAAGGTCCAGGTGGTTCCGCGCCCAATGCCGCCCTCGACTCTAGTTCAGAATCCGTAGACGGGGAACAGAAGCCTTCCTCTGGATTGGACCACACCGCCCCTCAGGGTCTGCTCCCACAGGTGAGTCAATGTGAACAAGTAGAGTGTCTTGCACAACACATTCTTAAACATGCCTTTTTAAAATGCTTACCGTTTCAAAGATATTGCTGTAAAGTTTCAATCGTCTAAACAATCTTTTGTTCTTTTTCTATTTCTCTGTATGTGTTGTTTAAATGTTCATCGATTTGATTTGTAAGTTGCCCTACAAATAAAAACTCAGGACTCTCATGACAAACGCCAGCAATCGCACGTAATGAATTGCGAGCCGTATATGAGATCTAGCCCCATCTTGCTGGAACACACTATAAAATCGTTTCTCAGTTTATTGCAGAAAAATTACTTAAAAAATTAAGGCTATGAGTAAGACAGCAATTCAGCATTTCGTGCTTAAAATAGAGCACGATACACCACTCAATAGGAATATGTAATATCTACTTTGTGTATATAAGAGTCTTGGGTTTCCTCTTCAGCAGTGTTGATTTTTTATTTTAACTTATACATGTAAACCTCGCCACAAAATCACAAATTGTGGGTTCTTTTACGTTGGAAGAAAGCAGTAACTCTCTCTCTGCGACTTGCACTTTGTCACAGTTTATGTAAATTTGTTAAAGTCTGGTGGTTTGTTTTCTTTGTCAAAATGGTCCGATAATTTTAAGTTCCATTTTTATAAAAATGATTTGTTTTAAGCTAAATGTTTGAATTGACATACGCACGCAGAGAGCTGAAGCTGAACACTACTGCTCCCTCTCTGACATCTAACATTTTTATTTTCACCTCACTTTTTGGAATACTCTACTTTAAAACTGATTCACATCTGCAGCTTCCTGGAAGAAGGGTTGCACAAGGGGTAGTCACAACAATGCGCCTTCACACACGTCTTGGGTTGTTGCTACAAAATTGCATTCCCTTCGCTTTCAAGTGCGGCCACATCCGCCATACTCGTCGGATTTGGCTCCCAGCAATTACTTAAAAAAAGAAATGGCTGGTTGGACGAAGATTCACATCAAATAAAGAGGTTGAAGATGAGACAGACAGACGCTTATTTTTCACAGTTGGACAAATCTTATTTTACTAAGGGTATTAAAAAGTTGGTATTGATTTACAAGGTGACTATGGTGGTCAGGCCGCTGGATTTTAGAACAAAAACGCGTCTAATGTACTTCTCAGTCTTACCCTTCTGTCTTCATAATCTGATGAAGGTTTTATTTCAGTTTTGGGACAGCCTGAATTCGCTGGGAGAATGTGAAAGATGATGCAGCAGTTTAAACTCTGCTTTATTGCAACAAAAGATTGTCACTTGAAGAAAGATCACATCACATCTCATCTCAACTTTCCGTTTCATTTCTCTTAGATTACTTCTCGTAGTTTTGGAATTAAATTTGCATCTGCAAATAATCAACCAAAACAGCACTCTGTGCATTCCAAAAAGCAGACAATATGATCTTGCCTGCTGATAGCTGCACTCGGATTTTTCTTTTACTGCTATGGCATCATAGGTGAAGGGTACTGATGATACATTGGTAAATGATGTAGGTCCATAAGTTTCCGGCCTCGCCGATAATGATTATCACCTTCACAAAATCCTTATCTGCTGTCATACCTTATCTACTAAGTAAATACTTGTAGCTGCAACTTCCGCTCCAATGTGTTCAGTTCAGATATACTTGCTTAAAGAAAGCTATGTGTAGAAGATTGTGACATGCTCAAAATGGAGTATCGACCTGTTATTAAGTTCTTCACAAAAGAAGCACTTACTCCAAATGAAATTAAACAGCGATTGGACGGTGTATATGGGGAAGCATCCCCCTCATATTCTACCGCAAAAGAATGGGCAATACTTTGCCGAATGGGTCGAGAAAGCACTGAAGACGAAGAGCGTCCAGGTCGGCCCTTGGAGGTGCTCACTCCTGAAAACATCGCTCGCTCTTGTGGAAGGAGAAATTATGGAAGATTGGCGGCTCAAAGTTACAGAAATAGCAGCAAGGTCGGGCCTTTCTAAAACAACAGTTCTTCGAATTATTCATGATTATTTAAACATAAATATGAATAAGGTTAGTGCAACATGGGTACCTAGACTTCTTTCTTCAGTCCAAAAGCAGCAATGAGTCATTCGTTGTCAGACATTTTTGGAGCTCTGCCATGGGAATGAGAGAGAAGTTCTGCAAACCATTGTTACAGGAGATGAAACTATGGTCCTCTACTATGATCCCTTTGTCCAAAAGAGAATAAATCAATGGAGTGGCGTAAACCTGGCGAAGCACCACCTCTAAGCCTAAGGTCACTCAGTCAACCAAGAAGATCATGGCCACAATCTTTCGGCACTGTGAAGGAATACTCTTCATTAACTTCAAGGAGAGGAACACCACAGTAAATGGGGAGTACAATGCTGGTCTACTGCACAGACTACGTGCTTCTATCACAGAGAAAAGGCGAGGAAAGCTGAGTGATGGTGTGCGCCTTCTTCGCGACAACGCACCTGTGCACACAGTTCTTGTTGCAAAGTAAACTGTGAAGAAATGTGGCTTCAAGGAGATCGACCATCCACCCTACAGCCGAATTCTAGCTCCCAATTACTATATCCCCTTCTCAGAACTCAAGAAGGACCTTCGAGGAAGGAAATTTAAGTGTGACGAAAAAGCGGTGGATCCTGTTTATGCCCATTTTGCAAATAAAACTTCTGACTATTTGGGGGGGGGGGGTTGAAATGTTAATTCAAAGATGAGAGAAGTATATTGCAATAAAGGGTAACTATATTGAAAAGTGAAATATAGTTTTTGTCTTTATCATACCTAGAAGATGGATAGGCCGGGAAATTATGGACCTACCCTTGTATCTTTAAGGAAGAAACGTCCCAGGCCTAAGTTTATCATAACTCCCCGGAATTTCCCATTTGTGAAGACTGAGAAAACCCTGAAAAAAAAAAAAAACAGATAGACAAACAGACAGGAAGAACAGCCCTAGTGAAAATCCAACCTCATACTTTGACTGGTATAACTGGCAATGTATGTATATCTTCCAGAGAAGTCAGGTTTATTTTATTAAGTGAACTTTAAACGAAGATTAAGTCTAGATATACCATTATCCAGACTGCAGTGAAACTGCTGCTTGTACCTGTTTATTTTATATTTTTCTAATGCAACAGTGTTTGAGATCCCGCTCAGGAGTCCCTGTGTTTCTTCTTTGGGGGTGAAAATCCTTTTGTGTTTACTTTCCTTACTTTATATTTTGATTTCAAGAACACCTCTTAACTCTCAATGTTTTTGAAGTAGGTGTAAATACCTTGCAGTTAATGTTAACTTTTCTACTTATTTTGCTAAAATATTTTATACACACATATTTATGTTTGTATACTGTACAGGTGTCCCACATAAAACTGGTACGCCTCACTGCGTTCACATTTAGAATTGACTACACTGCGTTTCTTTGTGTAATGGTTAGAGTTGAACAGTTAAGTTTAACAATAATTAATGTTGCGAATATCGTAGAAGTGTTGTGTAGTTTTTAGTTGAACACCGGTTACTTGTACCCTATGCTCTTCTTTAAGACAGATGAATTTTAATTCACAGAATTGCAGATATTGGTCGCAGAATAACCCACATATTGTGCATGAAGAGCATCTTTACTCAAAAAAGACAGGCGTGTGGTGAGCACTGTCAACTGTGCGCATTATCAGTCCCATTTTTTCCAATGAGACAATCAACTTCACAAGATATCTGCAGATCTTTGAGTCGTCCTATTCACAATTATCAGAAAATGAAAAGGAGTATAGCGCCTTTTAACAAGATGGTGCCACCTCTCACACATTCAACCAGAGTATGGCCCGGATCAGTAAAGTGTTTGACTTATCAGTCAAAAGCTGTGGCCTATGCGATTGCCATACTTAACATCCTGTGATTTTTATTTATGGAAAGCTCTGAAAGTCAAAATGTATGCTAACAACCTTCGGGCGATAGACCAATTGAAAGAGAACGTCACAAATCTCTGCTCGAAAATTACAACGTGTTAATCAGAACATTGTCGTACCTGGCTGTCGGCAGAGCGCACTTCCAGCGATATTTACATAGGAAGTAATGTAATATAGTGACACTGCCTTTTGCGTGAATGGATTGAGACAGTGAGGCATACCGGTTTTATGTGGGACATCCTGTATAACATGTCTGTTAGTGTTTCCCAAATTGTTGTTCGCGAATCCCGAATTAGGTCGCGAAATCTTGCAAGGGATTCGTCTAAGTTTTCTTTGATGCCGTTTTTTATTTTTATTGTAATGATATTGTATTATTATTATTATTATTATTATTATTACAAATTATGCCTTAACCGCCACGGGTGGCCGAGGTCGTTAAGGCACGGACTCGTGAGCGGGAGGTCTGCGGTTCGAATCCCGCCAGGACCGTCCTCCCTGACTGGGGTTTTTTCCAAGTTTTCCTCAGTCTTCACAACTGGCAAATGCCGGGGAGGTACCTAAACGTTGGCCTGGAACGCTTCCTTCCTTTAAAAAAAAAAAAAAAAATCCTTTCCCAATTTATCATTTCATTTCATCTTGTGTATCATCAGTGTCCACCGCCTGTGGTGCCTTAGTAGTAAAAACGGGCGTTAAACACTACTCAAAAAAAAAAAAAAAACAAATTATGCCTTGAATATCAAACTGCTGTCACCGTGGTTTAGACGCTCTGTTTTCAATACTTTGAAATGAGGCACATGTTTGTTTACTATTCTGATAAATAAGGAGAAGACTTTGCTTATAGACAGGAAGATGCATGCCTGTCGACAGAAGGGAGGAATAGATCGAGCGGGTACAAACACGCGCCGCTATGCTACAGTTTCAACATTTTAAGGGTTGATGCTTCATTTTTGGAGGAGAATCGTAAGGTATGCCTTTTTACGTAAATACAGCAACTTTAAACTAAATTAAAGCTGTTAAACATTTTTATATGAATAAGAGGTTCGCTCAGCTCAAAGCTTTATGAAAAGTTTGTAAGCCTGCTCTACCATATTTTTGACAACACTTGCAACACAAAAACAAGCAATTCGTAGATTCCATCAGACAAAACAGGTTAACACAAAGTTGTTTGATGGTATTTTAATACCATGAAATAAAAAATGTAGAGCTATTATAAATAGGTCAGGAGTGATACACAGATATCGATTGTCGTAACTCAAATATTGGGAACAAACTATCACCGAAACGGTACTGTGGAATTCAAGATATTTCTCTGCTGTGTTTTATTTCCCATTTACCGTGCGATCAGTTTCGTTCTTTCCCGGAGTGTTTTGCTTACGGGCGAGCCCAGGTGATTAGCGGGAGGGTAAAACAATAAAACAAACAAATCACACAACAATACACAAACCAATTTAACAGCCTCATTATTTACTAAATTGTCAAATGAAATGTCGAAACTGCCCACCTGCATTATCCACACATTTTTTTTTTTTTTTTTTTTTTTTTGGCTTCTCTTTAGTGAATTATTCATCACTCGCTGTAGTTCATTTTGAGAAATCCGTAAAACTTCCTGATGAATATTATCTTTGAGTTCTTGTATGGTGTGATGTATGGGTTCGTCCTGTACACGAGAGATAATGATCACAGGCTGTTAAATAGGACGGAGGGGGTCACAAATCCGTATTAATAACTCTGTCTTGTGGAAACACACTGTGATAATGCTGTCATGGAAATATTCGCAGTGTGAGCAGTGGCAGAGTCCTGTTGATAAAATTCATGACACACTCCCTGTCGGTTAATTCTGTGAAAAAAGAGGTTAGTGTGGTATTGGCATAAGTAACAGAATCAACTGTATGCTCACACATAAAGACAGACGGTGCCGTTGTAAACACAGGGGGTGTACTACACATTATGTATACTGTGAAAGTAAGAAAGGGACAGCTGCGCTACGACTGTGAGTCACCAAGTCATCACTTTTAACATGTTATTTTTGTGTAACGATGAGAGTATGATCACCACCGCAATGTTTGCAGGACCCAGTGGCGCATCACGGAGGTACGGCGGATCTGTATGTTGGTGGTGCGGTGGCTGGTGAGCTCAAACCCAGCGTGGCCAGTCTGCAAGCTACGGTCATGTCCAACGCCACTTTGGCTGCTTACCAGTCGCAGCTGGGGCTAGCAGCGGCGGCGGCTACAAGACCCGGAACAGACCAGAACACTCCAGGACCGCATCATCACCACCACCACGGAGAAGCAGCTCTCCTACACGACTATCATACCTTGTGACAGTGGGTGGCTGGCTATGGGTATAGCCAGTAGACGAACACACGCCGAGTTTACCCTTCCTACCTGTTATTACAAAACCTCACTTCTCATGTTAGGCTACCTGAGCGAACAACTCTTTTTAACTTCGCAAACTTCAAAACTCCATCTCTTGCTGCAAAATTCAAATGTATTACTTCCCCCGCGTGTGTGCACAGGTTCATAACTGCTGCGTTTTATAGACTCTGCGACGTGTATATTATAAAAAAGAAAAAAAAATACGTTATGGAATATATTGCCAACACGCCAATACGGTGAAAGAAAAACGTAACGAAAGGTAGGGAAATAAGCGGCTAGCAGTTACAAGAAAAATTAAAATAATGTACCAAACATATTAATAACGTAACAAAGAATCGCTTAATTTCAAGTACTGTTTTTTTACGTAATATGGTAGCAGCATTAACTCTGGACATGTTAGAGAATTTTGTTAAATATCACATCAAGCTTTTTATTTTAATTGAAATGTATGCTCTTACTGAAGTCAAACGTGCCTAGTTCAATGATCAAAGTTCAAAAATGTATGAACTAAATTACAATTACTATCTATCAAAACAACAGCTGTAAATGGTACATTTAAACACATTCATATGAATTATTATAATTGACTTGTGCTCGTATTTAGTAGCATATTCCTTTGATTTGATTATTGTCTCGCTTCTTCGTGAAATTGAGTACACCAAACATTGTAGATCTTCTGATGTTATCACCCTACACCAAGATTGGAGGATTGTCTGTAGCAGCTCCCTCTTGATACTGGAATTCCGATGGACATCGAAACTTTCAGTCTTGACTACAAGTTTTTATTTGGGTTAAGGCTGACTGTTCCCTGACCAAGGGAGAACAGTAATGTGGATTGACTGATTCGAGCTGTATGACACTTTGCGCCATCCTACTGGAAGACGCACGGCTGACTGTCACCCCCAAACAAATCGGAATAGTAGGCAGCAGTTTTCAGTCTAAGACATCTTCTTGATATTTTTGGTATTAATGTTGCCTCTAACACTGCTAGGTGCGCGACACCAGGCCTTTCCATTCTTCCCCATACCATGACGCTGACAGGGTGCTTCATAGTGACGGTGGTGCACTCATGTCCTCACTTCCAAAGATGTTGATCTTCGTTGTTTCATCGCTCCAAAAGATTTTTACTCCATTCTTCTTGCGTCCAATCCCTGTGTGCTAAAGCCCACAAGCTTTACCTCAGCTTTTGGTTGAGATAAAGTTTTTGGGGGGCTCCCAGTTACTCCGTACCGCTCGCAAACTTTCCTAATTCCTGATTTTGTAGCGACACCACCCAACCTTTTCCTATTTCTTCATAGAAAATTCTGCCTTCCTCGTGAAGTGCTGCCTTATTCTTTTTACTTGGAAACCAATCAGCGCGTGTTTTCTTAGCAGCTGTAATTTTAAATTACAGGATCACTTTTCAACTCACTCTGAAAGATGTTCACTTCACAAAAGTTTGCACACTGCTGTACAACGATGATGATCACGCTTGACTTAGGTATGAGAGAATACAACAATCGAAAAAACAGCTCTGATGGTTGAAAATACAAGAAGTACACATGCATGGAACTATTGAAAGATATTAAATGATGTAAATTAAACTTGTTTCTGATATCTATTTAGAGTGTAGCACGTTCCTCCTTTCTGAAAAATAATAATTATGTTACAGAAAAATAATAGACAAAATAAAACCGCTATCTGTTGATTTAGCTCAATACAATCTTTGTATATTTCTAAGATTAAAAAATAATATACTTTTACTTTTACAAAAAGTGTCCAGAATTAATGTCACTATTGTAATTTCGCGCTTCATGAAGATTAAACACACCTCGTAACCTAACCTAAGTACTTATTCGTTATTGTACAGTAGCTTGTCTACTAAATACGTAAACATGTAAACCTAGGTTAGGTTTAAGTGAAGTAGTTGCATTAGCGTCCTTATTAGCTCCTGGCATCGCGACAGTGCTCTCATCGTGCGTACAAATGCGATGTGGTGGAAAAACTTACCGAAGTGCATTAAAAAGCTTAGTTGACAAGTCGAAATGAACTATTCAAAAGACTGTAACCCACCAATTCTTCTCCTTTAATGCAATTTCTTTTTGTAAGCGAAAAATGCGCTACAACAATGATGATGCCGAAGAAAAAGCAGCAATCAATGTGTAAGTCATGGTGCCAACATAAGAGGAATACGTCACGCAGGAGCTGCGTAAACTGAGCGAATTCCTCAGCAAGGCGAATTTATGATAGGATATTACTGAGCGCTAGAGCAGAGAAATTGCTGCCACTAGAGCGCTTTTTAAAATTTCTGTTTTTAGGTATATCCTTACTGCTTAAGGCCCGATTTCCTTAATTTTTAGAAATTGTTTTTTTATTTTATTTTAATTGTATATGCTCATTTTCGTTGCATAAAAAAAAAACAAACTAGAGCGATGTTTGAATTTTGAGCACTAGGTAAGCTTCCACTTACAATAGTCTGATTTTGCTGATTTTCGGAAACAATTTTTCTTATTTTATTTCAATGACATATACAGAGTTTCGTTAAGAAAAAACAAAAATTGGGAGCGCTAGAGAGTTAAAACAGCAACTCACATATATGTATGTACATTTTTAATCGTCATTTTGGTGCCTACATCGATGTTATTTGAAGAAATTCTTAAAAAATGTACGCATGGGTACCACCCAATAACTCATTCCTGGAATTCGCTAAAAAAAAAAGAAAATTTTGTATTAAATTCACAGAAAACGAGGACGTAGAACAGAAAGAAAGAAAATGGAAAAAAAAAACCAAACCTTCCTTATCTAACATGCAATTGTTCTAGCTTGCTATTGAATTTCTAGAAAACTAATTACCGGCGCTCGTTACGATCTGTGTCCAGGCGCTCTGTGTAGTAGTAGCACCACGTTGTAAACTTTTCTACAGAAGCAAAGTTCATTTTTATTTTACGCCATTTTGTTAATTCTCAACAAATAGCAGAAAAAATGTTGTTTGCTAGTGTAATGTCATGAAAAGCATTACGTTATTACAGCGTGACTAAAATGTAAGCGATGAAAAATGACCCCAAAAATAAGACTTCATTACATCTTAATTACAGAATGTATAAAAGAAACATATTCCAACGTTTTTTGTATGCACAATGAAATTATATCCTGTAATGAAAATACAGGGATGGGAAATATGCTTTAACTTCAACAGTACTCATATGAATAGAATGCAGCTACAATGTATACAGTAGGGACTGCTTGTGTGGCCATATTTCTCAATGAAGTTATCAGATGTCGCGTATATCGCCGGAGCTAACGTACGTACATAACGAACAGTTGTTAAACGCACTTCTAGTTAAAACATTAATGGAAATGTACTTACTCTTTTCAAAATAGACATGAAATTGCAGTATTTGTCACTGAAACAAAAGGTAATTATGTAGAACATCATTGATTTTCGGTTATGGTTGTTAAATGGTGGAATCTGAATAACGGTTAGGCATCTTTACGCATTACTATATTTTGTCTCGTAAATTATTTTTTTTTTTTTTTTATGTTTAACTCAGAAAGTACAACAATGTTTTCGAATCATAAAGTTTCTGATATTAAAAAAGTTAGGTTAAGGAGCTGGTGAGGTAGCTTAGAGTTATAATTAACGCAAATGACTTAACTCTGAAAACGGATTATTGTGTTTTCCGCGCGTAAAGAGATTTGAGTAATGTTCTGCAAATATTTTTTATAAAATAATTATCCAGAGCAAATTTTACTGCACAAATACCACCGCGGATATTCATTTTCTTGACAGCATTTTAGCATTTAAGTACAGTCTAACATAACCTGAAATAATGATAATAGAAATGATTTGTTGTAGCATCCACATTGTTTTTCGAGGGAACCTTTTCAGTGCTTTTAACATTTTTCAGCAACCTCTAGGGTAATTTGTTCAGAATTATTCAAAGGAATTGAACTCGGTATCAAAACGTGTATTATTGCCGTAACCTGTGCAACCAGAAAATTACCTCGGACTTTAATTCACATAAGAGGGCAGTGCGAACATGTTTTCCAACGCTATCAACCCGGTAACTTAAACTTTAGCGTCGATAGTACATTTTCGGCATGTTTACAATCGGCAATAATTATTATTAGAGATGCGTGCTAGCTGTTGTATTGTGGAGGAGAATAGTGACATGCGCACTCAAGCCGTCCCTGCTGTATGCCGTAGGTTGTATTGGCAATATATTTTCTAAACAAACTTGCACGATGGCAAAGTTTCCATAGAACGCATCATGCAAATTATGAACCGTCCTATATGCAAATATTAGCATGACTAACAAATGTTTGTATTGTAAACGCTTTGCATCTACCAACAGTATGTAACCTTGTAAGTGCACCACACTCCTAATTTCTGTCTTTATGCTCTTCAGCATTTGAACTTAAAAGGCGAGAATTTTCATGCCACTTACTTTGATTTCTGTAACGTCATATTACATTGATAAAGCTAACGCAGTTTACTGCTTGCTGTATTAGTTCTCGCCGTTTCCTGCTTGTGTTCTATTACTGAAGTTTGCGAAACTGGGCGTAAGAAGAGAAAGGAAAAGCGCTCCTTACAGACAATAACCCAAACTGACGTAAAGAACGGAAGGGTAAAATCGTTGCTTTATATTGGTGGCCTATAGGACATGTTGGATGAACTAGTTCCTAAGACAATGAGGACCTCTCTCTTGCAGGACAACAGATCTATAGCTCGACGCAGTGCTTGTGTGCGTGCGCGTGTGTATTTAGTTAGTGAAGACGAAACTTCAGCACAATTCAGAATTGCTGTATAAAAGAAATATTTGTCCCTTTTAACACTAAATTTTTCTTCTCGCTCATCAATGTCTTGCGTGTAAATTGTGTCCTCACTGTATATAATATAAATACATATGTATCTTGTAAATTATGAAGGAGGAGTTTTCGGTAATAATTTATGTCATCTCTATTTTCTTCCCCGCCTGTGTTGAACGACGGCAAAAAGACAAAAAAGAAACAGCTTTAGTTGTGATGATCTCCGCTAGGTTCGCACATCAATGTAACTACACTGTACGTCTGCACTTAGATCTTTATCATTGTTGTTAAAACTCTAATAACAAACTTCTATTCTTCATTTTTCTTCTGTATTTCTACGTTTTTAAAGCAATGAATAAAACTGCAGATTCTGTAGAAGTAATGGTGCAGTGTACGTATGAAGTAAACTAGGTGATAGCGTTTTACTGTGCAATTTTATGGTTCACTTAACATGATAATTAAAGCTACTTTATAAAAGTATGGAACCTGGTGATTTTGACACCTGCCTCCGTCCTAACATATCTACAAAAGAACCAACATCTGCAAACTAAAGGATTTTTACAAACAATAGTCTTTCCCAAACAATAGCTAAAATTATGTGCTGAAACTTTCCAATCAGTTTGGGTGCACATTATTTAAAGAGTACTACCAAACGCATCCAGGAACAAATACAAATTGTTACATAAGTACCTATAGTATTTTTTACCCCCCAAAGTTAACCATATCGCTTGGTATGTTAAGTTGGTATTCCTGCTAAGTTCCTAATGTAATGCAGTCTATCCGATTATATAGTAAACACAAAACAGAAAGTAAAATCCCAAAAAGTGTAAACTTGCACTTTCACAATTCTCTAAACAAATATCTAAGTTATAAGCTATCGGTTCATATAACACAACTTAGCCTCTCGGTTTGCCTTTGTAATACCATTCTCAATACTGTATATTCTCCCACAAAAGTCTGATTGTATGTTTTACTGTAAAAACTATCTGCGGACATACACACACAATTATATATATGCACAAGAGAGACTTTTCAGCGCTTTTGCTGGCAAGCAACAAATGCAACAATATATGAGTGACAAACAAACTTATATATGTACATCAATAAACGTATTACATGTTTAAATAACTTAACCTTTGCTACAAATATACCTAATGAAAACTATATAGTTAAAAGGATTGTGCCAAGATACATACCTCTCGTTTTTGTCTACGAGAGCTCTATTTCCAAGCACGCAACGTAATTATATCTGATTAAATCTACACATTACATTGCTCAGATCAGAAGTGTACAAGTCCGTCACGTAGGAGCTGCGAATTTCTAACCGAGCCGAATAACTTTTAATAAAATATTAATATAAAATCCCAATTAGGCCTTATTAATGAATACAATGAAAAAGTTATGACATTACACTGTGGTATTAGAGAAACAAAATTAGAATTCTTGCAACCTATAAATATTCAACAGAAAAACCATATTTTTAGAATTATTATAATTTTTATTGAGATTAAACTACAAAATTAATGGTATACTATTAATCAAATGAAATATATGACCACTGATAGACAAAGTTAAACCTTATGGGTATTTTTAAACATTTTAAATGAAACCATGTTTATAAATTGAGCCTTTGGTGCCATCTTTACGTTCACTAAAATAGAGAGAAATAGCACAAAGTTTCAAATTGCATTGAGTATTTAAGAAGATGTTCATATGTTTCAATAAAACAGAAACATATTACTACTTCGAAACAATTAAAATATACAAAGCGTATAAAATCAATCGAAAGTTACATCGATTTTCACTTGCTTTGAAAGTTAATTTAAATGTTATTGTAGTAAATACATATAACGTAAACGTTTTCTGAAGGTTATTACAGAACGCTCTTACATACAAATATAATTCTCAAACATATTAGGTTAATATTTCACATTTACTATCCTCACAACGATGTTTTTGTTAAATATAAAACATATGCATCGTTATAAATACAGTTTATATGCTCAGTTAATTTGTCGTTTTATTTTAAAACAATGGAGAATACTAAACGCAAGAGCGCTTTTTAAATTTCGGTTTTCAAGTATATCCCTACTCCTAATGGTCCAATTTCCGTAATTTTTAGAAACTGTTTTTTCACATTGTTTAAATTATATATTTCTAATGTCATTGTGAAAAAATAAATATTGGTGCCGCTAGGGCTTTTTTTAAATTTTGAGTTTCAGGCAAACCCCCCCTCCTAATGGCCCGCTTTCCCTGATTTTCAAAAACGATATTCTTTATGTTATTTAAATGGTGCATACATGGTGGAAAAAGAACATATTAATCCCACTAGAGCGATTTTCAAGTTTTAGGTTTCAGGTAACCTCCCCTCAACCCTCAATTTCACTGATTTTCAGAATTTTTTTTTCTTGTTTTATTTGAAAGGCATATATCGAATTTGCTTTAAAAACATTTAAAATGCTAGAGCAATTTTTAAATTTCGCTTTAACCCCTACTTGCTATTCATATATACCCTCACTCCTAATGGCTCGATCGCCCTGAAAATAATTTTTCGAAAACAATTTTTATAAATTTATTTTAAAGAAATCTATGGCGTTTCGTTGAGACAAATCAAAAATTGTTGCCGCTAGAGCGATTTTTCAATTTTTTAAAAAAAGTTCGCTTTAGGTTAACCCCCAATTCAGTTTTGATGCCTAACGAAATCGCCGAATAGTTTGTTAATTGAAGGATATATGACGAGTTTTGTTGACAAAAAAAAATCAACCACCGCAGTTTTAACGGACACACACATACATATATACAAATTAAAATAAAAATAAAGTAGCACTATTAACAATGTAACAAATTAACAGTAATTATAAAATCAGAAAAGGATAAAACACTAAGAGAAAGTCACAGACGTAATCGCTATATTTCAAACTACTAAAGTTCTTCTATGGCAAGAAGACAAGACAAGTCTTATAAAAGCGGTATATATTTATATATGCTATAATTTTTTGCCTCTTTCGGTGCCTAGTAGGTGCGATCGATGGAAATTTGGAAAGACTATTCAAAACGAATTCTATTAGTTTAAACGCAATAACTTACATTCCTTGTGCATTCGCTAAAAGGTAAAGGAACAAAATATTAGCCCTATACATAAATCATGAATGCTCCTTCTGCTGTTTGGCGCAATGTTATTTTAAGATATAGGACGTCACCTAGCGTGAAAATGAACGTATTTTATAAAATAGGGACTTTCTTGACACACACACACACACACACACACACACACACACACAAAGTCATGTTTTGAATGGAAAATTCTTCTAAGTAATTTACTTATAAAACTAATAACAAAAAATAAATACAAAAATGTTGTTTTGGATTTGAGCCCAGGGTCTTACATAGCAGAGCAAATCCTTATAAACCGCTCGACCAAAGTGTGACTTTTTCTTAATGTTTTATCTTTTTCTGCTATCATAATTACTGTTAATTTGTTACATTGTTCATAGTATTACTTTATTTTTATTTTTCTTATACATATATATAATATATAAGAAAGAGGAGAGAGAGAGAGAGAGAAAGAGAAGAGACATGTAAAAATTTAAGGTTGGTAATACTGATCTTTAGTTCTATATAATCTTCTATTGATTTTCAAGCCATAAAGTTTCGAAGAGAGTAAAAATGGCAAACATATTTCTGAATGTATTTCTAATGAACAGAAAACTCAATTACTTAGATAGTTTTACGATGTGAAAAATAGGTATGACTGTCATATTTGAGATCGAATTTGTAAACAAGCTTTATTCCTCAAATGGTCACAAGATGGCCGAAATACTAACGAAATATATTCTGTTGATCATTTCCTAATGTTACCTGCACTTATACTATATAAAAACTTCAAATAATACACCACAGAAACTACATGGGACCTGTGTAGTGTATCTTTGTAGAGCCTATGTGCTGGACTGTTATACAGATCTGCAGAATATGTAAACTGTAACTACCCGACATTCGTTCTTTTGTTTAAGGAAAAAAAAAAGAAAAATTGTTTCAGGCTCAATTGAAATTGCAAGTTCTATTTATAAAACGTGATTTTATTTATGAACGACGTTCTGCATCACGATTCTGTAAATGTATTGTTGACAGCTTTCAAACACTGTAGGGAGATTGAAAGTTCACCGTGCTCTCACGGCCGTCCTTGGAACGGGGGTTGTTTGGTAGCTAGAAGTGATAAGGATCTTTTGCAGAGGGTACCACAAGGACCCTAAAAGCCTATCATTATATCGCTTAACACATCCAGTCCACAGACTCCCCACTTTCAGTGCACCTCAGGTAAGAATGTGCATCTGGCCGAAATCCGAGCTTCTTTTATGGTTTTTCACTCTTTGTGCTATTTTCTTTAATGTTTATCTTATTTTCTTCCATTTCTTTCTTTTCCTTTAAGCCGCATTTCTGCTCCTAATATAAAATTAATTTACCCCTACTTGTGCTAGCCTTGAAAATGTTTGTTCCATTCTTTTCTTTTATATATATCTTCTCTTTTCCTTTCACACTTGATTTCTATATTTTACTCAGTTAAATTGCTGTACATAATTTACTTTTAACATTTGAATGTTTTTGCTATTAGCAATTGTATTAACACTAGAGGTGTTCACGACTTAGAATAATGTATATGAATAAATCAGCAGATGTAAGACCGACTTTAATAGCAGTACTGTTAATACTAGAGGTGGCCATGACTTATAACAAACGTAGGAAATCAGCTGATACATGCCTGATCTTTATTAACAATACTATTAATACTAGCGGTAGCCATGACTTAAAACAACATGTAGATAAATCAGCTGATACACGAACTATCTTTAATAGCAGTACTATTAATACTAGAGACTGCCATGGCCTTACAACAACAAACAAACAAAATTCCTGTATTTGGAATGTTCCGTTTGCATCCCATATTTCTGCTCAAGGAAAAAGTTACAAACTTTAGCTACGGTGTGGTTCTTGCTACAAAAACACAGACTTTAATAGTTTATTATTGGGTGTTTTGTATTTTTTGAGGAATAATATAAATAGTTTTCAATGCGCAGGATATTTAAGGTGTTTAAGTGACTGGAGCAGGGCGTTCACCATACACGTGTACGACCATCACAACGCGTCAAACGAAACCTTGACTCGTCTGTGAAGAGAACAGCCTTCCATTGCCGGAACTGCCAGTTGAGATGTTTCTGAGCAAATCTCAGCTGGCTTCCTTGTGCTGACGTGTCAAAGAGGATTCTAGATCTCAACCCTGCATTTTTCAGTCTGTTTCTTACATTCTGATCAGAAGTAAACATTCCAGTTGTTCGTACAACATCTCTGGCTGTAGATTTGCGTCTGCGCAAAGCTGATAGGACAAGATATCTCTGTTCTTTTATTCTTGTCGGGGCTGCCTCTTGTAGCCACCTTATATCGTATGGATGAGAGAAAGGCTGTCAGGAATCCTGGAGACAAAGCAAATAGAATCTGCATCCTCAATCGATGAAACTGCTTGTGCGACTGATGTTACATTCAGATGTCTCGTTGCTCTGCATTAGTCTCAGAGAACACAAATAACAATTTCCTATCATAGAGTGGTGCTAAAACCTGTTTTAAAAAAAAATAAAGTCAAAGAGCGGTCACTTTGCTTTCAACAATTCTTGAAACTTCCGTAATTTTTTCAGAGTAAAACTGACATATCTTTATTCTACTTTTACACTAACATGTGACTGTTTAAAATGGCATTGTATCAATGTTTATTTTGGGGCTTTGGTTTAAACATGTGTTCCGTAATTTTCTTCAGCAGTAAGAGAAGTGTGTTTTGGAAGACTGTGAAACAGTGGTCCTTTAGAATTCCAGAAAATTAAGCCCATAACTTAAAGATATTTTTCTTATTTTGGTGAGGAAAACCCTCATAGTTGCATTGTTTTAACTCGCGTTTAGTAGCGAATTCAAGTCGTATACACTGAAGGCAAGTACAGGACCTAGTTTCTGTGCATCGCTTCTTGCGGCCAATTCTGTCATTCTTTATCAAGTGTGGACAACGGACGAAGTATGGTTGATTTGATTTACTTACGGACGCTATTTAAATCTGAGGTCATTAGCGTTCCATTCAGTTCACCGACAAATCTGTGTGTGTTTATATACAGAATGTAACAAAAAGGCATGTCATAAGGGAACATTTCTCACATATTTGCACCCTCTATATGCAAGCAATGTTTTCTCTAAGTTTTCAGTAATGCAAGGAAAGAGTAGAGTAGTCCAGCGAAACCTTAACTCATAAAGTGATTCCAACTTGAAAATATAGACACTGTCTCATATGTAATGTATTTTTTTGAAATGTATTATGACAAATGAAGTTAAAGACTATTGTATTCTATAGTCTTGAGTCACATTTCAGTGAGGTGGCGATTTCTGGATTTTGATGCGAAGAATTCGGCGATACCCCCTTCCCCTACTTTTGGAAATTTCTTTCACTCGGGAAGTGAGCCATGGATAGAAACAGGTGGTAATCTCAAGACGAGAGAATATGGCTACATGCTGGTGTGGTAGCAGTTTTAACCCTTCCATGATTGATCGAGAGATATGGCATCTCATATTGTCCTACTACAAGAAAACTCTATTTCTATTAATTAGTGCTGGGTTATTGATAATAAAGGTTCACATCGACTGCACCCCCGTTTGGAATAAACTCCCTGTGAATAACACCTTCAAAATTCCAGCAGACACATAACATTACTTTAGGCCAAATCGGTGACGGGGATTAGGCCACTGTTTCGAGGTGCCAGGGTTGTTTAATATGCCCATTTGTCATCACATATGACAATTCTCCTGATAAATCCATTAAATTTGTGACATTCTGATTACAGATGTCCAGTCCACATTTGGCTTATTCAGGTGTCAATTCATGAGATTTGTCTTTAGAATATGGGACATTAAGAATCTTCCAGGAGGTGGTAAGTCTTTAGTGTTTTCTTCTCCATTATTGAAACGTTCAAAACCTCGTAGTGTTTCACACCAAGATCGCGGGTCGATGGATTTTTTCCGAGCGTAAAAATCCTAAGTATGGCTTCCTTCGGAAGGGAAGTAAAGTCGTAGGACCCGTGTCGTCCATTTACGGCAAGATAAAGAACCTCAAGTGTGAAAGAAGAGGCCTCTGAGCAAAATTTGTCGGCCGTTTCACGCCTGATTTGAATGGGCCTTTGATAACCAGAGATATTAAAGAGCACCTCTGATAAACCAAATAAATAGAAAATAAAAGTTCAGCTACACCCTCACTAACGACTCATTCTCCCTGCATCACACAACTTCTTGAGCCGTGACAGCAGTTTTATAATCTTGTTTCCAGTAGTGCTATAGAAAACAACTGACAACTTAGACATGCTTGCACTGTACCTAGTTGCCAAACGAAAGAAAATCATTAAAATCTGCCACACTTATGAGAACTACCTAGTAATTAGAATATTGGTCTGCTGTTTAAAGCCGAAAGAACAGACATCTAATCTAAAGAAAGAGAAAGCCATTTCGGTATTTGAGCCCTGCTCAAGGGCTGGCCGCTTGTGCCTACGCCTCAATGGGGGAACCTATGGAGGAAGGAATGAGGTGAGGGAGACACAGTGTGACCTATATTCAGGGCGGGGTCCCAAACATTCTTTCCATACAGAATAGCCCGACTCCCAAGAATTTGAACTTCTCAGAGCGGTCTTTGCCATAACAGACGTCATTTCAGTGCAAGCCAACGTCACACCGCACACACGCACCCCAGATCACGGGAAATTGGTGAAAAGGAAAGATTCGCCCAAGGGACCGCAAAAATCTCAATATCAGGATGGCCGATTACAAGCTCTTTAAACCTTGACCTGCGTACCGCCTGAGCCCCCACTCGGTGCATCTACTTTAAGTACTAATGTAGAGGGAGGGGGTGGGCATTTATTAACCTTAAGAACTTTTAAGGCGTTCTTGAAACAGGCGAAAGTCAGAAAGTACAGAAGTGCTGATCTTTAAATACGCAAATATGCTAACGAAAACAAAATGTTTATTTGTTTTTATTATTTGTACCTTCACTCATCAGAAGATACAATAAACAAGTGAATATCAATATTTGCTGATGAGTTTACGTTTCAGACGAACTTAATTTTTTTTTTCACATTACTTTTTACGAGATACAGACTATGCTTTTTGATCCTCCGCCTACAACAAAGTTCACTTTCTTCAAGAAGAAAAGTGTCCACTTGAAAGTTCAGCTCTTTTGGAAAGTCAAGCCTCCTTGCTGCTCCATTATGGTCGTGAGCGAGTGATGAAAGAATCATCCGCAGGCGGGCTGCACATTATATAGATGGCGCCGACCGAATACAATCACAACAATAGACAAGGGGAGGGGTCCCGCTGAACTGGGGTTGCTTCAAGGGTCGCTGCTATTCAACGGGGGACTTCATTATCCAATTGTGAGCAGCTTCTCAAAATGAGCAAAAACTTGTTCCCAGTCTTTTGTCAGCCAAAAGCAGATTACTGTTTGGTAGCTGTAACCCGGCATTATTTCCAGCCATTGCACGCAGCTGTATGAACCACGCCTCTCTCTGCTTCGTAACGGGCCTTCACAGGGGCAAATTAGTGAGTTTTTGTAATCAGCGTTTACCCTGCTTCATTGTTTTCTTTCCTACACATCGGTTTTCAAATCAAATAGTCCTAAACTCTGACTTCTCATTCTTCTAACTGCACTACACCCCACCCCCATGCCGTAGTAATCCCAGAACTTAATGATCTTAACATTATGTCTACAGAATTTCGGTATTCTTGACTAATTTATAAAACTTCATGACAAAAATATCGTGAAACATAAAGTGCAGGCTGATTTACATAGAAGCAACACATGTCTTTATTTATTTCAAAACGAATGATGCTAGCCATAATTTATTATACCTCAAATGTACAGTATATTTGGGAGATTATTAACCTTTATAGAAAATGTTGAAAATATCTTTCCTCCTGCATAAGGCATAGCACAACACGCCGTTCCATGTTACAGGCCGCTAGTTGGAGAATTGTATCCTCTGTATCATTAATCTCCTATGTTTCAGATCGCCCAATGTCTGGAGCCATGTGGCAAAAACTCTGTCTTTTAAGTAACCGCATAGAAAGAAGTCCGGTATTGTCAAATCAGGAGATCTGGGTGTCACAAATTCTTGGAGATTATCCGGTCATCAATGAAACAATCAATTAGAGTCATGGATTGGATTGATGTATGGCATGTAGCGCCATCTTGTTGAATATCATCCAGTTGCTCAACAAACTGCATGGAAATTCGGCGGTACTCTGCAGTGTGCACAGTCTGGTCAAAGAAATTGGTCCCACAATTTTCTGAGCGAATATTGAGCACCAAACCCAACTTTAACTGGGTACATGGATGCTTTATGAATGACATGCGGATTTCGGACGGTCCAATAGCTTGAGTTCCTTGAGTTCACATAGCCGCATAAATGGAGCCAAGCTTCATCTGTGAACCATACGATTTATTTGTTTCCTGCAACTGTAACGCTATATGGTTTGACGTCAGAACTTTTCGGGGCTCTCTGACACAATGAGTAGATATTCCCGGTCTCCTGCGACAAACGTCTTAATGACTTACGGGTTGATTGCTCCAGTCGTGCCCAGACAACCGTGAACGATGTTTGTCTTTTTCACTCACGAGAGATCCAGTTGTTTCCAATTTGTTTACCAGTACCAGTACTGTGTTTTTATCCTGGGAACTGCGAACATCAAACTCTCTCTGGTATGAGTAGCTGTAATTGAATTCGTGTTTCAGTATTGTCTCACAAGGAAGAGCCGTTGAATTAATGCATACTGCATTTTCACAGTGACTAGAACAAAATATGAAAACAGCTGCCAGATATAAATCAACAACAGACATCGAAACTCCCGCTTAATTTGACGTTAAGCTCGGGACTTTGGGTCAATTTCCAGCCGCATAAATAAAGAAAGAAATATGTTAGTTCCATATAAATAACTCTATTAAGTAAACAGAGATGAAAGTACAACGTAGAACGTGATTGGATTACAATATTCACTTTCTGTTTTGTTTTATATTACCATCTCAAAGGTGTATGTATATTCACGGTGATAAGGAAATTTAAATAAGAATGAAAATTAAGAATCCGACTAATATGAAAGACTAATTTCTATATAGGCAATTGTTGATTTTCACTTCTCGGGATTAACGGTTCAAGCTGGTACTGCGATAAAGAGAGTCAGAAAGTCCGCAGCTATGATTGTCAAGTAAGTTATTACTAACACTTAAAAGCTGCATTTACTGAACATTATCAAGCAAAAAGTTCCTGAAACCGCCTCCCTTCAATTACATTTCTCGCATTGGCTTATGAAATAACCATTACCGTCTACAGTTCCTTGACGGTCCCAAGCAACATTTTTTGTTTTGCAACATTAAACTTTGTTTGTTTTGTAATGTATGAGTTAAATTAGAGTTGAAAATGTTTTTGTAATTAAATAAACTAATAAAGCCTGTTTCACATGTATGGAATTTTAAATTCTGAATGTTTAACTTCTATCCTCAAATAGTACGGAAATAGAAAAATTAGAGGTGAAAAGTGTTCCATGACTTAAACAGTGTGGGAATCATTGTTATAACAATGCATGGCAGGTTGGGTGCTGCCCCACAACACAAAATGCAAACAATGGGCCAGCATCTCAGTCGCTAACAGAATTGTCACAGGTGGGGTTATTACCAGCTCGAGACAAAGGGAAAAAGAGTGTAATAGTGCTTACCGCATTCCATACCCTACTGTAACAACTTCGTAAGACCATTCAACGGAAGCGATCAGGACACCTCACCAAAAGCGTGCCGCTCTTGCATAACAACGCGCGTCCTCATACTGCCAAGAAGACAGTGCTTTCAAGTGGGAAGTCCTCGAGCATCCTCCGTATACTCCCGATCTTGCTCTAAGCGACTTTCATTTGTTCTAACCTCTCAAACATCTTTGGGTGAACATTTTCTCGACGATGAAGTTATTGAAAGGGAAGTCAGCACCTAGCTCCGAGAGTAGTCCAAAGAATTTGAAGCTGTTCGATTTCAGGGGTTTGTGAAACTACGGGGCAAGTTTATTTTAAGAAATTAAAGTATTTTTCAAACCAATACACTCATTTGCTTAAGTATGCTGACAGTTTCTAAACATTTTATTTGCCTACTCAGATTAACTGCACTTATAGAAAAATACTGCTTTTTACGATACTCCAGATTTTAATGGTGTTTAACGCCGTTTTTACTACTGAAGCATCACAGACATGAACATCGATGATACATGAAATGAAATGGAAATCTGGGAATTTTTTGTAAGGAAGGAAGCATTCCAGGCCTGGCCCGGCATTTGCCTCTTATGAGCACTGAGGAAAACTTGAAAAAAAACCTCAGTTTGGTGGGATTCGAACCCCAGACCTCCCACTCACGAGTCCGCACCTTAACGACCTCGGGCGGTAGATACTGAAACAGTTATCTACGACTTGCCCTAAGACAAAATATAAAAAATCTAATTTAGTGGTTGTCTCTTGAAGATGTCGAACCCCGGTTCTCCTGCTCCACACACACACAGTGTTGCGAGTAATGAAACAGGCCATTAGGGATGTAACCGGAGCTGGTGTTGTGTTCCTCCCAAACAATACGGAAGTCTAACAGACGATGCTGCTATAGCTCATTAACACGGCCGGTCCTCTATGACGTCATATCCAGTGACGCAGGCGGTTCCTGCCTGTTCTATTTGTCTTTCGGGCTGGTTTCCGCAAGTGGTGACTGACATTTTACATTACAACTTAATTACGTAATCAAATTTCTTAACAGTCCCGGGCTATAGCGACTTTGTCAAGCCACTGCTGTCATAGGGGGGCGTTTAGCACATCACCATTAGCAGGTTGGAATTGCTTTACATTTTTACATGTATTTTTCATATTTTAAAAATTCTTCTGATATTTCTTATTGTATTCCATGTTTATTTTTATTTATTTATTTATTATTGAATATGTTTATATCTTACGGTGAATATATAATATATTATCTTGTGCTAAATGAAACATAGCTAGTGTGTCATAAAAGCACGTACTCGTGCCCTGTTGAAGTTGTTTTGTCATATTGGTGCCACTGTAACAAATACGCTCCTATTACTACATCTGCATTAACAATAACCGCTGCCATTCTAACAATAATCGAAACGCGTTAATAATACGATTATACGACATTTTTCCTTTCAATTACAAAAACAGCCAATCTTCAATTCTAAAAACAGCCATGTAATTTTTTTTTTTTTTTTTTTTTTTTACAACAGCCCCAGTTTCACTTGCATTTTTCAAGACCAACTGTTTTTACCAGAGCCCAGTGTACGTATCGATGGTAGTCAAAATGCTGGAAAATGTGGTCCATGCTATTGATTACACGGCTTTGTTTATTCGGTTCGTGTCAGTTATCTTTTATTACAGTGGCATATAGTTGGAAGTAAATCGACAGTAGCTGTTATTTTTTGTTTTTTGTTTTTTATTAAATTAATATTGAATTATTAAAACCACACCAGGAATTTGTTTAATAGAAAGTGTTTAGTACAACATGGGTTACTCTTGGATGTCTTAATTATGGCAGTGCACCGCATAATATAATATTTTTATATTAAATAGCAGTAATTAAAGGAGTGGATAAACAGTACGTACCTGCAAATTTTGAAGTGGTGTGTATTAAACATTTCGTACCAAAATATGTAGTTAAGAAAGACATTTTCCTCGGGAAATTTTCTCTAATCTAGCATCATATGTGGCACTGAGTGTTAACAATAAAAGGAACGATCCAGAAGAACGTATGAAGTGGGTTTTGGAACGTGATGAGAGTTTTAATAAATGGTGTGAGCAGGATGTTATGTTCCGACTCTTTGCAAGGCAAGACAGGTACACCCATTTATAACCATTGCCAAGGAAGATTGTGTCCTTTCCGTTGAAATAGACAATGATAAATACGATGATGATCTATCTATGTCGATTAGTTTTAACGTGTCCAGTAACTAGGAAGTTGTATTTTATAAAGACTAGCGCTTGCCTATGAAGAAGTTAATAGTACATATCATTTTTATGTTGTTTACATATGAGAAAATTTGTTTGTTAACAATTATAGATTCTTAAAACATCCAAATATTTTCTAATAATAAATAATATCATTTTGTAAACATAATATTGTTTAAAAGTTTCGTCTTTGCTATTGGCAGTAGCAGGGCGACTTCAGCTGCCATTTATTTCCATATTAGGGTCTGGTAAATGTAGTGAGTCATGCCTCTTTCCAAGGACTGTGAGCGGGAGGTCTGGAGTTCGATTCCCACCAGGATCGACCTACCTGACTGACGTTTTTTTTCAGGTTTTCTTCAGTCCTCATAAATGGCAAATGCCGTGGAGGTACCGTAAACTTAGGCCTGGAATACTTCCTTCCTTTAATTTTTTCCCCCCATTTTATCATTTCATTTCATTTATCATCAGTGCCACCGCCTGTGATGCCTCAGTAGTTAAAACACATAAAAATTGCTGGAGTTACGAGTCACGTAAGAGCGGCTGTTTACTCGGGAAGAGTAGAGACGTAGCTGTGAGTACACCTCACTGCATCATCACAAACTAAACTATTGCCACCTCTACATACTGAGAGCTACTATATGATTTAAAACAGAACATTTTTGTTCTTGGAGCTAGAAGGTTCCATTGTTGCAATCTCGATCCCAAGAGTTGTACATCGCGGATCAAATCGTCCGGTTCCTTCTGTTCCATTAGATGAGGTGAAGTATGCTGAGATTAAGAATGGTATTTTGTACACTTGGTGTTGTTGAGTCCGAGGCAAGTTACAGAGGAACGTGCAAGTCTTCACCGAGGGATACAGGCGGATGCATTGAAGACACATTTGGTATTTTATTTTATGTCTAGTTTTGCTTAAATACCCTGCCATTTTTGTGAGGTCGAAGCAACAGTCTAAATTATGGTCTTTTGACTCATACTACATCTTGAAACAGCGAATGAGATGGCTCGGTGCTTTCAGAGATAGATAATAACGTTATCAAGCACCACGGCGTGAGCTTAGACGGTTAGAGCATCTGCCATAGTTGTGAAAGTGTGGTTTTGAATCCTCACATAGTGATGTTGTTTTTTTCTGCCAAAGTTAAAGCAGATTTGCCAACATTACAATGATTTACTCGCAAACATATAACCATGCACAAAATGCGCTATAATTTATATTTATAATTTTTTTCTGCCGGAATCAAAGGAAATTTGACACCATTGCAGTGATTTACCCGCCTTTATCAATTTAAATTTTCGAAAAGAGGTAAGCATAGACCGTCAAGCCGTAGCGAGCCGCAGCAAACAACTGGGTCTACCGGTTTCTAGGATTTACCCGACGTTAGCGTTAAGTCAGTGTGTGTGTAAATGAATTGATTGCGAATTTCATTAAGAGGAGATTTGCAATATTTACCCACCTACTTAATAGTGCACAATCCCCTATAATGTTTTATTTAAAAGTTACGGAGGACAACGCATAGGTTACATTATGTTTAACAAAGAAATTATACATGCAACAATTACACTGTTGGGAGTTGCAGCAGATGCTGATGCTGTAAAGACTGGAGCTCCGAATGCACTCTACAGACAATGGTAAGTCTTCTTCATTTTGCGCATGCGCAAACTTTAATTTTGGTAACGTGCTTCTTTCTTACTAACATTTTCAATTTTCATTGTCTCAGCGCTACAACACATTTAGCCACTTATTGCTATCCTCCTACATACTACAGTAAAGTATGCCTTCTTAACTAAAAGATTGATTCGCTTTCTTTGAGTTTTTGGATGAATTTCCCGCACACGTAATACAAATTATTCAGGTGGTTTACACGACTACGTTTACCAGTTGCCATTTTTACTAACTTCTAAACACCACAAAGTTTCACCATCTCTCACAAGAAACGCAAAAATGAACATAAACACAAAATGAGGAAACAAAAACTCACAATACACAGGTTTGTTTGAGGTAACTATGATAAAAATGCATCATGCGTGTTTCAACGTGTACTAGACCATAAAGTCTCTTTGGAGAACATTGCCATCTAGTGAATAAAAGTTTAAAAAGCATACCACTCCTCCCATCTAGTGATCATTTTTGGGGTTTTTGCCACAATAATACTTTTCTATATTATAAAAAGAATAGCGAACTAAAGAACAGCACAAAAGCAGAAACTATGTACTATTTTATATATATATAACATGCCCAATGCAAAAAGCTGTTGACTTGTGTAATTAATAGTAAAACAAATCGCATAATGGTTCCTCGCTATTGTTATTTTAGGTTATGTTAGGCTGTTCTGTTTGGCTGTACTGCCAAATAAAGAAGCATATTTAGTAATGTTGCTGAGTATTCCTGACATCTCTTTAAGACAATCTTCTCTTATTATGGAGTAATAAGTATCATATGGTAAATCCGTAGTAAAGCGCGGAAAACACCGTATTCACTTTTCAGAGATCTGTCTTTTACAGTCATTATAAAACTAAGCCCCTCTTCCCAGCTCCTTAACCTACTTATTTCCATCTCTGCACGTTACACTTTCTGAGCTTTTTTAGCAAAAAACTCAGAATAATGTAGTAGAGGTTATATTACGCACCAGATATCTATATCCCTCTGCTGGTGGAATAAGCGCGCGCATCATCTTGGGAAATGTGATGTCAGCGATCATAACAAAATGGCAGCCCCTTTGGAAAAATGCAGATCGAGGAGCAGCAAGCAATTTGCAGGGATTTTTTTTTTTTTTTTTTTTTTTTTTTTTTTTTTTTTTTTTTTTTTTGGACAAGGATTGAATTGAGCAGGTCTATGAGTGGCACAGAATGTCAACTGTGAATGATGCAGCTCGCATCAGCAGGTAACAATGAATGAGTTGACTGTAGATTGAAAATCAGCCATGGCCCTGCGCATCACATTGTCCCCGACATTCTCCGAACAAAGTCTCCGCTAGGTGGGTGTCAAAACAACTCACTCCTGAACTGAAAGAACGTCGTATGGATGTGTAATTTTTTATTTATTTTGAATGGTGCCCGTTTTTACTACTGAGGCACCACAGGCGGTGGACACTGATTATATATGACATGAAATTATAAATTGGGAAAGGATATTTTTAGGAAGGAAACGTTCCAGGCCTAAGTTTAGGGTACCTCCCCGGCATTTTCCATTTATGAGTACTGAGAAAACCTGGAAAAAACCTTAGAGAGGATGGTTCTGACGGGATTCGAACCCTAGACATCCCGCTCACGAGACCGCGCCTTAACGACCTCGACCACTCGTGGCGGTGTGGATATTTATGAAACACTGGTACTATGTCATGCATATTTACATTTCTTACTGCCAGGCACTGCATCCCTCACCCCTTTTCCCCCTCCTTTCTTGACACAGAACCAGCTTCTAAAAACTGATTATACCATTCACAAATCTCATCCATGCGCAAGCATGATTTTCTTTGTTACAAAATTTGGAGAGTTTCTACACAAGATAAGATGAAAATCTTATTTCTAATTTAACTTATTGAGGAGTTATTCACGTTTCTTATTGCTAGTGATTCTACCGGACATACTGCATATTGTAAAAGTTATATACTATTTGCTAATGAGGTATAAACCAATGCAATACTTATTTCAGTATCGCCATCTTTCTGATTGGCTCCTGGTTCTCCCAAAATTCTTAGAAACGAACTCGGCGCGTAATATCGCGAACAGTAGACTTTGGAATATCCAGATCTGAACTGACCCTTCGAATGGATTTCTGCGGGATGCGCTGAAATGCTGGCCTAACATCTTGAACTATTTTTTCGAAAGTTTCTACACAAGATAAGAGGAAAATCATATTTCTAACTTAACTGAGTAGTTTCTTATTGGTAGTGATTCCACCGTTCACACTGTATTTTTTTTTGGGGGGGGGGTCGGTCCTGGTGGTCTAGTGGTAACCATACTTGCCTTCTAAATCCAAGATCGCGGGTTCGATCCCGGTCAGAATCGGGCGTAAAAATCCTAAGTATGGCTTCTTTCGGAAGGGAAGTAAAACCGGAGTCCCATGTCGTACATTTACAGAACGAAAAAGAACCTCAAGCTTGAAAGAAGAGACCTCTGAGCAAAATTTGTCGGCCGTTTCACACCCTGAATTCGTCCGTAAATAAATCAAATCACACTATATTTTAAGTTCGGATTAATGAATTTTGGAATAAACTACTGTCGGGATTTGGTTTTCAGAAAATTTAAAATAGGATTTTAGGCTTTCGGAGAAAAATATACGCACTCCTTTGGAACATTTCAGTATCCTACAGCACAGCCTTTGGTGATGGTTCCGTGGTGTTATGAGAAAAGTTTGTTAGTGCACAATAATACACGTCCCCAGGCTGCTCAGTGCTTAAGGTGTAGTGTCTGTAGGGAAGGAAGGAAATGCCTCTTTTTGTATTAAAGTTTATTCTCGCGTATGTATTTAGGACTGAGATGAAAGTCTGTACCGGTCGTTTGTAATAGAGCAGAACAAAACCCTTCCACACGCACCGGTTCGCATGACTAGGGAAAACCACAGAAAAAAAAAATCCAAGATCAGAATGGCCTGCGCTAAGGGAACTGAATGCAGTCTCAAGCATTATCACCTCGGTGGCCACCTGTAACAAACTCAGTACTTTTGAACTTTGAAAATAAGTAAAAGAATTTTTTTAAAGCTCGTTTATAAAAGTTGTTGGAATTTTTAAAACATTAAGCCTTAGACTGAATGTTAAAGTGTTACAAGAAAATGGGGGGACAGTCCGATTTGGGGGTAATATTGTATTTAAAAAATCGTGACGTTATTGCTGACTGACATCAGGAAAGATGTCACTTGAGGAATTAGCATATGCAAAATGATTTACGGCTTCTGTTTGCGAAAGTACCCGTGTCCTCCTCAGTTTTAATGGACAGTAATTTCGGAAACATGTGTGAGAAATTGGAGCATTTCCCTGTCTCATGCTCCGGCTGTGTTTAACCTCGCCCGGGACCTCCGCTTACGTCATCAACATTAAGAAGAACAACACTTGCTCCAGACAGTAGACTTCGCGTGTGTGGGAGGAAAATCTTCACCTGGCACTGCAACTGAAGTTAAAACATTCGCCTAGATGTAAAGTTTAATTTGGGTACCAGGACATGTTGGCATCTTAGTACCGACTCGAGTCAGCGTTCATGTGTGTTTTTTGAATGTTTTATTTATTGTCGCTTTGACTGCATTGGTCTTTAGTGACGTCTGTAGATTGTGCACTGAATACTGTAGGTGAAAGTCTGTAGAGATGAAATGAATTAATGATGACTTAAATGAGCTCGGAGTCCTTGGCGCCTTACAACTATCTGGCATTCAACTTCTTAGGATAAGGAAAAAATTTCGAATAAAAACCTATTCAGACAGCATTGACCTGACCGGGATGCAAACACAGGACCTCCGGATTAGTAGTCACAAACGTTGCCACTAGACCACGGAGGCTTTCTGTTCGGTTAAAATAACTGAGGTTACACCTGTGTCAGCTGCCATTTGAAACTTCTCCGTGGTAAGACAACAAAATAAACATTCTGGGATCACTGAACAGCGTACTATTAGGCCCCAAAAAATAAAAAATAGTGCACTATAAACTGAAAATACTATTATGACATTTTAGGAAATGATTTACAATAATAGTGCTGTACTAACAACGTGCAGTCTATTCGTAAAGCAATGGACTGATATAATACTGTTCGATCAGTTTTGTTTCCCCCCGGGAGTGTTTTTGCCTATGGGCGAGCGCACCGCTAGTTAGCCGGTTAACCGTCCAGCTGGGTCTCGGAGATTAACGGAGGGTAAAACAATACAATACACTTAACAATGTAAGCGGCTCACTCATTATGTACAAAATTATAAAATGCGGTGTTGAAACCGTCCGCCTTCATTCTCTACACATTATCGGCATCACCTTAGCAAATTGTTCATCACTCGCCGAAGTTCATTTTGAAAAATCCGGACAATTCATCTTTGAGTTCTTGTATAATGTGTGGGTTTGTTTTGTACATGGCATTTTTTAATTTACCCCAGAGATAATAATCTCAGACTGTTAAATCGGGGGACCGAACCGCCCACATATCTCTGCTTATAACTCTGCCTTATGGAAACACATCGTGAATTGCTTTCATGGAATTATTTACAATGTGAACAGTGGCAGAGTCCTGTTGACAGGCCCCCTGTCAGTTAATTCTTTTAGTATTGAATTCATAAGTTCAGAATAAACTATTGCTCAAAATATTGAGTCACCACTTAGTTAATACGTTTGAATCGCACATAAAGACACGTTATGCCTTGTAAACACATGAGGCATTACACACTTTATGTATACTATCGAATTAAGAAATGAACAACATCCCCGGGAACAGCTGCGCTAAGAAGGAGACAGCCAGCAAGGTCAATAAGTAAGCAAGTAGGCTTTCTACTTCATTCATGGCACAGCAAACGAGTGGGGAGTTGATCACAGGAAACTTCGGGCCGCGGGAGAAAGCATCACTGTAATATGTCATGCAGACGCTAGATGGCGGTCATAGGCAAAGAACAGCGTTCATTTGTTAAGTGGGGAATGACGTGGACAAAATGTTTCACGAGCAAAGATTGACTGCATGGTTTTTGTGGAAGGAAGGTGTCAAAACTGCAGAAATGTATTGACGTTTAACTGCGGTATGTGGTCAAAAAGTTCTTGCTGGAAGACAACGGGTTAGCCCGCCCTGTTGAAGATCCATATATTTTAACAGGACAAGTTCTTACATTATAATTTCATAACAATAAAACTATGAAACTTCAGCGGCAGGGAAACTGAGTCTCAGTACTCATTACTCAGATGAAGGGGAGGAATCCCATTGGACCACAGCCATCACTCAGTCACATGTTGTGAAAACAATTAATGAAGCAAAATAAAAATTCACTTAAAAAGTATAAAATTAACATTTGTGGCTTTTACCGATAACCATGCTTCTTTGTCATTAAACCACATTTGGTAAAGAAACAAGCACAATCGTAAATTGATAAATAAGACAGCAAATTTATTGAAAGTAATTGTTGATGAATAAAACGTAAATGGCACAAATTCATATCTAACTAAAAGCACACGCACACAAATTTTTTATCAGATGTTTTCTCGTTGTTGCCACATTTCCAACTTTCACCAAAGATGAATGCTAATTGTTAACAATACCACCAAAAAGTGGTAATCAAAGAAATATTTTAAACATGTTTCTGATTGAGCAATGATCACATTTATCAGCCTTTGTTCACAATATTCTTTTATATATAAAAATGTATACACACTTTCACAGTAGATATCTATTTAATATATTTCAAAGTTGGACCGAATGTGTAGTATGATGTTCTGTAAACAGGTGTGATTCACGTAATTATGATAGTGTTGCTACGTGACAGGTAAATCAACAATGAAAAAGTGAAGGCAAGATTGTCGTATAATGTTCTGTAAACAGATGTGACTCACATTACGTTATGCTAGCGTTGCTACAACAAAATGGAGCCAAGATTATCGTTTGAACATCGGAAAGCAATTTTGAATGTTATTGGAAAACCGAGAATGTTGTTGAAGTTCAAAGACAATGGAGACGTATGACAGAACAGAACCGTCAACGCGAGTAACAATTGCACGCATTCGAGACAAATTTCAGACTCATGGTACCGAATGCGATGTTCATAAGGGCAGATCTGGGCAAACCAGTTACTCTGGCAGCACTTCGGGAAAAAATTGAAACGGCAAATGCTGCAATCGCTGAGGACACTTTCGCAAACGTTGCTCAATCCGTAGTTCAACGTGCTCAGAAGTGTATCGACGCTGATAGTGGGCATTTTGAGCAACTGATGTAACTGTAAAAGTGTAAGATGATTAGTGCTCATCATTTTCTGTCTGCATGAATTCAGTTTTGTAATGTTAACAGTTTTTTCTTTGCTTGAAGTGTGTATATAATTTTATGCTGTTATCTACTACAAGGCAAAGAAATTTAAGATAGTTTCTTTTATTATTATTATTTTCAATAATTCACCCTATCGTAAATGCAGTAAACTCCAAGAAGAGGGTGGGCTGGTTTTCTCAGCACGCTGGAATTTTAATTTCAAGAGGAAACGATATATAGGCCTATATAATAATTTGGGAAGAGATTCCTTCCCTGTCGAAGGTTTCCTAATGACTTCGTTCATCATTACGCGAGCGATCTCTTGCCACAAATAATGAGGTACTACATACAGAAATACAGGGTTAAGCGCACTTGAGGAAAAGTTATGGCGAGATAATTAAAGAGAAAATTCAGAATTATTGCTGTAGCATGAACAAATATCAAAGAAGTTATATCTTGATAATGGAAAAGATAATATTAAATTGATTTGATGAAAATAATGACAAAATACCAGGGTTATTTATATAGTTCTCGGAATGAAGCATACTTTTTTGAAGTTATTCTTATTTTTAAACTTAGTCTCCCTTGACACTAATGCACTTTGTCCAGCTTTATCCCATCACGAAAGTCAGATCCTCCAGGCCTGCAAAATACGCCTCAACTGATGATTTAAGCTCCTCATCGGAGGAAAATGACTTTCCACCAAAGAATTTTCTCAGTTTAGAATTACAAGAATCACGCGTACCAATAACCATGCCGCTTAAAAACATTTGTCACTAATTCGTTGAAATTTACCAGACTTATCAATCCACCTTCGACAATAACACGTGTTAACATTTGACGGCAATGAACACACGTCAAGTCGCTACGTGGATCCATGTTAAATCGTCTGAAACCATTCGTTATATTTCTAAAATATTTAGTGTCAAGCCCTCTTTTTAACCATAAACTATTTTTTCCTATATATATATATTTATTTATTTATTCCCTACAATTAAGAGTTTCAAAGTGAAATATATAATCTAGGAACGGAATGATATGATTATGTGATGGAATACGATGAAAGCAGAACAAATATATATGAAATTTGTTCAATAAGAATAATCATTATTTTAAAGGCATAATATATCGCGCTAAAAGTTAACTTTACTATACTTTGTTAGCTTAATAAATAATGTACAGTTTAATTGTTCTGCCTTCAGATTGTCGGTCCTGGTGATGTAGTGGTAACCATACCTGCTTCCTAAACCCAAGATCGCGGGTTCAATCCCGGCCAGGACCGATGGATATTTTCGGGCGTAAACAGCCTGAAAGAAGAGACCTCTGAGCAAAAGTTATCGGTCGTTTCACGTTCTCAATTGAATGGGACGCTGATGACCTAAGACGTTAAAGAGCGTCCGTAAATAAAACAAATCAGTAGCCACCCTTTCGATTCTCGTCTGTAAGAGGTATGTAAGTTGAGACATGTTCAGTTCCGTCTACAGCAAAACGGAAGTGACGCGTGACGAGCAATTCGTCCCAACAAATCTTCAGCTGAGGTCTATGGAGAATTTGCTCTTCCCTATAAGAAAATGTTTAAAGTGAGGACACAATCAGTTTCAAAGCACCAGTTTGTGCTCTGACATTAGCACCGCTGCTGTCATTGTAACATTAAGAACACTCTCACAAGTTCTGAAAATTTCACTGGACAGGGGGTATCAAAAATGTTGATTCCCGAGCAAATGGACTTCACATGCAGTTGAGGATGGTGTTACAGAAAGAAGCGGAGTTTCCTTCAAATGTAATACCTGCTGATAAAACTTGGCTACGTCAGTTCATCCTGAGAGCAAACAGAAAACTCTGTACCTGCACATATAACTGCAACTAATCAATTTTACAGAGATATCGTGAAAATTCTGGAACTCTATATTACAGACCACAAACTGGATGCTGCACCACGAAATGCCCGGCAGCACAAAAATCAATGTGAAGTGTGTCCCTCGCTCTTCTTGTAGCCCAAATTCAAACCCGTGTGACTTTTTCCTTTTCCCCAAATTGAAGAAACATCTTTGTGGGGGTATTTTCCATCGTCAGAAGCAATGGTGAAGGCTCCGGAGGCGATTCTGAAAGACCTTTCATAAAATTATTCCAGCATGTCTTTAAAAATTGGCAGAAACGCTGGGACAGATGCATTCCATCCAACGGGATTACTTTGAGAAAGATCATCAAAAGTATGAGGACGAGTAAAGCTATTTGTCAAAAAAAGAATGATTATTCTTTATTGAACAGCCCAAGACAAAGCGAATTGTGCCTGAGAGTAAGAATAACAGGACAAAAGATAAGGTGAAGATGTGTGTACACTTCCCAGGCAGTTTCGCTAAGAAGATTACTGTCAACTGTTCGACACAAAATCCGTCCTAATCTCCATGACAACTTGACAGCATCGAGTTAAGTTCATATGCACTGTGCTTAACTTCGGTTTAAACAAGAAAAATTAACAACCTGTAGACATGTATTTTGAAAGTTTAATGAAAACGCGCTTGTTGTTAATAGCGTCGTAGAAATTAAATTCATTTTCAGGGACAGAACGCGCAGAATTTCTTTTGTATGTAAAACTAACACTTTAAGCTGTAGGGTTGATGAATCCAAACCTCTTGCAAACTGTGGGTTAGGTTAGGTTAGGTTTATCTTATTTAATAATGCTCTTTAACATATTTGGCCATTAGCTAACATAACTTCCACACTTCACTTACGAGCGAAAAATAATATTTGTGCGAGATTTTTAGCAAACAGGCATGTAACAATAGTTTAAATATATTTTAATGAATAGGCCTCTTTAACATTAGTACACCTGCGTGAGCTAAAACTCTTTTAAAGACAAGTACACTTTAGGCTTTTAAATTTTTTTTTTATTTATTTATTTATGGACGCTCTTTAACAGCTCAGGTCATCAGCGTCCCATTCAACTCAGGGCGTGAAACGCCCGACAAATTTTGCTCAGAGGCCTCTCTTTCAGGCTTGAGGTTCTTTTTCGTGCCGTAAATGTACGACACGGGACCCACGGCTTTACTTCCCTTCCGAAGGAAGCCATACTTAGGATTTTTACGCCCCGAAAAAATCCATCGGTCCTGGCCGGGTTAGAACCCGCGATCTTGGGTGTAGGAGGCAAGTATGGTTACCACTACACCACCAGGACCGACTTAGACTTTTAAATGCCCTTAGTTAAAGTTTTTATGAGCCATTGAGAGTTTAGTTGTTGTAACCACGGCAATACAACGTTTAACTTACATTTAGATACAACTTTCAATAACCGCAGTTATTCTTCTAATGCTTTCCACGTTTCTTCTCTGGGTACACCGCCACAGGTGGCCGAGGTCGTTAAATCGCGGACTCGTGAGCGGGAGGTGTGGGGTTCGAATCCCGCCAGGACCGTCCTCCCTGACTGAGGTTTTTTCCAGGTTTTCCTCATAAATGGCAAATGCCGGGGAGGCACCCTAAAGTTAGGGCTGGAACGTTTCTTTCCTTAAAAATAAATAATTTCCCAATTTATCATTTCATGTATCATCAGTGTCGCGCCTGTGGTGTCTATGTAGTAAAAACGGACGTTAAACACTATTCATTCATTGGCTCTCTGGGTACTATATCAAATACAGTCTTAAGGTCTAGGAACGCTGCATATATTTTCTTCTTTCTGTTTAATTTATTTCTCTCATTACGAAAATATGATCTTGTGATTGGCGTTCATTTGTGTAAGTGCTTTGTTTCTCTTCTACTTTTTCTACGTCCTTAATGCGTTTTAAATAAAATATTTAATAACAGAGCAGTGTTCAGTATTATCCATTTTAAACATACAGGAAATGCATTTCATTTCAACAGTAATTGACAGAAAATTAGTTAAAAGATGTCTATTATATTCTCAGTACTAGTAACTAAAAGACTTGGGTTTCAAACTGTGAAAAACCAAAAATTAACTCAACCTGTTCCTTGTGCAAAGGCTATTTAACTATCGTATAAGTAAATGAAACATAAATTCAAAACGCTGCGGCAGTATTTGATTAACTTTAAAGCATTTAAATAATTTTATAGATATTTATAGTAAGTTATTTAGGTAACTAGTATGACTGTGCCAAGCGGAAGTGAAAGCAATCATTTTCATGCGTTTTCAATATGCAGATTATACACAAAGTTTTATGCAATTTTAGCATTGAAATGTTTTTCAAAAATATTGAAATTTAGCAAAATGTGATGTTATGACGTAGTAGATATGACGTATTATATTGCATGGTTTCTTAGTACTCGTTTCTATGACGATGTTATTTTGTTTTTGCTTTGAAGAATTCAAATGTAAATGGACGCTAATTCCGCAATGTTTGAATCGAAACTATGGATATCATTCCAGAAGAAATTATAAAGAACGTGAGAGCGCTGAGGATTTGTTAATTCCGCAAATATCTAAAAGTATGTACGAAAAGAAATATGATAAGTTCTTTACATGGAGAAAAGAGAATCATGTTATTTCAAGTGATAAAAAATAATGTTGACATAATTTTCAGAGCTGAATAAATGTACAATATGACGTTTATTGATTATTAATGTGGCAAGTAATTTAAAAGTTAGATTTGTTTATTTGTGTACTTTTAATATTAACCATACAAAGTAACTTGTCAAGGATGTAAAATCAATGTAGTACGGTTAAGGAAGTTTTCTGTTAGAATAATAGAGCTTACTAGTGATTCAAGATTAACTTTTGAAATGAAAGAAATTGTAGTGTGATTAATTAATTAATTGCATTTAAATGTTTCCAAGATAATGGAAGTTATAATCAATAGCCTGTATTGTTGCAGTTTCAAAACATTTGCTTAATAAAATGATTCTCGTGTTTGAATGTTGGTATGCTTGTTAAGGCGATGATTTTAGCTTTTTCTTACAAGTACGTTGTTTGAAATTGTGTTGTGACGTTGCTAGGTAACCAGTGCCAGAATTCGGCTAGCTATATATGAGCTATATCATCATAAGAAACGTGTTTTAATGCAAGGATTGCATAATTTTTTTTATATACGCCAACCGAATAATAGGAAACAAGTTTTATGCGCGGATATTTTCGTGCAAAGTTCGGTCGAAGTTTGCAAACGCAGCTATTTGTTACTTTTTCGTTTCTACAGCTCTGAAGGGGGAGGTAAAATCGCTGAGTATGTAATGTTTCTGGCCCATTACCCTTTCTAGGCGGGGGTTAGTTTGTGGTCCGTTAGTTCCGCTCCCTGCCGGCAGGTGGTCCTGATGCTCATTTGTCGTTCAGCATTTTCTGCAGGAAAAAGCACATACTGCCCAGACAAAGGGATACAGTCAAGTAGAGCAGAAAATGCTGCCTACCGTATTTTTGTCAATATCTGTAAACGTCAGTAGTTTTTTTCTCCTCTCTCTCTGATTTTCATACTATCAATAATATGTAGACATATCACAAGAGTTTCATTATGTGAAACAAGAGAACCATACCTGCTATTAAACTAAATAACACAAATTTATAATAATAATACATTAAATCGGCGTTCGTTCAATAATAGCTACTTATTCAGCGCCATATCACTGTGATAACGGCAGTCATTATTCCAATGAGTGCTGTAATGAACTAAAGTATCTACTTATATATTAATCTTTAAAATGACGCTTAAAAAGAAACCAACATGAACATTATGTTTCTTAATTATTATATATATTTACAACACATTCCTTGCCATTAAATAACTGAAAACTAGACAACAATTCTTCTCCTGAATTCCTGCTAACAATTATAATTTCTTGTTTATTCGTCTCTACATTCTCTTGCAGACAGAGGATACTCGAAACAATTTTCTTTTTATTCTCCACAGATCCTTGTCGCTTGATGGTTTGTAGGTCAGCCACAGCGACACAGAAACAGTGTCCAGGTGTTCTTCAGGATTCGGCAGTTTTGAGAATACAGCGATATCCTTCGGAACTTTCTCAAACGTGTTCACACTACTTACATTTACTGTTCCTGTATCCCATGATTATTTCCCTCAGGACGAAGATGAACGTATCCACACCGTCAAAGTGACAAAAAACTCCATTAAAATTTTGGTTTTGGTAGTTGGTAGGGAAAATCTCATTATGTTAAACATGCTCCACTTGCATACGTCAGTTCATCTCCTCTACAGCACCAGCTGATCCATTAACAAACAGAAATACATCGTCCGCTTCTCTTGCAATTTCGTGTTTAGTAAACATTTTATATTTCTTTGCTCATATACCTCGCTCTTTATTTTAAGAAATACAATTAAAGTAGTACATTTATACTTATATTGATGGAGATGACAGCTCGCAACATAGAACAATACGCTAACATAGACCTAGGCTTATATTATTTTGTTAAATGCTCAAAATATGCAAACAAAACCTTCTCATTTATTATATCACTTACTTTCTTACTTTCTCGCCATTTTACGTAGCGCTAACCGACAGAATTTTTTCGGTCAACTGTACATAAACCGGCCAGAAAAGTCGCATAATGGCACGTGCTTAAACTAAATTCTCTGATGTTTGTTGTCCTGCTAAGGGACCAAAACTGACAGCCACGTATAGTTTTTAAAAAGCGTACAAGTTATTCAGACCTTAGCCAAGAGCGTCGTGTATTAAAGCAAAATGAAATGAGTCAAACAGACGATTCGTTGGCTATTGCAACAAACGCAGAGCCGAGAGGAAACAGTCATGTCCTTATGATGGATGATACTTCTTTAACAACCAGGACACTATTAATCAGCCCCCCCCCCCAATAGCGGAGAGAAGCTTATGATTGGTTACCCCATCTTGTTCCGGTTTATAGTTCCGGCCCCAGCAGGAAATAGCGAGGAGGGGGTGCAGAGTCACCAATCACATGGCGACAGGGATTCTGGCTGTCGGGGCACACGGGTCAATTCTGCAAGAATTTTATGTTTACATGAAGTTACGTCATCAGAACAATCCTCAAATTTGGCAGCATTTAACTAGCGTTCACGAGTCCTTCATTTATTTCTTTTTTCTTTTACTTTCTTTCTTTCTTTCTTTCTTTTTTTTTTCTTTTTTTTTTACTGATGTTTAACGTCCGTTTTTATTACTGAGGCACCACAGAAGGTGAACACTAGTCATGCATCAAATGAAATGCTATATTGGGAAAGGATTTTTTTTAAGGAAGGAAACGTTCCAAGCCTAATTTTAGGGTACCTCCCCGGCATTTGCCAGTTATAAGGACTGAGGAAAACCTGGAAAACCCTTATTCAGGGAGGACGGTCCTGGCGGGATCCGAACTCCAGATCTTCCGCTCACGAGTCCGCGCCTTAACGACCTGGGCCACTCCTGACGGTATTTATACCATGGTGACAGTGCACAACTGATGTGTTTGTACATTACCATGGTAACGTTGCACTTTATTTTTAATACCTTAAGCACTCGTTTGACAAGGAAACCAATGACATTCTGTAGTATGATCAATTAACCATCTGGACCCCAGTTTTGATTAGAATAAATGTGTTCAGGGACGCTATGTTTTAATGTGTCTAAAATTACCAAATGGATTTTTGAGTGTTGATTCGTTTTATTTACGGACGAACTTTAACATCTCAGGTCATCAGCGTCCCATTCAAATCCAGACGTGAAACGGCTGACAAATTTTGTTCAAAGGTCTCTTCTTTCAGGCTTGAGGTTCTTTATCGTGCCGTAAATGTACGACACGGGAACCACGGCTTTACTTCCCTTCCGAAGGAAGCCATACTTAGGATTTTTACTTCCGAAAAAATCCATCGATCCTGGCAAGGTTTGAGCCCGCGATCTTGGGTGTAGAAGGCAAATATGGTTACCACTACTCCACCAGGACCGACTTTTTGAGTGTGGTTTTTATAACGCAAGTTTCATCTAAATAAAATGTTGTTTTTGCGTCACCAGAAATTCGACTTTATTGCATTATGCGCAGGAATTTTAACTATGCTGCCACAAGGTCACGTCTTATGTTTTAGAGATTACACAAACACTGGACCACTACCAGGGTCAGATTTTTAGACATCAGCGCTTGAAGCGCTTTAGTCTGCCCCAACAATTAGAGCCAAATTATGAGACTGCTTGTTTGTTGCTCCACATTGGCGTCAAATTTGAAGCGATTTATAGACTGAGTATTGATAGCTTTGGTTTTGTCGTCCCCGCTTCAACAATGACAACAAATTTCTCAGGGTGAATTCTACTGTTTTGTTCATTCGTACTGGAAGAGGTGTTCAACAGTAGAGATAAGCACGCGATGCGACAATATATTATGTCCAAAATCTTTAGCGTCCTCTGGTGATTTGCGTACGATAGACTTGACTGCGTCGAATATAAAGTTAATTGTCGCGTGTGAAACTTACAGGTGAGTGCCGCAGTGCAAGAAGTGTTCCGTTCCACATCTATGTTCAGGGTAGCTCCTTGGCATTTGCCGATAATCACAACTAAGGAAAAACTGGGAAATTCAAAGTGCACAACTCCCGCGCCACTGTACGTTATGGCTGGTATATAATTACCGAGTGTGATGGCAGGTAAACTTTGCTCCAGGGGTATCGCCGCAACAACACAAACAAAGGAACAGCGCATTAGCTACGCCACGTCTACCTCTCTGCAGGGAGTCTATTAAGCATCGGGTTCGTGTCCCGGAACCTTCTTCCACTTTAACTTCTACCCTTTAACTCACTTTGCTACCTCGTTACTTTTTATTGTTACTCTTCTTCCTGCATTCTTTTCTCGATTTTCTCTTATTACTGACATTTTCCCTTTATTTTCTTCTGCTTAAATCTACCTTCATTCTCCTCCTTGCAGCAATTGTTGGAAAGACATATTTTTTTAAAAAATTGTAAACTTTATTAAGTTACTGCGTTTTTTTTATAGTGTTTAAGGCCCGTTTTACTTGAGGCGCCACAGGCGGTGGACATTGATGATACATGAGATGAAATGACAAACTGGGAGAGAATTTAAGAAGGAAACGTTCCAGGCCTACGTTTAGGGTATCTCCCCGGCATTTGTTACATATGAGGATTGAGGAAAACCTGAAAAAAAAAACCAGTAAGGGAGGGCGGTCCTGGCGGGATTCGAACCCCAGACCTCCCGCTCACGAGACTGCGCCTTAACGACCTCGACCACCCGACTGTAAAATAAATTAGTATCTCTTAAGGGCACCCATAAGTGGAATTCTTAAATTTGGCAATTTTAAAGTAATTTCCTTGAAAAAATTATCTATGAACACAACTGCATACAACCGCCAATGGTAGCCGAGGTCGTTAAAGTAGTGGAAAGTTTGGGATTCGATTTTCATCACAATCCTCTTCCATGACTGAGGTTATTCCAGGTATTTCTTAGTCCTTATAACAAATGCCGGCGAGGTACCCTTAAGAAAGTTCTTTACCAGTTTATCATTTCATCTCATGTATCATCAGTGTCCACCGCCTGTGATGCATCAGCATTTAAAATTGAAGTTTAACATTACTCAAAAAATACGATTTTTTTTCTCAATCTCTAATGGCTGTGCTACGTGACCAAACAAGCATAAGGAGGCAGATCTGCGCACTGCACTATTGTGTTACTTACCCCAAGGCCAAGTTCAATACATCAGTTGGAGCTGAGCTACAGACACTTCAACATGGCCGATATAATTGATTCTCCCGCCAAGTGCGAGTTGCGAAGGGTCATTCGTTTTCTACAGGCAGAAGGGAATAGTGCAGCAGAAATTCATCGCAAAATGAGCCGTGTTTAAGGTGCAAACTGTTTGAATGAGGGTGTTGTGCGTGAATGGTGTAGGAAATTTAAAGTAGAACGAACTGATGTTCATGATGAAGGTGGACAAGGACGCAGGTCTGTCGAGTTAATCAAATGGTTCGAGAGATACGGAGGTTTACCTTCAGTGAGTTGTCTGTGGAATTTCGGGACATTTCAAGGTCAGCTCTGTACACGATTGTTACAGAACACCTAGGCTATCGCTAGGTTCTCCAAAAAAAAAGACCTATCTCCATACGCTGGCAGTAACCGTCTATGAAGAGGGCATTGGAAAGCTGGTCTATCGATATGACAAATGTCTTAATCTTCACGGTGACTATGTGGAAAAGTAACTGTGACTGTACTTGACTCCTGGTAATAAAACAATTTCGTGATTCACGTTGGTCTTTCTGCAATACCCCATCGGAGGTTGCAAAAAAAGCCCTCGTAAAAATAGTAACTTTATGTAGTTTTACAAAAAATGTTTTTTTTAATACAAGGGCGGAAATTTTAGTTAAGCGGTATAACTATTGGTAAGCATGATTCTTGTAACGGTTTAGTTAAATTTTTATGACAGCTATTTTAACTGATCGTAGAAATGGAAAAAGACGAGTATAGTGCAGTGATAAAACAGTATTATTTAAAAAAGTGAACTGCGGTCCAGATACAGCACTGAACACCATTTACTACTGAATAAATGAATTTTAACATAGTCGTATGAGCACTGCAGCTGCCGAACGTTCCAGACATCCTATTGAGGTTTCTTCTGAAAAAAAAAATTCGATAAAATTCATATTATTGTGACAGAAGACGGTCGCATTAAGATTCGTGAGATTGCAGAGATGGTAGGCATCTCATTTGAACGGGTACGTAATATCCTGCATATGAAGAAGCTGAGTGCGCGATGGAAGCCGTGTTTATTGACATTGACATTGAAGAACATTTCAAAATCGTGTTTGGAAAAGTTGCAACATAATCCGATGATACTGGTGTAATTTTGTGACTGTAGACGAAACGTGGATCCACCACTACACCCCGTAGACAAAACGCCAGTCAAAACAGAGGGTTGGCGAAGGTGAAAGTGCACCGAAAATAAGCTAAAATCGATTTATCGGCGCAAAAACTTTTTTTAGGAGCTCGCACCATGATTGATTATATGGAAAAGCGTAATACAGTGACTGGCTGTTATTACGCAACGTTTGCATAGTGAGTTGAAGTAAAGACAGGTACGCAAAAAGTGTTCCATCACCAGTACAATGCGTCTCTTCACACATCGGCCGTTAAGATGGCAAAAAAATGTACGAGCTGGGCTTCGAAATGGTTCCCCACCATCTCTCTTCTCCAGATTTGACCCTTTTTTCTTTCCTAACCTCAAAAATTGGCTTGAGGGAAGAAAGTGTCGTAGAATGAAGAGGTAAACGAGTACTATGCATGTTCGAACGCTTTTTTTTTTTTTTTTTTCTGAGGAAATAACAAAATTGGAATCTCGCTGAACCAAATGCATTGAGGTCAAAGAAGCTTATGTTGGGATATAACTTTTTGTATTTGTCAGATTTATCAAAAAACTCTGGTATATATATATATTAATATGCTAAAACTTCACAATTTTGACCAATTAAAAATAATAACAAATTAAACTTGATGTTGAGAAATGAAATTGCTATATATAAATTTTGCCCCAGGAAAAAAAACCTTAATCCTTGAATACAACAATTTTATACTTCTTTATAATTGCTCACATAAAATCGCATATCTGGTGCTACATAAAAATGTTATGAAAACTATGCGACAGTCTTTTTGTTCCAGTTTTATAGTTACATTTTGAAAATATGAAGAAGACTGAATAGAAACTGCGTTGTTTGGAATAGTTTAAATGCTATAAAAATAAAACAAATTAAGATAAATTAAATTTGAAAAATAGGCGTTTTAACATAACCAAACTTTTTGTACCATACATTACTCCCAACAGTCGTTTAAAACCCTCGAGATATACTAATTAATTTGATATGGGATGCTACATGTTTGAAAAATACACTTGAGCCTATTACTCCGGTGGCAATTGATTGCATTCGATACGAAACAATGGATGTTTACAATAGGGAAACAGCAGTTGCAAGATAGTAGCGCTTCTGCGTGAGGGTACAGCCCTCGAGCAGTGCGCTGTTGGGGGCAAAAGGTATGGAATCAAAAAATATTCCTAAAGAAATGTTTCCTATCTACGGCGAGATGTGCCTGTCAGGTCAAGAGGTTTATAATTGCGTGCAGAAGTCCTCTGAAGAGCGGACACGTATCGAAGACGAACATCCGTCAGATTGCCATAGAGGCGAATTTGCAACGAGTTGAAGACTTAATCCGAGCAGAGATAAGGTAACTATAGCCACTGCTATTGGTTGTTCTCAGATCATAGTGTACCTCACGACAGGTTAGGTTTGCACAAAGTCTGTGCACGGTAGATGTCGCGCATGCTGACCACAACACAAAATGCAAAGAATGGGTCGTGCATCTCATTCGCTACCACGATAGGACACGTGCTACACCGAGTTCTCACAGGTGGGTTCACCATTATTAGCCCGAGACAAAATGTGCGTCAATGCATTGGAAACATCCTGTGTCGCATGCGGAAAAAGTTTATGAAGACACCCGCCCGGAAGAGTCTTCTGGGATGACGCTCACCGCATTTCAGCCTCAAGGACAAACCGTAAATGTCTGCTCCTACTGCAGCATCCTCAGAAAGCTGTGTAACGCCATTCAACGGAAGCGACCAGGGCTCATAACCAAAGGCGTGTTGCTTTTGCATTACAACGCGCGTCCTCATACTGCCAAGAGGACAAATGAGACGCTGCGAAATTTCAAGTGGGAAGTCCTCGAGCATCCTCCGTATACCCCCGATCTTGCTCTAAGCGACTTCCATTTGTTCGGCCCTCTTAAACATCTTTGGGTGAACATTTTCTCGACGATGATGCTGTAGAAAGGGAAGTCACCGCCTAGTTCCGACAGCAGCCTAAACAATTTTCTGCAGCTGGATTTTAGGGGCTTGTGAAAGGACGAGACAATGTCTAAATGTATGTTGCGAAATAAAAGTAGTTCTAATATCAGTACTCTTGCTTGTTTAACTTCAAATTCCATGACTTAGCCTTGTAGATTATCAAAGTACGAACTTTACAGTTTTTTTAACCCATTAGTTTTTTTCGTCAAGTATCTCACCAGAGTGATGTCAGTTTCAAAAGACGTGATATGAGTTAAGCTAATATCGCTCGCATCAGGGCTTTATCGATCTTTACTATTTTCCCCTGCCATCTTTCAACTGTTTAACTTGACTTTCTTTAACGGGTATAGGGGTGAAGTGTTTATCTTCACCGTGCCTGGCGGTACAGGAAGGAAGATTAATGTTCCAAGTTGTACAACACTTGCCAATAGGATTTGAACCACCGAACAAAATAAATTCCTTACTTGCGGCACAGCTGGCCACTTTCCTACATTAATATTTAGTAAATTAGAAGGAATTGGAATTTGAACAAGTTACTAGAGATACGAGGGTAGGTCCATAAGTTTCCGGCTTCGTTGATAAGAATTATCGCATTCACAAAAGCCTCATCTGATGTTATATCTTATCTGTTAAGTAATTAATTTCAGCTATAATTTCCGATCCACTGTGTTCAGTTGTTCAGATATTGTTGCATAAAGAAGGATATGTGTAGAAGATTGTGACATGGAGTATCGACCTGTTATTAAGTACTTCCCAAAAGAAGAACTTACTCCACATGAAATTAAACAGCGATTGGACGGTGTATATGGGGAAGCATTCCCCTCATATTCTACCGTAAAAGAATGAGCCAAACTTTTTAGAATGGTCGAGAAAGCATGAAGATGAAGAACGTGCAGGTCGGCCCTTGGAGGTGCTCACTCCTGAAAACGTCACTCTTGTGGAAGCAGAAATTATGCAAGACCGGCGGCTCAAAGTTACAGAAATAGCAGCAAGGTTGGGCCTTTCTAAAACAACAGTACTTCGAATTATTCATGAACATTTCAACATGAATAAGGTTAGTACCTAGACTTCTTTCCTCAGTCCAAAAGCAGCAACGAGTCATCCGTTGTCAGGCATTTTTGGAGCTCTCTACGAGAGAGAAGTTCTGTAAACCATTGTTACAGGAGATGAAACTATGATCTTCTACTATGATCCCTTGTCCAAAAGAGAATCCATAGAGTGACGTAAACCTGGCGAAGCACCGCCTCTAAAACCCAAGGTCATTCAGTCAATCAAGAAGATCGTGGCCACAATCTTCTGGGACTGTGAAGGAATACTCTTCATCGACTTCAAGGAGAGGAACATCACAGTAAATGGGGAGTACTGTGCTGGCCTACTGCACAGACTACGCACTTCCATCAAAGAGAAAAGACGAGGAAAGCTGGGTGGTGGTGTGCGCCTTCTTCGCGACAATACGCCTTTGCACACATTTCTTGTTGCAAAGGAAGCTGTGAAGAAATTTGGTTTCATGGGGATCGACCATTCATCCTACAGCCCAGATCAGGCCCCCAGTGACTATTTCCTCTTCTCAAAACTCAAGAAGGACCTTCGAGGAAGGAAATTTAAGTGTGACGATTGCTGATGGATGCTGTTTTGCAGACAAGACTTCTGACTATTTGGGGAGAGGGGGGTTGAAATTTCAATTCAAAGATATGAGAAGTGTATTGCAATAAAGAATAACTATATTGAAAAATGAAATATAGTTTTTGTCTTTATCATACCTAGAAAATGGTTAGGCCGGAAACTTATGGATCTACCTTCGTATGTGTTTCATCAATTGTGGTTCGAGACTAGGACCCTGATTAAGTAGCCAATACCCGTTTCTCTTCAAACAAAAACAGACAGCCTGCGCTGTGAATTTCTTAAAGGGTAAAGACCCCTTATGTTTCCATTCCTTTCTTTACATTTTGGTTTTAGAATCACAGTCATTCATAGTCACAACACTAAAGCATGCTATTTTTTGACAAGGACCATCGTCATGCTCGTCTACACAGGGTGTTCTCCCGCATCATCTTTAGTATACCACAAGACACTTATCTTGATCAATTTCTGCAGATATCTGATTACTGGTTTATGCAACCGCTATCATGTAATGCGTTATAGAAATTAACAGCAAATTGAACTGAGACTGACTTCACTCCCCAGAACCCAATGTAGAAAAAGATGACGGCCGACTCGCCCAACTACTGCCAATGGCAAACACGAAACTTTCATGCAGTATTATGTTAACAGGATGACACAGGACTATTTCACGAATAAAATAAGAATTTAAATTTAATTCCCATGAACTTGGCTTACAAAATTGTAACAATTGTATATTTGTACTTAATCTTTTCAAGCAATCTTGCGACAGATGAATTCCCAATGTTAGTAATGCGAATAGAAAAGAGCAAAATACGGGTTTAGGACTATTTCATGTATAGAATAGGAATAAAAGTGATACATATATATTTGAAATTCGCGCAAAGAATATTAACACTTGCTATACTTACGAATATCTATTCTATTCAGAAACCGTGAGACTGAAATGGACAAAAGTCGACTATTACAATCGCTACCGTTCGATTTTCTAATACCAACTGAGGAAAAAAAAAGGTAACATATAGTGTGTCTATTTTTCTTTGTATTCTGTGGTTTGGAATTGCTAATGATAAGATCAATTTGAACATTTGACGCATCAACAAAACGCTTTAAAGAACCTTCCATTTTGCGTTATGATTGTCGATTGTCCATGCATTTGTTGCTATCAGTAGCTCCCCAACGCATCTAGCAAAAGTGGTCAGTGATGCGTGTTCAAGAATTACATAGTAGAGGTATAAAGTTGGCTACACTGACCACAAGACAAATACACGTCTCGTGATAAAAAGCATTGGATAATTTTTTTCTCTAGAATTTCGCTCCAGCTGTGATTGGTTAAAATTTTGTTTCGTTTCATTCGTCGATTTTAAGATGACGTCACATGAGTGAAACAATCAAAATATTTGCATGGTTTATAAGAATTTGAAATTGTTTACTAACAATATTTCTTCTGTGTATACGAAACATAAAAGAATATGAATTCGACTACATAAAATAATTCATTTATAAAAAATAGTAAATTAATTATTGTCCATTACCGTTTATTGCAGTGCAACAAGTAATAAAATAATAATAATAATAATAATAATAATAATAATATGAAGAAGAAGAAGAAGAAGAAGAAGAAGAAGAAGAAGAAGAAGAATTGTAACACCAACAACATGCATAAATAAGAATAACTTCATGAAGTGCTATTGATTAGTGTAATGTGCATAAAAATTATGTTTAGCAAATTTACTGCAGTGCAAAATAAATGGATCATTTAAACACATGCATCTATATACAGGTTTGACGTTTGACTTTTGTAAATCCAGACAAATATAAAATAGTAAGACATTTATATCTTATTACAATCCGCTCAAACACTTTTACCCAAACTATTGGGAAAGAAACTGTAATGAAAATACAATTTACAGTGTATGTATGTAAGAAAACGTTTCAGCGGCATAAAATCTTTAATTGTTCTAGTGCAAACTTTACTTTACCAGCTTTTTCCATACCCAAATCCAGATTATTAATGATGTTATGTTATCAATAAGCATTATTATTATTATTATTATTATTATTATTATTATTATTATTATTATTATTAGGGGGCAACCCACCAAATTACACAATTTTCTCCGTCTGTTACATTTTAATTCCTTACTTCCACTGAACCTTTCCACAGTTAAACACAAATCTTTAAAAATATACTAAATTTCATATTACTGGACACTTTAAACTAATCGACATAAATGGTACAGCATTACATTCATCATCTATTTTAATGAAAAGGACAGTCTTCTTTGGCAATACCCAAAAACGGATGAACCTGTCTTTTCTTAACCTCACTTGCAAAGGAGTTATAACATCCTGCTCACACCATTCATTAAAACTTCATCTCGCTCCACACTTTCTTCCAAATATAGATAAGCTTCCGTCACATATAATGGTACATTAGGGAAAATTGCATAGGGATGTCCTCCCTAACCGTAAATGTTAGTACGAAATGTTTAATACTAACACATTCAGTTTTATCAATGGTAATCGTTTGTAATTTGTTTCTCATAGAAAACTGCAAATACAATTTTTTCACCTGAGTTCCGCAGCAAAATCTTGGTGGGCTTCAATGAGCACGCTGCACATGTATTATCTTTCTTTGAAATTGTGTCACTGACTTCCTGCGGAGTCCAGTTGCTGAAGAAATTGGTCACTTTTGCTTTTTTCATTGTTGGTGATGATGAGATCTGTGGTTTCATCTACTTAAAGCCAAACGTTATAGACTGTAGTTCTGTTCTGATAAATTAAAACTTTTCTTAGTATAGTTGCAGCACGCATGTTTTCCTTAAGTTGATTTGTCTCTGGATTCTGCAGTATATGCCTTTGAAAGGTATAAAAGCTGGAATATGTCACAAAATCAATGTTCAGATTCAGCCCCGTATAACTTTTTTCTTTTCTCCAAATTGAAGAAACACCTAGGAGGCTTTTTGCGGAGGCGATTCTGAAGGTCCTGTCACAAAATTGAAGGCGGGCAGGTGCATTGCATCCAACGAGATCTACTTTGAGAAAAATCATCCAAATTATTAGGATGTGTGAAAAAAAAATTATGATCATTATTTATAAACTACCCTCGTATAACTATCTCTTTGTTTGTGTGTGTTTAACATTATCCTAATAACTCAGATAAGTTTTATTCACACTTAGGTTTAAAATAATATTCAATTACATGACACATAACCAGTAGTAGACAGCCTACATAGCGGCACGTGAGTCGTTTATACGCTATGACAATTCTTACGTATTATTAGAGTCTGTTTAAGTTTCTTCGAGTGTTGCATACATTGGTTTGAGGTTCGAATCTGAGCCCAAAGGTGGCAGAGAGCCAATTAAATTCTTTTTGTCTAAAATAAATTAGTGGTATGTTGTTGTGCTGGCTTAGCCACTGGTTTCACAGAACAGACCTCTCTCCCAATTTGTCGAGTCGAGCCGCATTCAGATGATTATCGCGTTGAAGAGACATAACCTTAAAGTGGAGGTGCAGTAAATTTCCAAACGTGGTATCTTCAACGGGGATCTTATATCGCCCAACATTTCTCGTGTAATCTGTGCGCTTAAAAACTTGTCCTAGTGTGAGAGTTTACCAGCGTACTTCAGAAATCATTTGTGTACAGGATTTAAATCTCTAGGCAATGTTTATTCGTCTTGAAGAATTAAAACCTGTACTCTGCATAACTTTCTATTTAGGAGTATTGTTAGTTATGAACCAACTACCCAACTTTTATGTTGATCTCTTAAGTATATTTTCACTTCTGAGCCTATAACTTATTTCTATCTTTCGTTCTTTCTGTTTCTTCACGCCCTAAAGTTTGAATTGATCCTGACAGCTCCTGTTACGTGTGTTGACTAAAACTTTTAATTTCCAGAGAGAAAAACTGACGCCACTCGTAAATAATGCGTACAAGCTTTATTTCCATGGTTTGAAGAATTTTCATAAGGGAGTTCAAAATTGTAATTTTCGTTCGATTTTTTTACATTCCTGATTTTCTACGCATTTTGTTATAGGGAAGCTTGGGGCAATGAAGGACAGAAGGTAATAACGAACACGCAATTCTTTTTAGTGCTGTCATCTGAAGTATTGCTCTGGAAATTCTCTAGAAGAACTATTTACCGTGAAAGAACGAGGATTTTGTCGATTTCCCTTCACATGTTATAAAATGAGAATGCATTAAAGGCCAGCACCACAAAATTATTAAATAATGTACGATCTTCCATAAAGTTGATCAAAAATTATTGTTAAGTCATGACAAAATAACCTAAACTTAACAATCGCAATAGGAAATTAAATTACGATATCTCTGAAACAAAGGCGAAGAGTAGCCTTTTTATAGGATAAACCATCGCTCGTAATAATCAGATTGCTTTTTTCAGAAACTATTTAATTTCAATGGCAATGCCGAGTTTAGTTGGGGGTAAAAAATTGCGAATTCTTGAGCGATTTTTAAGTTTTCGCTTTAGGTTAATCCCCCCCCCCTAGGTCCAAATTTTCTGGTTAACGAACTCTATGACTCGTTTATTAATTGACCGTTATGTATCAAGTTTTTTTTAAGAAAAAAAATTGCTGCCTTTAAGCAGTTCGAAATATAGCGATTACAGATCTGTAACTTTTTCTTTGTATTTTATCTTTTTCTGCTTTTCTAGTTATATATATAGCGATTTCAAGTGTGACTTTATCTTAGTGTTTCATCCTTTTAAAGCTTCTATAACTACTGTTAATTTGTTACATTGCTAATAGTGTTACTTTATTTTTATTTTATATATATACTGAGGGTACCAAAAGGTATTCACACTTTCACAGTAGATATTATTTAATATATTTCAAAGTTGTACTGAAAAACAACAGTAATGTGTAGTATGATGTTCTGTAAACAGATGTGACTCACATACATTATGATAACGTTGCTACGTGACAGGTAAATCAACAATGAACAAATGAAGCCAAGATTATCGTATGATGTTCTGTAAACAGATGTGACTCCCGTTACGTTATGCTAGCGTTGCTTCAACAAAATGGAGCCAAGATTATCATTTGGACAGCGGAAAGCAATTTTGAAATAGTATTGGAAAACCCAGAATGTGGTTGAAGTTCAAAGGAAATAGAGACGTGTGAGCAGAACAGAATCGTCAACGCGAGTAACAATTGCACGCATTCGAGACAAATTTGAGACTCGTGGTACCGTATGTGATGTTCACAAGGGCAGATCTGGTAGATCACCACATTACCACCGAGATGTACGTGTGTACCTTGATGACAATCTTCCAAGGCACTGGACAGGACGAAGAGGTCCGATTGAGTTTCCACTCCGTTGGACTTCTACCTATGGCGAATTCTTAAAAATGTTGTATACCGTAGAAAACCAGCTACACTGGCAGCACTTCGGGAAGAAATTGAAACGGCACGTGCTGCAATCGCTGAGGACACTTTCGCAAACGTTGCTCAACCAGTAGTTCAACATACTCAGAAGTGTATCGACGCCGATGGTGAGCATTTTGAGCAACTGCTGTAACTGTAAAAGTCTAAGATGATTAGTGCTCATCATTTTCTGTTTGTGTGAATTATATATAATATTATATAAATAATGTAATACTGTTAACAATGTAACTAAAATAACAATGAAGACCTGTCTTCTTGCCATAGAAGAATTCAAGTAGTTCGAAATAGAGGGATTACAAATCTGTACCTTTTTCTTAGTGTTTTACCCTTTTCTGCTTTCTTGTTTTATATATATGTATAGTATTTTCGGTGTCTAGTAAGTAGGGTCGATGGAAATTTTAAAGAACTTTCCAAAATATTTTCATGGATACAGCTATATTACTTAGGAATTCGTTAATATAAAATTACATGGAATTGATTTAAAGTAAATTTCATGCTAATACATGCAGAAAGCTTCGCTGTATTTTCTCTGAAATAAAGCAGTAATTGATATATAGTTTAAAGTGTTAATACTATTACAAATATACATTTCATCAGAGGGAAAAGGTTTTAAAGATGCACATACATATGCAGTTCTTGTTGCTGTGGTCTTTGACAATATAAAAAATTAATAAACGTATTTCAATGTGACGGTAGGCGCCCAAATGTTGGCCAACAACCGGTGTAAAGAAGTCCCTTCCGAGCTGGTGACGTATTAAGATCCCCAAAAGTGATAAGTTGGATGTGGGACATGATTGGGAAAAGCAATTTATAGTGCTTCTGTTATCACCTGCTAACTATGATTGATAGACCTGAACCCAACCTGCTGCAGTGGGGAACTGTTCCTTTTCGTACGAAAAATCAACCACTCTGGTTCTTTAGGCGATTTCATTAGAAGTCCGGAGGAAAATTAAAACATCTCACATTGCTTTTTAAAATACTATCATATTTTATATTAATATGGTACATGAAGATGAACTTTTTGTAAAATGTGAAATCCTCAGACCCCAATAGTGTTTTCATGCAAAACTCTTGAATTCCTTAAAATACAAATTAGAACATAACTCATTTTAAATACCATATCTTGTCAAAATAAGACTTGTAATAATCATTAATGTACAAGATTGTAAGGAATTTTGTTTTAAGCAACTTCCCCATAAAGGTAATGAAAATATGGCAAAAGTGCAAATTAACGAGACAAGTAAATATATTTTTTTTTCAGATTTGTATTACAAAATATCGTACCTAAAAGTAGTCATATCTATCTTGCACAGTTACACAAATCTTATTTTACGGAGGATATTAAAAAGATGGAAAACCGTTGGATTAATCAATTTATTTATTTATTTGTGTAGAAAAATAAAAAAAATATTTCTCTTACATCTTGTGTTTTTGGTCATATAGAACGCCCCTTGTAATTATTGGTTTTATTACAATGGGAGATAGAGTTGAGTCTCATAAAACCTAAAAGTGGCTGAATAAGACTAAATAGCTAAAGGGTCATTTTTAAAAACATTTAAATATACGATAATAATATTAAATAAAAATCTAACAAATGGAAAAATACATATTAGGATATCTTCTTCTATGGCTTGCAGCAGCGACCACTGTTTCCTCTACCTCCGTTTTAAGAGTTCATTGATAGAGAGCAATACTTCATGCGGGCCCTGGTCGCCTGTCGAAGAACGTCACCTCTCCATCTGACATCCTCAAGAGACGGGTGAATGCCGTTCTAGACCTCCCTAACTAAGCAGATGCCGGGTTCCTCTTCAACAGCAATTGGCAAAGTTAACCACTAGTCCAAAGTGCCGTTCATATAATATATGTTTTACTAAAACATTTGCCAACATTGTGCAACTTTTTCATTTGAAAAATTTAAAGGGAAAATATTATACTTAATGTCTTTTCTTGTCGTGACAATGTAAAGGAAATCAGTGAAAACGGAAGTAAATGCAGTTAATTAATAGGGCTTGCTTCAGCAAGATACCAAAAGTAAAATGTTCTAATCTGACAAAAGACGTTAAACTTTTACCAATTGTTGTTGATTTGGTTTATTTATGGACACTCTTTTAACATCTCAGGTCATCAGCGCCCGATTCTGTGGATAAATTTTGCTCAGAGGTCTCTTCTTTCAGGCTTGAGGTTCTTTTTCGTGCCGTAAATGTACGACACGGGACCCACGGCCTTACTTCCCTTCCGAAGGAAGTCATACTGAGGATTTTTACGCCCGAAAAAAAAAATCCATCGATCCTAGCAGGGTTTGAACCCGCGATCTTGGGTTTAGAAGGCAAGTCAATGCGCCACCAGAACCGACACTTTGAGCAACAATCACAAAAAGGGTCTGCAGGGCATGTCAGCAGCACTGAGCTAGTTGCAACCAGTAGTTTTGGGGTTTCTGGCCCTTCATAAGACTTTATTATACTTCACGTGTGCCATGGCATGTGTTACAGAATCCGGTGTTCAATAAAGTCTTTCATGACATCAGTAGCCGGAAGATACCAGACGAATCATCCTGCTGCAACTATACCAGGGAATATTAGAACAGCTTTCAGTAAATGAGACCACCATTAGTTTTTATCCTAACTAAAATGACACTATTCCCTTCTCCCGCTACTGCATGCAGTACATGCGCAGTAAAATCTAGGATTTTATGAAATTCAGTTATACTTCCCTGGCAGCGTTGCCAATTTAGCCCTTTTCGAGCTAGATCTGGCCGTTTTTACTTCATCTTTAGCCCCCAATTTTTTATATAACCCTTTAGGGATTCTAGCTCTTTGAGATAAAATCTGGGGTTTTTGAAGCATCTGGAGTCAAATCTGGAGTTTTTTAAATTCACCGACTCATTTGCATTCTAAACCAACCGCAATGAATGGCTCCGTCAGGTGTAACAATTACTACATTCGCCTTTGTATATGCTGCAAAGCATTGTTACCAACTTAGCCATTTAGTCATACAAAATCGTGAAATGCTTATAATCAGCACTTAGCTTATTTAACAAACCCCTGAGGCCTGCTCTAACATAATTTAATTGTTCTGGCAATAAACAGACATTATAATGCCAAAATCGATCACCTTAGTTGTTTTGCTATGTAAGAAGGAGAAATTAGGTGAATCCCCGCTTGCTGTGCACCCATATTGCATTCCTATCAAGTCATGTAATTTTATCAAATTGCATATGGGTAAGATAAATAAGATGTCATCGTAACATGAACTTGTTAACTTGTGATTGATTATTCGCCTCGGTTATTCCCCATTAGTAATAATAATAATAATAATAATAATAATAATAATAATAATAACAACAACAATAATTGTGGGGGGTGGTGTTGCTGGGATGACACGTCGATGACAGAAAACATTTAGCCCCTTGAGGAGGAATTTAGCTCGTTTTAGTACCAGTCTAGCCCGTTCTTTAGTTCAGCAGTGAGCAGTGGCAACACTGTTCCACGGCCACTACGATATCCACAAACAAGAAAACATCGTTTCAGTAACATTCGATAGAAACCAATAGGAACGTACTATCGATTCTAAGCGGAAGCGAATACTGTTGGAGGAAACAGTTTCGTAAAACGAATGAAACATCGAATGTTTACGAAAACAACCGAATGAAATGCAGTTTGCGACTTGGAATAATTCGAGTTTTATGCGGATTGCCCATTTCCAGTGGGTTTGTTACTGACTTTGAGGGCTTCCAATTCATCTCTTCTTACCAGTATATAATTTTTTCTGTCATTCGGTGCTCACAGATTTTTTTTTTTTTTTTTTTTTTTTTTTTTTTGTATGTGTCTAGCAGTATAAAAATGTTTAAAATATAAGGTCAACTGTTTTAATTTTCCGTTCGATTCCCCACCTGCAAAATTGTTGCCGCATTCTTGGTAGAGTAGCTTTCAGAATTTGTTTCTTGTTTGTATCATGTGTTTCAGTAGGTTACCAGAACTCTGGGTGCTGCCCGGAGTGCACTCTCGGGACGACAGGAAACCTTTAACCCAGGGAAATTGCGTTTGAATTTAAATATTAATAACAGTACGTTATGTACGTAGTAAAAATTGAATGCCCTTCAAATGACTTAAAAGTGAGCGTCTGTGGTCGGGCTGAAGTTGGAAGTTTCAGCGGGCTCCTCTTTCCGCCAATCACACGCTAGTCTCTCACGCTGTCGCTATGCCAACAATGGAACTTTTGTCATTAATTGTAGCAGTAATATAACGAAACTTGAAGTTCTTACAGCTTTATTGTGCAACGCAGTCTGCTATTCGAAGTGCGGGAGTTTGTGAGAGTTTTATGCGGAAGCATCCCCCCTCATATTCTGCCGTAAAAGAATGGACCAAACTTTTTCGAATGGATCGAGAAAACATTGAAGACGAACATCTTGCAGGTCGGCCCTTGGAGGTGCTCACTTCTGAAAACGTCGCTCTTGTGGAAGAAGAAATAATGAAAGATCGGCGGCTCAAAGTAACAGAAATAGCAGCAAGGTTGAACCTTTCTAAAACAACAGTCCTTCGAATTATTCATGAACATTTAAACATGACTAAGGTTAGTGGCTAGACTTCTTTCCTCAGTCCAAAAGCAGCAACGAGCCATCTGTTGTCAGAGATTTTGGAACTCTGCCTTGGCAATGAGAGAGAAGTTCTGCAAACCATTGTTACAGGATATGAAACTACGGTCCTTTACTATGACCCCTTGTCCAAAAGAGAATCAATGGAATGGCGTAAACCTGGCGAAGCACCGCCTCTAAAGGTCCAAGTCACTCAGTTAACCAAGAAGATCATGGCCACAATCTTTTGGGACTATGAAGGAATACTCTTCATTGACTTCAAGGAAAGAAACACCACAGTAAATGGGGAGTACTATGCTGGCCTATTGCACAGACTACGCGCTTCTATCAAAGAGAAAAGGCGAGGTAAGCTGAGTAGTGGTGTGCGCCTTCTTCACAACGCGCCTTGCACACAGCGCTTGTTGCAAAGGAAGCTGTGAAGAAATGCGGCTTCAAGGAGATCGACCATCCACCCTACAGCCCTGATCCAGCTCTCAGTGACTATTTCCTCTTCTCAAAACTCAAGAAGGACCTTTGAGAAAGGAAATTTAAGTGTGACGAATGGATGGTGTTTATGCTCATTTTGCAGACAACACTTCTGACTATTTGCGGGGGGGGAGGTTGAAATGTTAATTCAAAGATGTGAGAAATGTGTTACAATAAAGGGCAACTATACTGAAAAGTGAAATATAATTTTTGTCTTTATCATAACTAGAAAACGGTTAGGCTGGAAACTTATGGACCTACTCTCGTAAGCTGTGAGGGACTCTAAAAGATAGCCCTGGAAAACAAGAGGCTTCTGGAACCTGCAAGGGGCTCTAAGGCAGTTTCTCGCTGAGAAACAGTAGTATTAACAATAAGTTATCTATTTACATTTCTCATTACAGCAGTTGCTCTTGAGAGAAGTTCTAAATTAATAGGTGACATTTGATGGAGAAGATTTTCAGGCGGATCTGGCAAACCTATGCTCCAGAGGACGATGGTTTTCTTAAAAGTATTTGGTGATTCGTTCCTCACAGCACTGTGAGTTTCTATCCATCTTCTCGAACAGGGCACGTTGGTGTGAAACTCATTGTTTCGTTAAAGATAACAATGTAGCCTTAGAAATAATGAGAAGGCAGCCACGTGAGGTGTTGAACCGGAAGGACAGAGCTTGGAGTTATTAGTGAAGGCAACAATTGGCTTCTATCACCATTATTTGTAGAGAACGGCCCTTATCGTACCTGCGCGCGCAAGAAACCGAACCTATCATTTGCTTTGGATGGGCTAGAGCATGTCTAGCTGAATGGCAGATCGGAAAGTGACTGCTCTCGAATTGCAAGTCAGTTTGAACAATCTTGGCAACATACCGAATCGGGTAGTGTTTAACGCCCGTTTTTACTATTGAGGCATCACAGGCGGTGAACACTGATGATACATGACATGAAATAATAAATTGCGAAAGAATTTTTTTTAAGGAAGGAAACGTTCCAGGCCTAAGTTTAGGATACCTCCCCGACATTTGCCTTTTATGAAGACTGAAGAAACATGAAAAAAACCTCAGTCAAGGAGGACGGTCCTTGCGGCATTCGACCTTAACGACCGCGGCCACTCGTGCCGGTCACGGGAGTGTGTCTGTTAACGCTCCAGTGGCCGAAAATTTTGTTTTTTCTCAACGAAACTCGGTAGATGCTATTGAAACAAAACAAAACAAATATTTTCCAAAAATCGGAGGGATTGTTATTAGTGCAGGTTTACCAGAAACCAAAAATTTAAAAATCGCTCTAATGGCACCAATATTTTTGCTACGAAATACGGTATATTTAAATAAAATTACAAAAATAGTTTATGAAAATTACAGAAATCGTACCATTATGAGGGAGAGCATAAATGAAAACCGAAATTTAAAGAGTGGAGGTTAACCTAAAGCGAAAATTTAAAATGTGCTCTAGCGGCGGCAATTTTTGTTTTTTCAACAAAAATCGGTAAATGTCATTGAAATAAAACAAGAAAAATGTTTCTAAAAATCAGCGAAATAAGATATTTAGAATCGGGATATGTCTGAAACCCAAATTTTAAAAATTACTCTAGTGGTCGCAATTTATGCTGTTTTTTTTTCGAACGAAACTCGGCATATGCCATTAAAATAAAATAATAAAAATATTTTCTGAAAATAAGTGAAATCAGATTATTAGGAATGTGGGTCTACCTGTAACCCAAAATTTAAAAACCGCTCTCGTGGCACCAATATTTGCTTGCAAAAAAAAAAAAAAAAAAAAAAAAAAAAAAACAGATTGTGTGAAAACTATATTTGTATGCGAGAGTGCATCAGCGTACCATTCAATTCAGGGCGTGAAACAGCCGATAAATTTTGCTCAGAGGCCTCATCTTTCAGGCTTGGGGTTCTTTTTCGTGCCGTAAATGTACGACACGGGACCCACGGTTTTACTTCCCTTCCGAAGGAAGCCATACTTAGGATTTTTACGTCTGAAAAATCCATCGATCCCGGCCAGGTTTGAACCGGCGACCTTGGTTTTGAAGGCAAGTATGGTTACCACTACACCACCACGACCGACCCCACGAACGTGTTACTTCAACTTGACGAAACGGAAAAAGTGACATAGGGCTAAATTTGAACTATAGGGACGTGAAGGACACAATTCACATTGATTTTTTTTTTTATACATTCAGCAACACCATTGGCGATGTGAGACCGTGCATTATCGTGGTACAGCATCCAGCTTGTTGCACGAAAATGTAGCTTTTTGTTAGTCTCTTTACTGTTACAGTTATGTTGGTTAACATTCCTTGAATGTCAAAAAATGAGATAACCATAGCTTTCCCAGCAGCAACCACATAAGAGTTGGTTGCTTGTTCCCAGGATCGAAACTCCGCATCTTCAACTTCGTGGAAACTGCACGTGAACGTTTTTTTGTTCGGAATCAGCAGTCTTGGATTCCACCATGCACAAACACGTCTCATGTGTAACTTTCCAGTTATCAACTGAGAGTGGCATCGAGTGTAATTTGCAGAATTTCTGTAAGTGTTCTTAACGTTATTCCAAGATCCTCTCTCACAACGTGTTAATGTTTTCTTCCGGTACAAACGGAAACATTTGCTTGACTTGGTAGGGACAGCGGAAGATTGTTCGGTACTTCAGTCGTGCTCAAGGGTTGATGAACCCTAATGGGAGGAAGGGATAAGAAGAAGACATCAGGCAGCCAGGCATTTAGGGGCGGTGAGTAGTGTTGCAAGTCTTAAATGTCTGTACATATTTTACTGGGGGGAAAACATAAATTCTTAGATACATTGCCAAACATTTGTAATATTGCTCTTGAATAACTTCAATAAATTCGCTATGCGTCTTGACCTAGAGGATTATTAACACATTCAATAATATGATAATAATAGTCTAAAAATTATTTTCTCAAGACAGAAAGTAGAATGAAATATCATTTTATCATCAAGTAGCAATATTGTCATCGATTTTCCATCTTCCCAGATATTTGTAACTGTGAACATCACCGGACTCTGAGCAATATCAACTCAGATGAATGTATACAAAGAAAGTTCACGAGTTACTTTATTTGGACCTTCATCGCCATTCCAACCATGGCTTCAAAAAATACTTAACAAAGAATCTGAAGTAAAAACATGTTTAGTGCGTGTCTAGATGCTGGACATCAGTAATAAAGTCCAGTCAAAATCTGGATAAATGGCTGTCCTAGCGGTGAAATCATAACTTTTTTCCATATAGGATACCATAACACAGCCGGAGCCCCCTCCAAGGAATTCGGGCTCCTCAAAAGAACCCTTCAATGATAGAATTGGAAAGCGCACTGCACACAACACCAGCTTAGCTCTCCTGGTACTTTCGACCCTATAACAGAACCAATGGAATGCAATGAAATGAAAAGATATAAAAATTATAGAAAGGAGTATTCGCCTAAGCGACCAGGGAAAACCACCAAAAGCCAACGGTCAGGATAGCCGGCCCCAAATGATTAGAACTCGGGACCTTCCGAATGCGTGTCTCAAGTGGAAACGTGAACAACCTCACTTAAGCCACTTTGGCTTCCTGGCAGCCCGGTATGTCCTCCCAGAGCGCCTTCTTAACTTCTCGCACTAAAACTGAACGTTCTTCAGTCACTTGTTGCTCATAGCAAGAATCTGCATGGTCAGTTACTTACCCGTCGGACATGCCGCTATAATGTGAAGCCAGTGGCTCACGTCTTGGCTGTTTCACGCCGGTGAATTTCCCAAATTAATTCGCTCATTACACGAGACAGTCGCTCACGTCTCCTAACCAGTCCGTGATACTCTTGCCTGTCTGTCATCATCTGCGGTCATTTCTACCTCATAACTGCATTTGCTTGCTTTTAGTCTTGTGTTTATTCCTACCGCTAACATATTTGTCAGAACAGAATACGCAGTGACCACTTGTTGAAAAGTTCTCTTCACCTTTGTCGGAGGCTGCTTAAACGCACACTAAAATTAGTACATTTGGGTCTTTTCATCTGTTACAGTGTCTGAAACCTTTGTTAAGGACACCTAGTAAAGACATAATACCTTCATCTCAGCAGAGTACAACTTAGTTTACTGAAAAACTACACTGTTTGTCCAAATGAAAAGTTTACCACTTATTAAGCAATTATTTCTAAATTATAAATAGATTTTAATTGTTGACTAACCGTACTTATTATTTTATCATTAATAATAAACTATAAAAATATTAAATTTTAACATTCTTTCTGTTTAAGGTGCACTTTCTTATAAATTATTAATCTCAGTATCCTCAGATCTTAAAAGCAGTTTTAAAACATGATACTTAACATTACTGATGAAATAATATGTGATTAGTTTTATTTATGAAAATATTTGCATACAGTGTCTTTGTTTTATGCGAATTTCAAACATATATTCCATTCTCATGGATGCGTAAGTTAAAAGCTTTCACCAGCTATATAGAGCAAAGTGTTTTGCACAGTAACAGTTGTCCATTTCGAAAAGTAAGCAAGTCCTATTATTTATACAGTGATTTGGGATAGTATATGGCAACATTTCAATATTAATTTTTGTTAAACAATGTTTAGTATTTAATATGACCACCCTTGCCCTGGTTTTGCGCACAGAGTCAATCAGTTTCTTACATATTTCACTTATTTCTGGTTCATGCAACCATATCTTTATCACAGTTCAAATGCGTCATGTAGATTCAAAACCCCCTAAACGAAATTTTTGCGCATTTTCATGTTTTGATACCATTTGAATCTGTATAATAAATTCTATTACTGGTATAAATATTGAGATTGGAAACCCACTCAATCTGACTGAAATAGGGTGATGAAAATTGCATTTATTTTCAAAATTTCCTATAAGAAGTAAAACATACAAACTTGTTTGGTTCAAAATCCTGTACCAACGAAAGAGCCAATCGGTGACGACGTTGCGGTCACGTGCAAACTTGGCTGTCATGCGTTCTTTGTACCTTACGAGGTGGTATCCACAATATTCGGGACTGGTGCAGCCATCTAGACAGTAGTGGCAGTAGAGTTTTGTGCCACAAGGTGGCAACACTAGCACATCTGATAAGTGGGTGTTTAAAGTTTCGTGCAGCTGTGTAGATGTGTTGAGATTCTATTGTACTTTTCATGATATTCTGTGTGTAGTGTGTGCCGATTTTACGATGGACCCAAGATTAGAACAGAGAGTGTGCATCAAACTCTATGCAAATCTAGGGGAAAATGCTTCGTAGACCCTCGCAATGCTTGAACAAATATTTGGGGGACAAAGCATCATGAGCCGTACACGCGTGTTTGAGTGACATGCTCAGTTCAGGGCCATCCGTACAGCTATTGAAGACGATGCTCACACCGGTAGGTCTGTCAGCTGCACAACGCCTGGCATTATTGCCAAAGTTCAACACCTCGTTCGTGAGGGTCGACGTCGAACCATTGAAGACCTTGCTCTTGAAGTGGGAATTGGTTGAGACATGGCAACGAATTTTATCTGATCAATTGGGCATGCCGCAAAATTTGTGCCAAGGATCCTGACTGCTGATCAGAAGGCACAGCGTGTTGAAGTTTGCCGTATCCAATGACCCAACCTTCTTGTCTAGGGCCATCACCGGCGACGAGAGCTGAATGTACGCTTATGACCCTGAGACAAAACAACAATCCTCCCAATGGAAGAGCCGGAACTCTTTAGACCAAAAAAAAGCGAGACAAGTGAAGAGCTAAGTCCAGAGCATGCTCCTTGTTTTCTTTGATACCAAGGGGCTTGTGCACAAAGAATTCGTCCCACAAAATCAAACAGTGAATTCCACGTACTACTGTGACGTTTTGCGACGGCTCCGTGAAAATGTGCGGAGACGACGGCCCAAACTTTGGCGACAAGGAAACTGGCTGTTGCATCACGATAATGCGCCCTGTCACAATTCCTTGTTCACCTGGAGCTTTTTGACGAAAAACAGCACGGTTGTCCCCCACCCACCGTACTCTCCTGATTTGGCACCCTGCGACTTCGCTCTATTTCCCAAACTGAAAATCAAGTTGAAAGGACGTCGGTTCGACACAATTGGGCGGATTCAAGAAGAAACGCTGTCTGTGATAAACACCCTTAAAGAACATCACTTCCAAGATGTACTTGGAAAATGGCAGAATCGCTGGGACCGCTGGGACGTGTGGAAGGGAACTACTCCGAGGTTGACGGTCATTAGTCTCAAAGAAGTTTTTGGCCAGATGGCAGCACCAGTCCCGACTATTCTTGATACCACCTCGTAAATACGATATTGCTGTGATGTTTATGGTTGCAAATCACAGTAAAACATCAACATATTTAGTGCAAATGCTTCTATTCTTCCACCAGTTAGATCCAGAAAGCGACACACACAACAAGAAACCTGGAAAAGAAACAAAATACGCGAAGAAAGGTTATTCAATTAAACCCTAAACATAACCTCAATGTCTACTTACGTTTTTGTTTAGTACACAATTTTGTTCATTCGTTTTATTATTATTATTATTATAATACCATTAGGTAATCATTTATAATTTTAATTGTTACAGGTATTGTCCCGCCATTCTAGCGCTGTATCCAAAGCAAATACAATACGAGAATATTTCGATGTACATCATTATCAATGACTTTTTTTTGTTTGTTTATTTAAGGACGCTCTTTAACATCTCAGGTCATCAATGTCCCATTCAGTTCCGGGCGTGAAACGGCCGACAAATTTTGCTCAGAGGCCTTTTCTTTCAGGCTTTAGGTTCTTTTTCGTGCCGTAAATGTACGACACGGGACCCACGGCTTTACTTCCCTTCCGAAGGAAGCCATACTTAGGATTTTTACGCCCGAAAAAATCCATCGATCCTGGCCGGGTTTGAACCCGCGATCTTGGGTTTAGAAGGCAAGGATGGTTACCACTACACCACCAGGACCGACATTATGAATGACGGTACATTGAACTGTCATAAGGCATTTTATCACAACTAATGTCACGAGAGGGTCTGAGATTACTCTCTGGAAAGCTCAGACCCTCAAGTGATACTTATTCGGATTATTTCACGAAATAAAATAAGAATTTAAATATAATTCCTCTAAACTTGACATACAAAATTGTAACAATTGTATATTTGTACTTAACCTTTTCAAGCAATCTTGCAACAGATGAATTCCGATAGTTAGTAATGCGAATAGAGAAGAGCAAAATACGGGTTTAGGACTATTTCGTGAATATAATAAGAATAAAAGTGATACATATATATATATATATATATATATATATATTAAATTCGCCCACAAAATATTAACACTAGCTATACTTACGAATATCTATTCTATTCAGAAACCGTGAGACTGAAATGGACAAAAGTCGACTATTACAATCGCTACCGTTCGATTTTCTAATACCAGTTGAGGAAAAAAAAAAAGGTAACATACAGTGTCTGTATTTTTCTTTGTATTCTGTGGTTTGGAATTGCTAATGATAAGATCAATTTGCACATTTGACGCATCACCAAAACGCTTTAAAGAACCCTACATTTTGCGTTATTGTCCATGCCTTTGTTGCTATTAATAGCTCCCCACCGCCTCTAGCAAAAGTGGTCAGTGATGCGTATTCAGGAATTATATAGTGGAGGTATAGAGTTGGCTACACTGACCATAAAACAAATGCACGTCGCGTGATAAAACGGATTTGATATTTTTTTTTCGATAATTTCACTCCGTAATCCGGCTGTGATAGGTCAAAATTCACAATTTTTTCTTTCATTGGTGGATTTTTAAGATGATGTCACATGAGTGAAATATCAGCCTAAAAACAAAATACAGCAGGATAATTTTATTCTACAAATAAAACCCAGTTAAAAAAGGTATTTCACACAACGCAAAATTGTTGGATCAAAAAAAGAAGTATCAAGGTTTCGATCTGTTTAAAGTGCAACTTGAAAGCGCTCTACAGTAAAGACTACAGTGTAGAAATTTCAAAGAGAGGATTAACATTTAAATACAACATTCGTTGTTCATCTACAGGTTCCCTAATTCCTATAGGTAAGAAATTCCCTTCTACGTGTTTTAGGCTTGAAAAAGACAGAGTTCAGGGTGTTTTAAAACGACATACTCTTAATGCGAGATCAGCTTCTTTTTTTTTTTTTTTTTCATTGATTTGTTTATGGACGCTCTTTAACATTTCAGGTCATCAGCGTCCCATTCAACTCAGGGCGTGAAACGGCCGACAAATTTTGCTCAGAGGCCTCTCTTTCAGGCTTGAGGTTCTTTATCGTGCCGCAAATGTACGACACGGGACACACAGCTTTCTTCCCTTCCGAAGGAAGCCATACTTAGGATTTTTACACCCAAAAAAATCCATCGATCCTGACCGGGTTTGAACCCGCGTTCTTAGGTGTAGAAGGCAAGTATGATAACCACCATACCACCAGGACCGACAAGAGAGGAAATTGTGAAACAAAAGGAGATGAGAGAAAAACTGCAAAATTAACCCTTGGTCTTGTAGCAATTTGTAAATTTACTGAATATTTGCAATATAATGAACCTCACTATTGCCGAGCAAGACTTTAGCATGTGTTTGCTTACCTTCTGATTTGAACACGAGAAAGTTGTGAGGACCGTATAATCTTCAGTTGAGAGTGAGTTAAAAGTAAAGAAGGTTTTCAATACCAAATATAACCTGTTGGATTTGATATGTGCTCCTTTTGCTTACAAACTGCTGAACAAATAAAGGTGGAAAAGAATACGGAAACAAATCCAAAGCATTTTATAAGTTATCACAAGAAGAAAGGGACTTGCTCTTACCTAAGTTGCCAGGCCAATCAACAATACAGTTTCTACAACTTCAAAACTTACACAATTACTGTTGACTCCAATGAGATAGCCAGTGCTCGCCTCACCTGATCCAACTGGAGCGAACACTTTAAGACTGGCATTAGATGTACAGTCATCGGTATGATAAGCAAATAACTGAATTCTGAAGCTCCATGTCATGTAAAACAAGTAGAAGTCAGTTTTCATTCTTGCCAGCTGATGGTGTCTTTGCACACATTGAGAAAGCAGTACGGAAGAATTATTAAGAGACTATGGAAGTGGCCACAATTTAAATGATGATAATGTACTTGTATTGGACTGGAAGGGTACAACGCAGACTTACATTTCAACTTTCAACGCTGCAAACGATTAATGTTGTGATTTAAGGAGAGGAGCAGCAGTGAAGTGAAAGTTGCAAGTAGAGTGCCAGTGTTAAAGATATTATTCCCCAAAGAGTGGACATCAATCGCAAGAAAGGGACTGATGTTAATAATCTTCTCGGGAGACATCATGGTCCTAACTGAAAGGAGTTGGGTGGATCAAGTATTATGCTAGTGTACAAAATGGAAATAATAACTCTGATTGCTTGTGAAGGAGTTCCAGATGACACCTTGCTAAAAATTTTGTTTTGTCCTGCATTTAGAACAGTTACACTTTGGATTCATTTTCGTTGAATTGTGTTAATAAAAGATGCCACTAATTTATTTCTGTTATTTTTTTCTCATTTACATTCCTGCTAGTTTCTTTGAATTTCAATCTCTACTATATTCAGAACTTTGAGTCAAACCTCTTATACCACTAATTTAGGAACATCCCTATTGAGTATACCGCCACGGGTGGCCGAGGTCGTTAAATCGCGAACTCGTGAGCGGCAGTTCTGGGGTTCGAATCCTGCCAGGACCGTTCTCCCTGACTGAGATTTTCTCCAGGCTTTCCTCAGTCCTCATAAATGGCAAATGCCGGGGAGGTATCCTAAAACTTAAGCCTGGAACGTTTCCTTCCTTAAAAAAAATCCTTTCCCTATACATCATTTCATTTCATGTGTCACCAGTGTCCACCGCCTGTGGTACCTCTGTAGCAAAAACGGGCGTTAAACATTATTCATTCATGCATTCCCTACTGAGCTCTTTTACTTACATCATACCCCATTTATTCTACAAACAATCTGATTTTTTTCATAGAAATATACAAAAAAATTGCAATTCCCGTAAAATCTTGTTTGAAGATTATAGAGGATTTTGAATCTGGACGACTCAAAGCATCTTTTCTTGGTGGTGCAGTCCAGTTTCCCTATTGCAGAGATTTTCAACCTTTTTGGGCCTGCGCCCCCCTTTTCGTACACGAACTAGTCCACGCCCTCTCTACACTTAATGATTTATTTATGTATAAACGTTCTATTCGCTGTTAGGCTTAATAATTCAAACTCATAGAATATTTTAGAATGTTTTAATTATTACAGATATTGAAAATACCAATAGTTTTGTGGCCACCTCCTTGGTGTAGTGGTTAACGTTGCTGGCTGGAAGACCCGGATTCGATTTCTTGTAACCTATTTACGATTTTTTCTAAGTTAGGGAAATCGGGAACGGGATTCACTCAGCCTTGTGAAGACATTTGGGAAGATACCAGATTGAACGGTGGCTTCTTCGATCAGGAAAGCCGTGTGATAGGCGACAGGAGGCGTGCTGGCATCTGATCCCATGTCCCCTCCCTCTGCAATACGAAGTAGAAGATGCAGATGTCGCCGCGGCAGGGCTATAGGGCCAATGAAAAGAAAAGAAGAGTTATTTTGTTGATAGAACATTTTAATTTAATTAAACGTGCTTAATGGGCCTACATTAAAAAGGATTCTGTCCCTCACTGTAGCAACAATTTCAAGGTGTAACATTTGGTTTTATTCTTTAGAACACAATTAATGAGAGGGCAGTTTTTTCTTCCACAAGTGTTGTGAATGTTTGGCTGCAACTGCGATAATGTACACCTTAGATCACACTCAACATTCAGCTGTGCTTGGTGTTTTGGTAGGTCAGCGCAGAAAACCCAAACTCCACAGATATATTGATGAAAACTGCACCAACAACCTTGCAGCTTCTGTAGCACTTGCGGGTGCACAGGAAAATAGCTTAACCAAAAATCTTTAACAGTCATTTTTGAAAATCCTGCTTTTGATTGAGGATCACATTTTAGGTCGATTGGCTGCTGTCGAAGGGGACCAGGAAGCAAGTCCACTTCTATATTGGATGGATCTTGTGTCAACTTAAATTGCCAGAAACATCTGGAAAGTAGTGTACAATTTCGATTTTCAATAATGGCAAATGGTCTGAAACCAAGTTCTTCAATTCACTTTCCAAATTAAGTGCAAGATTTTGTGTGGTCATCAAGAATACCATTAAGACGTGGGAAGAACGTAAAGTTAGGTTCTTAACTCTAAAGGCAACATTGCCACAAATGTTTTGTCTGAACTTTTTTTTACTAACCACAGTTCATAATATTTTTCTTTGTTCACCACGCCTCCCCAGGGAGGCGCGTTCCCCAGGTTGACAGTCCCTGTTCTATAGGATTAAGATCCGGTGAATTTCCAGGCCAGTCAAAACAATGAAATCCATTTTTCACCATGAAGTCTTTAACATTACTCAATGCACGACAGCAAGGTCTTGTTGGAAAATCGCCTATTCATTATTCAGTACCTCTGCCAATCTCTTCAGTTTATTTTCTCTAAAATTGATGAAGGTCATTTAGTTCCTGCGAATGCAAAACAGCCTCAAAACATCTTTTGTGGACGCTTATGTTTTCGGCCACATCGTCAATTTGATGGGAAATTGACGCATGCTCATTTTTCATTTAATAATTGTATTATTAACAGCACCTAAACTTATATTACATTCAGCTGCTATCTGCCGTTACTCATATTACTAAATTCATTGAGGGTTGTGACTTTTCTTAACTTCTTAGATGTGATATCCATTATGAATAAAAATATGCTTGCTAAATAAAATGTTAACACAGCTACGAACATAAGGAAATTGCTTAACTTCTAGTACAACCAATGAAAACAGTTAACTATCTCAACAATAGGTATCAATAATGTGATGTAGAATTGGTGGGAAACATTATTAATACTGAATAACTTATAAAACTAAATTTCCCTGCTTGTTCACTTTAAATTAAGAGACTTTTTACATGTTTAAATATTCTAACTGCGGATTATAGTAGCTATGACTACTGAATTTCTGACGTAAAACATTTGTTCCGCAGCTGCGGTTGCTAGTTCCACCACAAGATGGTGTTGGACGAGGTGAGTACATTCATTAACGTGCTTCATTAGCTGGCTATCGACTGGCCAAGCAACTCAACATGATTAATGATCATAGCAAGACCCATACAATCGGTAATTAATAACAAGCCAGCTGCCAAGTTGCTGCTATCAAACTGAGGAAATCGATAACTTGCAGCTTCCTGTTCGGCAGAAATGGCAAGGAATGTCTCCTGCACCACGAAAACGAGAAGGAGAATAGGAAACATGGAAGGAAAACAAAAGAAAAACGGCAATAAATACTACGAATGAAAAAATAAAATAACCAAGAGGGAAAACAAAATATAGAAATCAAAGAAAAGAAGAAAATAAATTGCAAATAAATAAATCAGAAACAAAGAGAGGGAAAAACAAAAAGAAAAAAACAAAACAAAAGAAAGAAGAAAAAAATAGCCCGACAGAGGGTTCAAAACAAAAAGGTAAGGAGAAGTATAAACAAGGTCCACATTGGAGATAATTCCTTGTTAATGATATTTCATATAGAGACATGAGACGGGGTGTCAACCAGTAGCACTTGACACAACATCGGTCATTCAGCCTGACGTCTTCACAGAGCAGCGGCGGACTGGCTCAGCTCCTTTAAAATTAGTTTTCCGGTTTTCATGTGCTGCTATAACCGTACATAACTTGACAGAAAGCAAGAGGAACTTAATCATGTACAAACGCAGTTTCTAAAACGGTTAGGTACTACAAGTAGAGAGGGGTACGACAAATTGCGGGGTTCTTTGGTATCCCTAACGAAAGTGTAAATTTAAAAATAAAGTTCGTCACGCCGGTGCTGCGCAAACTAAGCGAATTCCCCACCAAGTTGAATAACATTGCAAATGAATATAAAATCCAAATTATGACCTTATTAATCACTGAAGTGAAATAAGTTATGTCATTACTGTGTGCAATTAGGAGAAATAAATTATGAGGTTAAACTGCAAAATTTAATATTATACGATTAATTAATGAAAATATGACCAGATAAACAAAGTTACATTGATAAGTATTTTTAAATGTTTTTAAATGTAACCATGTTTATGAAATGATCCATTGACATCATCTTTACATTCACTAAAATAGAGAGAAATTACAGAAAGTTTCGAGTTAAATGTGTATTTAAAAAGAATATGCTTCAATAAAACAAAAACCTGTTACTATTCAGAAACAATGACAATGTATTCAGCAAATATACACAATCAACAATATACAATCGAAACTTACATCGATTTTCATTGGCTTTGAACTTTAATTAAAATGTTATTGTAGTAAAAACGTATGACGCAACAAGTGACCTTGTATATATATAGACAAGGTCACTTGTCTTCTTGCCATAGAAGGACTCCACGAGTTCAAAATATAGCGATCTCAAGTGTGACTTTTTCTTAGTGTTTTATCCTTTTCTACCATTATAATTACTGTTAATTTGTTACATTGTTAATAGTGTTACTTTATTTTTATTTTATATTATATAATATGTATACATATATATGTATAAAAGAAAAATAATGTAACACTATTAACAATGTAACTAAATTAACAATAATTATACAAACAGAAAACGATAAAACACACAGAGAGAAAGTCGATATATTTCGAAGAATTCCAGTAGTTCGAATACAGCGATTACAAATGTGACTTTTTCTTAGTGTTTTATCCCTTTCTGCTTTTATAATTACTGTATATATATATATATATGTATGTATATTTACACTGTCCCTTTCGGTACCTTGTAGGTAGGATCGATGGAGATTTGAAGAAGTTTTTCAAAAATCGTTTCATGAGTACAGCCGCAATAGTTTAGATAGTTAATATGCGTTTGCGGGATATATTCGTACAAGGATAAAATACTTCTGTGGGTGGCTCCTTGAATAGTATGAAAAGATATCGCTCAACCTGCAGGCTAAAATAGATCAGATGTGGGGAAGCGGGGGACTCTAAATTTGATGACTGCGGGATAAAAGAAACAAGTGGTCTCGCATTGGCTTAGATTAGAGGACTGGAAAGGACATAATAGTATAGTGTTAAGAGGCACGCATTGCGCAACCGAGTGTGATCACTAGCAATCCGACGTCACATTTCGCGCGTGGATCGCAAAGAGCCCTCAACAATTATGTTACATACACTACTCTATTGTAATGTAACTTATTTCAATTTGGAAAGTTAAAAACAAAACAAATGAGTTGGTTGCCTTATATTCAAATATTACCCACTTTTCATCAACACAACATGCGAGGGTACATCCACAAGTTTCCGGCCGCGCCGATAGGATTATCGCCTTCACCAAATCCTTATCTGGTGTCATTTTCTGTTATGTAAATAATTTCACCTTTAACTTCCGCTCCGCTGTGTTCAGTTGTTCAGATAAAGTTGCATAAAAAGGCTTTGCGCAGAAGATTGTGACATGTTCAAAATGGAGTATCAAGCTGTTATTAAGTTCTTCACAAAAGAAGGACTTACTCCAAATGAAATTAAACAGCGACGGTATATGTGGGGAAATTTTCTCCTCTTATTCTGCCGTAAAAGAATGGGCCAAACTCTTTGGAATGGGTCGAGAAAGCATTGAAGACGAAGAGCGTGCAGGTCGGCCCTTGGAGATGGTCACTCCTGAAAACATCGCTTGCTCTTGTGGAAGGAGAAATTATGCAAGACCGGCGGCTCAAAGTTACAGAAATAGCAGCGAGGTTGGGCTTTTCTAAAACAACAGTCCTTCGAATTATTCATGAACATTTAAACATGAATAAGGTTAGTGTGAGATGGGTGCCTAGACTTCTTTCCTCAGTGCAAACGCACCGAGTCATCTGTTGTCAGATATTTTGGAGCTCTGTTGCACCAAAGAGAGAGAAGTTCTGCAAATCATTGTTACAGAGATGAAACTATGGTCCTCTACGCAAATCTGGAGAAGCACCACCTCTAAAGACCAAGATCTCTCAGTCAACCAAGAAGAGCATGACTATAATATTTTGGGACTGTGAAGGAATACTCTTCATTGACTTCAAGGAGAGGAACACCACAGTAAATGGAGAGTACTATGCTGGCCTGCTGCACAGACTACGTGCTTCCATCAAAGAGAAAAGGCGAGGAAAACTGAGTGGTGGTGTGCGCCTTCTTCACTTCAACGCGCCTGTGCACACAGCTCTTGTTGCAAAGGAAGCTGTGAAGAATTGCGGCCTCAAGGAGATCGACCATCCACCCTACAGCCTAGGTCTAGCTCCCAGTGACTATTTCCTCTTCTCTAAACTCAAGAAGTACCTTCGAGGATGGAAATTTAAGTGTGACGAAGAAGTGATGGGTGTTGTTTTTGTCCATTTTGCAGACAGGACTTCTGACTATTTGCGAGGGGGAGGGTTGAAATGTTATATCAAAGATGTGGGAAGTGTATTGCAATAAAGGGTAATTATATTGAAAAGTGACACATAGTTTTTGTTTTTATCATACCTAGAAAATGGTTAGGCCGGAAACTTATGAACCTACCCTCGTACATGCCTACAAAAAGTGATTTGAGGCATGTATTACTGGAGCATACAAGCTACTCCCCATATCAGGCGCCCTCTGACTTTCATCTATGCTTGCTGGTCAGTATTTTTCATCAAATCAAGAGGCGATTGCAGCTGTAGATGAATATTTTGCACATCTTCCGGAAAACAACTTCAGAAACAGGATAATGTTGTTAAAGCATCGGATTCCCTTAGAACTTGGAGAGAAAACAAACAGTTACTCTTGTTGTATCAATGAGCGTTCTTTAGAACGTCTTCATTAAAGCAGCACTCCGCGATTGTGCAGTTACCAACTTAGCACGCATGTTGCTCAGTTGTCCAAGGCCCCTTTATAATTCTCAACAAAAGGAAATAAAGAGGCAATGAAAGTTATGGTCTTGTTTTCCGGAAGCTCTGCTCCTCCCCCAAAACACCCTGTAATATGTTGATGAGATATCTATCAAATAACAATGTTAAGTGCATGTTTCCGCCCTGTAAACTGCCGTCATTATTGTCGTGTGTTACAATGGGTCATGGAATTAAGTAACCAATATCACATTTTAATAAAGATCATGTTTGAACGATGCCGGAAATTAGCCTGAGGCAATGAAAGGGAGGGTTAAAGAGAAGCCAATTTCTGTTCAGGGATGGGTCTCTGGCATATGCTGCCAACATAGGAATTTTAAATGAATTGGGTAGGCGGAGAAACAGCCATCTGGCGGCTGATGTAGAATTCTTCTGAATATCAATAGCTTTCTAATTTAATTTCAGCTGCTTCCCAAATGTAATCGCACAGGAGCGTACGTATTTACATCAGAAAATCTATTCACAACACATTATGAAGATGCATAACTACAGAAAACAGGCACGGTCGCTCGTCTCTCGCTTTCAGTCAGGTATATGAAATGTCTAGCTAACGTTAAATTAAATTATAAAACATTTAAAAATTGTCTAGTTTTACCGAAGAGTGTTTTTAGAGTACACGCGTTACAACATAATTCCACAGCACCACCTAACAGCGCTTAATATCAAGAACTGGTGTTTTGCTGTCTTGAAATGCACATTGTAAATACATTTAATTTCACTTTCATGTTGGTTATAGAACAGTTAAAGAACGTGCAGTTGATGCTTCTAAATCCGCTCCGAGTTGGGTTTGATTCCCAATGGATCCCTCTGATGTCGCTGCTATCGATGTAGCTAACACTAAGAGCTGTTAAACGTAGAAGTTACGAGTTTATTATTTCAAAAGTTAACTGTAATGAAAATGTACTTTATTATTTCAAAATAGACAGTGTTCAGCACTGAAATAAAGGGCAGTTATGTAAAGTACCACATTAATTAGGGTAGGTAAATCGTGATTTTTACTGAGATTTTTGGTTTAGCTTGTTTATTGGTAGTTTCTGAAACACAGTCAATAAGTTTCATGCATTGTTATTATTATTATTATTATTATTATTATTATTATTATTATTATTATTATTATTATTATTTTATTATTATTATTATTATTATTATTATTATTAAATCCCTAATTTGTGTTTAGCTAAGAAAGCGCAACGTTTCTGATTTTACCGGCCTATGGAAAAGTTAGCTTAGTGTACCTAGTGTTGTAATTACTATAAATGGTTTCCCGCACTTTACAGCAACTTTACCATATGATCTCATTACCTTATAATCGAAGTGGGAGATGGAGAGAAGAATTTCATAAAGAGATGTTCGTGCTGTTCTGCAAAATTACTGAATAAAATAAACTACTATCCAAGAGCAAATTTCACTGCACGAATACCATCTCGAGTTCTTAGTTTTAGCGAATTCCGATGGAATGCAGCTATTGCGCTTGTACCCATGGAAAGATTTTTGGAAAATGTCTTGAAATCTTCATCTATCCCACATGCTAGGAACCAAAAATGTTGATGAAAAATGTATATATTTATGTCTGTTAACGCTACAGAGGTCGTAACTTGTTTTTTTTTTTCTCAACGAAAATCTGCTAATAATGATAAATTAACAAACGATACGTCGATTTCGTTAACCAGAAAAATTAGACCGTTGGGAGTGGGAGTTATCTAAAGCAAAAATATAAAAATCGCTCTAGCGGCCGCAATTTTTGTTTTTATCAACGAACATGTCATTGAAATAAAAGAAGAAAAATAGTTTCTGCAAATCAGAGAAATCAGATTATTAAGAGTGGGAGTTTACCTGAAATTGAAAATTTAAAAATAGCCCTAGAGTACCAATATTTGTTTTTCGCAACAAAGCTGGTACATGCCGTTTAAATAAAGTGCTAAAGAAAAGCAGTACTTTTCAAATCCGAGTTTATACTTTCTTTGAGGTTTGTTAGAAAAACATTTTAAATTTTGAAAGATTTTTATAAATTTCCAGGTGAATAAATGTACTCAACTATTTATTTAAATTAAGCTCGACACAAAATAAAAATAAGTTTTGTAGACGTGATGATTTTGCATATTTTCAGAGCATTAATATATACTATAAAGAAGAGTTATCTTCCAGTCATTAATTTCGGAAGTAATGGAGAAAAGTGCTAATAGATAATTATACAACTGGTAGGATATGAACTTCGTTACAGGTTTGTAGAACGAGGAGGAGGTAGCAAAGTTCTGTAATTACGAGGCACGTAATGAAGCTCATCTCACCAGTTGTATAAAATATTTTATCTGCGTTCCTTTGATGATTAATTGCATTATTTGATGTTATTTTGATAACAATATTCTTCTTTGTTCTAGTGTAGAATATTATAGTTGGTTTAGAAATAACATGGTAATGATGTTCATTTGTTTATGGTAACAATTGATGTACGATCTGTGAGTAAGGAAAAGTTTTTCTTTTTAGAAATGAACGATTCTGAGGAAAGTTTATATTTAGATATTCAATTAGGTGCTTCGATAGTTGTTTCATCACTTCTGTCAAGTAAATCGAAGGTGAAATATCAATATGTATATAGCGCCACGTAAAATAGTAAGAAAGTATTCGGTAATACTAGTAGTAATGGGCTTTTTATGGTACTAGTTTTAGAATACATTCAAATAAATACAACTGTCGCATGGTCGTACATGCTGATATAGTCTTTGAAACAATCAAAATGGCCATACACATATACATTCATATATACCGCCACGAATGGCCGAGGTCGTTAAAGCGCGGATTCGTGAGCAGGAGGTCTGAGGTTCGAATTTCGCCAGGACCGTCCTTCCTGACTGAGGTTTTTTGCACGTTTTCTTCAATCCTCATAAATGGCCAATACCGGATAGGTACACTAAACTTAGGTCAGGGACGCTTCCTTACTTAAACAAAAAAATCCTTTCCCAATATATAATTTCATCTCATGTATCATCAGTGTCCATCGTCTGTGATGCCTCAGTAGTAAAACGGCCGTTAAACACTGTTAAAATATATACATCCAGACCTTCATGCATATATACAAATACATAGATATACTTACGTCACCCGTATTCTATTAATAATTTTATATACAAATACATAAGCATTAATAAAACCCTTTCTGTTGAGTTCCCCTTCTATTTACTCTCGCCTCTCTTCATTATAGCCTTTAACCCACTTTGTCCGATCTTCTCACATTGTGTGAGCATCTTTCATGCACCAACACTTCCCGGCAAATGTTCAAACTTCTATTGGCATTCAGAAATTGTGGTGGTAAATGCTCACTTCTTAAAATCTCCGTTTTCCTGCATTCTGCCAAAGTATGCTCCAGGTATCGCTTTCCCCGAGAACATTAACTGTTTTGTTTCCTTTCCGTGCCCCTAATTTGAACCATGCAAGACTACTTAAGTAAGAGAAGTGACATAATAATTGAGAAGGTTTCGTTTGCATATTTTTAGCATTTATCAAAATGATATAAGCCTAGATCTAAGTTAGCATATTTTTCTATGTTGCGAGCTGTCATCTCCATCAATATTCGTAAACACTCTACTTCAATTGTATTTCTTAACACAAAGAGCGAGGGATATGAGCAAAGAAATATAAAATGTTTACTAAACACGAAACTGGAAGAGAAGTGGACGATGCATTTCTGTTTGTTAATGGATCAGCTGGTGCTGTAGAAGAGATTTTCAATGTTGTTTAACGCCCGTTTTTACTACTGAGGCACCAGAGGCGATGGACACTGATGATACATGAAATGAAATTATAAATTGGGAAAGGATTGTTTTTTAAGGTAGGCGATGGACACTGATGATACATGAGATGAATTGATAAATTGGGAAAGGATTGTTTTTTAAGGTAGTAAACGTTCCAGGCCAAGTTTAGGTCCTGGCATTTGCCATTTATGAGCACTGAGGAAAACCTGGGAAAAAAAGCCTCAGTCATAGAGGATGATCCTGGTGGAATTCGAACCGCAGACTTCCCGCTCACGAGTCCACGCCTTATCGACCTTGGCCACCCGTGGCGATATAAAATATGTATTATAAACGTCTCCACAAGTAAGTACAAATCTTTATTAAATACATGAACTTACAAATTACTGGAACCTTAAACTAATCAACATAGATGGTAAATCATATTATTTATCGTCTATTTTAATGAAAAGGACATAAGTCTTCCTTGGCAATAGTTGTAAACGGGTATACCTGTCTTGTCTTAACTTCACTTGCAAAGGTGTCAAAACATAACATCCTGCTCACACCATTCATTAAAACTCTTTTCATGTCACTCCAATACCATCTTAAACATTCTTCCGAATCTTTCCTTTCATTGCTAACCTTCACTGTCACATACGAGGTTGGCAAATATTTCACAAGGAAAATGTCCTCCCTAACCACAAATTTTCGTACGAATTGTTTAATACACACTACAGTTTCATTATTACATTCAAAATTTACATATAAGTTTATTCATTTCTTTAATTCCTGCTATTTAGGAAATATAAATATGGTATTATGCGGTACACTGCCATAATTAAGATATACAAAAGCAACCCAGGTTGTACTAAACACTTTCTATTAAACAAGTTTCTGGTGTGATTTCACTAATTCAATATTAACTTAATAAAAAATAAAAGTAACACGTTACTGTTTATTTACTTCCAACTATAAGTCACAATAATAAATCAGGTCACTGCAACTAACCAAATTAACAAAGTCGTGTAATTAACAACACGGACCACATTTTCCACCATTTTATCCACTATCGATACCTACGTTGGGTTTGGAAAATATAGTCGATGTTGATATATGCAAGATACCTGTAAAACGAATCTACTCGCCAAATTCTTTAACTGGCAAGCATTGAAACGTCCTGTAAAGAATTTTATTATCTACGCATACAACTCATAAAATTTGAGAGTGCCTTGTGAAAAAAACATACTATACTTTCCGTGAGCTCTATTGTATGTAGAGGGCGTTTTAAAATTCGTTTCAGTAATTAGAGTAGCATTACAGTGATCGAGAAGCAGCTATATCCCTGAGGTCGCCATTATGCCTATGCAGATAGCCACTTAAAACAATTTGCAATGATTCAGGTATCAAATGCATACACCGGAAGTTGGCTATTACTTAAAAAAAAGCCAACAAAGACAATGGTCGCCTTTCCTTCCTGTCTTCGTTATTAAAGATGCTATCAACACACACTTTCCATTATTGACATGGGGGCCATCTGGTGCAACACGCCCCTCTCCAACCCTTTGCTTCAATTTTCCGCATCATTTCTTTCGACTTCAATTATGATTCATGTGGTTATCTGATGGGCACGGCCTGGTCACACGGCCTTAGTAACGACTGACTTCTTTCTGTCTTAAGCAAACAATTTGCACAAATTTCACCTAGTTACTACACTGTCCTAACATTTAAACGACGTGAAACCTGCGGCACAAAAGTCTAAAGCTTTGAATCGAAATAGGAATATACTGTCAGAAACGAGTTGCCGGGAAAATGTTTGATGAATCATAAACTTTAGACATACAGACAATGTGAACCCATTTTCTTATTTGTTTCGAGTTCTCCTTTAGAAGAATGAAAACAAAGTTGGTCTCTAAAATGGAAATGAAACTTGTCTTTTATTATTTGGACAATTTTGTACTTTCTCTAATATAACGTAATTTTAAGACTAATTTAGCACATTTACGTTTAATAAAATAAAATTATTAAAAATATATGACTGCGAACGAAAAGATGTATTGTTTCTGGCTCGTTATACATTATTCTTCTTTAAAATGGAGAGGTGCTTATCGTAAATATAACAAAATTTCTTAAACATCATCACGAAATTGACGCAATGCTTTCTGTAAAACTTACCAGAAAATGCATAACGTTTTTCAAGCGTCACCCAAAATATACATAAAGATGAATTTTGCCTTTTATACGATGAGTAAAGTTGCAACCATAGATAACCCCTAATTAATGCAAACTTAATCTAGGAGATAGCAAGAAAACACTCTTGATACAAGAATAACACAAGCATAAACCGTTAAAGGAAGCCATGTTACTATTACCAACACCATCACAGAGTTAATGTTCATACTCTCTGTATACGTTGCAAATCCCTACTATTTGCTACAAACGTATGTTTCATTATGCGGTAAAGTGTTCATATAGTTGCTTGCTCCATAAAATCCATAATCGGTGTTCATAACAGCTCCAGCGCACGAGAAAACATTTCAAAACCGTCATTAACGACAAATTCTTTAATAATTGTCATCTAAGGTTGCCATATTTTAAAAATAAAAATACCCTAGCAACTTCAAAAAATGCAGTTGTATATTATGTGAAAAGTAACCATATATCTTGTTGATATTAGTAATTTGAAAGCGGTGTAAATAAATAATATATTCTTTTATTAAATACAGACATATTTAAATAATATCTACACATTTAAGTTCTGTGCGGAGAAAGGAAAACTAACTCTCGAAACAGCAGTCAAGCATAAATATTTACATTTCGCTAAACCTTATACTTGAAATTATATTTGTTCATTTTTACATGCCCTCGGATTTGTTTAGTTTTAAGCATGGTCGATTTACGACTTTACACCTCTCTGAAATGATTTTTCAATAAAAGGAGTTATGTGTATCAAATAATTTATTGTATACAAAAATCTGTTTGCTGGCGATAGAGCAGGAAACATGATTCCCAGCTTTAGTAAAAGTAGTCAGCTGCATTTGGCTGTTGTAAGCGTCCGTTCTTCTTTTGTTATATCTTATATCCTTTAGTAGTATATATAAAGTCGGAAGGGTATATTATAAACATATCGTACACATATATGAACGGATTTGAAAGAGATTATAAAAAATTCAAACACATCAAAAAGTGGTACTCTTAAAAACAGCATTTCATTTTTGGACCCTAAGTAATCCCTTGGGGATCAGAATAACCACAGTTTGCACATTTAGTGATATTTAACCGAATAAATACAAGTTTATATGCCCACAAGATTTATCATAATTCATTTTGTCAATTCCTAACATTAGGCACACAGATATATAATAAAAATGAAAAATGAAGTAACAATTGGAACATTGTAGCTAAAAAGAACAAAAACTGGAGAACCAGAAATAGTTGTGTGGCTATTTAAGTGTTTTGTCTATTTCATTTATTCATCCGAGAGCACTTTAACCTTGTCTATCAGAACTAAAATTGTTACAAAATGAAATTCGTAGGTCACAAATATTTCTAAAAAAAAAAAAAAACTGGTACTTCGCATACAAATAAAACAGATTGTGCAAAAAAAAAATTAAAATAAATAAAATCTGATGTAGTTTAAAAAAGTAAAAATATTGGGTAATGAATTGTAAGTAAAGATAGGTCGAGCACTGTCACGTCATGTGCGAAAGAGACTGCAATAGAAGCAACAAACTGAATATCTTTCTGGCAATTAAAAGCAAACTACGTTCGAAGGTAACAGCTTCTACCATCTAGGGGCTGAATTACAAACTACTTCTACACTCTCTATGACATTCGGTGGTCCTTTTAGCGCATACGGGTTAGGGATCATCTATGTATTCGGTTGTGAGGGTTATATAGTGCATAGTTACCAACTTCTCATAAGCTCAATAAGGGTCAAAATGACAGCGTATTTTTCTACATCCGCTCAACATTAAAAATGCGTAAAAATTAGAATAGCTTGTATTTTAAGAAAAAAAAAAGCGTTGGTGGCAAGATATGTCAGAGGAGATGAAAAGAGCAGATATGTTGAAAACCTCTACAGAAAATACTGGACAGAAGTCTCATTTGAAACGAAACAGGACATTTTGAAAAGCCAAGGAAGATGTGCATTAAGCTTGTTTCTAATAAACTATTGCTCGTATGGATTATTTGAGGAAGACTGGTAAGCCGAATGGAAATATCAATCTTTGTTGTTGTCATAGAATGCAATTACAATTAATCATCTAAACGCCCTTGCAAGTAAAATACTGATCAAGATCTTACAAAAGAATGTAAAAAAAAAAAAAAAAAAAAAAAAAAAACTAGGATTATTATAAGAACAAAGTTTCAGTAAAGGATATAATATAGATCAGGTATGTATTATGGACACAAAAGAATTTAATACAAGTATAACTTCTTTGTTTTAATAGGGCATGTCAACACATTTTGAAGGAGTATTGAAGACAGTGAGAAACTAGTAATGAAACTTAAATATTAAGAATAAATAAATAAAAATAGAAACAGTATAAAAATGGTGCAAATGACTGGTTTAAAGAAAATGGCAAGGGCTTGTATTGTTACCGAACATTTTCAATCCGTACAGCGAAAATACAGAAACACACCACGACCATTATATGACCGTGCTTTGGTCACTTTTCAGTCTATTTATCTGCCATTTATTTTAATTTAATATTTTCTATCTTATTCTATCTAGCCATTTAAAAATAATAATACGATAAATTCGTCCACTTTTTGCTACGATTCAACCGTCAATATCACCCGAAAACACTGCACAAGCGCAGTACAGTTTATGACAGAGAAGTTGCCGAACAATGAGCGGTAGGAATTCAAGTTCAAGTTGATGTATTCAAGGTCAGCACAAACATGCGTTACCTGTTTCAGCCTACTTTACTAGTAGCGAACTCTATAATCATTACGGAAATATCAGTTCGTATATATGACGAAAGGGGGATCAATGACTTTCCTTTTGACCCGAAAAGATGGAGTTATTTGGGTCATTTTTGTTTAAATAAATTTTGCCATAGCATCTTTGCTCCCGAGATAATCCCCTTTTTTTTCTGCGTTATCTTGCAAACTGGAATTATACTTAGTTTATGCATCTGCAAAACCACGCCTTTAATACTTGGGTACTGAAAATGCGATAACAATGTCTGAAAGCACTTGTTAAAGCAATTAGCAGGTTCTATCGGCTTAAGAATTTTAAGCAATTATTTGGTGTGCAAGTTTTACAAACATACGATTTATAAATGAAATTATATATTGAAAATATTTACAAAGTCTTACCTGGATATAACATCAAGTTTGCGCATGTCCAATGAGACACCCATTTATCACCAATTCTTCCTCTGCGTATTCCTAACCATCTCCGTAACGTGGTGTTACTCTCCCAGTGCTGATAAACTCTAATACAGGTCCTAGCTCTGTTTGGAACATTTCTCAGTCGATCTCTCCTGTTTAAGTCGCGTTTCACCGTAAATTATGGTAGCATCTCAAAATATTTTGCATTACTTAATGGTATCATTTTATACACTGCCGCCGTTTTTCACTGAATAATTAACAAACAATTGAAACTAACTATTAAAACATAAGCAGCACAACAGTTAAAACTATTTACAACAAGAATACCAAACTAAATCCTTGACCACCATTGAAATCTGACGGTAGTGTTTGCGCTTCCCACGCTGCGGACCCAGATTCGATTCCCCGTTGGCTTAGTTTTCTAACTGAAATGTTTGCTGTTCTTAAATGAATGACTGGGAAACTTAGGCCATAAAAGTCTCCTGAATTCATTCGGCCTAATTGTCACATATCATCCTCCATATGGCATAATAGATCTTTATACAGCATAAATTAAAATAAATAAATAAACAAACGGAATTCTTGGATATGCAATGGATATTACTTGGATATGCAAAAAAATAACTTGGAAAGTTTCATAAATTAGCAGAATGAAAAGTATTACTGCAATATTAAAGTCAACATGTATAGGAGCAGTTATCTTATTATGATTATGATTATTATTATTATTATACACAAAAAATAAATAAAATATGTGTGTTTAAAACAGTAACCAAGAACTACAAATAGAAAAAGTAGAATATTTCTTAAAATTCCAATTTCTTTTTATCAGTTGCCTGCTTAATTTTCAACATAGTAATTTATTCAGACTCAGGAGTGTTAAGCATACTCTCTTTAGGAATGGTAGTTGTCATACTGTGGACAAAAAATACCTAAAATAAAAGAAAGTTCAAGTAAGAAACTATGCAATTTTCAAGAGGAATTTAAAAATGAAATGGAAATGGAAAAGAGCTTTATTGTCAAGCATGCAGCTTGATATTGAGAAATGCTTCAATACTGTAACTCCAGTACACACAAGGAAATGTTAAAAGATGAAATCTACAAAAACATTCCCTTTCAGAAACCTTTTGGCAAATATTCAGATATCAGTAAAAAGTTTCCCAATTTTCCAATGATATGTGTGAAGCTTTTGTTGGATTAAGATTAATATTAAATGCAGATGTTTAATTATTGGGTCTGTTCGACCTTTAAAATATTACATGATCTGAGTTTAAACTGTAGTGGGTGACATTTCTCCTTTGACCCAGCTCTACTACATTCTTTGAAAATTATACATAACAATGTGCCTGTAGAATCAATTGTTTGTAGTGTTATATTGACATTATTGAAAAGGTTTGGAAACACTTCAGAGAAAAATATTTATGGGTATCAATATATCAGTGTAAACATGATATATTGTTAATTTTATAGTTTGTTCACTTAAAAATGAACCATCCTCTTTTTCTACTGTAGAAGAAATCTAAGTCATAACCAGCTTCACATTTGCAAAAAAAATTGTCATTGATTTAGCAAATTTACTGTGGCCAAATGGCATTCAGTATAAGCAAATATTGCTTTTTGTGAACAATGGGTACTAGTTATGTGATCAAGGCAATTAAAGCTTTAAAAGTAATATTTCCAAAAATGATACATCTAACTAGTCTTGCACATGTGTTGCAACATGTATCATAAGAATATTAAGTTACTCATGATGCTATATGGATCTTAAGCAGCAACAGAAGAAGACCAACTCTGCACAACCTAAACATCTGATGGTGCCTAACTGCAATAGAAAAGATGAAACTGACAGAAGCTGAGATAATTCAGAGTTTGAAAATTATCTAACTTTATTGGTAGTGCATACAAATGATCAAATTAACTGCATATTTTATCAAGTATGTTTCAAGTTTTAATGACTTAAAGGCAGGCATATTTCAGCGGTTTTTGGTGATTCCTAGTGATGTTGCCTCAGGCTTTCCAACATGGCAGTGGCCACATGTTCATCCTGAGAAGAAGATGGCCATGGTTTCCTACCACACATTTCTTCGTCTGTGCATCTTCACCAGCAGCTGCTTTCTGAACCTGGTTTTGGGTCAAATTGGTAATCCAGACCTTGTTATCTGAAATGATATCTTAAACCTGCTGAAAGTCTCCATTGCTGAATCTTTCCAACAGTTCCTTGTACCAATCCACTTTGACTGCATTTACCCTTGTGAAATTGCTTGGCACCACAGAGAAGATATTTACTTTATCCTTGCATCTTCCTCTATTGCAGCCTTCACTTCTCACCTCAGATTTCTCTTTTAAAGCCAGCAAACCAAGAGAAAATATGATGTATGAAATTACACAAAAACATTCTCTCTCAAATGACATTTTGAACACTCAGTCAACTTCAACAGTCTACTTGTTCAGAGTTGACTGAACTAAATTTGCACTAATATTCCATATTTTTCTTCTAAAAGTTTAATTTATATTTCCTTGAAAGAAAAGTAAAACTATATTGTCATGGAAGTTGTCTAGATAAGGGGAATCTCAGATCTATTGCATTGTTCAGAAATTAATGGCAGTTTTGTGGTTTAAAATTCAATACAAATTCAACCTTACAACATTGGAGCCTAAATCATTTACTGTAATAAGAGCAATGACCTGAGTAACTAATTATTTATTGTATGTAAAATTTTCTTTGAATTTATTTCACTTATTATAGAACTTTCATTGTAATTTTTGACTGCACTAGTCTTCTCGCAACGTCTGTAGATTGTGGACTGAATGCTATAGGTGTAAGTCTGTATGGATGAATGAAATGAATTAATGATAGTGCAAATGAGCATGGAGTCTTTGACACCTTAAAATTATCTGGCATTTACCTTTACAGGGTAAAATTACCCAGACAACTTGACCTGACTGGGATTCGAACCCAGGATCTCCAGATTAGTAGTCTCAAATACTACCACTAGAGACCATGGAGGAAGTTTCATTGTAGTTGTGTGTAGGCTTTTAGCCTTGTTTACTCTTGTTATGCTCCATATTAGAGCCAATTTCTTAACAAATTCTTCCATGGTTAAATGGGTAAGATTCGTAACAGAATTTTATACGTTCAATACTTATTAGGACAGGGACTATTTTCAGTTGCTTATATGAGTTGCAATGTTCATAAAAATAAAATTAATGCTTCTTTCATCTGCAGTTAAAATTAAGAATATAATACGCATATTTTTTGAATAATGAATATTTGATTAATTTGCAAATGATTTATCTTGAAGTTAAAGATAGTAATATTCCATTAAATTATTATATATTTTGATTGTTAAATTATATTAACATATTAAATAATTTGAAACTTTCAATGCTTATCTATGCATAATTGGCATGTTTATGATACTTTTTAAAGTACAGTGGATTAGTAAAATATGAGCACAATGTTGTATGCATGTTACTTTAAATATTAAGTTGTCTCATAAGAAATGTTAGTTTTAAAGTTTGGTGTTTTGTAATATTTTAATGGTTTTCTTTTGTTTGGCAATGTTATTTATAGGATGCCATTGTTATTATTGTGTGCATTGTGAGTTTGTGTCAGTGGTCACTTGTTATGACAGCCATAAAACTGAGGTAACTACAAGATTGTAGCAGCAGGTGGAAGAATATATGAAGTGAGGGGAGAAGTTTTTTTTAATATTGTTTAACACCCTTTTTTACTACTGAGGCACCACAGGAGGGAGGGAGGTGTCAGTGAGTGTGTAGCACGATGATGGTTCCAGCATATCAGTAATGGAAGATACAACACTAGACATTTACCATATTCTGGAAGACCTAAGATGTGGAATAATGAGAATACCATAGAGCTTTGGATAAAAATCCACATTAAAAATACTCATAGGCTGTCAGAACAACTTGGTGCATCAAAAGATATCATATACTGCCATATTAAGACATTTAAAAGTCACACAGAAGCTGTAGATGTGCAACCATGAATTGACACCCAATACAGAGCTGATATCTGTCATTAACTTATCACAAATCCTGTGGATGGTAGATTTATCAGCAGAACTTGCAAGTATGAATATATTACTGCAACCCCGACCCCACAAAGCAGTAGCTCAATCCCTGTCAGCTTACCAAAGTCATCGTTAAACAAAATCTTTTTGTGTGTCTGGTGAATTTTGAAGGCGTAATTCCCTGGAAATTTGTTCCAAATGGCCATGCAGTCAAAGTGAATCTTTATTCTCAACAATTGGATTAAGTTCATTACGTTTTAAGACAAGAGATAATCCAAATACAGTTCTCTTACAGCAGGACAAATGGAAGACCCCTTAATGCTCAAACAGCCATGGAAAATTTTCAGAAATTGGGAGGATTTGAACTGTTATCACACCCAGTATATAGCTCTGATCTTGCACCTTCAGATTACCATTTGCTTTGATCCATTTTCTTACATGGAAGAAATTTAAAAAATATTGAAACCATGGAAGTACATACCACCAAACTCTTTACATTGAAATTCAGAAACTGGCATTGTCGCAGGACAATATACCTTGCCAGAATGTAGCTCAAGACCTTACTTTGAACATTACTTTAATTTGTCAGAACACATTTCAAATATAGTTTTCTTATAAAATGACATTACTTATGAGACAGTATATACACTATGGAGGCTACACTTTTAAGAAATGCCACGCTCGGCCACTGGAATAATGTTTAATGCCCTTGTTTACTACTTAGGCACTACAGGCGGTGGACACTGATGATATATGAGATGAAATGATATTTTAGGAAAGGATTTTTAAGGAAGGAAACACTCCAGGCATAAGTTTAGGGTACCTCCCCAATATCTGCCATTTATGAGGACTGATGAAAGGCTGGAAGAAACCTCAGTCAGGGAGGACGGTACTTGTAGGATTCAAATCTCAGACCTCACACTCACAAGACCATGCCTTAACAACCTCGGCCACCTGTGTTGGTCCGCTCTGCCACGGGAAGTATGAGAAAAGAGGCATTACAAAAGCACAGTTCAGCATTGATGGACATTATAGACACTTTTATGTAATTTTAAAAAATTTGCAGTATATTTGCCTCCTCTTGCTCCTGGTTCCTAGAGCATATAAGTGAGCTCATGTTGATTTTTGTCTGCAAATACAAGGTGTAACAAAAAAAAGTATATCAAAACTTTGGGGAACAATTATAAGATAAAAAAATGTAATATATGAACATGGTTGCTTTATTTCCTTCATACAGCATTTTTACTGTGTCTGTACCGCATAGCAGAATATTATAAAACAGAACTTTGGGAAACAGAAAATCATTTGAAATGTTCTAAATGTCCTCAGTTAGCACTGATACATATATCAACTCCTCCCTGATGAGCTGAAGTATCCCTGAGTATCTCGCATTGTCCGACAGCCTTGCAGAATATGGGCATAAAGACTCTTTAAACCTTGAGCTAATCTGCAGATCATATGAGTATCTGCTAGCTCTGCATTTGAATACCCCATTTTACCGTATTTGGAATGAGGTCCATAAATACGTAGAACTGACACTATGTGCTTGGTGCTACATCATGCAAAGAAATTGCTTAACAAGCAGACTATGTGATACAGAATGATCACAACAATGGTGAACCTAGGAACTAAGAGTAGTTACAACAACCCCGCCCCATTTAACCAGAGGTAAAAGCAAATGTTTACCTACTGTGCATTTAAGCAACTGTTCTGTTATGGGGTTATTGTCAGCTATACTGGCATTCTAACTTTTTTTTAATGGTGTTTAACACCTGTTTTTACTACTGAGGCACCACAGATGGTGGACACTGGTGATACTGAGATGAAATGATATATTGGGAAAGGATTTTTTTTAAGGAAGGAAACTTCCAGGCCTAAGTTTAGGGTACCTCCCCGCATTTGCCATTTATGAGGACTGAGGAAAACCTCAGTCAGGGAGGACGGTCCTTGCAGGATTCGAACCCCAGACCTCTCCTGCTCATTAGCCCAAGCCTTAACGACCCTTGGCTACCCATGGTGGTGGCATTCTAATTTGCATAGCACATCATGTAAGTGGAGTTATAGACAAAGGGCTCTAACAAGAAAATATAGCATTTCTGGACCCATGCTCTTATAAGATATTTGCACCCTCCATGTGCAAGGAACATTTTCCCACAGTTTTGACATACCATTTTTGTTACATTCCGTATATCTATTTGTTGAGAAAATTCAGTTTTTGATTTTTTCCAAGAGGCTCAATGGAAATGAATGATAATTTAGTAAATCTCTCCTGAGTTTGTGTCTACAGATAGATCTCGTTATTTTGAGCATGTGAAAAACTATTTATACTTCACAAACCACTTTTATTGTCCAAACATTCATCGTTTAAAAAAAGAAGGCAAGGACAACCCAACAAGGAACACAATTTCTCACAACCACAACTAGCATGCTTTGTTAACAGGTGGTACTTTGCTTTTTGTCTGACTTATTGTACTGTTTAAACTAGGATTTGGTTTACCTCTATTATTTCTTTCTTCTCAGCAAAACTTCAGTTCAAAAAGGAATGACTTAGTAAGTCTTCTATTATACAACCACACTCTTCTGTCACAAAAATGTTTAGTAACTTACAATATAGCAGACATTATTTCAATTTTTACACTACCAAGATCTGGCTGGACTTGTCAGCTGATTTCAAAGTGTTTATATGTGAGAATGCCATGCAGAGAGAAATGCATCATGCTACATTATCGAACTGCTAACATACAGAGGGTGGTCCAATTAAGCTCGGACAATTTTGAATCACTCTTCCAATCCTTCCTGTGGGATGTGCTTATGTGTGCTGTTGCATCTGTTCCTCAGTATGTGTCTGCAGTCTGCTGGTACAGTCTGATGCAAGTATTACTCTGTAATGCTTCAAAATTCACTGATTTGTGGCAGGGGTACATTGTTGGGCTTTCCAATGCAGGTTACAGCCAGTTGCACAAAAATTTATTCCCATCTGAGAAAGAAAAAAGAAAAGAATAAAAAAAAACGGCATAACCAGTGAAGCCTAAAGGGCTAGTAACCAAAGTGAGGGCAGCAGTGACATAAGAAAACCTCCAACACAAAGAAGCATTGCAAGCAGCAATGGAAAATTTACAGGAATCTTTATAGGATAATCCACCAACATTTGGGCCTAGAATGGGGACATAAAGCATGTGAGCATGTCTTGAAAGAACAGCACATTATAGAACGCTTCATCAATGCAAGAAAACTGTGTGAACATCACCTTGCAGGTGAAAAGTGTCAATGGGTGGTTTCTTTGGATGAAGCATGAATTTATCTAGATAACACAGATGCTGTGTGCGCCAAAGGGGCACTCTATCTTCATCCAGAAAAACAAGGGGCTCATGGTATGGTTCCAGGTTACTGTTCTTGGGGGAAACTTAACATTCACAGAGTTGTAAAACTGTAAAAATTAATAAACCTACTACCAAAGCAATGTCATGGACCTAATTTTTTTTTTATAGGGATTTTCCCCACTTTTATGGTGATGATGCCCCAAACGTTTGGATCTGCATGGATAAAGCATCCAGTTACACTTCTCGATCATCCCAGGACTACAACCACTAGCGAACTGTGTCAATGTGATACTATTTAAAAGGATCCCTGTGAAGTCATAAGATGCCACACATTTGGTCTACTGAAACAGTGCCTTGCTTCTAAACGTCCTACCATGATTGAGGGTCTCTGGAAAGTCTGCTAAGAGTATTGGGCTAACATCTCCCTTCCTGTTCTACAGCGCAGTTTTCTACAATGGAAATTGTGTTGCAGAGCCACAGTTCAAGCCCATGGACATCAAATTTAACACAAATGGTGGAGAAAGGCAATCTCACCTTAAAAAAATATAAGTAAAAACACCCAAGCTTAACTTTGCGCAAACCTCCATATGCATGTGCAATTTCCCCTCTGATAGCTCTGCTCCTCACCAGTTTCGCTGAGATGGCTAACAAGGCAACAAGGAGTTTATAAGATTTGAGGCACTTGGAACAACATTTACCAAGTGTCTAGAATTTTGTATTTTAGCTTTATTTAATTAAATAAATTATTAAACTGAAAGCTGGGCAAAGAGTGTTAACATGGGACTGTCTGCCCCTGCTTTCACATTTTGAGTGATGTAAGCAAATTATATGCTATCTCTGCTTCCCTGTATAATTATAAGACATGAAGTATAACAAAACAATTTAATTTTCAACAATGGTAACACTAATAGTACGTAAAGTATAAGCTTCAAATCAAATATCAAGCTAAAAACATACGTGTATGTACATACAGTTTGACTGCCTCTGTGGTCTAGTGGTAGCTTTTGCGACTACTAATCTAGAAATGCTGGGTTTTGATTTCCAGTCACATCAAGATATTTGGATAATTGTCAATTTGGCTTATTTATGGATTCTCTTTAACATCTCCCATTCCATTCAATTCAGGGCATGAAACAACCAATAAATTTTGCTCAGAAGCCTCTTTTTTCAGGCTTGAGGTTCTTTTACATATCGTAAATCTATGACATGGGACCCCATGGCTTTACTTTCCTTCTGAAGGAAGCCATATTTGGGATTTTACAGCCAAAAAAAAAAAATCAATTTATCCTGGCTGGGTTTGAAGCCATAATCTTGGATTACAAGGCAAGTATGGTTACCACTACACCACCAGGACTGACTCTATTAGGTAAGGAAGATGAATGTTAGATAATAACTTTAAGGCACCAAGGATTCAGAGTCATTTGCAGCATCATTAATTCATTTCATTCGTCCATAGGTTTAGAACCTCCTGGTGCATCATAATAATATTTCCTTCACCATTATCCTTACTGGGACAACATAGTGGCACTCTATGGGCATCCATGCCTTAGAAGTGCATTACAATACCACAATGGCAGGGGGGAATGTCCAAAAGTCCATAAGACAATCGGCTAGCATTGGAACTTTATATATATATATACAGTTTAAAATTAAATATACAAAACCATTATTAATTTCTGAATGACCTGTGTCATTTGCTATTCTGAAACAAATTTCTTGCAACTAAAAACTAACTGACAACATCTCTACTTACACAAAATACTTACAGTTTATTTCACATGAACATTGCTTTGGTTTTCCATACAAAATTATCTTTTAGTATTTAAGTAGTTATTTGCTTAAATTTTAAAAAATGAGCCTTAGTAATTTAGGCAGGTAAAATATGCTTAAGAATGCTAGAAATGTCTGTATTTACAACTTTTCACAAACTGGAAAATACATAATGTAATTCCACAGACTTTATTTCTGTTCAGTGTATATCAGCTCCATCACTATGCTGCCTGCAACCAGTAGGGATTTAGATCACCTGAAAATTGAGATAATGGTAAGCAAACAAAAGAATTCACAATTGATATTATTGTATGGTTTAGTTGAACTACACACTCTTAATGCTTCACTTACTTGTCATAATATATAGAAATGTTCTCGAAACCAGTTCTATATATTATGACAAGTAAGTGAAGCATTAAAAGTGTGTAGTTCAACTAAATCATACAATAATATAAATTAATTGGCTTCACTGTGCAAGTTCCAATTTACCTTTTAATTTTAATTAAAATAACACATGTTGTAAAAATATATATGTTACAAATCTCAGAGGTAGGTAGATGGGTACTATGAGATCATATGTTGCTAATAAACCCACGTCCAGAAATGCTTTGTTTACTGTTAGCATTTCTGAAATGTTGATGAGGATGTAGACAGTGTGAATCACAAAAGTTAGGAAATAAGTAACATAGAAATTTGAAATACTGTAAGTAAACAGCATTTTAATCAACTACAGAAGTGCCCAATATTGCTGCCACCAACTTCGATACATTTTGTACATCGCCTGGTTATGCCATGTCAGACTCTTGGAAAGATTCCCAGCATATCTTGATGACTCCAGCTGCCAATTGAAATCGTGCTAAAAGATCTTGTTGCACCTCCACAGGAATCTTGTGCACCAGGGTATGCACATACTTCCACATCCAATCCATTTGTTGTCAAAGATGTCATAAAAAAGAATACTTATACATAATAGAAACAGCGAAATTCAATAGATTTAACAAAAACCTGATTGATCAAAAAATAAAAAGATTCACAGGAAAACAGAAAATTAAACTAATTACTATACTCAGACTTTATCTAAAGAAAAAACTTACCATAAGTTCACTATCACCCATACCTCCTCAATAACAAATTTCAAAAAAATTTTAAAATAATACATTACCTTAGCACCTAAAAATAGTTATAGTGTTGGCAAATTGTTGAAACTAGATAAAACCAACCTCAGAACTAAAGAAGAAAATTTTGGCATATATAAGATTAATTGTAGAGACTGTAATAAGGTGTACATAGGCAAGACAAAAAGAAATTTGGGTATCAGATTTGAAAAAATACTGAGAAATATTAAACACCTTTTAATTTTCACTTCAATTTAAGTTCACTTATCACCCATCAACCAATAAGAAATGTCAACAAATTTTCAAGCAGTAAATATCTTAGCACCTCAAAACCGATACAGTGTAAAAAATTTATTGAAATTAAACAAAACAGATTTCAGGCCCAAAGAGAAAAAATCTGGTATTTATCAGATTAATTTTAAGGATTGTGAAAAAAACCTATTTAGGAAAGACAAAAGAGAAATATAGGCATTAGGTTGAAGAAACATCCATTACAGACAAATAGATAAATCAGCTGTAGCAGCACATTTCTGGAATAAAAACCATGAAATAGAAACAGGCATCAAGTTATTAGAAACTGTTCAACAACTGAAAGAATTAAACATATGGGAAAGGATTTATATAAAAAACATGAGCATAACCTTATGAATTTTGACATCCCAGAAGCAGACAGCACTTTATTTAAGTTTATCACTAGACCACCAGAATCAATCTGGATTTTGATTGATTATTGCTTAAGGGCGCAAAACTGCTGTGGTCATTAGCGCCCAAACACATCAGGTACTATGTCAGAAATAAAAATAAATAAACAAAACAAAGAACGCAAATCCTGCGCATAACGAACAGACAGTAGTACTTGTGCAATAAAACTGATACCCAAAAACAAAAAACAAGGGTATAAGGCGCCACAAACATTAAGGTGTTACTAAAACACAGCCGCAAGAGCGGAAAACCACAAGTCGTATAAGGGACTAAAAAAGTACCAATAAAATCCCAAAGCAAACACAGGTCAACAAACAAAGACCGGTAACAAAACTAATCAGCAAGAGCTGAAAACAAACCAGTCTTATAAAAGATTACAATGGTAACAATAAAACCCCAAAACAAATAACAGGGGTAATGTGCAAAACAACAATTTAAGACTAGATAACAAAATTCAGCAAAAGCTGAAAAAACAACAGTCTTAAAAGAATCTAAAAATGCCGTCAATGGTAAAAGATAAAACCTCACACCGTGCTCCAAAAACCACAAACACGGATAAAACGGAGCACACGCTCAACAGCAACCACATCATCCGCTAGTAAGTCCTCAATAGAGGACGGCAAACCTAAGCTAGTTCTAAAAGCTGTCAGATGAAGACAATCAATTAAAACGTGACGCACTGTAAAGGGGTGGTCACAGTGAGGGCAAACTGGAGCGGGTTGATCATTAAAAAGGTGAGAGTGACTAAAACGGCAATGCCCAATTCTAAGACGAGCTAAAATTACTTCTTCGCGACGAACAGCGCGAGAAGAAGTCGACCAGTTAAAAGGGGCGGGTTTACATTCACGGAGCTTATTATTTGGGAGTAATTCCCACTCCTCGCGCCAGCGCGAAAAAATGGCTCTACGTATTGAATGTATAAAATCTCCGAAATAAAAACGCTGCTCGTACTCAGCAGGGTCTAAAAGAGCGGATTTTGCTGCAACATCTGCGGCTTCATTACCCGGGAGCCCGACGTGTCCAGGCACCCACAGTAGTTTTACCCTGACGCCAGCGTCGTAAAGCGTTAAAACTGCATTCTGGACCATCTGTACAAGGGGGTGGAGGTTGTACAGGTTTCTAAAACTTAAAATGCCACTCAAAGAATCGGAACATATAACACTGTTCCCCAGCCCGTGATCAGAAATAAATAAAACCGCCCGATAGATAGCATAAAGCTCCGCCATAAAAATAGATGTTGCAACGTCAAGCCCATACGTAAAACTAGCCCCATTAAAAACAAAAGCACATCCTACACCTGTGTCACATTTAGAGCCGTCGGTATAGATAAAATTCCAGCCATTAAAAGAGCATTTGATCTCGCTAAAAGAACAACGAATAATATGTGCTGCGGTCGATGATTTTGGACAGGACGTAAGCCCGAGATGAACGGGGGCCTCTGCTAAAATCCAGGGGGGAGAAGAAGTTTCCCCGGCTAAGAAAAAAGCAGGTAACTCAATGTCCAATGTCCGTAAAATCTCCCGAAAACGAAAGCCAGCGGGCTTAGGAGTAAAAGACCGAGCAGCATAAAAACGATCAAAAGACACATTAAAAAACGGCCCATTCGTGGGATGACGAGGTTGCGCAGCTAAGCGACAACCGTACGCAGAAAGTAAAACATCCCTACGATAAAACAACGGAGGTTCTCCAGACTCCGCACATAAACTCAATACAGGACTGGTGGGGAATGCTCCAATGCCAACACGGATACCCCGGTGATGAATCGGGTTCAGGCGGCGCAGAACAGAAGGCCGCGCAGAGCCATAAACAACACTGCCATAATCCAATTTGGACCTGATAAGAGCGCGGTAAAAACGTAAAAGTATAGTCCGGTCAGCTCCCCAAGATGTGCCACTTAAAACACGTAAAATACAAAGAGAACGTTCACACTTGCCTCTGAGTAGCGCTATATGCGATGACCAGCATAATTTCCTGTCAAACACCAAGCCAAGGAACCTAACTTCGTCTGCGAAAGAGAGTGCGTCTGGGCCAAGATGGAGCGAAGGTGGAGGATACTCCTTGTGGCGCCAGAAGTTCATGCAGACCGTCTTCTCTGCGGAGAAACGGAACCCGTGAGAGACACTCCAAGCGTGAAGGCGGTCGAGACAGCATTGGAGGCGGCGTTCCAAGAGACAGGTTCTCCGAGAGGAAAGATAGATGGCAAAATCGTCCACAAATAACGACGAATGTATTCCTGGCGGTAAACACTCGGTGATAGAGTTAATCGCAATGGCAAATAGTGTGCAACTAAGTACCGAGCCCTGAGGTACGCCGTTCTCTTGAATAAAATTAGATGATAAAACTGATCCCACGCGAACATTAAAAACCCGTTCCTTCATAAATTCCTGAATAAAAACAGACATACGCCCACGTATGTTCCAATCGTGAAGCGTTCGGAGGATACCGCCTCTCCAGCAAGTATCGTACGCTTTCTCCAGGTCAAAAAATACAGCAACCGTTTGACACTTGCGCACAAAACCGTCCATTACATGGGTAGTTAAAGACACCAGATGGTCGACTGAGGAACGATGACGCCGGAAACCACACTGGGCGTTCGTCAATAATTGCCTCGACTCCAACCACCACATGAGCCGTCCGTTAATCATTCGTTCCATCACCTTGCAAACGCAGCTGGTGAGGGAAATCGGACGGTAACTGGAAGGAAGATGAGGGTCCTTTCCAGGCTTAGGTATCGGAATGACGGTGGCCAATCGCCAAGCGTTGGGAAATGTGCCATGACACCAAATAAAATTAAAAGTTCGTAATAAAAAAGCTTTGCCTTCTGCTGATAAATGCTGCAACATAGCAACATGAATGTTATCTGGCCCCGGTGCGCAGTGTCGAGAGGTGGAAAGGGCATGCTCCAGTTCCCTGGCGGTAAAAGGAACGTTGTAGCTCTCCTGATGGTCGGAGGCAAACGAGAAACCTTTCCTCTCAACCTGCTCCCTTAATGCGCGAAATGTAACCGGGTAATTGGCGGAACTAGAAACATCAGCAAAGGTTTGCCCTAAAACATTGGCGACGTCAGTCGGAGTGGTGAGCACTCGATTTAAAATCCTAAGACCGGGTATAGGTGTAAACCTTGGTTTGCCAGCAACGCGGCGTAGCCGTTCCCAAACTACGGATGAAGGCGTTGTGCGGTTAAAAGAAGAGGTAAAAGAAATCCAAGAAGCCTTTTTGCTATCCTTAATGACTCGGCGGCATTTGGCGCGAAGTTGTTTGTAGCAAATCATATTTGCTGAGGTAGGGTGGCGACGAAAAGCTCGGAGAGCACCTCGGCGAGCACGCAATGCGTCCCGGCATTCATCAGTCCACCAGGGAACCGGAATGCGTCTGGGGTGACAAGACGACCGGGGGATAGCCTTATCTGCGGCGGTAATGATGACCGTACGGAGGTGCTCGATCGCGGTGTCGACAGATGGAAATTCACACCCTGAAAATTCGGCCAAAGATCGATAGAGAGGCCAATTCGCCTTATCAATGAGCCATTTTGACGCGCGCTGTGAATGTGCGTTCGGAGAGAGTACATGGATCTGACACGGAAAGTGGTCACTGGAATATAAATCAGAGATGACGTTCCAGCAGAAATGTACAGCAAGCGAGGCAGAACAAATGGATAAATCCAAGTGCGAAAAGCTATGAGTGCTGTCAGAGAGAAAAGTTGGTTGACCAGTGTTGAGAACTATAAGATTGTGATTTAGCAAAAAGTCAGCTAAGAGGTTACCTCTTGCACACTCCGTGGTGGAACCCCATAGGGGGTGGTGTGCATTGAAATCCCCCAAAAGAAGAACAGGGGGTGGTAGCTGAGACAAAAGATCGTCCAGGTCAACTGTGGTGATGGTGCCGGACGGAGGTAAATAAACATTGCAGACAGAAAAACTAAGGCCAGAAAAGTGAACTGTAGCTGCGGCAGCCTGTAAAGGAGTCTGGAGCTGTAGTGAGGTGCTGTACACGTTATTGCGAATTAAAAGTAAAACTCCACCGTGAGCGGGAGTGCCAACTTCGGGAGGGAGATCAAACCTCACCGAAGAGTAACCGCGTAAATTAAAAGAATCGCTTGGGCGAAGCTTAGTCTCTTGGAGACATACAAGCAAAGGGTCAGTTGAACGTAAAATTAACTCGAGGTCAGGTCTTCGACTACGGAGACCACGCACATTCCACGAAAGGATAGCCATTGTTAAAATTAGATAAAAGAAGCTAAAAATTTACCACCTTACTTTTTGGACGGTGCGGGGCGAAACAAACGTCCTTTTTTCAGTCGCGTGGGACTCGGTGGTTTTGAAGGAGCAGGCACATCCTGCTCCATCACTTCCTCAGAGGGAGGGCTCTCCCGCTGAGAAGCATCCACCGATTCCAAAGCCTGGAATCGGTTGGATGTGGGTATAGGCGGCGACGGCGACCGCCTAGCGGGCTTGCTCCCATCATGGGAGCGTGACCTCCGAGGAGGTGAAGGGCTCTTCTTCTGCTCTACCTGAGTTGATGACTTTAAAAAATCTGTTCTCGTAAAACTCGTCCTGAACTTAATATCAGGGGCATTAAAAACAACAGCTTTGGGCTTCACGGTAGAGCGCTTTGGAGAACTAGGCGTAGGTTGGACCCGTGTAAACACAAGATCGCAGGTCTGCGTACTGCTATCGCACTTCTTGGGCGCAAAAGAAGCTGCTGCGCTGTAGGTGCCGGTCTTAGGCACGACAGGTTGGCGAGACTGGAATCGCTTCCGGGCTTCAGTAAAGGAGAGTTTTTCCTTTACCCGGATCTCCTGGATACAGCGCTCCTCTCGAAAACGAGGGCAATCGCGGGACGAGGCTGGATGTTCACCGCGGCAGTTGACGCAGACAGGAGCGGATGGGCATGCTCCCTCGTGACTTGCTTGGCCGCAGGTTGCACAAATGGATACGGCAGTTTTGCACGATATGCGAGTGTGTCCAAAACGCTGACACTGGAAACATCGCAACGGGCTAGGGATATACGGGCGCACTTCTATCACCTCGTAGCCCGCCTTGATCCTCTGCGGCAAATCGACCCTGTCGAATGTGAGGAAAAGAGTCCGGGTCGGCTGTAATTCCCCCTCTTTCCTTGCCTGTACACGATATACTGAGGTGACCCCTTGGTCTTCCAGACAGCTCTGGATTTCCGGGTCGGTCATTCCGTCTAGAACATTTGTGGTCACAGCTCCTCGCGACGAATTCATGGTCTTATGTTTCTCGACACGGACGGGATATCCGTGGAGTAGCGTCGCCTTGAGCAACGAGTTGCTTTGAGACAGGCCAAGTGTCTCCACCAAAAGTGATCCGTTGCGTAGACGGGTACAGGACTTAACGGGTCCAGCTATGGCATCAATGCCCTTCTGAATTTTGAATGGATTTACGGTCGTAAATGACTGATTCTCTTCAGTACGACTAATGACTAAGTAACGAGGGAAAGACTTCTCGATTACTTCTTTTGCATCAACTCTTTTACGTTTATAATGTAAAGGATTATTTTCAAGTACCATAGCGATTTATTCCTCCACCATTGCAACCGTCTCCGATGGCGGGCTGCTTCCTGGGCGCCACCCCGGCTTAGGTTACTGGCTCTGGCCTGAACAAAGTAACCTCAGGGTCACACCTTCCTGTGGGCTGACGAAGGGACCCAATCGCCTGCAGGAAGTCTACAGCTCATGCAATGGCCCTTCCCCGGGCCTGGCCTTTACCAGGGGATACGCTCCCGTCCTACATGATAACCCAGTGCTGGGAGTTACGCTGTTACCCAGTCACTTTTTACCGTGTCAAACACGGGGGCACCCATCAGACAAAGAACAGGGAAGTAGGACAAATAAAACAATAAAAGAGGCGAAATAAAAAGGAGTCAAACGCGCTAAGCGCGGACCGGAGGGAGCAGCTCGGGTGCCTCGGGGTCGCTACGCCCCGTACCCAATAAATTGGGCCCCTGAGGGGATCAATCTGGATACCTACATACTCAGCTTCTACAAATGATCCAACAGTCATTTAACAGCTGATGATGTGGAAAAAGTTCCACGAAACATATCCTGAGTAAGTGAAACCATAAAGTGTGTTCTAAATATTCTACTCAGAAGAGATTATTAATAGGCATTTCACTGTGTTTGATTCTGAATTGAATTAATATTTAAAATGGTTTTAAGTATTTTTACTTTTAACCTATCTAAGATTTTATGATTGTTTCACTGTGTGGATTCCTACATTCGTCATTAGTTGAAATTAATTGCTCTCTACGAATGAAGTTATGGTTTTGTGAAATACCCTGAAAATTATTTTCCAGAAGTATTTGAGAAAAAACTATGCTATAATTTGCTATTAACTACTAAAAATCATATGCATAACATTACTTCAATATTGGAGTTTAAATATCCTTCTTTTTGACCTCCTTGAATGTTGTTCAGAGCAGTCCATTTTTAACATCCAGCAACAGTCAGTCATTATGTTACAATATCACTTCCCTTGATACCTTATTTCCATATTTTTAATATTTGGCGAAATCGTTCACCTTGTTCTTACCTAACATCTACTAAATTATCAGGAAAGTAATATAGATGGGAACGAAGAAAATGTACTTTGATGTTGCTATCAATCTTTTTGAAATTTTGTAACATCAGTTCACTACGTTAACATAATTGGGGTTATTTTTATTTCCAAGGAAACTAAAAACAACATTTCTGAATGCAATCCACTCATAGTATTCTTGGACTGTGCATCATCAAGTTTTGAATTTGTGGGCCAATAAATATACCATCTTTAATTTTTTTGTAGGTTAATCCGGGAAATTTAACACAAAGATATTTAAGGCACTCACAGTCTTTATCTAGGACTTTCACAAATTGTTTCATAAAACCTAATTTCACTAGCAACAATACTTTTGTGGGATCGATTAAAAGCTCACTCCTTATATTTTTTTCATCCAGTATAAAATTAGTTCTAGGTGGCCACTGTTCCCTTTCCCAGTGTTCTGACCTAGCTCTGCTATCCCATTCACATAGGAAAAACGGTTATTTAGTGAAACCAGTCTGCTGACCAACTAATAGTCCCACAATTTTTAAATCTGCACAGACAGACCACTCATGGATTTTATACTACAGTTTTCAAACAAGTTTTTCATATGTCTCCTTTATTATAACAGAGTCGGCCACAGCAATGGAAGGATGGATGTTTCCATTGTGAAACAAAATGCCTTTAAGACTTTTCTGAGATGAATCTATGAACAACTTCGATTCTATGGGATTATAATTTACATGATATAAATTTATAATGGCAGGGATGTATCTGCAATACACTAACTTATCTTCTTCAGAGAAAAAAGGGACATGTTTCTTCTCAGGATGCCTATACTATGAAAAAGTCAGCTGTTTCATTTCTTTTAATCTAGAGCCTAACAATTCTGCTGAAACTTTAGGCAAATATAAATCCATCACAAATTTATTGAGCTCATTTTGATTAAAACAATTACCATCCCAACTTTCTGTTTCATATGTATCATCTTCTGGAGTTTCAGTTTCAGTGCTGCTAGATGCAAATAGTGATGCATTTAATTGTGAGGGCATAAGAACAGGTATATCAGGATGGGCTGAATGGCAGAAGGAATGTTAGGATATACTATATCTTTCTTACTTTTAGAAGTAAGTAGCTATCTTAATTGTACAAAAATAACATCCATTTGCATGATTTATAAGTTCCCTGCAAATCGTAGGGATACCAAAGGCCAGTGACTTTCTTTTTCCACTTTTCCAACCCCTCCTCTACACAATTATGACACACTTTATGAGGACACCATGATTTGTCCTGAACCTAACTTAATGCCAAAATACTCAAGATAAGTGTCTTTAATGAAAGCTGTTACATTCTATCCTTGTTTTACTAATGTATATGACTCACATACATTATAAAACAAATTTGGATCATTTACACGACCATATTTTGACATTTCTATGAAATAACATAATATTCTACACTCTTTCGAACACTCTTTACGGAAGGAAGCATTTCTTTCACATTTTAAGTAGTAAAGTTGAAATCATTAACTATCATGTCTTGCAAATAATTTTTAAACAAATCTCAATCACAGAGAAATAGTAACTGTGTAATTATAAAAAATATTAAAAACATAAAATTTAGAATTGTAAAAAATTCTGACATGATACATGAAAAAGGATTTCGTTTGTAATCAGTATGAAATTCTGATTCAGAAACATTCATTTTTTTAAACAATAAAATTATGCACACCTTTATAATTAGAAGTACACCCTTGGCATTTCAGAAAAGCAATGCCATGATCTTTCCAGTCATTTTCACGTACTTGACCTTCTCTAGCAGTGGAGAATGGTGATGCTTCTATAGTTTACAAGGCTGTTTTGTTTCAGATATGTAGTAGTGCACCCATGTTTAATCACAAATTGATGCATGAAGTCAGTGAGATATCTCTGTAGAGGCCAAGCTTTGCTGAGAGATTTGCTCTCTGATACTCTTTTGACCCTGAGTCAGCAGTTGTGGTACCCAAACTTTCTCAAGAGCAATTCTCCCCTCAAAATGTGAATTCCCTGAATTACCCAGAGCTTCAGCAATTTTGGATACCTTTAATCGCCGATCCTCTAGAGCCATGTTGTGCACCTTGAATAATTTCAGATTTTGGTAGTCATTTTCCAAGCTTTCACAGCTTCTTTTAAATTCCATAGTTTGCATTGAAAAGGTTGAAAATGATGGTGCAGATTTCCCTAGAGTGTTTGTCATAACTGTATGAATTTCTGTTGCATTCATACCAATTACTTAACAGCCTCACGATACTCGATATGTGCAAATTTTCCTATGTGCACAAGTCTGCACTGCAACAAACAGCTGTAGTTACTACAATTCTTGACCAATACATATATTATACATTGCACAAACGTTTCAATGGAAAACGACAGGTTTTGATAAAACAAAACTGCTGCAATCCATAGGTCATTCCAAGAACTTTTCAAATGACCCCCACTATTTCTGTAGGATATTGTTAACATCTTGCAAACTATATGCATTCCCTTGTTTGTACTTTTTCTCTCACTTTTTATGTCACCACATGCACCTCTCCCATGTCAATTAATCATGTTCTGAATCCTAGCATTTGTGACCTTTGCAACAATGATGTTTGGAAATCTCTTCTAAGTTAAAATATTTAAAACACTCCTTGTAGTTTCACTCATATGAGATAAAATCAGGACATGTTTCGTGGAACCTTTGTTCACATTGTCAACTGTTAAACGACTGATGGATCTAACTAAAATTGTTAACTGGAACATTGCACAGTGAAGCTAATCATATATTAAGATCATTGTCATTTAGTGGAACCAACACTCTTTGCTTCACTTGTTTAAATATGTAGAACTGGTATCACGAACACTGCAGTCGACAATGGGGCTGATGATGCAAACAAAGTGTTCTTGAAACCAGTTCTACATATTTAAACAAGTGGAGCAAAAGAGTGTTTAATTCAACTCAATCACACAATGATCTTAATAGACTTATGGATCACTGGTTGAAGTTGAAAAGGTAGGTATCTGAGTGGACTCTGGTGATCTAGTGATGAACTTAAATAAACTTAAAGTTTACAAAGTGCTGTCTACTTCTGGCATGTCAAAATTCATAAGGTTATTTTCATATTTTTTTATGTAAATGTTTTCCCATTTGCTTAGTTCTTTTGGTTGTTAAATGGTTAATAACAACTTTATGTCTTTTTCTATTTCATTGTGTTCATTCCAAAAATGTGCTACCACAGCTGATTTATCTACAATGTTAATACTTCTATCTACGGCTTAGCAAACTGATTATCATCATAGTTCCATTCACTTCCTAAATTTGACAGCTTAAGTTTAAAAAACCCCACGGACCTCATCAATAAAATTAAAGATCTAAAATTTTCACCATATGACACGCTAGTTTCTTTTGATGTCAAAGACATGTTTCCTAGCATACTACAGAGTAAATTATTAGTTTTTTTAAGAAAATGGTTACAATCAGCAACCTAATAGAGGAACACATCAATGAATACATTGAACTCACTAAGTTGTGCATAAATCAAGCATTTTTTTATATTTGAGGACAAATTCTTTAAAAAGAAAGCTGGACTAGTAATCGGAGTTCCACTATCACCTTTCCTAGCCGACTTGTTCATGAGCTATTTTGAGATGCACATCAATAAGGCTTTCTCCTACATTTTTAAGGCCTGACACAGACATGTAGATAATGTATTTGTCATTATAAATAAAAAGCATGTGGAAGATGCGCTAAAACTTTTAAACCTGCAAGTGCCTACAACCAAGTTCACTATTGAAATTGAAATTAATATGTGGCCCCTTTTGGATTTGAAGATTATAAAATGTAATAATAAACTTGAATTTGGCATTTACAGAAAGGAACACTTACAGACAATTATATCAAAGCCTGAGGTTTTAATCCAGGATCACATAAGGATGCATGATATATAAGATTAGCAAATGTTTCACTGAGCTATGAAGAGTACAAGAAAGAATATCTGCACATTTTAGAAGTAGCTAAATCCAATGCATTTAACAAACAGATGATTAGCCAAAAGAATTAAACAAACCAAGACTTTGATTTATCAGAGGAAAAAAAATATTTAAAAAGTTCACCTACCACCCATCAGCCAATAACAAATTTCAAAAAAATTTTAAGCAGTATAATATCAGCTTAGTTCCTCAAAACTGATATAGTGTTAAAATCTATTGAAATTAAACAAAACAGGTTCCAGATCTAAAGAGAAAAAAACTGTATTTGCCAGATAAATGCCATGAAATAGAAAAAGACAATTAAGTTGTTAAAAGCCGTTCAACAACCAAATGAACTAAGCATATGGGAAAACATTTATATAAAAAAAATTATAAACATAACCTTATGAATTTTGACATCCTGTAAGTATACAGCACTTTATTTAAGTTCATTGCTAGATCATCAGAGTCAACTACCTTTCCAACTTCAACAAATAATCTATCAGTCATTAACAATGTGGACAAAGGTTCCACGAAACATGTCCTGATTTTATCTCATACGAGTGAAACCATAAAGAGTGTTTTAAATATTTTAACTTAAAAGATATTTTTAATGTTTGCTTTACTGTGTTTGATTCCTAATGGATTTATTTGAAAATGATGTTTGGTATTTAAAATTTATTTATAAAAGTCTGTTGCATTGATTGTTTACCTTGTCAACTGGTTTTATATGAGCAAGCATCAAAATTATTAACATATTGTGCAAAAAATGTATGTTGAGAGAATACTTTACAGTATATTCCAAAGCTTGCTTCTTTATTTTAAATGATCTATCTGTATATACTCTACCTCATGTATCAGTCAAATAATAGTTGTTTAGTTACTAAGTGTTGTCAACTTTGATACTTCAGGTAAGTTGTTTTAGACCAATTTATCCAGATTTAGTTTCATGCTGATTTTTATACATGTAAAGGGTCAGTTTGTATTATGGCAGGTACAGTATATTCCAAAGCTTGCTTCTTTATTTTAAATGATCTATCTGTATATACTCTACCTCATGTATCAGTCAAATAATAGTTGTTTAGTTACTAAGTGTTGTCAACTTTGATACTTCAGGTAAGTTGTTTTAGACCAATTTATCCAGATTTAGTTTCATGCTGATTTTTATACATGTAAAGGGTCAGTTTGTATTATGGCAGGTTTGGTGTTTATTTTTAAAAATTTGTCTAAATCTTCCTTCTGTATTAAATTTTGAAAGTCTGTTGTGTTTTGAAAATCATTGTGTGCTGTCAAGGATATGAAACCGTTTATTCCTGTGCTGATTACTTTTTAATGTCTGTTCCAATATTGCCAATTTAATATCTAGCTCTGATTTATTTCGCAGATTGTTAGTTATGCTCTGCATTGCAGCAATAGATGCTGTTATTTTTGGCTCCTGTTATTATTCTTAATGACCTAAACTGTATTGCATTCAATTTAGTTTTTAAATTGGTTGTTTATTATGTAGTTTCCCAATGATATAAGAGCTCTAATACACAATTGCGCTTTTTAATGCTATATTGGAATGTCAGTTGCTTATCACATAAGATGAGTTAAGGTATAGCTCTTGTACAATTTACCACTATTAGTATGTCATGTTCAAAACTTTTGATTCTTTTCTTAATTTTATTTATTTCGTTACTAAAACAAATGACCATACATCCAGCAGACTGGTTTGTTACAGTATTTGCAATGACCATTTATTCTTCTCTTCATAATTTTTTGTCATGAAAAAGTAAAAAATTTTACTGGGATGTTGTTTTGAATCTTTGTCAAAAATGGCTCTGCAGCAGAGGGGTTTGAGAAACATCACAAGTGCACGACTCTCTTACACAAAATACCAAATGTCCTCCACATGCAAGTAAGCAACAGCATGCAATCCACACTTGCTGGTCATTGGAAGCACAGAAACACAGTGAAGAAATGTAACCTATTTTATATTTACACTTCAAAAATCACTAACCAAAATCTACAGCAGAAAATATTTACATGTAGCATGTTCAACTATATTTTCTTTATATAAAAGAAAAAAGAAAACACATACTTTCTAAAAAAATATTTTTGATTATTGTACAATATAATTTAATCAAACATCATAAGCCAATGTTCTGCCGATGCAATTACTTCATTAGACAAAACGTAGTTGTGTTTACCTGCAGAGCAAGGTGTTAGGACGAAAGAACAGTTGGTGGTGTAGTAGGCGGTAGTAGATGGAAAGACAACCACCACATGAGAATGGGTTGAGTGCCAGCAATGAACAGCAGAAGATACAGTCTTCGTTTGTTGCCAGCGATTGACATGTATGGGTTATGTTGTGGACTTGTTTGATGACTCAAGATCTGCACTTTCAGTGTACGAACCTGCAACCACAACACAAACATACACATAGTAGTAAAGCAAATAATTTTCTTATTTATGAAAAAACATATTTTTTTAAAAATGTGGTCTGACCTAAATAATAAAAAAATTATCAAAAACTTTGCCTAACAAATATAAGACTTGGTTTAGGAGCAAATTTTGAGATTCAACAAGTATGTATTAATTTCTGTTGCTGTTCAAATCAGTTCCTTCAAATACCCTCACAGAATGGAATCTGGTGAAAAAAAATTCTAAAATTAAGAAGTGGTGAGGATCTATGACAATCAGTTAAGGACATAAAATGGATTTCTGAAATATAGCTGAGGCAGCTTAGCAAATCAATGGAACACGTTTACTTACCAACATAAATGCCAGACTTATGCTGCAATAAACTAGTCCTACCCAATAACCAACTCTTCCAAAAAGAAGGCTCATCAGAATTGCAAAAATTATCCTGTAAATCACAAAAAGTAAATCAAATAATATAACACTATCACTGTGCAAATTTAGAAATATCTGAATAAAAACAAGAATTGAAAAATGTAATCTGACAATTTTGATAAGCAATCACTAAAATTTCATTAATTTCACCAACTTTCTTAGACATGTTTTGATGGCTGACTGATCATGAGCACGAATTTAGTGTCAGTTTTCCAGCATAGTATTATAGCCATGCTCAACATTAACATACACCATGTCAAAACTAATGAAATATCACCCTGTTCAGCTCATTCTCTTGGTGAATGTACAAGCTCTGTTGCCACAGTTCCAGACAAGAGACAATCATTGTACATCGTGATGGAAATTACTAAATATTACTCTTACATTTCCCTTGCCTAATAATCATCACTGGTCAAGGTTTTAAGACTGAGTTTACCTAACATTTTGTGTGTTAATTTTTATTAACAAATCCAAATTTTGAACTAGGCAATGTCTATGATGTAATAGTCAATCTCATATAATACAGTCAACAGCTCAGCTTGCCTTGTGCAAGTGATTTTTCAAGTAAATGTAAAGGAGCGGTAAAGGGGGTTTTCCATATTAATTTTCATTACTGTGTAGGTTAACTTTGGACTGAGCCCAGTTTCTTATACTGTCCTCTTTTGGGATTTTGTAGAACCTGAATGTTATCATTTTAATATATAGTATTTTGCAATTTTTAGTTGTACTATGATAATATATAATTATGTAATTATTTTATTTTAACAGTAAATGACACTTACTATAACTTATTATTTTTAAACTCTCTCAATCATATTTTAGTTTATGCAGGATTGTAGATTGTATGATAGGTTGGTAATTCTTCCTTTAACAGTTTTCCTCTCTATTTCTACGTACAGTGTACATCATCATTCTAGACCCCTGGCCTTGACTGTAAGTTCTATAGTCAAATCAATGCTTCATTTATTAGCTTTTATTTCAGCTAAATGAAAGCACATAAGCAGTGGGGAAGGAGGGCAGTTGAGGGACAGTTCTAGCTAATTCACAAACACTGTGCAGTTGAAAACATAAGTTTCATGATAGGGAGTGCGTAGTGAATATTATGAATTTATGAGGCATTTTAATTTAAATTTAAAATTTAAATTTAAATATATAATACTTCTGCTATAGATCATTTCTGGCATTTGCTAAAGCCATATGCTTCTAATAAACAGTCCTAACCTAAAAATGGCCAAGCAATTACGAAAAAGTTGGGAGTATAATCAAAGAGCCGCGATAATCAAAAAGTCTTCATGTTGGGCATTCAGAAACGAAAATAATTTGGAACTTAAGATACCAAGATCCACTGTGTAAGACATTGTTACTAAATTTAATGCTTTTGAAAAGGTTTCGCTAACCAGTCAAGAAAGAGTCATTTGAGAGAATGCATGATACGAACTACGGCAGACATGGGAAGGGCTCAAGAGTTGATTTTGGAGGCCAGATTGCAGAAGAGGATTCTACGTTATAAGTCACATACAATTGTTCTCTGAGGCTGCCAGAACAAAGCGAAATGCTAGTTTCATTGCAATTGTATTCACTGAAAAATGAAGCAGCTGGACGAATCAGATTTAGATTCTGACAAAAAAATGTTTACTGTTGACACAAAGAGCAACAACAGGAATGACCACTGGCTTGCCCACAACTCCGAGGATTTTCTGATTATTGCTAGAATGAAATTTCCGCTCAGTATTCACATGCTAGGTGAGGGTGACATCATGCCAATACATTTCTTTCAGAAGAGGAAAACTTCCAGTTTATTTATGTGTTCTGATGAATGTGATGAAATTGTGGATTGAAAATGTGGCCTCACGGAGACAATAAGTATTTCAGCAGATGGTGCACTATCACTTGCAAGCCATTTAATGCAAAACTGGCTTTCAAATATCTGGCCTAAGGAATTCTGCCCTTACCCCTATAGCCTCGATTTTAACCCTCTTGACAATTATATATGGAGCATAATCAAAAGGGTTACTAACAAGAGCAAAGGTAAATGTGGCATCTTCACAAAGTACTATCACAGCATTTGCCAATATGGACAGCACTCATTTATAGACAGCATGCAAGTGCTTCAGGTCAAGCATGGGGGCAGTCATTGCAGATGAGGGGAGTTATATAAAGTAATTTTACTTTGGACACACAACTGATATGCAAATGGATTTTTTTTTATAATTTGAATTTTTTACTTATAAAATTTTAATTAAAACAATTTTTAATTCGTCCAGATTGAAGTACCGCACACTATATTTTCGTTGACCACTTAAATGACATTTACCACAACAAATTAAATAAAAATAGCACTTCCATTTTTACATGTTCTGATTTGATCCCTTGCATAAGAGAACCTATAATATAAAATTATTAAAAAGAAGACAATATTTTAGAGTAACTAGCTGAGATTTGCTTGCCTTACTAGTTGTTGAAGCATTGCTAGCTGCAGCTTGGGCCGTGGTGCACTCTGGCTATTTTCAACCACTGTTGCTCAGTATCACTTTCAGGGGTTAAGGCTTTATTTAAAAAAGGAACTAACATTCATTCATGCTTATAAGGAACAGTCAAATGGATGTTAAGTCCATACAAAAACTACTAGGCCACACAATTTGAAAAGTTCTGCTTATTTAAGATTGCAAATATATTTCATACATACATTTCCAACTTACCCAACATACTTGTAGCCTCCGTAAGCTAATAAATCCAATGTTCTTAACTTTGTATCTATATTGGTAACATAGAGAGTAATTAACTCAACTACAATTTCAAGAACTGCCCATGCAAGTGCAGAACTTGATTGCATACCCAAAATCTCTGGCGTAAATCTGAAAAACAAAACGTCAAAATATTAGATTAAAATAGCGGGATTTTCACACTGCAACATTATATATTATAACATCTTATTTTTGAGGAATTCATTCAAATTTCACTAGTTTTGTTCTACTTACTTGGACAAGTTTCAAAGGCTATTGCCTTCAAAGCATGTTTAAGTGGAACAAAACTAGTGAAATTTGAGTGAATTCCTCATAAATAAGTTGTTATATTGTTAAAATATTAATTTTACTGTAACTCTTCATACTTATATTTTATCAAGCAAAAACAAAAAACTTAGTATTATCACCTCAATATGGGGTAGTTATAAGCAATAAATCCTGTAGTGACATTCAATGTTATGCTTGGTTCTGTACTCTGTTAGAAAGGTAAATGGAAGCCTGGTATAAAATTCACAATAACACTCTACTACTTAAACCAGTACAAATACCTTTTTTGCATTCCCAATACCCATCCAGAGAGAAGTACATAAGTAATGTATGCCATTGTGGGTATGTACAAGTCTGGGGCATTTATTTCATAGCGAGGCTGTATAGGCTCATCTTGTTCATATTTTACAGACCAGTCCTGTAAACAAAGATAAATTAGTGATAGTGTGTGAAATTAACTATAACAGCTCATAATATCTGAGGTACAAATCTCAGTAACTAGATTTATCAAAAAGAGTTTTGAACTTTTTTTAAATGGTGTTTAACACCTGTTTTTACTGCTGAGGCACCACAGGCAGTGGACACTGATGATGCATGAGATGAAATGATATATTGGGAAAGGATTTTATTTTTTTAAGGAAGAAAACTTCCAGGCCTAAGTTTAGGATACCTCTGCGGTATTTGCCATTTATGAGAACTGAGGGGAAAAGGAAAAAAAAAAAAAAAACCTCAGAGTCAGGGAGGACAGTCCTGGTGGCATTCCAACTCCAGACCTCCTGCTCATGAGTCCACGCCTTAATGACATAACCTCAGCCACCCGTGGCGGTTTTTGATCTTGTGAAAGTAAACAGAATATGTCTACAATAGGTACATTAAAAGTTGATGTTGCCATTGAAAGAAAGAAAGAAGGGGGGGGGGGAAGGAAACATTTGGGCAAAAAGTAAATCAGTCATTGTTTACCAGGTATCACATTTTAAACATTTCTAAAGTTATACACTTACCGAGTGGGTGAATGGAAAAAAGATAAGTGCCAGTTTTTTTGTAACATAACTTGTTTCTACAGCAAAATAGTATTTTAGTCTTGATACAGGGACGTATTTCTCAAGTTCACGGTCAACCAGTTGCTTTCCTGTCCCCACCAGTGCTTGACCATATTGCATAGCAACATTTGTGACAATAGGCTCGCTAAGAAACTGTCCTGGTACAGAAAATCCTTCTGTTGGCTGGGGGCCTGTGCTAGGACCTGGCATGTAGTTATAATCTGCACCTGTTGACATAGCATTCTACATTATTACAAAATTGCATCCATCCCTTTTAAGCATTAAAATGTCAAATAATGAGAGAGCACATATACTGTAACAAGAGCAGGGTAACCACATTGTAAAAGTAGGAAAGAGTTCACTTCATAATGGCTAAGGTTTGAAAGAAAATTTATAACAATCACAATTGTCCTATTTCAGAAAAAGGGGTTAAATGAAGAGGAATAAAAGAGAAAGAGAGAGAGAGAGAGAGAGAGAGAGAGAGAGGAAGAAAAGAAAAAGAAAAGAAAGAAAAACTAGAAATATGGTCTTATTTCATTTATAACTCTTTGGTGTGCTGATTTTTTGTAAAAGTGAAAAATGCAGAATCTCTAAATGGATTGTATCTTTGTATATCAATTTTTCATGATCAAAAGAGACCTCTGAGCAAAATTTATCAACTGTTTCATGCCCTGAATTGAATAGGATTCTGATTACCTAAGATGTTAAAGAGCATCCATAATTATACCAAATTAACAATGCCCTAACAACCCCAGTCACCCATAGTGGTAGCTAACAATAGTATTGGCAAACAAATTATGTAAAAATTATATAAAGCATGTCAGTTAACACAATATTATGAATGCCAAACTCCATTATATTTGGTGTTTGTTGACTTTGAAAATGCCTTCGGTTTGACTATTTGCAACAAAACATGGGAGACTATGAGAAAATTTGAAATTCCAGAAAAAATTATCAGGATTATATAAGAAATGTATAAAAATTCTCATTTCAAGTGAAACACAATAGTAAACTATCAGATTCATTCTACATAAACAGTGGGGTTAAACAAGCATGTGTACTTTCACCAATATTGTTCTTAATAGTCCTAGATAATAAGAAGAATGCTATTAAGAGAGGTATACAATGGGGCTTATTTGATAAACTGGAACATCTCAAATTTGATGATGATCTGTGTATAATGGCACAAAGTTTCCAATATATAGAAATGAAATTACTGGACTTAAAAGTGGAAGCTCAGGACAGTGGAATGAAAATTAATGTCCAGAGAGAGAGAGAGAGATTAAAGTAAAAAAAATTTATATGCCCATTAAATAGAAAGAGTTGAATACATAAATTATTTGGGATGCATAGTATCCCAAAACAGAGGAGCAGAACAAGCTGTATTAAATGAAATAAATAAAGCAAAGAGAACTTTTGTAAAAATAAGTACATTATGAATTTCATAAAATATCCAGAGAAACACAGAAATTAAAATTTTTACATCAAAAGTAATATCTGTGTTACTATATGGATGTGAAATATGGAAAACTACCCAACAAATAAGCAAAAAATTGCAGACATTTGTTAACCACAGCATCATATATGTATAATAAAATATGCTGGCCAAAAACTATCAACAATGCCAAACTTTGGAAGATCACAAATCAGATCCCAATTGGCCTTGAAATGAGGAAACAGAAGTGGACATGAATTGCACACACATTGAGAAAAGAACCTGAAAATATAACCAGATAGACTATAGAATGGAATCCACAAACTAAAGGATTGATTGATCGATTTTGTTTTGTTTACGGATGCTCTTTAACATCTCAGATTAGTAGATTCCCATTCAATTCAGGATGTGAAATGGCCTATCAATTTTGCTCAAGGCCCCTTCTTTCAAGCTTGAGGTTCTTTTACGTGCCGTAAATCTACAACATGGGACCCACGCCTTCACTTCCCTTCCAAAGGAAGCTATACTTTGTATTTTTATGCCCAAAAAATCCATCAATCTGGCCGGGATTGAACCCACAATCTTGGGTCTACAAGGTAAGTATAGTATCACTAGACCACCACCAGGACCTACAAGGCGGAAGGAGAATTGGAAGAAATGCGGATAACTTCGAGCAGAACATTTGAACTGGAAATGAAAGCAATGAACAAAACTTGGAAACAGGTTAAAATCTATCAAGAAATAGATTCTGATGGTGTAAATTTGTTTCGGCCCTATGTTTCACTAAGGAATTAAAGAAAATCATGTCAGCTAGCATTATTAATAATTGTACATTATTCATGTAAAACTTAAAAATATATACTTTAGCAAATTATTCTAGTCAGTAAAATAGAAATTCAAGGATTGTTCAATATAAAGAATTAGTTGTGCATTACCCAAATCATTTTTAAGCATGTGGTTCAATGATATGAAACTTGGTGTGTGGGAATATCCATATACCAAGAGCTCAGAAATTGTATTACCAACTTTTTTCTACCTACGGATTAACTTGAACTCTCATATTTAAAATGGAATATTTAATTTAGTTTTACATTTCTTTTTTTCAAATAGTAGCCATACTAGATATTTCTGTACAAACTTATTGTTGCTAAATAAAGAAAACAAAAAAAACAAAAAACAAAAAAAAAATAGCAAATAATAAAGTGCTTCTTTTGTTTACCGTGTTTTGTCAGTAATAACATAAAAATTGTCCTTTGTTTACGTACACATGTTTATTGATACAGAAATTTTTTATTTAAGGGATTAAATGTGACATCTAGTGTGTTAAATAATATTACATGATGTTGAGTGAAAGAGAAAGAATTATAATTTTAATTATGGTTTGCTAAGGAGACAGCAACGATCTCATCCAGAGTAGCGAATTTATTTAATGATATGCATCCAGCTTGCTATCCAATTTGATATACAATAATGACAAGGATCATAAAGAAATTTACTCAAATTGCAAGCATAAAAGACTTCACCACGATCAGGTCAGGAAAATGCAATCGATGATAGTTCTTCTGTGTGTGCAAGAAAATTCAAAAGTTTCTACTACAAATTTTTGTTAGAACCAAATATGAGCTAAAGTTCCAGGATGAAAATCCTTAAAACTGCCAGGCAACATCCTTATAAAATTCAATTTTTGCAGGAACTTTCTGAGCACGATTCCAATAGAAGAATGCAAATTTGTAAATTAATGAGGGATGCATGAACAACAATCAAGTTTTTCTTACTTTTTCAAGTATTTTCAGATAAAGCCATATTCTGCCTGAATGGATTTGTCTACAGACACAACTGTGGAAACGGTCAGATATAAATCCATAATGAAGAAGGAAAAGAACCACACATAGTATTCACAAAAACTTTATGTTTAGCTGGTACTGTTGGTAATCATATCATTTGGTCTTATCTTCTTTAGAGAATGATAATCAATATTTGATTTGATTCAAAATTACATACTGATGATGATGTTGTGGAGGCACTAAAGGAAGTGGCCAAAATAAGGGGTTATATCCATGCAAATGATGTGGCACTTGCCTAAGAAAGCTTTACCAATATCCAAAAGGCAGTAAATATGCTAAGACACTGGAGTATGGAAAATGAAATTCAAATAAATGAAAAGAGGGCCAAACTGTAATGTGCAAAAATGGGGGCAGAATACCAGAATAAGACTTGGCAACTTGTAATGGATAGACCTTAAAAATTAACCAAGTACTTCAGATACCTGGGAGAACAATGGAATGTTTGCAGTTCACATATAAGAAGGACTTGTGACAGCAATGCAAGCCATTGATGAAATCACTCATTGGTCTCAACCTTAGAAGCTCTTTGAGGCCAAAAGTAGGCCAATATGCACACATGGAATCAAGATCATATGGAAACATTTGGTGTTGAAACTGCTGAACAGGAAATCCCTCAAGGCCAGATTCTTAAACGGAGTTTTATGAGTATCCAAATATACACTTTCAAGATTGCTATCTGAACTTTGGAGGGAAACATTCCTAGAAGACCCAAGAATGAGACCAATACTACCAAATGCACAGACAGCTATAGAAAGGATGAGAAAAAGAAATACCATATGGAAATATTTCTTTTAATCAGATATCATAAAATTGGGATGAAGTAAGACATAGTGACAGGCTTCACTGTGCATGGATACATTTCAAGATCTGCAAGAGGAAAAGTTTCCATAAACTTAGTGAAGGTTGTGTGAAAGATATCATATTAAAGTGTGGGCAATACCAAAAGCCTATAAATTAAATAATCAACTCATAAACTTACACCCCATGTGCAATACTCTAATATCAGACTTCCAGAGTGTGTCCTCACTGCTGCTCACGTGGGCTTTTGCATCATGGCCAAGACCATCTTCCCTCCCCACTCACAGCCACCTGCCTGCCTTTCCTTGAAGAACTTCCAAGCAGTCACCAGTCTACATTCGTTTGCAAAGATTTTAGAGCAACACATTTTTGTGTGTAAATGTTATTATAAATACAAGTTAGATTGTCATGTTCATTAAGAATTTATTGAGAAGTTCCCTGAGCAAATGGCTCCTTCCAGAACTGTGATTCACAATCCTGTGAATAAAACGATGCAACCAATTCAGTGTAAAACAAGAAACACACATGAGGACGTTTTAACAGATGACAAATTAGATGAAATTGGCACAAATCTTGCATGTTCACCAACAAAATAACTACTGAAATTAGCACAAGTTGGGGTTTCAGTGTCTTCTGCACAGCAACAAATTACGATTTGATTTTGAACTAATTGTTAAAATCAAATCTTACAAGTATATTGTATCCATTGTCTATGACATGATAATTGTGAAGCACATGTGCATTATTATGAGTGGTTTCTTTCATCAGTAACTGAAGATAATTGACCCACAGCTTGTATTATTTTCAGACAAGGTACGGTTCCATCAAAATGATCATGTGAACACTCTCTATAGATGTCATATGTACAAATCATTTTCAAGAAACCTCTCTTTATGATAGAAAAATTACAGTTTGGTGCACGATTAGTGCCAAATGTATAAGGCACGACCAGCTGCCGAGATGCAAAAGCTTGTGTAAACAGTAAGGACATATTCTGGAAGCCCTGTATTACTATATCTATTGTATCCAAGAAGCTGTGATTACAGCTATTTGTTTTCTAGCTTGCAATACAATATTACCTGGGGTGTATGGAGGAGGTGCTGTGTTCCTATCGCTGTACATATTCACACCAGGTGGCATTGGAGAGCCATAAGGATTATATGGGGGAGGATAGCCTGGGGCATTCACTGCAGCAGTATCACTCACACGTTTTTTCCTTGCACTCTTCTGTGCAGCTGTAAAAACATGAATTTATTAAGCAAAATATAGCATGCCTCTTAATCTAACAGTAAAATGTCTCATAGTATGATTCTGATCAAAATAACAGAATCTAAAACTTAAATTAAGCTAAAGAAGCATTGCATTGAACATCCTCCACATATCGTACGTGTCCAATGGTAAATTATGTGGTAACTAAAGAATTACCATACACTTACCTCCCTCCCAAAAAAAATATTTCCAAATATTGACTTATAATAATACAATTAATGCTAAGTTTGCTCACAATTTACCACAACGTTTTTCTTTTACTATGGTAAAAATGATGCGTATGACATTCACTACTATAAAATTAACTTATTCCATCATTTAAAAACTAAGCAATCAAACATGCTTTAAGTACCAGAATAGCACAAACTCTGTTGAACTTAACACCAATATTTCCTCATTAACAAATTAAACTAAAACAAAATTTCAAGCAGAAAATTTTACTTTCCTTCCACCATCTAAAAACTATAATGTTTCAAAACTAAACAAAAGAAATATGTAAGTATCAAGCACTCATTTTTTAAGAGTAACTAGTAATTTTGTCAGCCCTCACTATCAAAAATAACTTTGACACAAAAACTTTGAATAAGAATAAATGTCCATTTGCAACTTGCTACATATTTGTTTCTCTAAACACCTTATTTGCTAAATATGAGCGTGTCCAGATTAAATGGCCTCCAAAAATGACTCTGCAATGTTTATTTTTGTTCTCATGCATCTATGGAGTGATAATAATGCAAGCACTGCACTAGAACATGTAAAACCAAGCTCCTGTTTATAAATGGAAGTGTGCATTAACTTAGCCCAAAACTAAACACGTAATATCACAACTTCTTTTATATAAAACGCGACATGTAGGAAAACTGCAGCTTTATCAGGATATTATGGAACCTTAAGATATACATTTTAACTTCTATTATGCTCATATATAATATAAACAATACAACTACCGCATCAGTATGATTTCTCTCAATTCAAATCAATTTTGCAGAAATTTGCAACTAAAAATATTGCAAAATAAATATTTTGGTTCCACTTTTATAAGGATATATATTACACTTTATTGTGTACAAAAACATTATAGAAGTGCCATTATTTACTTATGAGACATTTTACCAATCCCATGCTGCTTATATCAAATGCATATTGGGAGCAAAATGCTATCAAAATACAGGTAGCATCACAAAGGAAGCATAATGTGGTGAAAATGTGACTATTGCTGCTATATTTCTTACTACTACAAAACTCAAAAAGCAAAGGTGCACTACTAATTAAAAGGTTCAAATAACATGCTTACTGGATTTCCTAACCTATAACAGGTAACCGGTGAATTATGCTACATTCGTAAGAAATTATTTACAAAAAAAAATAAAGTTCCATGGTATTTAATAACAGCATACCATCAAAAATTATTTTTTTTAACTAAATACTATAACTTAACAAAACAAATTGTCAAAAGGCAAACTCATGGTTCCAAGTCAAGTTTCACCACAAAGTAATTCCATTGTGATCACCTACACTTACGGTGTCTTGCACCGGATGTCGCGTTATAATTCATTTTTAAGGTCGATTACAGTTAAATTATTTGAATGCAAATAATGCGGTGGAAAGATAATCGTTAATACTAAGAGTTGTCCACGCAAATCCTATCACTACCATCCGGTTGCCATTGCTAACACACACTAAAACAAATACACATCGGCCTGGAACACGTCATTCCTGTTCACGACAGCTTGTCTTGCACGAAATGTAAAACGTTTTAAAGGTACTTAATATAGATTAAAAAGTGCTACATTTAAAAAAATAATAACTAAAGTAGAGATTATAAATGGATAAGGATGAAAAAAAAAGTAAGGGGGCACCCGGGTTTGAACCGGGGACCTCTCGATCTGCAGTCGAATGCTCTACCACTGAGCTATACCCCCACGTGTAAGCAGTTATAGTTTATAAATTGATAATACGTAACCGTAGTCTTCATTCCATGATTTTGTCTATTTGAATTACCTTTCCTTTGCAAAATTTTAATGTGAATGTTTGTTTTTAATATTTTCTTCAGATTTCAAAATAATAATAATAATAATAATAATAATAATAATAATAATAATAATAATAATAATAATAATAATAATAATAATAATAACCTTACAACTGCATGCTTCAAATTGACAGCATATTGTTCTGAAAAAACAATATTGCTACGGAGAATAGTTGTTGCACATGGCATTAAATATAAAAGGACTTTTTCACTAAGAAATTTGGTCAAAACATTTATTTTTATTTGTGGTACAACATTTACGATGCAAGTAGGAAATTTCGTAAATAACTCAATACTAATATATCTAGATTTAAAAATTAGATAATTCTATAGTCTTATACAGAGTGTAACAATATGTTACGGTCAAACTTTCAGGACATATTCCCTTTCCTTTGCAAAATTTTAATGTGAATGTTTGTTTTTAATATTTTCTTCAGATTTCAAAATAATAATAATAATAATAATAATAATAATAATAATAATAATAATAATAATAATAATAATAATAATAATAACCTTACAACCACATGCTTCAAATTGACAGCATATTGTTCTGAAAAAACAATATTGCTACGGAGAATAGTTGTTGCAAATGGCATTAAATATAAAAGGACTTTTTCACTAAGAAATTTGGTCAAAACATTTATTTTTATTTGTGGTACAACATTTACGATGCAAGTAGGAAATTTCGTAAATAACTCAATACTAATATATCTAGATTTAAAAATTAGATAATTCTATAGTCTTATACAGAGTGTAACAATATGTTACGGTCAAACTTTCAGGACATTATTCCTCACGCGTAGAAGAAAAAATTGTGTTACATGAACGTGGGTCTGGGAGAGCTTTATTCCAATATTAGAACTCGTTCTACAACTTTTCGTAGTATATTAATAGTGGGAAACACACAGGAACAGAACATACCAGCATTCATCTTGTATGAAATGTTCAAAATGTCCTCTTGGTTACGCCTGTTTAAGTATGTTCGTCGCCGGTGTTTGTAGCAGCAACTGATTGGGGTGTTCATTATGGACTTGGCAAGCTCCCGTTTACTGGTGTCTATCACGGACTTGGTTTCCAGAAAGTGCAATGGAAGCGTACATAAATGCGGAGTTGGTAAATGCTCATTTGATGTATGGATCAGCATCCAGTAATGGCGTGCAGCTCAAGGTTTAGTTTTCAGAACGAAGGTGCCCTGACAGGTAGACGTTTGAAGAAACTGATCATCGTCTTAGGGAACATGGGACCTATAAGCTACTCGAGACTGGAGAAGACCTAGAGGGACGAGGACACCTCAACTGGAGAAGGCAATTCTTCCTGCATTTAACGACAATTCTAGTGTCAGGCAAGACAATTAGCTGCAACAACTAATGTTCACCACATTACTGTCTGGAAAGTGTTATATGAGAACGTGTTGTACCCATAACATTTATAGTGTGTGCAGGCTCAATCAGCAGCTGATTTTCCTGCACGGGTACACTTCTGCAAGTGGTTTATTCAACAAGGTGTTAACTCTGATTTTAGTGCTGTGCTGTTCACAGATGAGGCTTCGTTTCAATGTGATCTGACTGTAAATTTTCACAAACAGTACATATGGGTTCACGTAAATCCTCACGCAAATGTTGATTCAGGTCTTCAACAAAGATTATCAGTCAAAGTTTGGGTCGGCATTGTTGGTGACTGTTTGTTAGGGTCTCATATTCTTCCACCCAGACTTAAGGGACAAACTTACCATGCTTTCTTAGAGAACACTCAACTCTTCTGTTAGAACATGTGCCTTTACCAATGCGACGAAACATATTCCTCGTGCACGATGTTCCCCCTCCTCATTTCAGTGTTAATGTACATCGGCTTCTAAATAACAGATTCCGTGACAGATGGGTAGGTAGGGGTTAACCAATTCCCTGGCCTCTACTCTCTCCGGATCTAAACCCACTTGCATTTTATTTGAGGGGACATTTGAAAGCTCTTGAGTTTCGAACAAGATGTATAGAGTCGCCATGCCCGTAAGGCTGCGCTACAATATGCAATTCTTCAGGGATACATCAGCGCAGTGATACATCAATGCGACGGCGGGTTGATGCATGTATTAATGCTAGCAGAGGGCATTTTGGAAAAGGGAGATAAAGTTGGGCGCATAATTTAGTATTTTCACTGTTAGTACAGAATGAATCTAAAGTCAGGAGGTCGGTAGAACAGAAATCATGACGGAAACGCCTATATCAATGGAAAGAGTATATCTCCCAGTTCGTATTCATAATAGGCGCCATGGCGTAGTTGTTGATTTAGCCCTGAAGAATAGTCATATAGAAAACATGTCGTTCACTGGTGCACCTAAAGATTTCTGCGTGTTACAATCCGCAAAATGTGAGCGAATATTACGAAACATAAACAACAACCGCTAAAGCCAAAACAATTCATGCATAATACTAAATGTTTAGGAGATTGGATGCTTGTGTGGTGGACAACGAACAGGCCGGCTGAGACCTTTGAGCATGTGCAAAAAGCATTTGTCAGTAGCCATAAAAAGTTTACATGTAGCGCGAGCCAGAGATTACATATTCCGCAGCCAGCTGTTAGTCAACGACTTAAAGTGAATCCATATGGCGCTGAGTCCCGAGGATCATAATCGTCGTCTCCAATTCTGTTTTGGTTTTCAAGGGCGGCTAGAAGAAGACGGTTTATCTAAGAAACTGATCTTTAGTGACGAGGTCACGTTTCGTGTATCCGGCAAAGTGAACCGTACGCATTTGGAGCAAGGTAAAACTTGGTGTTGTAGTAGGACACGCCCATGATTCCCATAAAGTCAAAGTATTTTGTTCTGTTTATTCTTCCAAAATGTACGTCCCATTTTTCTTGCAAAGAAAACTGTTACTAGTCCAGTGTACTTGGGCATGCTTCAACAGTGACTAACGTCACAATTACATGTAGATAGCCAGGGCTTTATTTATCAGCAAGATGGGCCTCTACCTCATTTTCAGTATGACGTCATTAAGTACTTCGATGCTAAAATTTCGTTGTTGGATTTAGAAGTGCTGTTCGAGATGATTCTCCTCTTCTTCTGTGGCCCCTCCATGCTCACCTGACCTGACCCCAAAGATCGTGTGTTCGTGCCACCCTTGCCCAATGATTTAGCACAGTTGCGAAAGAGGATCATGCATGCAGTCACTGGTATCGATCGTCAGATATTGGGATGTGTGTGGCAAGAGCTTAACTTCAGGGTTGATATTTGCCTCGTCACCAACGGAGGAGATACAGAACACCTGTAAGATATGTATGAAACTTGGAGATATACTCTATCCACTGATAATAAGCGTTCCCGTTACGGTTCTATCAACCTCCGAAATCAGGGAAGGACTTTAGAATTACCCTGTGTTTATATATATTTACTTAAAGCTGGCAATAATAAGCACTAATCTGTGTTATAGAGATATAGACAACGATGTCCTTCAGTTGCAAAATATTGGTGGAATCGGCAGAGGAACGCTCTGTATTTCACCTAACTTTTCTTCCGTAAGAACATGACGGTTCGTGACACGTTTAATGTCATTGAAAGAACCTGTCTCTAATAATTTTATTTGTAATTTCTCTGCCTGGAACACATTACCAGGATATTTTCTTGAAAAACGCTCTGTATTTCACCTAACTTTTCTTCCGTAAGAACATGACGGTTCGTGACACGTTTAATGTCATTGAAAGAACCTGTCTCTAATAATTTTATTTGTAATTTCTCTGCCTGGAATACATTACCAGGATATTTTCTTGTAAATCACCTTAATATTTCTCTGCAAGAATCAGTTTTCGCTTATGTATCACATGTACATAAAACTCGTTCTTCAAGATGATATTTATGAAGTATCATAATCAACAATTAGCAGACAGTGAAAGCATAAAATAACACATGAGCGCGCAAGCACTAACTGACATGGCCCCCTTCAAACTAATCAGGCGATAAATGCACATGCATTATACGGTATTGACGACTGACTTCTCCCAGTATGCAGCAGCCTTAACCGTTCTGCAATTCAGATAATCTCACTGTAACAATTCCGGTACATTGATTGAGAGATTTACACTTTTTAGAGTGCTGGATCTTAAAAATCAAGATAGAAAAAAGTTAATGAAAGGGGAATGGATCTAGTTATGTTACGTGTGCTAATTGATGACTAACAAATAATTATCATCTCTTATTTGTTTTTTCTACCGCGCGTTATTTTCCATCTATTTTCAGCATAGATCCTCTCCGCTTATTTAATCTATATATATTGTTATTAATTCGTTTTACTGGTAGAAGACCACGTGGTCTCTTCCAGCTTTTACCGGAACGAAACTGCTGTTCGGCTTGTAAAAATGATTCTTATTGAATACTACTTCGAGAGCACTCCAAATGGCGCATGCTGTCAATTACAATATTAAAGAATCACTTTATTTTTAAAAAAATCTCCTTTCCCTTATTTCAAATGTTTTCTAATTAGTTTCTCCTACCCATAAAATGCGATTTGTTCAGTTCTATAAATATGTATTTGTTTCGACAACGACCTCTTGATGCGCATTTCTTTTCTGTTATCCATCTCTTCATGTTGGGGAACAGGAAGTCAGCTCCGGAGAATAGGGGATGAGGAATGATTTCAAACGAGGATTGCTCTAAAAGTTCTCGGCCTGACAAAGGGGTATCTGAAGATTTCCAAGTAGCTATGTAGTTGTTAAGTATCATACTTTAGTTGGCGCGCTGTAAAGTTCCAAACGAGTAAGTGTTCACTTTCCCTTGAATGTAATTTATGACATTAGTTAAGAACAGATGGTACGTTAGCCATACTCACCCATTCTAGCTCCAAGTGATTTTTACTTGTTTATAAAGGCGAAGGAAAATATCGGGGGAACAAAACATGAGAGTTATTGCAACAATTTGGATTAAAACACCGATTTAATCACAGCAGAATTTCTGTTACAAAAACGTAGTACAACAGGTACTTCTGTTTTATCCATCAGGCGTACAGAACTTATCTTTTTCTTTGCGCGCACAAAAGCAACAGTTGTAACACATTAAACTTTGGCATTGTTGGGAGTAAAGAAAACCAACAATCTGCTAGAGGAACTGCCTCTGCAAGAAACACTATATATGTTCAATAAACGCAGGTGGTACGTGCTGTATACCGTACTATAGTGGGATGCGTGAATTTATACCAGACTTCCCAAACAATTTCATTTCATTCTACCTGCCATACCATCATTGCGATTACTTCGCAAGTCACTGTTTGATGTGCTCAGCACAGAAGTTTATTAGAGCAACAATTTGCGTAACATTATTCCCAAGTTAAATGCCTATGTAGCGTAGATTGACTTTAAAATATTTTGTATAAACTAAACATGTTTTTAATGGTGTTAAAGATTTAAAGTATGGCTATTTTCGAGCTTACATTATAACATTTATAAATTCAAGAGAATTTGTCCCCCCCCCTTTTTTTGAGAAATGCATAAACAAGTGAATATTCTTAATCAACTCTACCTTGCAGACATTTCCGTTCTGTTGTCTCTTCTTAATTTAGGCACCCTTATTAGAATACAAAGGCGCTCAATAAAGAATGATCAAAAATGTTGCCAGCTTATCTTTTTTCATCCTTATAATTTTGATGATCTTTCTCAAAGGAGTCCCTGTTGGATGCAATGTAACTGTCCCAGCTTTTCTGTCAGTCTTCAAAAACATACTGGAAGAAATTTTTAACATGTCCTTCAGAATTGCCTCCAAAGCCTCAACTGCTGCTTCTGATGATGGAAAACGCCTCCCACGAAGGTGTTTCTTTAATATGGAGAAATGGAAAAATCACAGGGTGCTAAATCTGAACTATAGAGAAGGACACACTTCCTATTGGTTTTTGTGAGATATTCAGCAATAATATTTGCATAACCACTTTTGACTTTTTGGTGCTGATGATTGCTGTTTGATTGAGACGCCACGGGTGGACGAGGTTGTTAAGGCGCGGACTCGTGATTTGGGGTTTCGATTCCCACCAGGACCGTCTTCCCTGACAGAGGATTTTTTCCCCTCAGATTTTCTTCATTCCTCATAGTCAAATATAAGAGAGGTACCCTAAATTTAGACCTGGAACGCTTCCTTCCTTAAAAAAATCCTTTACCAATTTATCATTTCATCTCATGTATCATTAGTGTCACCGCCTGGATGCCTCATAGTTAAAACAAGCGTTAAACACTACTCAAAAATTGCTGTTTGATCTCAGGATCGAAATGATGTAACCCAGTTTCATCAGCTGTGCTTACTTTCGAAAAAAATTTCTGTACCATCATCCTCAACAGCATGTAAACCTGCAATGTTCTTTTGAATTTTGAAATCCACCATGTACAAACTCATCTCATGTGAAACTTTTTAATTACCGGTGTGGGTGGCAATCAGAGTTGTTAATGTTATTCGATGATCCGTTTTTTTTTTCTCTCTCTTTCTTTTTTCCCATCAGAGCACAAACTGGAGGCCAGACCATTTTCCTTTATCATTGGTGGCCTCAACTCTTTAAATATTTTAAATCGTCTTTGAGCTGTGCTATAGGAAAGAACTAACTTTCCATAGGCCTGTTGTAACATTGCATAGGCCTCAGCTGAAGATCTGTTGAGAAGAAAGCAGAATTTCATAACAGAATATTGTTCATCGCGCGTCACCTCCATTTTGGTATAGGCGGAACTGAACATGTCTTTACTTGCACACCTCTCACAGGTGGGAAATGAAGTGACGGCATTGGAACTAATGCGTAGTTTACATTACGCATTAAACTAACAAAATATTCTACAGTTACATATTAGCGCGGGAAAGTATGATCATTCTTTAATGAACAGCTGTCGTGTAAACGTTTCATTATATGCACCCTGGAGTTTGAGGACTTCTCTCGGTGAAACTCTGTCGTGTCTACAGTTCTCCAACATCATTTATATCTGGGAACAGCGTAAGTAGCATGTTACATAAATTGCAACATAAGAAGCATTATCCTACTGAAACAGCACATCTCGTGTCAACTTTATCACAGGTTTCCTCATGCCTCATGCCTAAAATAAAAATAAAAAAAAAACATATATACCTGATCTTCTCTGATGTTGCACTTGGAAATCCTTAAAGGATGGAAGCTGCTTTCCGATCCATTTCATACTCTGAATTTATGTTTCAGGATTACAGGAATGCCACAAATCCTTAAAGTAATGCATGTCTAAGATATTACCTCAAGTTACACCCTTTAATCATTTTTGAGTACGTATCAGCATCTTTGCAATTAATTTTTAACTCTAACTGTTTAGTTAAAATGTTATATACTTGATATGATATTACTATTCCTCTACATATGTTCCTGACAACTACTTATCTTGCAAAACAAAGCATGTAGTTTGTTTAGTTTTCTCCTGTTGTGATAATTTTCGACGGACCACCCTCATACTCATTTTCACAGGAAAGTTTATCACTTTTCTTCTGAGTTATAGCTAGGCAAGTTCTTTGACCTGCCGCAGCGACCTCTGCTTCCTCTACCTCCGTCTCACGACTTGATTAACAGGGGATGGGGCATATGATCAGCATGCCCACACCCCGCAGTGTGGCTCTCTAGATCGAAGAACGCCATCAACAGGCAGCTTCCCAAATATCTTCACGAGGCTGGGTGAACCCCATTCCAAACCTCTCTAACTTAGAAAGTTCTAAGTAGATACCGGGAACCGAATCCAAGCCTCCCAGCCTAGATCAAGCAAGTGGTCATATATAAACTCACAGAACTATTATTTTACTAAATCATAAAACACAAATTTTTGACACATCTTGATGGATTTTAGAAGCAGTCGTTCCTTTCTTTTGTATGTATTTAATCATGCTCCATTAGCTACTGATCTAGGATATCCAATCATTCAAATAACCGCTAAGATATAATGCTGAAATGCAAACACTTGAAACTGGCATGTGTTACTTGTTGATTTTATTTATGGACAGCTCAGGTCATCAGCGTCCCATTCAATTCAGGGCGTGAAACGGCCGAGGCCTCTTTTTTCAGTCTTGAGGTTCTTTTTCGTCGTTTTACTTCCCTTCCGAAGGAAGCCATACTTAGAATTTTTACGTACGAAAAAATCCATCGATCCTGTCTAGGTTTGAACCCGCGATATTGGGTTTAGAAGGCAAGTATGGTTACCACTACATCACCAGGACCGACGCAAGTGTTACAAATTCACCAAACAGTTGTGTAAAATGAAATGCAAGATTTAAATCAACTAGAAATAGGTCAGGGTTGGAGCGTTAATTAACCTTGCAGACCCCTCTTAACACTAAGAGTAAGCACACGAGTATTAAAACGGAAATGTATGTTTAATTCCCTAAATGAATGGTTGGTTATAATGTGCAAAATACATTATATGTTCTAATAAATATGTACCTGTTTGTCTGTTTTTGTTTTCATTATCATTATCCCTATTGCATTTAAAACACTATATAGAATCGATCATTTTCAAACAACAATTTATGCCGCCTCCTCACTGCAAACTTTAAAATATTTACGTTTATAGTTTGTTATTTTTGTGCACTGTCGCATATTCTTCATAAATGATTAATTTTACTATTCTCCTGCTATGTCATATTTATTTATATCGAAAGAACTTTCTCACAATCGATATTTTTAGCTATTGTTCTGTGTGTAGTTAATACTTACATAAGTACGGCTTATGCGTTTTGCACACTGTTCGATGAGCGTGCAATTCTATACTGCACTTTTGCAAATGTTTGCTGTGCATGACGTCAGGTGTAAAGGAAAATAGCCCGTGTTAAAGTCTAAATCTCTCTCTCGCTCTGTTCCTTCTTTTAAATATCGATAATGCAAAGCAGGGGAAGTTCCCATTGGCTGGAAATTCGTTGTCATAGCAACGCATGTTAACAACAACAAATGTGGCAGAGAGATCCAAACGTGACTTGCACGCAGTGTGCCTTTAAAACTCTGACGGTTGTGTCGCACAAATGCATCCTCCGCAACGCAGCATTAGAACCAGGTTAGTTACTGCCTCGTTATGTTCTGCCCAAACAAGTGTATATCAGCGATTAGAAAATTACTGCACTTACATTTAAGTAGAACACGTTTCTTCTTTAAGTTATTCTCATGCTGGTAAGTCCGTTGTAAAACTGAAATCAGATTTATAGTTTATCTGAATTATTACTATAAAAGTGTTCTTTCACTGTTTAACTCTCAGCAAAATAACAGCAGAATTAGAGTGAAATATGATGATGACTGTCTTTTTTTCGAAATCGTGTCATTATACGGCTATGTAGAGCAACAGGATATGTCTTTTGTTTTGGCAGATAAATAATTATGTGTTATAATGGTCAATTTACAATGCAAATAGCAAACCTAAGCCGTGCGTGGTAATTTAGTTTTCAAAAGTTATACATTAGTAAAAATTGCAGATGTTACGTATTGCAATTTATTTCCAATTTTTACTTTCAGAATGGGGCTTCATGTAACTATGTTACATAATTTTTGTTATGGTGTCTTTCGAAATAAAACTGCCAAGCCTTAGCTAACGCATTCAGTGTTTGGTTAGGTAACTAATCTTTGGCGTAACATTGCAGATTTTCACATTATAGATTAAGTCCCCTGTGGTGTTTTTCGTCTTCAGAATCGTAGGTGTAAGTGAGTGCGGTCAGTTTTTGGTTAGGTAACTAATCTTAGGCTTAACATTGGAGATTTTCACTTTACAGTATTAATTTCCTTGTGGTGTTTTTCGTCTTCTGATAGTAAGTCAACAGTACCCCCCCCCCCCCTTTTTGAATAGTGTTTAACGTCCGTTTTTACTACTAAGGCACCACAGGCGGTGAACACTGATGACACATGGGAAAGGATATATACTTTTTTTTTTAGGAAGAAAGCGTTCCAGACCTAAGTTTGGGGTACCTCCCCGGCATTTGTCATTTATGAGGGCTGAGTCAGGGAGGACGGTCCTGGCGGGATTCGAACCCCAGATCTCCCGCTCACGAGTCCGCACCTTAACGACTTTGGCCACCCTTGGCAGTAATGGTACCCAACTTGATAAATTAATTGGCTGTCACAGTTGCAACGATTTTGGCCACCCTTGGCGGTAATGGTACCCAACTTGATAAATTAATTGGCTGTCACAGTTGCAACATAATTCTAACAAATTATCCAGCACTTCGCTTAAAGACATACAGATCATTAACGACCGTTGAAACTCAACAATGTGCACCAGGTTAGAAATGGCGAGGCGTTTTGTTTTGCATTGTCGAAAAGCGCACGATTTTGTTTGGAAATCGATTCATACTCGAAAAGAGTTACAAAGTATGATGGTATTGTGAGACAGAGAAGTGACGGTTAGACAGGTGGCCTACTCCGGATAAAACACGCCATGAACACAAGAAAATTAATCATATTCAGCACGCATTCATGACTTTTGTATCAACAGTTCGGCCTTAGACGATAAGAACGCATTTTCCGAGTGCCTTCTTAGGAAACCTTAAATTTTCCGGAGAGAGCAACTAAGCTACCCATCGCTTGGTCTGATTACTTTTTTAAGTTCTCACAAAAACTAGGAAAGAAAAAACGTTTTGGAACAAATTGTTTTATTGTTTTTCATAATATTCGCCTAAGATTTACATACTTTTTCATGCGTTCAAACCAATTCTCGAAACCTTTTTTCCACTCTGAAGTTGGTATCTCAAAAACATGGTTTTTAAAGGCTTCAAAGACTTCTTGAAGTGATGAAAATCGCTGATCATGCTATTTTTGTGTTACATTAGGAACAAAAAGAAGGTTTGGCAATATATCAGGGGAACATGAGCAATGATATAATAATTCGATGTTTTTCTCCTTCAAATAATCAATTGTTTGATAGCTGGCATTAACATGATAAATGATGTGACGTCGGTTGTTTTTCCTGATTTCGTCAATGACTTCTGGCAACCAATTGTTGTGTATAATTCAGCATTAACCGTTCTTTGATCCTCTGAAGGAGTGGTTGCAACATGTCCAGTACAACCGAAGAAACGAAAGATCATTTTCTTGGAAGTGTTTCGTGAACGAACAACTTTTGTGGGATTCGGTTCATCTTGAAACACCAAAACAGTGGATTGTTGCTTAGTTGCCGGTTCATACGAATATATTCAAGTTTCGTCACCTATTACGATGTTGTATACGGTTTTTGCATTTCCTCGGTGGTATTTTCTGAGCATTTCATTACACCAATTAACACGAGCGCCTCTATCTCACTATAAGTCACATGAGAATCTCCTTCAATCATGTTGCACACAGCATCGATTGTTTTTTTTTTTTTTTTTTTTTTTTTTTTTTGATAATGGCAATCGATTTTGGTCGACCTTCACGAAATTCATCGCTGACGGACGCACGACTACGACGAAATTCTGCCAAAGAATTGCAAACAGTTTTTTCTGATGGTACTTTATTACCAAAAGTTGAACGAAGCGATTCTATGCATTGCAGTTGAGTTAGGTCTTTACTAAAATCGTAAAAAATCATCCAACGAAAACCCTCACATGCAATTTCAATTTTTTCGCAAAATTACTTTATTTAAACGCTCAGTGTAAACAAACTATTTGGTCAATTTCTAACCTGCAACTGTTTACACAATAACAAATGTCTGTTGCGACATGTAATGATGTATCTCAATAGTGCCTCCTAGTGGTCGCTTATAAAAACTTAAAAGGTAACCCTTGTGCCAACTCTGGAGCGGAATGAACCACTTCTGAGGTGGGGACCTCACATGGAATACAAAGCATAGTATTCTCCACAAAGACCCAATTTAAGTTATTTAACCTTGAAATTAGTGGGGGAAAAGTAGTTTTTAGCCATCGAAATGTTTATCCACTGCAAATTCTGTCCTATTTGATGTGGATATTAAGAAGCACGTCAGAATTGTTGCATCAGAAATTCTAAATTAAATTTTGTGTGACAGATAAGCTCAAAACATACAAAAAAATAAAATATTTAACAATATAGCTAGACGTGCTATAATTTGACTTAGACTTATTGCACTACAAAACTGAAAATTACCTGTATAGTTTCTAACGCCATTTCAGATTAATTGCTACTTTTTTATTTTCAATCAACTGGTTCTTACAATTTTATTTACTCCTTACTGAGTGGCAATTGTATTTTATAACGTTTACTGTATACAGTTTTTGTTAACGTCTTAAATTGTTCAATGAAGTCAAAGTAATATTTATCTCATGAAATTGTTGAATACGCATAAAAACATCTGCCAGCTATAGAGATTTAAATCAAAGATAAGTAAAGACATGGCAACTATGTTCATCGCAGGCTTTGCTAATAACATACGAATGATGTATTATGCTAATGCAAAATTATAAAATGTACTATCCGGAAATAATTTAAGTACTGAAATGTGTTTGTTCAAACTTTAAATTTTATTTAAAATATTTCGTTTCAAACCCGAATATCTCTAAAGCAACGAATAAAATAAAGGAATTTTTACTTAAATCTTAACTTTACAGATAAACTCAAAATAAGAATTAATTCTCAACTAGTGGTCAACTAGTTCAAGAGTGACGTGTATTGCCTTCAGGTTATTCCTTTGTTGCATTAATGGTGAGTAAGGAAATGCAATGAAAAATCTTCACGTGAGTCAGGACGGATGATTCATCATTTGGAAATTCTAAAAGTCCGCATACTTTGATCTGCCTGTTAAACATAAGATTTGTGCGCAGGAAAACATATAACTGTGTTTTTAAAGTTACATGATTGGAAAAGTCCTAATATTTGACTAGGTACCACAATCAACACAATTCTTTAACATGTACTTACTGTCACATGTCTCTGCAGTTTGGACTAAGAAATTTTGTTCAGATAAAATAAAAACGAAATACGATAGTTAATACACAAATTAGCGATTTTTCCGACAACTGAGTATCCTTTGTGAAAAATTCGCAGTCATCCCAACAATGACGCATTCTCTATCTTAAATTTATGTGTTTCGTTTTTATTTTATTTAAACGTCTTGTTTGGTTGAATTATGAAATACTATATACGTGTGACTTAAATTTTTATATTTCTGCGTGTATTTACATGAAACAAATTGAACTGCCTTTATTATATTTTACAAATGAAATTATTAATTGCATAACTCAATTATACCTTTTGTTTTGCTTATGTCTGTCATCAGGTAATAAAAATAAATTAACGTGAAAACATATAAAAATGATAGATATTCGTGACATGCCCGATATGCGGTCTGATTCTGGAGGGGTTTAACATATGAAACATCACAGGCAGTGGCAACTGATGGTACATGGGATGAAATGATAAATTAGGGGGAGCATTTCAGGACTAAGTTCAGGTTAGCACTCCGACAGTTTTCATTGATGAAGGCTGAGGAAAACCCGTGGGGAAAAAACCCTCAGTCAAAGATCCTGGTGGATATCGAACCACAGGCTATCTGATCACAAATCCATGCCTTAACAGTCTTGGTCATCCTTGATAGTTAGTCAGTCAGGTACCATGACTTTATTTTTTGTTGTTTTCAGCGCTCCAAAATCCCTGCAAATGTAAATTTTTATTAGATAGGAGGGTATGGTATTTAGCACTCCTTCAAGCCTTAGGTGAAATCAGGGGCAGCAGGAAATGTGCCGTTAGCATATTCGCATGGTTGTCCAGGTTGATTGAACACTTGAAGCAGAACTTCCATTACTTGTATGTCATCGAAACGAGTTTGAGCGAGCGGATTATTTGCCTAAACCTTAAGGTAGTAACATGTTTGCATTTTTATAAGGCATCTGTATAAATTTTTGTGAAGATTTGTCAAGGGACTTGGGACCATATACGTACGTAAGTACATAACATGTCCTGCTTGTTGAGTAATCATTATTTATTTGATTTAGACCCCATTAGGGTTCCCAAACATCAATGATACTCGAAATTTAACACAATCATCGACATTTAGCTAAACTTATGTTATGAATATAGAATAATGCCAGTAAATATAATATTTACAAAAACACAATTTTTACTTTAAACATTAAACAGTTTTTAATTCTGATATAAACCTTGGTAAAATATATTAGCTTCTTTCACAATGTTGCCCGATGGTGGAAATGAAAGTTCCCCGCAACCCATTCGGAATTTCCGTAAATAAAGGTTTCTTAATAAAAATTACCCAACTACCTTTACAAAAACGAAAAATAAATTCAAATTCCAATATATACTTTATATGTAGCAACATAAATATATCTTTTACTATTTACTTACATTGTTTAGTTTCTATTTTCTATTTACGAAAACTTTCCTTGCAATTTTTCTATTTTTATGAAATATTTATATTGCTTTGATTTTCAATGCATATTAAATATAATGATTCCATACACTCGTATTGACCTATATCAATATACCATAATCATGACCAGAGTCCGGAAGTTCAGGCATTTATTTTGGTTAAAATAGGCAGGCAAAAGGGCACTTAAAATACTGAAAGTGCGCAGTAATATAATTAAAATAGGCATTTATTAAACGTTAAAACAGAGAGTAATATGACACGTTATAAATGAAAATAAGCAATTAAAATACGTAATAATGCCTTTATCACATAATTGAAGTACTTAAGCTTACTTTTCTTGATTACAAGTAACAAATGTTTTTTCAAGGTATTAAAGATGCGCAATGGTTATCTAGTCGAGTTCATTTTATGTTTGTGACTTTACAGGCGAATCAGGTTAGTATCTATTTTTTCTGACGTAAAAATCCTAAGTATGGCTTCCTTCGGAAGGGTAGTAAAGTCATGGATCCCGTGTCGTACATTTATGGCATGCAAAAGAACCTCAAGCCTGAAAAAAGAGGCCTCTGTGCAAAATTTATTGGCCGTTTCACGCCCTTAATTTAATGGGACGCTGATGACCTGAGATGCTAAAGAGTGTCCGTAAATAAACCAAATCAACAAAATGCTAGTACCTTTCTTACTTCCGTTCTGAATAACTTGTAGGAACGGTTTATTGCACAGCTGTATTGTTCGCATCTTTCTCGCAAAAATTGTTTGTTACATTGTTGCAGCTGAGAAGTTATCCCCGCTACAAATATCCTAGAATTGTCTAGCGCAGTTCGATACAAGGTCATTCGCCAGGACTATTCAAAACTACTGTATTTCCCTGAACCTCTCTATTTCCTGGTATTCGTATGCCCGAAGTAAGCACGCGTTTCTTTCACTAATTAAGGTTCTGTCATTTAAAGAGTTTACGTGAATGGGTTGAGGAAAAAGTTTTTGACTACTTGAAAAAAAATAAATGTATAATACGATTCTCAATAGATATTTTTGTGAGGTTGACAAACCATTTAATTTTTATAACTTTATTCAATTCCATATATTGAAATTCTTTGTGCGCTTTTTAAAATGTGTAAATAATCTCAGGAAAAGCCTATAACGATCCAAAACAGGCAAAAAAAGATTTTAAACCTTAAATTAGAAAAAATGCAACATAAAAACTGGCGCTACCTATCCCAAATGTATGGTAACATGTTCATTTTTGTCTTCAATACACCCACTCACATAGAAAAGGCATTTTTATAACTTCCGGGCTCTAATAATAACAGAAATAAATAGGAAACTGATTAAAAAATGTGAGTTTTCAAGCATTTTATTTAGTTATTAATTAATGTAAAATACGCAAATGTTTCTCCCCCTTGTATAATATATCACTGTTCTTTCACTTACAAGCTCTTGCGTCAATGATTTTTATGCAACAATATGGAAGAATGTTATCCCCGTGCGCAATGACAACATTTTCTCTTATACAACTTACACATTTTGCCTTAAAAGAAGCATTAATCACTCCTGCAACGAATACCTCCATTTCACTTTGTAAATGCAAATAAAATAAACAAACCTTCACTGTCTCTGTACGTAAGTCGGAAACTCACAGTCAGAAATTTAAAATTGGAAATGTTAAAAGTAATTATTGCTATTTACAAGCAGCTGAAAAGTAATAATGGACATTAACTATCATATATTAAATTTTCGGTAAATGCTGCAAGTATAATAGCAACATGTTTTATTTTAACACCTATTTTCATTGCTACAGTTTTTGTCCCTTTGGTTGCGCGACTTCCGTTTAAATCATTCAAGTTAAAAATACATCACTCATTTGGTGACTGTTAATGTTTTAGTATGTTACACAATATTTCATGACTGATAATGTTGTGACATTTTGACTAATGAATAGTAATTAATAAGAGCAATTTTTCGGAAAAAGATGAAATACAGGATTTTTGGTGTCCCGCTAAAATTTTGTGTGCGGTAATTGTTGAAATCCTCAAATATAGGAAATCCGGAAAAATTCAGGATGGTTGGCAACGCTAGATTCTCTTTTAGCGAATTCCCAATTTTCTTTTATAAGTTAGCTTTACTGTTTGTCATGCTAATTAACACACAGTAATGCCACAACTTATTTCATTAATTAATAAGGCCATTTTTTAAAGTTATTCTCCTTGCTGAGGAATTCGCTTAGTTTACGCAGCTCCTGCGTGACGGGCTTTTTTTTAGTTCCCATCCGCATCGCTCCAGTAAATGTTTTTTCAAGCGTTTCTTCCACTGCAGTTTTCGTTGCTAAGGCGCGAGGTGAGCATGCAGGCAACACCGCAACCCGCAACACTTCCTGCGGTTCAAGGTCCTGGCTCTATGTTCGATATTCTTATGCAAGAAAAACAGCAGTACAAATATGACAAAAGAGCAATAGACTACAAAAATTCCGTTCACAAATGCAAAGAGAAATATAATTGTGCTACATGAGACATAAACGGGAGAACAGGACAACAAAACGAAGAAAAAGAAATATATTACATGATGGAGAACAGGAGGGGGGGGGGGAAAGGAAAGAAGAATGGGTGAGGCTTAATTGAAGTAAAAAGAAAAAGAAAATGGAAACACTGGAATAAGAAGCATTCTCTATACCTCTGTTAGCGGTGTGAGAAGGGGTAATGTCCGGAAACACCCACTACTTGACTGAACCGGGTCACGACCTCTTTCCCTGCGTCTATTGCTGTCCCCTCATGAATATGCAAATATTGCTGCAGTCTGCGAAAAATGTCGTTAATTTCTACTCATAACTCCATACTACATTTAGTATCCTCCTTTTCTTTCTTTCACCGCCACATTTTCTCCTGTTGCACCCTGCTCTCAAAGAAAGTATCACTGTGTTTGTGACCAAACTTACCTTGAAATGTTCATGATAAAATCGATATGACACGAATAGGCAATATATACACATTTAGCTATCAGTTTTAACTCCAAGGCCGTGAAACAGAACAAAGTAACTATCCCCTGCTTTAGCCCGGAAGAGGGGTGACGTATATTCTCTAAGTCAGCATACCATAGTGCTGTTACGGGTTATCTATGGTTGCACCTGGGCAAAGCTTGGCTTTTTATACAGGATAGGCAGGCTACGACTCTGTAAATGTTATATTAAAATTATGATATCGTGATTATAATAATAACAATAATAATAAATCAAAACCATATATAATTATTCAAAATTACTATTTCTAGCACCACACAGTCCTAAATCTTTTTGGCCACTCATATATTGAATTAAGCAACTCTTCCATTAGGAAATCTGCTGATATCTTCCGAAGAGAACGCTTCAAACTCTCGAACATTTACATGTCTCTTCTTGCAAGCATCTCCTGAAACTTGGACCAGGGAGTTTGGGTTCGGACTTACAGAAGGTAAATTCGAGGTCAAAATAAAGTCAGGAACATTGCCCTCAAGCCACTCCTGTGTTGTCCGATTCTTACATGCTGGGGCTGAATCCTGCTGGAAGCTCCAGCCTTGTCAATGTAAGAGGGCGTTGTTGAGGTTTTTGACCAGTCTCTCCTGCACTGTCTCCTTGTACACTTTGACCGATGTTTTGACCCCCCCCCCCCGCAGAAACGGAGCTCTATAGTACCTTCGTAGCTTACACACCATAACAGATGTAGGATGATGGTCCCTCTGGACCCTTGGTGCCTTTTCAGCAGCTTCTGTAGAACATCTGGCATAAACCCCGTAATTCTGCCATTGAAAACCTCCTCAACACTGAAAATTTATTCATCAGTTTAAAGGATTGGTAGATGACTAGTTGCTATGTAACGCCCGAATAAGAGTACTCGTGAGGAGCTTTCCGTCGTTTGTAACCACGGAGTCCAAGGTCAAGGTGCAAGAAATAGACATTTTAGAAATTTTCAGCTCACGAGCCATCACTGACTGTCTCCGCACACAGTGCATGGTAGGAGTTTTTCACATTCCCAGTCCCAAGGAGGCGCTGGACAGTGCGATATACATCGCCATGGGTAGCCGAGGACGTTAAGGCGTACACTCGTAAGCAGCAGGTCTGGGGTTCGATTACCACCAGGACCATTCTCCCTGACTAAGGTTTTTTCCAGGTTTTTCTCAGTCTTCAGGTCTGGAACGTTTCCTTCCTTAAAAAAATATTCTTTTCCCAATTTATCATTTCATCTCATGTATCATCAATGTCCACCGCCTGTGGTGCCTCAGTAGTAATAACGGGAGTTAAATAATATTTTAAAAAGTGCGATACACGAACCCCCTGCTTATTTTCAGTTTTTGAAACATTTTGAAAATTTCACCTGGGTATTTGCTTACTTTGTGCAAAGCTAACACAGCTACACGATTATTGTAATCGCCATGTTTCACCTTGAAAACAACTCTCCGCTTCTGTATTTGAACTCTCAATGACTCACCACTAGCACCACAACTCAGGAATGTGAGGGTTGTTCGGAGGAGGAAGCACAGCCGCCCTCACAAGTTGTGACAGTATTTATGATAAGACTAGATACATTATAACAAAGGTCCCCAGTTTTCTAAATGCTCTTGGGGGCCCCATGATAACAAAATTATTGGATGTACTTGGGACATGCTGCACTTAAATACTGTATTTTTCACTAGAAGTTAATATAGATACATTACGTTCTGAACACGTTCAACCTTAATTAATGTGTTTACACATCTACATCTGAAGGTAAACTGTTTTCTGTGGCTGTAGTCACAAGCATAAAAATAGCACATGATATTGTTGCCAATAGCATACTCGAACTCCTCCAGCATCATATAATATAGCAAATGAAACCGCCACGTGTAAAATGTGCAGTGCCCTCTTTTTGATAATATCAAAAAAATACAACAATACAACAAAGAATATATGAAATAATCGCTTCATGTAATGCGTTCTTTTTAGCTGCAGGTATCTAAAAGGAAAAAAAAAAAAAAATACAATGGACGGACTATTTTCCCCGATGAGTTTGACGTTCCTCAGAGGGCACGGGCTCTCTTGCCTCCCAATCCCCTCCTTGCAGTCGGAGTATAGGCATAATTAAATTAAAATTACTGCAATATTAAAAAATAGTTATTTTCTTTACTAACTTTTAAATGTATTTGAATATAAGCTCAGTCATGTAATTGTGACATTAGTCACTGTTGAAGCATGTCCGCATTGGTAACAATTTTCTTCGCAAAGGAAAATGGGTCGTGCGCTTTTGATCAAAAAAAAAAAAAAAGCGCACAACACTGACTTTAGGGCAATCACAGACGTGTTCCACCTCAACACCAGGTTTTTCCGTGCCCTATTGTGACGGTTCACTTTGTCGGACATATAAAACGTGGTTTCATCACTAAAAAATCAGTTTCTCAGCAAAACCGTCTTCTTCTAGCCGCTCTTGAAAATCAACGCAGAATTGAAGACGACGAATGTGATCCTCGGGACTCAGCACCTGCAACAGCTGTATCCTGTATGGTTTCACTTTAAGTCGTCGACGTAAAACACGCCAGACAGTTGGCTGCGGAATCTGCAATTTCTGGCTAGCACGACGTGTCGACCTTTTAGGCTCCTGACAAATGCTTCTCGCACACGCTCAACGGTCTCAACCGACACTCTTGGCCGGCCTGTCCGTTGTTCATCACAAGCAGCCGGTCTCTTAAATTTTTTACACCGTGAACGAATTATTTTGGCTGTAGGTCGTTCTTGTTGATGTTTCGTACGAAATCGTCGTTGTACCGTGACAACGGGCTCACATTTAGCAAATTGTAACACGCAGAAAACTTTGGGTGCACCAATGAACACCATTGTTTTGCTATGACTGCCCTTCAGCGGCTAAACCATAGCGTCTATTACAAATGCTAACTTGCAGAAATATTCTATCTATTGGCATAAGTGTTTCCGTCATATCTGCCGTGGTTGCTGTTATCTCCAGAAACCAGGGCAGGATTTCATTCACTTAAATTCATTCTATGTAATGGAAGAGTTACTAACCTATCACGCGATTGAGGGAGTTTAAGAATGAGTTCCATAGTTGTGCCTTTTACTGTTAAAATAAAATAATTGCATACCTTCATATTACCGAAATACAACTAAAATAGCAAAATACTATATTAAAAGTATATTCAACCTGACCGCCACGGGTGGCCGAGGTCGTTAAGGCGCGGATTCGTGAGCGGGAGGTCTGGGGTTCGAATCCCACCAGGACCGTCCTCCTTGACTGAGGTTTTTTCCAGATTTTTCTCAGTCCTCATAAATGGCCAATGCCGAGGAGGTACCTAAACTTAGGCCTGGAACGCTTACTTCCTTTAAAAAAATATCCTTTCCCAATTTATCATTTCATTTCATGTATCATCAGTGTCCACCGCCTGTGGTGCCTCAGTAGTAAAAATGGGCGTTAAACACTACTCAAAAAAAAAAAAAAAAACTTTTTGGGTAAAGTTCCTTCAAAATTTTTATCACTTTCGTCAAATTCCATTATCATTTTCAACTAATCTTCATATTATCGATCTACTAAATGTTTCAATAAAATCAACAATAACTAACAATAGAGCAACGCGTAACTGTACAAGCATATGAACAAATGCTAATCGATTCGATATTTCTAGTTCTCGTTATATTTAACTTTCCACAATAAACAAGTAATTACATTACGATATGGTAGTTTACAAATAGTTGTAACATGTCTGTTGAAAGGCTTATTGAGATTCGAGCGTGCAACTAATCACAATCGGATTCGCAATGCGTGCCTTTCAACTCTTAATATTACAATATACTATTTGAGCCTTAATATGCAATAAACAACTTTCGTATTTCTCCCCAATAATTCTTTTGGAATAATAAAACGTCTAACTCCATCCTACTAACCCTGCAAAGTTATCTCCAGCAGTGTTTATGTGTTTAACACACTTGCATGCCTCAAGAAAAGACAGTGGATCGATTATGGTGTTGTGACACTGTACCAGGTTTGCGTGATATTTTCCATCACTTCGCACTCACCAGAAGTTTTCATATTCTCAGTAATGACCTGCTTAGACTATTTCGGGAATAAGAATTGATAAGTTACTTGCCTTGCTGAAGTTTAGCAAGTGTTCTTGCCTTTCTGTAAGACTTTTTGGCTCTCATACTTTTCAATTCCTGAGAGTTTCACGGCAGTAGATCATTACAGCAAAAGCTGCTCTTTCTAATTAAAGAGAAAACTACAGTACAATATCTGATTTTTCTAGCTTTAAGTGTCCTTTTTATAAGCGAGTATGGCCAAACTTTCCATCCATAAAATATTGCGAGGTTCTAATGCCATCCTGCGGCCCATCAAGCGATAAGTAACTTCCAATAATAAAAACATAGGAAGAAGACAAATACAAATAGATATGGGATCTAAACACTTCAACAGACACCGGCAAAGCCGTTTTCTACATACACTCATTACCAGGACATTTGTATATGAACGTTGTCAATTTTTTTTTTTTTGAGTAGTGTTTAACGCCCGTTTTTACTACTGAGGCACCACAGGCGGTGGACACTGATGATACATGAGATGAAATGATAAATTGGGAAAGGATATTTTTTTTTTTTTTTTTAAGGAAGGAAGCGTTCCAGGCCTAAGTTTAGGTACCTCCCCGGCATTTGCCAGTTATGAAGACTGAGGAAAACCTGGAAAAAACCCCAGTCAGGGAGGACGGTCCTGGCGGGATTCGAACCGCAGACCTCCCGCTCACGAGTCCGTGCCTTAACGACCTCGGCCACCCGTGGCGGTCCGCGTTGTCAATTTCATTGTTATATACAATTAAAGAAACATTTTCAAAAAGTTCAATAAATAGAAATTTTCAACAATATTTCGACAAGGAAAAGCCTTATAAAAACAAGCAATAAACATGGGTTTCTATAGGTTGTCCCATAATGACGCAATTTTTAAATTGAGCGCCTCTGTCGGATTGTTAGGTTGCCGGACCTGAAAGTTAACAGACTTCAACTGTTTAACAATTGTCATTTGTCTGTGTATTGCTATCAGCTAAATTGAGCGATACATGAAGGATCAATTTGTCCAAATTCTGAAAGTGCATTTTAAGTACGGTGAATGTTTTGCAGAGGCCGTTCGAAGACTTCATGTAATTTTTGATGGATGAAATGTATCTAACGTGTCAACAGTGTAGAGACTGGTAAGGAAATTTTAAGACAGAGAGCCTGGACGTTCTCGTCGATCGGTAGAGAATGTTGCCTTCGTCAAATAGAGAGTTGCTACGAGCCCAATAAGTCAATTCGCCGCTGTTCTGAACAATTTACCATTCGGAGAAGCAGTTTGCAGTGAATTTTATCGCGCTTTTAAGATCGAACTAACACAAGAGCTGAAGCCGACGGAACATTTGCAGCGTCGAACATTTACCTCTCTCGCATCAGCGATCCAAATTGGGCATCGAGATCATGTGATTTGACATTTTGCGATCATTTTTTATGAGTATATAAATTCTTGTGTTTAGTGGACAATCCACGAACCACCCCTCAACTCAAGGTAGAAATTGGACGGGTCATGGGTGAAATTCAGCCGGAACTTTGCTCTAAAGCCAACAGAGTGAAGGTGTGCCAACGGAGCCGTGGAGGACATTTGCCTGATGTTTTGTTTTATGTTTATAGCAGTGTTTGTATTTCATATTAACTTAATATAACAATTTTCAATTAAGTGGCGTGTATTATTATTACAACAAAAATTGCTTTCATTGTGGGACATCGTATATTTGGAAACAATTGCATGTGTGAATGACTTTTTGCAGAGTGTAGAACACAAAATTATAACTGCAATCCAGAATTACTGGTATCCATCTATGAAAGTTGTTCAATATGTAAATTTTCCTACTGTGAAAAAAAAGTTAAATCAATTTTTTATCTTGGAAATAAAGTCAGTAATATCCAACAAGTTTTACTCTGTTTGTGATTTTTACTTCATCGTCATTTTCAAATCCAGGTGCTTCTTGAGTTGAAATCACTCGGAGCAAGGCCAAGAGAAGAATGTGGATAGCAGAAAATTTCCCATTTGAATTTCCTAAGTAAGTTAAGTCCTGGGTTCTTTCAGATGAGTGTGGTCATGCAGTAGCAGAACTTCATGAATCTAAAACTCGAGGCGTTTGTTGTATCAGATTGATATATAAGCTCGTAGCGGTTGTTTGCTGTGATGAATGTTTTTATTTGAGATGAGTATCGTACAGATATATTCTCCTCATTTATGACCTCTCCCAACGTTGGATAGTTTCTGATTCCACGCCTGAAGAAATCCTCAGATTTGTAAAGCATCTTCCATATCGAAGATTGTTGAAAAGAGAGCGGAAAATGGGAATGCTCAGGGCACAAAGTCGGGAGAATATGCTCCAGATAGCTGCTTTCGTCATGTTAGCGGAGTGTAAATCCACAACATGGGACCCATGGCTTTACTTCCGAAAAAATCCATCGACCCTGGCCGGTATTGAACCCGCGATCTTGGGTCCACAAGGCAAGTTTATATATGAAGATGCATATCGGGTCTGCCGTTCAAAGCTCCTAGACTCAAGATCGCGAGTTCGATCCCGGCCAGGACCGATGGATTTTTTAGGGGGTAAAATCCTAAGTATGGCTTCCTTCGGAAGGGAAGTAAAGCCGTGGGTCCCGTGTCGTACATTTACGGCACGATAAAAAAACCTCAAGTCTGAAAGAAGAGGCTTCTGAGCAAAATTTATCGGCCGTTTCACGCTCTGATTTGAATGGGATGCTGATGATCTGAGAGGTTAAAGAACGTCCGTAAATAAAACAAATCAACAAAAAAGCCTTTCAAAACACCATCGACAACATCTGAGAAAATATAGGCTGCCGCGTTAATATTGCAGTGTGACAAAGGGCTCGCTTTTATATACAATAAATCAACAATCGTATTCCCATCTCGATTTCACTATGTGCAGTAATATTTTTAAATCTGGACTCGAAAATCATTTTAGAATGCCCAGTATAATAAAAATAATAAAATAAAAAAATATTAAAATGGGTGTATGTGTACAGCATTAGTTTCATAATATTTTGAGCCGCACGCTTCAATATGTTCTAAAGGGAAAGAGTACATTGTTGGTAAACTGTCATGTAATTGTGATCTCTTTGAACACTTTCAACCTACTGCATTGCTCTTCAGATGATATCACTTCAGTCTGCGGGTCCTTAAATGAATTTAGCCAACTCTAAAAGAGTTAGTTTAAGTCCAGGATGTATACTTCGTCATATACATTATGTGCATTTGGTGTAGAGTTTATCAAAGATGGAACACTTTTACATAGTTTACATTAAAATGCCATGTTAAAAAAAGCATTAATGGTAACTTAAATTATTTACATCTACAATATTTACAACATTTAAATTTAGTATATTTATAAAACTGAATTAACTCAATGAAGAAAAACCAGCATACTTATTTTTTATAGTATGAAATTCTCCTCTGTATAGAAGATGTGTGTGATACGGCATCTTTTTTATGCTACCTGAAATCATTTTTATTAGTATGCAGTTCTTTTAAAAGCAATGCAAGTGTATTAAATAATACTACACGAGGGTAGGTCCATAAGTTTCCGGCCTCGGTAAGGATTATCGCCTTCACAAAAGCCTTATCTGGTGTCATACCTTATCTGTTAAGTAAAAATAATTTTAGCTATTAACTTCCGATCCGCTGTGTTCAGTTGTTTAGATATAGTTGCCTAAAGAAGGCTATGTGTAGAAGATTGTGACATATTCAAAATGGAGTATCGAAATGTTATTAAGTTCTTCAGAAAAGAAGATTTACTCCAAATGAAATTAAACAGCGATTGGACGGTGTATATGGGGAAGCACCCCCCCCCCCCTCATATTCTACCGTAAAAGAATGGGTCAAACTTTTTCCAATGGGACGAGAAGGCATTGAAGACGAAGAGCATCCAGGTCGGCCCGCGAAGGTGCTCACTCCTGAAAACATCGCTCTTGTGGAATGAGAAATTATGGAAGACCGGCAGCTCAAAGCTACAGAAATAGCAGCAAGGTTGATCCTTTCTAAAACAACAGCCCTTCGAATTATTCATGAACATTTAAACATGAATAAGGTTAGTGCAAGATGGGTGCCTGACTTCTTTCCTCAATCCAAAAGCAGCAACGAGTCATCTGTTGTCGGGCATTTTTGGAGCTCTGCCGTGACAACAAGAGAGAAGTTCTGCAAAACATTATTACAGAGATGAAACTATGGTCTTCTACTATGATCCCTTGTCCAAAAGAGAATTAATGGAGTGGCGTAAACCTGGCGAAGCACCGCCTCTAAAGACCAAGGTCACTCAGTCAACCAAGAAGATCATGACCACAAATCTTTTGGCATTGTGAAGGAATGCTCTTCATTGACTTCAAGGGGAGGAACACCACAGTAAATGGGGAGTACTATGCTGGCCTACTACACAAACTACGTGCTTCCATCAAAGAGACAAGGCAATGGTGTTGTGCGCATTCCTCACGACAAGGCGCCTGTGCACACAACTCTTGTTGCAAAGGAAGCTGTAAAGAAACGTGGTTTCAAGGAGATCGACCATCCACCCTACAGCCCAGATCTAGTTCCCAGTGACTATTTCCTCTTCTCAAAACTCCAGAAAGACCTTCGAGGAAGGAAATTTAAGTGTGACGAAGAAGTGATGGATGCTGTTTATGCCCATTTTGCAGACAGGACTTCTGACGAATTTTTTTTTAAATGTTGATTAAAAGTCGTGAGAAGTGTATTATAATAAAGAGTAACTATATTGCACAGTGAAATATAGTTTTTATGTTTATCATACCTAGAAAATTGTTAGGTTTGAAAGTTATGGACTTACCCACGTACCATTGTAGTAACACATTTTTGGAGTGCCTGCAACTTGTTACTTGGTCTATGTAAGGATGTGTATGTCTGCATTTTTATGAACACTTCTGGGTTATCTATTACAAGTAAAAGTACATCTAGAATGTAATCCAAACTAATGGTATAATTTCAAACGTTTTGAATAGTGATACTCTTTTATTTGCATAAGAAATATTTTTTAGAATTTACTGAATTTCCGAGAACATTATTCCATAGGTCATTAAGGAATGAAAGTAAACGTAATACATCATTTTAGGATGTTCTTATTTATAAAATAAATTAGTAATCTGATTGCAAAACATGCCGAGCTTCATTTAGGTAAAATATAATTAATATGGTCTTTCCAATTGCAATAAATGTTATGTTACTAGATTCGATAATTTCATTGCCTTAATGTTGTATTTTTAGGTGTGCAATGTTTATATTTTATGACAATTAATATATTTAGTTTATTTCAAAGTTTATATGAATGTTGATACTGTCAAACGAGTAATTTAGTGTACTGAAAATATCATTGAATAAATCATGCGTGTTTGTTTATTACTGATATGATCCAGCACATATCTTTATGTGACTGTATTTCCACATAGAGAACGGGTTTTCTAAAGAGAAATTATGTTCTTTAGTGGCATTACATAGCACAATTTCACGATGGTTCTTGTACCCATTTTTAACTTTTCTCACAGCTTATTTTCTCGGTTTTAACTGGGGGAAGGGAATTCCTTGTGTAACAGCACACGCGTCTTCTTCAAATCGATCTTTTGCTCCCCCTCTAACTTTCAACTGCGGTGAGGCGAACCACAACAATCTAATTGTCTTCACTCTAAACTTAACATGGTTAGAAGGAAGAATCGTTGACAAGAAATATATTATGCTGAAATTTATCTTTAAAGCTGAGTCAATATGTCAATTTTAACTGCAACGCCTGAATTAGAGCAATAAAATGCTGGGTACTCCTGCTTCAGAGTGCAAGATAATAGCTAAGAGTGTATTTTAAGACGAAAAAGTGTGTATGTGATAAACATGGAAAATAAATTAACTCTCGGAACAAGAACTAGAGCAGCACAAATCGATAAAATACTTAAATAGTCACATAAATGTTGCTTATATTCTTGCTTTTGAAGAATAACGTAAGTTTTTGGAAATATAACGAAATTTGTGTGACTATTTAAGTGTTTTATCCATTTCTGCTTATGGATTAAGTTCATGTCAAATAAACAAATGAGAAAATTAATTTTGAAACATGGTGGCATGGATCTTGTTAATTTTTTATACATTTATATCTTACCATAAGATAAGTAAAAGTATCATTTTGTTTTAATTTCAACCGTCCATTTTTATTATATACATTTTTAAAGTGCCAAAAAACCTCAAAGTTCTTTTGCTTAGTAAATAATATCTTAATAAAAACAAAAGAAATAATATGCTACTGTTGATTCCCTTCCAACTATAAACCACGTAACTGAAACGAAACAAATAAACAAAGTCATGTGTTTAACAACAGCAACATGCCGCCATGTTATGACTATCGATAGTTCTGAGGAGTGGAGTCATTTGTGACAATTGGCAGTTGTATGAAACAGTCATTTGCTTTGTGACAAAGACCTGTCATGTGTGACATATTTGTAAGTAGCTGTCAGTATATACCGACAAATTTGTAAAATTGTTATAATTGTCTTACTTGAAAACTTTTTTGAAACATGTATGGAGGCTAAGGGAAAAGATTATCAGTAACTTTTAAATTATCATTAAGAACTTTCTGAATGCCCCTTCTCTCTGTAATATTAAGTAGTTGGTGGGAAACGTCTGGAAGTTTGACAGAAGAGCTATACATAGGAAAACCTGTTCATATAAACATATGGTTTACTTTATTTACTTTTCGAATTGCACTACTTTAGCCCTAAAACTGCCTGGATTAAAACTTAAACTTCTACGTATACGATCATTCCAGAAACAAACCAAACCATTTCAATTTCAATTCCATTTCTAACGTGCATTTATTTCAAGTTCTCTCGCGTTTAAATTAAGTTCCGATTCAGTTACAGTTTTACTAAATGCTAATACACTGCATCACCCATGAAATCTACAAATATAAAGTTTACAAATTTTCCAATAAAATAATGCAACGGAATGAACAATGCCCATTTTCAATCGCTTGCTGGAAATACAGTGATGGAAAAGTTTATTGCATCACCTTCATTCGCATTTATAATTATGACTTTAACAATGATAAATAGTAAAGGTTAGGTATCCATTAATACTTTTTTATTCTTGTCTGCATTGTTGAACTTCCAATTGCATTTTTACTAGCAACACTACACTATTTGTTGTCATTTTCTCAGTTTACTTGCAGAATTACAAAGTAGACTCATTTCTATTGACACATTGTGAGGACAAGATGGGTAAAGGAGTGGAATTGACGCTGAGGAAGAAAAGTGTCATTCTTGCTTATTTCTCTGTTGGTTTAAGCACTAGAAACAGGCTCTGTTGACATCAGTGTACTATTTCAAGAACACCAAAGAAATACAGAAGGAAAATATTGACTGAGTGAAAGGAAGAGGCAGCAAAAGAACATCTACTACAGAACAGGACAGGATACTAAAAAGAATTTGTCTCAGTGATGGTTGGCTGTCATCCTCAGAACTGAAGCGACATGTGTGACGTCTCAGTGACCAGCAGAACTATCAGAAGTAGATCCTTGAAGCAGAACTTCCTGCCTGTCGACACATAAAGAAACCTTTGCTGACTAAAACAAGCAGACAGAAGATGGGCAAAAGAGCATGCAGCATGAACAGCAGAGATGTGGAATATGGTAACTTTTTCAGATAAGTCCAAATTTAACCTGAATGGGAAAGCATACGTCATGTAAGTGCGTTGCAAAATGGCGAAGAACAGTAGCCTTCATGCATAACACGTCCAATTAGACATTCTTGAAAACAAATTGACGCCCACAGTACGAGACCCATATCAAGATGACTCTCTCCCCTGTCACAGGGCTTTGAAGGTAATTATTTTGATTAATATTTGCATTAAAGTGTAATACAGGTAGTGTTGAGGAGACAACTCCTCAGTTGTCTCCAGGAATATGTTAACACTTTAATTTTCTCAATGCCCAAACAACGCCAGTCAGTGATTAAAACACGCGGCGAAGCAACAAAGTACTAGTGAAAACAATGTAGCTGGATTTTCCACAGTTTAAAAGTTATAATGTTTTACCAATGAGTGTTTTAACTGCATTTTATAATGAATATTTTAAAATATTAAATAAGCAAATTTGGCTACAGACTAACTTTACTTTTTGCTGCGAGTATTCAGTTTCTATTTTTAATACACGTGTATAATAAATAAAAATAAAGTGCATAATAATATTTTAAAACATTTTTAAAGAATATGAAGGAAATATTCAAAATAATTTAAAGATTCTAATGAATCATTAAGGATGCAATACAATTTCCCACCACTGTATCATAAAGAAATTTAGGCACAAAGGGAAAAGATAATAGGTAAGAAGGGCAACAGTAAAATAGCAGGGAACAGAAATAAAATAGGAAAAAATTAAGAAAGTGGAAGAAATGTGAACAGGAAAATCAACAATAAACTATTGCCAGAGAATGGTACCATTGTGTTCTCATGCTCTTCATCACTTTATCACTCCTGTAGCACATGTTTACTTATAAGAAAGGAAGTGCGAGTTTCTAACACAAAACCTCTTGTAAATGTTGACTGTCCCAAGGTGAAGCGGGCAGGCGATGCCTTGAAGGTCTGTGACGAGGGCGCAGAGCGGGGTCCCGATGACGTCCACCGCGGCGCGCCCTGCCAAGTACGATGTTCCCAGGCAACAGCAACAGCGTCCACCAACCCCTATGAACACCATCGGCGAGGGGGCCACTCCGCTTATGTATGCCTGTCAGCAATCCAGGGACCAAGAGGTCAAAAACATCCTCGCCAAAAAGGTAACACTGCTCCTTTTGCAATCATGGTAGAATAACCATAGTTAAAACTGTTTCCTTGTACATATTTCTTCATAAACTTCGGGACAAAAAAAAACCGGTTACTCAATGACTTTATTTCGTATATACACTGCTGACTATTAAAATTGCGACGCCCTTAAGAGACGCGATCCTACATTTTCTCAGAAGCGACTATGACTCGTCGAAAATACAACAGCAATACCAGCAGGTGTTTGAATTTGATCGCGGGAGGATTGTTGCATACAGAGAGTGAGAAATGTCATCACGAGAAATGCGTCCACAGCGAAACAAATATGAGAAAAGTGAATCGAAGTAGAACGAACACACAGACATGAAGAATCTCAACGCCCTGTCAAACATCCGAATGAGAAGATAGACATAATGTCTGCATGACTTTTATGAACACATGCAATGTGTTGCACTTTTAGCGGCCAGGATAGCATAAACTTTTTGTTAACGTGGGGTCTTTAGGGACCCCATGTTACTCTTTTGGTTTATATTTCCACAGTTATTGCATGTACAATGCTAATGCTTCATTACATCTCTTTTTGTGAAAACATTTATCAGATCATGTCGGGAAAATATAAAATGTAATTATTTTCTCAGAGTTAGTTTATGTGGGCTAAGCTGTGCAACAATTAAACTATACATTTGGGCATTCTTAAAGAACATTGTTGAAGACATCTGTAGAAAACGGTTGGTTTCATCAAGTAATCTAATGCTATTTTTATTTTCATATATTGATTATAAATTGTACAAAAATAAAAGAAATGTAAGCTCATTGTCATTCACTAATATAAACAACAACAATTCTGCATATTTGTAATGAAATAGTTTAGAGTGACAATATAATTTTATATAAATAGGATTCACGAGAATCTTGTGATATAGATGCTGACCAAATTCTCTATCAGATTTTAGATGATGATAACGAAGAGATTTTTGATACAAGAAATGACGAATATTTCAAACAGCGAAAAAGAGTGCTATAAAATATTCTGCACATACCTATCACTATTATTGCTTCCTAAACAAAAAATAAAAAGAAAGAAAGAAAGAAAGAAAGAACGAAAGAAAGAAAGAAAGAAAGAAAGAAAGAAAGAAAGAAAGAAAGAAAGAAAGAAAGAAAGAAAGAACAAATAACGCTAATGGTGCATCTCAGTTCTACTTTTTGATCGTACTGGGGCTTAAGCAGTTTGGGTTATGCACATTATTCAAAATTATTTTTTCGATGCAGGGTCACCCAGCTTAAGTTATTGCACAGGGTTTTTTAACTTCAGTAACTTTGTAGTCGTTCGAACAGAGGAATAGAACATTTCGTTTGTTGAGAAAGACGCCGAAGGGATGTTCCAGAGAACATCAAATGTTATTTAACGTTTCTTTGTTTACTGTACGTGATTGGGTATGCTTTTTTATCATGAATACTTCCCGTTTTACGAAATACAAAACTTTACAAGAATTTCCTACCGGCAATGTATTTCAACATCTCTCATAACACAAGTAGTGTTTATTATTACCATTTTGTACTTTCAGTAAAAATATAAACACTCGTTCAAGCGACCCGTAAATCAAATAACCTCACTGTAGAATTAATATTGATTTAGAAGGAGCAAACATGGGAATTATAGAGCTGTTTAATTTTCTGATTTTTTTTATTATTATTTTTGCAAAAGAGGTAACTTTTCTCTGACTATATTGAAATTTGTTACGGAGGAGGTCTAACTTTGATATACGACCAGAGCACTTGCTTAGTCACTGTGGTTGACGTTAGTTATGAAAACTGTTCGTAAGGCACGCTAACTGTGTGTTTCACATTTTAAACAATACGCTAACTGTGTGTTTCACATTTTAAACAATGTCCACTTTGTGTGCAGCCCGGGGCGGTGCGCGAGAGAGACCGAACTCTTAAGACAGCTCTGCACTACTGTGCCGAGAATGCAACCCTTGCTTGTGCTGAGGCGATCCTCTCAGTAGCACCGGATCTGGTGGATATCCGGGATGAGGACGGCTATACACCGCTACATCTCGCCGTCATCTCGGGCAACCTCTCCCTCGTCAAGTTCCTGCTCGCCAAAAACGCCGATGTCAACAGCCTCGACTTCGAGCGACACTCAGTCGTGCACTGGGCCACCGGTAAGTCTTCACGTTGATGAAACAAAAAGCTATGCAATGAGAGGGTAAGTCAAAAAGTAAGTTTCCGGGTTTTTCCTCTGTAAAACAAAAGAACGCAGATCGTTACAACTGATGTATCCTCTAGTTGGCGCACAAGTTCGCGAAATATAACCACTGGCTACTGTGAATGTTTTTATATGTAGAAACCATCATTGAAACAAAACATTAAAACATAAAATAATAATATTCATTACTAATAAGTAAACACAATAAAATGGATTGTATCACCCTAAATGTCTATTTTGAAATTTTAATTCCATGCCCAACTTATTAATTTAAATCCGTCGGTCCAGGCGGTTTAGTGGTAACAATACTTGCCTTGTACATCCAAGACCACGGGTTCAAACCGGACCAGAAATAATGGATTTTTTCCGGCATAAAAATCTTAAGAGTGGCTTCCTTCGGCAGGGAAGTAAAGCCGTGGGTCCCGTGTTGTATATTTACGGCACTAAAAGAACCTCAAGCCTGAAAGAAGAGGCCTCTGAGCAAAATTTATCGGCTATTTCACATCCTAATTAGAATAGGACGCGAATACACAAAGATGTTGAAATAGCGTCTTTAAATAAAATAAATGTAATCTAACTTAACCTAACCTACGGAAAACAAAATAATAGGCAGTGTGAATAAAAATGAGTTTAAACTTTGGATTATAAACTCTAAGTCTCAGCATTTTGTTTAAATTTAAAATAAAAATTGCCCCAGTATAAAGTAACACTTTAGCTAGATGCTGCAGTTTTAAGTTCAGGACACCACCACAAAACCTGACTACATCTACAGCCGGCAGTCTTCTTAAAGTAACAGTTTGCTTTGCGTTGCATTCAATGTAAGCGAATCAGGTATGCATTAATGTTTATGATAACATTTGGCAGGTAAAAATGTTATAAGCATTCTTTAAAATATCCAGCATTAATTTGAAAATTATAATGATCTTTTCCAAGAGTCGAAAAGATAATTGTTTGCAGTGAAGAGACAGATAAAACAGATCTGTCCAATCTTGGGGTAGAGATATTATTCCTGAAGCAAGTTGCATGTTTATCCCTTGCTACTTGAATTGAAAACTGATGTTTGCACATAAGTAAAATTGTTGTTAAGTTTCTAATTTGCTTTGTGTAAAATATTTTAATAGAAAAGTAAATTAATAATCAAAATAGTGATAAATACGAGGACTGTTCAATAATTTGTTTTTTGATTTGGTTTATTTACGGGCGCTCTTTAACATCTCAGGTCATCAGCGTCCCATTCAATTCAGGGCGTGAAACGGCGGACAAATTTTGCTCAGAGGCCTCTTCTTTCAGGCTTGGGGTTCTTTTTCGTGCCGTAAATGTACGACACGGGACCCACGGCTTTACTTCCTTCCGAAGGAAACCATAAGTAGTATTTTTAAGGGTGTCATTAAACAACATTTTTAGTCATCTATAAAAAAAGCATGTACTCTGTCCTCTCCAATCATTTGTATACCTCTATAATGCGTATTGATCCCGGCCATGAAGCATCAATACTTCTTTACTGTTACAAGTGGCTATTTAAGCACTCAACTCCATTATTTAATGATTTTCTCATAGTAATTTATACGCACTCGAGGATTGCAATTGCAAATTTGTTAACATGCTCAAGAACTTTAAACAGTGTTAGTATATTTACGGAGGGAGGGTCCAAAAGTTTTCGGCCTGATTCAGAGATGTCGTGTAGATAACCAAATTACTATGATAGTTGTTAAGTATCATTCCTTAGATGGAGCGCTGTAACGTTTCAAACTGATTAGTGTAGTCACTTGTTTGTGACGATCGTGTAAACGAACTGGTGTTAACATTTTCTACAAAATGGATAAAATTGAACTACGAGCTGTGATAAAGCACTTCGTTTTGAAGGGTTTAACCCCAATATAAATAAAAAAAGGAGCTATACTCCACATTAAAGGATTCTTTCCCTTCTTTTCGATGCTGTGTGGGCTGCTGAATTTGATGAATGCTCAGGGCGTTCCAAAACTGCTACGACCGATGATATTGTCAGAAAATTTTACAATGCCATACTCAATGAGCGCCGATTGAAGGTATGCGACTTAGCTAAGTCTTAGTTGCAAAGACTTCGATTGGCCATGTCTATTACATTTTACACGAAGTTTTGGGCATGAGGAAGCTTTCCTCTCGATGGGTGGCGAATTTTCTAACAATGAACCAAAACCGCATTACAATGAACTTTTCGCAAGAGCTTTTAGACTAGTTTAATCGCAATTTCAGTGCGTTTCTCCGACGTATCATAACAGTAGATGAACAGTGGGTGGCACCAGGTGAAAAGCCACTAGAGAAAGTGTACCAAAAACTGCAAAATCTGCAGAAAAAGTAATGGCTACGGTTTTCTGGGAATCTCATGGTCTGGTGCTCATAGACTACCTGCAGAAGGGCAGAACCATCACCGTAAAGTATTACCTTCATTACTGGAGCAACTGAAGGATGGTATTCAGGCTAAATGTCCACACCTTGCCAAAAAGAAAGTTCTCTTTCATCACGATAACGTGTCTTCACACAAGTCTGGGGTTGTTGCTGCAAAACTGCATGACCTTTGTTCGCTTCCAAGAGCTTCCACATTCGCCATATACGCCGGATTCGGCTGCCAGCAATTACTTTTTGTTCCCAAACCTAAAGAAATGCTGGATGGAAGAAGATTCAAACCAAATAATGGGGTTCAAGCCGAGACAGGCGCTTATTTTTCATAGCTGGACAATTCTATTTTACTGAGGGTATTAAAAAGTTGAAACTTCGTTGGGCTAAATGTATTGATTTATGAGATGGATATGTTTGGGGGGACATTTCTCTTAAATCTTGCGTTTTCTTGTCAGGCCGAGAACTTTTAGAACGTCCTGACTTGTCCTTAATATGAAAAATGTTGGACTTTTCACGTATAGGAACAGGGTAACTCATATATTTGTCTTGTGAACTTACTAGGAGAAAAAAAATTTAAAAAGGAAGTAAAATAATTAGAGAAAACAAGGAAAAGTAAAGGGGAAAGTTAACAGCATAAATAAAGAGTAGAAAAGCCGTCACAGAAAGAAAGAGCGGAGTGTGTCTGCCGTTAGAGCAATATCACACACGGCAGTACCAGGGTGCGGAACGTATTTCTGTCGACCGTAAATCACCATCGCCTAGCAGCCAAAACTAATTTCCATATTTGTACCGCGGCGATTAAAAAGGAAACAAAAGAAGGTCGATAAGATGACGACCTTGGTAACGCAGTGACCGTAATGACGTAACGGATCGATCTGCCCTAATATCGCACCACGAAGAGGATAAGGCTACCCAAATGTTTAACTGCCCCGAAGATTTTGACGTCTGGAATATTCTCAGTCCCAAGAGGTCACTTGTAATGGCGATGTTATCAGAACGACGTTAAGAAGCGTGTTTGCGTGACTCTCACCAGATGTCAGGACGGTACGACACGCGAGAAACTCATCCTCCTCTCAAGGCTGGGCCTTTCAGTTGTTACAAATTGGGTAAACACCCAGTGTGGTGTAGAATTGTGAAGGAACAAAAATTGTAACATTTCTGAAATTACGAACTGGAATTTCAAGCTTATCTAATTGGTGTAGGTTTATCATAAATATGGGCTAGTCGAAAAATACTATAACTTTTAAATTTTAATTTTGTAAAATAATGTATAGTTTATAATTTCATGGTTATAGCTTATTTAGATATATTCTTATTAACGAGTTCCGAAGGAATGTAGGCTATTTCGGTTGTACCCATGAAAAGATTTTTGAGAAATTTCTGAAAATATCCATCTACCCCTACTTATTAGGCATCGAAAATAACAATAAAAAAGTATATATAATCTATATATACCTTACATAGTGTACATGTTAACGCTCTAGTGGTCGCAGCTTTTGTTTTTTCTAAATGGAACTCGGTATATAATTATCAATTAACAAACGATTTGTCGAGTTCGTAAACTAGCAAAAATGGAACCATTGAGAGTGGGGTTAACCTTAAGCGAAAATTTAAAAATCCCTCTAGTGGTCGCAAATGTTTGTTTTTCTCAACGAAACTCGGTATATGCCATTAAAATAAATTAATAGAAATAGTTATCGAAAAATCAGCAAAATCAGGCTATTTAGAGGGGGAGTTTACCTTGAACCCAAAATTTAAAATAGCTCTACGGGACCACTTTTTTGTAACGAAACTCGGTATACGTCATTTAAATCAAATAAGAAAAATATTTTCTGAAAATCTGGTAAATCGGCGCATTAGGAGTGGGAGTATGCCTGAAAACCGAAATTTAAAGAGTGGGATTTAACCTAAAGCGAAAATTTAAAAATCTCTTTACCTGACGGAAAACTCGGTATATAACATTGAAATAAAACAAGAAAAATACTTTCTGAAAATCAGGGAAATCAGTCAATTAGGAGTGTGGGTATACCTGAAAACCGAAATTTAAAAAGCGCTCAAGCATTTAATTTTCTCTTAGTTGTGTAAAAAGAGGGGGGCAATTAACTCGTAATTTATAATGAAGCATTTTTGACAAAAGCATTTTAAACTGTATAGTACATTTGATCTGGCAACTCAGTATAGCAGTACTTATGCTGCTTTCTGGACTATCCCATTTGATAACACAGAGGTCGGTCCTGGTGGTGTAGTGGTAACCATACTTGCCTCCTAAACCCAAGATCGCGGGCTCAAATCCGCCCAACATCGATAGATTTTTTCGGTAGTAAACACCCTAAGTATGGCTTCCTTCGGAAGGGAAGTAAAGCCGTGGGTTCCGTGTCGTACATTTACGGCACGATAAAGAACCTCAAGCCTGGAAGAAGAGACTTCTGAGCAAAATTTGTCGGCCGCTTTACGCCCTGAATTGAATGGGACGCTAATGACCTGAGATGTTAAAGAGCGTCCGTAAATAAACCAAATCAATGAATTATGAGATTTGCAGTTTTAATGATTAGCAGTGTAGATTAAAACGTTGTCATTTTGCTTTGGATGTATTTAATTCGTACCCCTGATTGTTAGGCAACTTCTCTGTCAAAGCTGTGCTGCAATTGTGCAGTGTTCTCAGGAGATGTTAGTAGTGAAACTTAAGCAGAAAGAAAGCAAGAATGTTATCATGTATTATTTATTTATTTATCCTGGCAAGAGTTAAGGCCATGGTGCCTTTTGCACTCTAGCAGGTGAAAAAACAGCAAAAATACATAGAATGTGATATATATGAAATAGTCAAATTAAAGATATACGCGTGTAAATATACATTTTTTAATATAGTTAGAAATATAGTTATAAAATGAGCAAAATAATGCTAGGACTCCACTTGTTCTTCAATAATTTTTCTTGAGTATAAGGGAGGGAGGAGGAGTTGATTTTGTTGATTTACGGACGCTCTTTAACATCTCAGGCCATCAGCGTCCCATTCAATTCAGGGCGTGAAACGGCCGACAAATTTTGCTCAGAGGCCTCTTTTTCAGGCTTGAGGTTCTTTATCGTGCCGTAAATGTACGACAGGGACCCACGACTTTACTTCCCTTCCGAAGGAAGCCATACTTAGGATTTTTACTACCGAAAAAATGCATCGATCCAGGCCGGGTTTGAAACCGCGATCTTGGGTTTAGGAGGCAAGATGGTTACCCCTAGACCACTAGGACTGATTGGACGGGGGAGGAAGGGAAGAAGAAAAGGAGGCGAAGAAGACGAGAAATGAGAGACTGTTATTATTCATAGAGTTAAGATGACAATTTAATTGCTTTATTGTTCAACAATTTCTGACTTCAGGAGGAAGGGAGTTCCAGATTCGGGGAACTGACACGCTGAATGAGGCTCGGTAAAGAGGGATAGACAGTGAAGTCATATTCCGGGTTCCAGGTAGAGACAGGTACACAAAGCGAGAGGCGATATACTGAGGGGTGGAGGTACCCGAGAATTTTGAATGTTGACAGCTACTCAAAACAGTCAATAAGCAACAATTAAGACATATTCGTGAGGTCAAACTCTCCACCGATTTTGAGTAGTTTTCTTTACGTTTCAACCATCAAGATCGCCTGAGAACTGTGCATACCCGCCAAACAGTTATGCAGAGAAGTTGCCGAAAAATCAGGGTATAGGACTTTAAAACACATTCGGAACAATGACAAGTTTCGATCCATTTTCATGAAATAATGCTTTGTTGTAATGAAATTTATATGACATGTACTAATGATATGTACATAATTATGTGTGTATACTTTTCATATTAATTGAACATGGTAGTCTTCAATTAAAAGAACGCAGCCCGAGGACATTTGTAAGCATGTCGCCTGAAAGTGCTGTACATACTTCTCGAACACCTGGGTCTACTTTAGTTTTCTAAACTCTGACTTGATAAACTCCAGTTGGTGGTGCATCTTTGCCTACCCATCTGTTGGGAAGTAAACAGATTTCCGTAGTCGCAGTATGAAATAAAAGTAAAACTAAAATACAAGCTTTAGAACTTTGAGGCACACTAGTTTGAAATGGATATTTAATAAAGATGAAAAGTGCATTATTTCAATAAATTTAAGTTATGACAAACCATTTTTCATGAAAATGAATCGAAACTGCGTTACAAAGTCCACTTTGATACATTCAATGTTAGTAACAAACACTACTGTGAATTCTGATGACATCACTACTGATGGACGTAATGCTGAAATACTACTAGAGCATGTTATGTCTGTTGCAGTCGGAATAGTTTCATAGCAAGACAAAGTGCATACAGCAAGAACCATCAGGAACTAAACTCAAACAAAGAACTGGACTGCTAGTAGTCTTGACCTTAACCCCATTGAGTATTTATGGGACAAGCTGTAACAGCCCTTTAGTCTCTCAGACCCTTCAACATGTTACAGATACCCTTATCGAAGAATGGGGGAACACCCCACAAGAGGATCAGCAGCTTGCCTCGAAAATGTGAGCCAGTAATTCAGACACATGGAGACCATACCGGATACTGAAGTGTTCCTTTATGTGCAAAATTGAAATTAATTGACGGAGTTTCAACTTTAGTTTACAACATTGTCTGTAATTTCAGTTTACAGCATCCTTGTGTGAAGGGAGAAATATACACTGCTGTTAAATAAAGATTTACTCTTTCTGTAAAAATGCATTTGCCGCTCTAAACGCAACTAAGGAAGCGTTCAAACTTTTGTCCTAATTATTTGAGCAGTGTATTAAGATATACAGGTGCTCTCGAATGTGATATGTTTGTGTGACGCAGTGTGTGGAGAAGTGGACGCCCTGGAACTTGTGCTGGTCGCTGGAGCCAGTCCGTCCACTCCAGACATCCACGGAGGCTACCCCATCCACTACGCCGCTCAGATGTGCGGCCCCAACTCGGAGATGGGCAACGAAGTGCGGTTTGGTCTCGCTGTGCTGCGTGTCCTGCTGGCTAGGGGCGTAGACGTAAACGTGAGAGATAAAGACGGCAGACAGCCAATCCTCTGGGCAGCTAGTGCAGGTGAGTTGTTATAAGTAACATTACGAATGTGGCAGCAGATAGAAATGTAATGTTGTACATACCCAGTTTGGAACGCGTGTGTTCCGCAGTCCTAGGGGGAGGTTTCGACCCTTTGGCAATTCTTCTAACGATTACTAGACGTGTACCGATGGGAACTCCTAGCCTCACAGAGTTGTCCGGAGGTACTGACCATGCTACCCACCACGAGGGTGAGACTAGATTAGGCAGCTCAATCAGTGGTACTGGTAGTCTTGACGGAAGTCGTTGGCATGTATACAGTAATGGAAATGTTTATTGCTTCACCCACAAAATATTCTCATCTAGAAACATCAGTATTTTTAAATTTTATTATAATTGTGTTTCTAGGCATAATCTAAGTATTTTAATTCTAAAATATGAAAAGTTGATGCCATTCATCTTTTTATCTCTTAAAAGTGCACGTAAACAATAAAACTGAATAAAATGTCAATTTTATAAATAAATAGTCACAGTGTTCAATAAAAATTGCATAAACCTGATGAATTCTTGTTTAATAACTCTTTTACATATAAAATAAGTTCTTCTCTTTGCAAGAATAATTTGTGTTGTCTCCCCGAACTTTTATTACGGCATCACATCGTCTGGACATTGAAAGTATTACATCAGGCGAAATCTCACTAAACCACCCCCCATGAATGGCTTCAACCAGTTCTTTCTTATTTCTTGGTTATTTTCTTTGCTACAGCATTGCCAATAATCTTCCAATGTTTTTCAATGGGGTGGAGATCTGAGCTGTTCCTGGCTATGTGCGGGTAATCGCTTGTTCCTCGAATAAACGTCTAACCTGTAGCATAAAATTGTTAACTTTTTTAGGAATATGTGAATGTAACAGGACTTTTGTAAAAATAGCAGTTTAGTTTGGTAAAACTATGGTGTTCAAGCAAGGTACTCACTTTTCTTGCCCTATGACATGGTGCGGAGTCATCCTGGAAAGTGAAATTTTCTGCTGATACAGACTGCTCCACACTCGTTGACATTAAACTTTATCTTAAAATCATTATGTCCTCAACAAAATGTAATGCACTCATTCCTTTGCTGGAAATACAACCCCAGATCATCTGGGAACTTCACTGTTGAGTCCAAACATTCTGACAGAAATTCTTCACCGCTACGACGACAGATAAATATCTTCCATCGTTTCCTCTGACATAACTTTGATTCATCTGAGGAGATGACTTTACTCCACATCTGCGCATGTTCATTGGCCCATTCAGTGCAGCTTTATTCATTTCAACTGTCAAAAGTCCCTTCTTCATTGGTGGCCTAGCAGTTAGACCCATTTCTGAAAGTCCAGAAACTTTTTCTCACTCTCTTTTCAACTGCACTGAAGTCATACGCCAGTTTTTCAGACAGATCCGCTTCAAAACGCGGTCATTAGCAGTAGAAGAGATTTTTCTGCCTCTTCCTTTAATTCTTTCCCAGTTTTCTTGTATTTAACTAATAATCTTGATACAGTGAACTGGTTAAATCCTACCTTTGATGTAATATGTCGAGTAGAAAGACCCTCAAAGGCTGATGTAACAATTACAAGGCCGAACTTGTTGCCCAATGACAACGGTAAAATCTCCCAGTCAATCAGATTTGGCTATCCTGTTGAGCTCATGCAATAGAGCCGAGCTTGTTTTGCTTTCCCTCTATATATCACGACTGTATTATCCCAACGAGTTCATATGGGCGCATATAAAAATGAAGAGACTTTCTTGAAGGTTGAGTATAGTAAGTAATATTTAAAACTGCATTGACGATTGCGGAAACGAGTGCTCGGCGAGGTGGGTAGGGTTAAAAGTAAAAGGGGAAGGGTGGGAGGGGAGGGGAGGGGAGAGGAACTTAAAGCTTCCACGTTGAAAAAAAAATATTATAATGAAGTAAACAAATGATAATAGCGAATCTGTAAACGCTTTCACCAACTCGTTTTGGTATGGGAGTAACGCATTTACGTTGTTTTCAATCTGTCTGTGAAGTGTTCAGTGCAATTTTGGGGCATTATCTCATTATTATAAAATGGTTTGATTAGTAACTGGTTCTAATAGAGATCAACAGCTACATAAAGATTCCTTCCAGTTGGCCCTGGTGGTGTAGTGATAACCACGCTTGCCTCCTAAGCCCAAGATCTCGCGTTCGATCCCGCCAGGATTTTTTCGGGAGTAAAATTCCTAAGTAAAATTCCTTCGGGGTCCCGTATCGTACATTTACGGCACGATAACCTCAAGCCTGAAAGAAGAGACCTCTGAGCAAAATTTGTCGGCCGTTTCACGCCCTGAATTGAATGGGACGCTGATGACCTGAGATGTTAAAGAGCGTTTGTAAATAAAACAAATAAAAATACAAAAATCATAAAGAATCCTTTCTATGGTCACAAGTCATTCTGATGTTAATTCATTGTTTGGCAGCTGTTTAAATTCAAGCGTTTCGAGTGACAGTGAAAAGTGAATAAAATTGGAATTCGTGGTGTGATGCAATCATTTTTTCTGAAAGGGAAAATAGCAAAGGAAATTCAGCAGAGGATTTTTTTCTATATTGGGTGACGCACGCCCTTCCTATGAAAGCATTCGATTTTGGGTAAGCGTGACAGAACAAACATCGAAGAAGAACCACTTCTTGGAGCTCCAAAGTCAGCTGGGAGTTCAGAAATCATAGATAAAGTTCATGATATTTTTTTGGCTGACAGACGAGTGGAAGTGCGGGAGGTTGACAGAGGCCGCAGGCATCTCAACGGAGTGGGTTCATTTTATTCTGAATAATGAATCACACAGAAAAACTTTGCGCTAAATGGGTGCAGTCTCTGCTCATTCTGGAGCAAAACGAACTGGAAAGATCGGCCGACTGTTTGGAAATGAAATGTTAAGAAGAATCCAACCGATTCTTGTACGGCGTTTTGTGACTGTGAGCATTCGTGTACAACAGGCGACCGCTTCAGTTTTTTTTTTTTTTTTGAACTCAAAAAGAAGTCTTTTGATTGATTACTTAGAGAAGAAGAAAACTGTTACTGAAGAACATTCGCTGGGAGACTGAACACGATCGCGCAAAAACGTCCTGGAATGACCTACCATGACAATGTGCCGCGTCGCTTAGAACAAATTGAAATGCTTCCGCATCCACTATATTCACGCGAGTTCGCTCCATCTGTTTCCGAAACTCGAGGACACACCTTTAAGTGAAATGAAGAGGCCATACAGGAGGTAAAAGAATAATCCACTTATAGAGGGAATCAGAAAACTCAGGAAATGGAGCAAATGCGTTTAACTTCGAGAGATTATGTCGATAAATTGTTTCAAGTCTGAACATGTTCTCTTTAATATAAAGCGAAATTATTCATCAAACCATTGTTGTATAACAATTTGTGTTTATCAATGACGTCTGTGCATAATTCGTAATTTTTTTCTTTTCCCTGAATTAATTTTCGCCCTCCTTTTGTTGCACATTATTGAAACATTTTCATTGTTTTTTTTTTTTTTTTTTTTTTTTTTTGCTCCTATCAAGTGACCGACAAAAAAGTAACAGGTTTGGTAATATTAATAGAAATTCTCAAAAGCTGAAAAGCAGCAATATTTAAGAAAATACTTTTCAGATAGTATCCCTCTATAATATTGATTCGTTACGTTTAAAAGTGTCTGTCGTAAGGTAAGCAGACATAGCGACCTTGCCATCAAATATGTATTTGACAGCACTCCTTTCCTGCGACACTTTTGTTCAATACAAGTGACCTTTACGTGACTAATGACGGGACGGTAATGCATCAAGTTGAATTATTACCAGCACTGACGTAACCATTTCTGACTGAGAGCACTGAGACATCTACATCCATTTAGCGTGGCGATATTTTTCAAAATACGAAAAGCGGGATACAGTAATACATTTTGTCGAACTGTGCTTTGATTTCTTTGTGAAAGGTGCTTTCCTTGAGGTCTACAAAATAAGCTTTGACAATCTTCCCCTTTCAAAAGGTTTTGAGCTTAGGGCAATAATTGGAAATGGAACCAAATCCGGTGAATGTGGTTGTTGCGGAAGCAATTCTTGCTTCTTTCAGCCTTCCTCGACATATCCATTTGCTGATGTTATTTCGACCAGACGATTTCTCGCCTCAACTGCTGTCATGTAAAATCTGTAAAGTTAAACAACGGTCATCTCTTTGCAATGTACATCTCGGACGACCTGATGCGGGAAGCCTGTCGTGAGTATTGCGTTCCCGATATCGTCTTACAGCTCGAGAATACTTGTGGGAGTTGTTCCTAAAACTCTCGCTACATAGCGATAGCTTTAAAGAGAAAGGTTAAACATAGTTCTACCGTCCACAATTTTTTCTCAAACGACACTCTGTATATGCTATTGAAATAAAATAAATAATAGTTTCTGAAAATCAGTGAAATCAGACAATTGGAAGTGCGAGTTTATTTGAAACCCAGAATTTAAAAATCATTCTAGGCATTGCAATTTTTTTTATTTAACGAAACTCGACGTATACCATAGAAATGAAAATTAGCGAAATTATATTATTAGGAGTGGAGGTTTACCTGAAAGCTAAAATTTAAAAATCGCCCTAGCAGCACTAAAAGTTGCTTTTTCTTCCTATTATATATAATTAAGATAAGAAACGTGTTTTCTGAAAATTAGGGAAATTGGGCCAATAAAATTCAGGATGTTTGACTTTTTTATTAAACATTTTTTAAATTCTTAGTTTTTTTTTCAAATGCACATTAAAATAAATGTTTACGTTTTAGTACATAGATATTCGGGCCATATTTAAAACGTTTTTCAACCACATTATCACGGAGTCTGGCCACTAAAGCTAAAGCAGTACCAAGTATCTATTAACTTGCGCGTATTGATTTTCTAACCGAGGGAATGTCTTAAATCAAGCAAATTGTTCATATCACAATTTAAAATCTGAGCGCCTTCATTTCTTGCCCTCTTTCTGCAAGGTGGGCTGGGTGATGTAGGTCAGCCAGTCACGCGAAGTAGTCAAGGTTGCCTATATCAGGTTTCCTCGTCACTTCACACAAAAAGCGTACTCATTTTTGAAAATGAAATTTACACAAACATTTTTGTCGTTCAAATTGTCATTTTCCATGGAATTGATAAAAGTCAAATTAACAAATGACTTTAAATGCAAGCAATATAATCTCAAAACATTTTTGTTTTTCGACATCAGTTAGCATAAATGCAAATTAACTTCTGCCGCAAACGGACTCCACGATTATTTAGCCCCTTATAAGTTGTCGTCTTAAAATATTCTGTCTGCAGCCTTTCAGGTGCCGCCCGACAGTCTCGCACGCAGACCCTTCGCATGTTTCAAAGCAATTCTTACGTCTAACATCACATTGTACTTGTTGATTTAAAACTTTATTTTAGTAAATCTCTGGGTGTAAAGCGAATCTGAAAATGTTTTGACTATAAACATGAAAAACAGGAGGAAAGTCGTGATTCTTCAATGCCCCGTAACGGCGTAACGGGGTGGCTTTTGTTGACAAATCCAGTGAGAACGTTTATACCCTTTCATTCTAGCAACATTTTTCAGTTCCTTCCTCTTTATTTCATTCTGAGACTTGGCGGCCTCAGAGTCGCATGCTGCTACTCCGCTCAGGTTATTCGCTTGGGCTTCAATCATTGTTGAAAACTTGCCCGATAGAGAAAGTGGATCATTGCCCTGGACTCGCCGAGGGGTGATGAGGTACAGCTTGAATGTTAGATGGGAATGGGGGGGATCTGTGGGTGGCACGACAGGGTTTCGTTTCTAATTATGTAGTTAAAACACTAGTGGAGTCAAAAAGAAGCCGAACATTGCCTGGTTCCACCATTCTATTTAGACATCTTCTCTACTACTTTCGTGGGTCAGAGTAGTGATGGAATTGCCAATTGATTTCTTAAATTTTATGATCGATAGCTTTACCAATGAAAATATGTAATCTAGTAAAACAATAATTTGTGTTCTTGTGGTATAAGATCAACAATGAGATCCTGTTAATGTAAATAAGTTAATAGAACAATTCTGTTCTTCGGTTTCGATTTTTACTTTTAAGTTTCATTTATTAAGAAAACAGGTTTTAAAAATAGCTCGCCGCTTGGCAGCAGTAATATTGAAACATGTTTGTTATCTACTGGGGGATTTTTCATTTAACCTTACAGACAGGATCGCCCCTGCTGCTGCAGTCCCGAACGGCAACGAAAGAAGCCAAATTCCAGAAAATTCTGGGACTGGAGCAATGCAGAGAGAGGTAGAAATCGTAAATGGTATTATAGTGTGCAACAAATGCAGGCAAAAAGAACAGAGCGGTTTCGGCAAGGAATTGTAACAAAGAAAAACAATCAATCATACGTCTAAAATAACTTTGTAGGGCATATGTTAATAGTTAATGATATTCAGTATATACACGAAATGAAATAGAAAACTTTAATGTAGCAATGTAAAGCGTAAAGGAAATAATAATAATATGGAAAAAGGCATATGCTTTTAACACTGTTAAGTTTTGCATATACAGAGGGTGCCAAAATATATACACATTTTAAGAAAAGAAAAAACTATGTTAACATAACAGAACTGAATTCACACAAACAGAAAATAATGAACACTACAGTTACAACAGTTGCCCAAAATGCCCACCATGATACACTTCTGAGTACGTTGAACTATTGATTGAACAAAGTTTGCGAAAGTGTCCTCAGCGATTGCAACACATGCCGTTTCAATTTCTTCCCGAAGTGCTGCCAGGGTAACTGGTCTGCCCAGATCTGCCCTTATGAACATCGCATACGGTACCACGAGTCTCAAATTTGTCTCGAATGCGTGCAATTGTTACTCGCAGCGTTGGCGGTTCTGTTCTGTACACACGTCTCCATTGCCTTTGAACTTCAGCAACATACTCGGTTTTCCAATACCACTTCAAAATTGCTTTCCGCTGTTCAAACGATAATCTTGGCTCCATTTTGTTGTAGCAAAGCTAGGTATAACGTAATGTAACATCTGTTTACAGAACATCATACGATAATCTTGGCTTCATTTGTTCATTGTTGATTTACCTGTCACGTAGCAATGCTATCATAATGTATGTGAACCACATCTGTTTACAGAACATCATACTACACATTACTGTTGTTTTTCGGTCCAACGTTGAAATACATTAGACAGCTATCTACTGTGAGAGTGTATACATTTTTTGGCACCCTCGGTATTCTGAAATTTGTAAGTGAGACATTTCCTAATTTGAGGTGGCACTAAAGACTTTTCTATCATGCAGCAAAGAAAGTGTGATGATGTTGTCTTCCGTTGCATTAGATTTTGCAAGGGGAATACAATGAGAAGTTTTCTTTTTTCTTGTAGCAAAGAATCCTCTCTGAGTTAAAATTTTTCTCTTTTGGCACATTTCCTCGGTTTTGGACATGGGCACTTGTTCATTTCGGTTTCGAACTGCGGCTAATGTTGCCTTTACGGTTACCGTGTGTTTCTTTTCAATATCAAGATCTCTTGTTGTGGAAATTCCCTTAATGACATCCAAAAACTCGCAAGCAATTGTTCCTTTTTGTTCTGATAGGTGCACAGAACAGCAGGGATTTTCTTGTTTACTCACTTAGGCTATTATTTCCTCCTTTTCATTGAGAACAGAAACATTTTCAGTGTGTATTATCAAGTCATTAATATCTTTAGAATATCCTATAGGGTGTTCATAGCGGATGTTCACAAAAATCCATCCGTCCTGGCCGGGTTTGAACCCGCGATCTTGGGCTTAGAAAGCAAGTATGGTTACCGTTACACCACCAAGACCGATCCTATCTATTTCTTATTCCACTTAAATATATTAAACCATGCCAGTCCTTCTCTCCTTGCCTTATCACAGGTTTAAAAATACCTTTCTCTCCCCGATCATTTTTCTATACTTATATTGTGACCTCGGACAACAAATTAACTGCAGTGTGTGTTTTTATTGTTGTATTTTTTTAAATACGTGTGCTTTTATTAATTAGTGATCCTTGTATAGTGAGGGCTGCATGCTGTTGATGTAAATGGATAGATTTTCTTCTATCCCGAAATTTAAAAAAAAAAAAAAAAAAAAAAACGTATTTAGAATAAAATTCAAAGTGTGCAGTCAGACTTTACAGGTTTACTTGGCTACTGATTCTGGACTGAGTTATGCGCATGCGCGGTAAACATAGAGGTGCATGCTCGTACACAGTCCAGAAGGGGGTTGCCCAGTTTACAGTAGAGTGTTGCTATCTACACAGACTCAGTGCCCGGATCTTCCTGTCCTTCAGGCAGTGCGGACGCCATTCTCGCCCTCGTCAACGCCGGGGCCAACGTCGAAGCAGACGACAAGGACGGACTGACTGGTAAGCAAAACTTTATCCAGTAGTAGTACTAGAGTGAATATCATGTAACGAGGAGTGTGCAGAAAGGCCTTAGCTACACACATACACACCGGCACCCCCTAAAACCGATCGCTCACAATAGTTACTAAAACTGAAGTTTAAATGGAAGCCATATCAAGGCACACAACTTAATTTCTCCCTAAAAATAGCAAAACAAATGCTCAGTAACTGGTGAGACCCCCTCCAGCCTTAATTAAGGACGCCATTTTCTCTGGCATGGTTTAGGGTTCTGATGCATCTTTGATTACTGTCCCATTCCTCTTGGAGTGCCACCAGAACAGAATTACGACCTCGGATGCATCTACCCAACCTTCCCAGAGATGTTCCATAGGGCTTAGGTCGGGGTTGTGAGCTGGAAAGTCGAGTCGAACAATCCCCAGGTCGTCAAGACACCACGATACGATATGCTGTATGTGAGAATGAGTATTAACGTGCATGAATATGAATCCATCTCCAATAAATGGAGAATAGGGGACGACGTGATGGGCGAGAACCTTGTTGATATAGAGCGTTGAGCCTACTGTTCATGATGAATACTAAAGTATTCGGGCCTCCATAGAGATAGCACCCTACCTCGGTACCTCCGCCAATGGTGTCCTTTCAGAGTATGTGTACTCTACGAATCGCTCTCCAGATCGCCTCCAGGCTCTTTCTGCCATATGGAGATCTAAGGGAGACCTTTGATTCATCCGAGAACAACACACAGCTCCACTGCTGCATGGTCCATTGGCCGTGCAAGACGGGCGACTCTGTGCTCTCTGCCCAGAACTGGTGACGTAGCAAGTCGTCGTGACTGAAGATCTTGTTCTGAACAGTTCTCTCGCTCATATTAAACTTCGCACAAGTTGTAAATGATTCCGTGCTTCGACCTTTGTTATATGACGGCTTTTTAGAACCTGGGAGACGAGAAAGAGATCGTCGCTGGACATTTTCTTTCTTTTCCTGCCAGATGCAGGTCTTTTGAAATAACTCTGCGTTTCTCGGAACCGCCTCGCAGTCTCCGTGGTCTAAGGCTCGCCTATGGTTGTAGCGGCATAATGGAGACTGCGTCCATCATCGATTAAGGCCACGTCTTCAGTACTCAAAGACATGATTTCAACTTAACTTGGTGATAAAATGAGAAACTGACCGTTGTCGTTCGTTCCAAACGGAAAGAATGTCAATTTTCAAAAGAAAGTGACACAATAAAGCAATAAATCGGCTTTTACTGTTTATGCTCGTGTTCGGCGCGGTAACACCCTCATGTGGGATAAAACGCATTGTTATCCTATAACGTGGAGATAAGAAGGTGCCAGCATTCAAACTCTAGTTAATGCATCCAAGGAAATAATCACATTTATGAATGGTACATATTTATAACTCAACTCAAAATTATTAGGGTTAAACTTTAAAAAACGCCGTGATCTTATTTATTTATTTATTATTTTGGGGGGTGCCGGTGAGTGTAGTCGGCCAAAAAAACCTATGTAAGGTTTTTCGTAATACTCAAATTTCAAACGCTGATAAGAGATCGAGTAAGAATTGTTGCCAGGGTTAGATTGATAAGCTGGTAGGTTTAAATGTTTTCCTAATGCTAGCCAATATTCCGAGAAGGGTGGTCAAGATGATTTATACGAGCTTGAATACTGTATGAATTTAAACTGACGAACAATGCGCCTACAGCAGCGCGAATGCGCATTCCGCGAATGAAAGGACGGTGCAAAAATGGTTCACTAAGTTCCAAAAGACAACGAAATCCTCGAGTCAGGAAGAACAGCAACCAGACTGATGAGGATGTGAAACATCAATTCAACGTCAGTGCAGAAACTATACGGTCCCATCAGCTAGGGGGAAAAAGTAATAAATTCGGTAATTGGGTTCCACGCAGGTTGACAATGACGTAATGATGGTTGGCAGCCAATGAATCTGTTCTCAAACAACTGAAACACACTGCACAAAAAGAACGCATGCTCTGTGTTTGGTGTATTGTGCATCGTGAACTGCTAACGGCCGGCCAAACGCTCAACGCATTATGCGCTCCAACTACCGTAAAGAGCTGAAAAACGAATCCTCCACTCGTGAATCGAAAGGTGTTACTCTTTGCACGGTCTTTGGCTTTCGCGATTGCCGGACTTTGATTTTTATTTATGGGGAGCTCTAAAAAGCAAAGTGCTTGCTTATAACTCTCGAACGATATACCAACTGAAAGAGAACATTAAAACGAGATAAACAACATCTCTCCTCAAGAACATTGTCGTACCGGCGCAGCAATGCCTGAATGTCAGAGGAGGGTACTTCCAGCACTTGTTATAAATCGATGTCTTGTAACAATGAGATATTTAATTTACTTAGGAAGGGTGGAGATTCCTCCCGGTACCGGGGAAATATACACAGAGGCTTGTGCAGTCCAGTCTCAAACCGACCTGCCTTTCGGCCGTAGACGATCTCGGTCTGGTAGCGCGCTTAGCTACCAGATTCTCACGTCTAGCATAGACCTACTCAATTTAAGAGGCGAGTCACACCACCACCCACCCAACGACAAGCAGTGATTCAGGTAAAGTCCTGCACTCCCTTGGGACACACTGCCGCCGCGGGTACCCATTAACCCATGAATCACGGGACGACTGCCACGCCGAGTCCAACCCACTCGGACAACTCCCCGCTCGAATAAGTCCGGCCTGGTTGCTTCTAGTAACGTCAGAAGTATTCAGAGCCCGCACCTGGAGTATCTGTAGAGCAACGGCCGGAGTCGCTCCCCCCCCCCTTATGGGAGACAGTTTTATGTGGAACACTCTGTATAAAGAATGTGAATGCCTGAATCACTAAAGGTTTCAAATGATCAAGAACCACGAGTCCCCAGTTTAATTCATTTAAGAAATTTGAATTTTAACAGACAATTGTAGGAGGTCCCGAAATAGTCTCGGTCTCACCATTTCTGCTGCGGTGGAAGGTAGAAAAGACAAAAGAAACACGGAAGTCACTAGGCGATTTAGAATTTGAAAGGATGAAAACGAACGGACTTTGGGTAAAGGTAACTGAATGTAGAAACATAGCAGTAAAACATCTCTGTCTTAGTGGCATTTGTTGTGACAGCGCTGCATTGTGCTGCGAGCCGAGGTCACACGGACTGCCTTGAGACGCTCATCACACTATGTGGTGCTGAGGTTGATGTCATTGACAGTAACGGCTGTACCGCCCTCTTCTACAGCGTCACCTTGGGTCATGCAGACTCCACTCAGCTGCTCCTGTGCCACGGCGCCGAACCCAACCGGCAGGATCGCAAAGGACGCACGTGAGTAGTCTTAGGTATCTTTGTGTTCAATGTTTAATAATGTGACATATCATCTCATCAACTGACGCTATTCACAGACCTGCGCACTGTGGAGCAGCCAAAGGTCAACTGGAGACGATACGCATTCTGGGCCAGGGCGGTGCCAACCTCTGGGTGCGAAACGTCAAGGGCGACTTCCCGCTGCACGAGGCGGTAGCGTCGGGACGCAAGGACTTGGTGAGATGGCTGCTTGCTCAGAGACCCGAGGCAGTGAATGCTCCTAACAACGACGGCCGATGTCCCCTCCACATCGCAGCTATCAACAACAATGTGGAGATGTGCAAGGTGATCCAATTACGTTAGCACCACTACACAGCAGATTTTGCTAACGACTGCCAGTGATAGTAGGAGATGTTATTAAGTTAAAAAAAAAACTAAAATCGCAGTTGTTGTTTGCACTAGCACACATACTCACATCTGGTGGTACCATTCAGAAGTCTACCGCTTGGAAAGGGTATAGGTGTCGTCAGATGTTCTATATGGAAACAAATGAAAAAAGAACATATTATATTTTAGGCCTTGAAAACATATTAAAAAGTTTTAGCGCTTTTTTCGTGGTCATGTTTATAACAAGTACGAGAGCGAACTAATCGATAATCGGTTTATTAATAAAAATTAACACATACGAACCTATACACAAATGCTGTTCCAAACCTATACACTACCTTTGCAGATAACGTATCAAATAATAAAAGTTAGCATGACATATGCAACGAACTAAAATGATATATTTTAAAAAATGATGTAATCACATATCCGTTGTCATAGTAACGTAGACGTTGTTTTGCTGCTGTAGATTTTACTGGACAACCAGGCCCTGCTGAATGCCGTGATGCGCACCAATAAAGGGCAGATGATGACGCCGATAGACGCAGCTCTACACAGGGGCAACAGGGGTTGCGCCAAGTACCTGCAGCTTCACGGGGGAGTTCCAGCCAGCAAACTGACAGAAAAAGCCGCAACCCTACGCGGGGGCAACCAGCGGTTAGTTGCGAGCACATTTTAAAATGGAAATGTTTTTTCAGTATTTTAAATTCGTAATTTTATAAATTTTAAGAGTTTATTTTATCAGGACTGTTCAATAAAGATTGATGATAATTTATTTGATAGTATATCTTTATTCATCCTCATAATTTTGATGATATTTCTCAAAGTAGTTCCGGTTGGATGCAATGCATCGGCCTCAGCGTTTCTGCCAGTCCTCAAAGATATTCAGGAAACCATTTTTGACCGTTCCTTCAGAATCACTTCCGCGGCCTTCACCACTGCTTCTGGTGATGGAAAATGCCTCCCACAAAGTGTTTCTTCGACTTGGGTAATATGTAAAAGTCATAGGGGTAAATCTGGACTATAGGAAGGGTGAGAAACACATTTCATATTGATTTTTGCGAGATATTCAGCAACGTTTGAGATGTGCGGCCGTGCATTAATCCAGCTTTTTTGCACCAAATGTGGCCTTCCAGAGTTTTCAGTGCATATCAGTAGTATTGCCATTACAGTTGTGTGTGCTGGTACGATATGCTGGTGAACCATGCCTTGAATATCGAAAAATGAGATGACCACAACTTTCCCAGCAGAAGCAACCGCTTGGGGGAGGAGGCATACAGAGCTTCGCTGTTTACTCTCAGGGTCGAAATATGTAGCCAAGTATCATCAGCAGTGATTACCTCTAAAAGACACTATATCAATCTGTAACATCCTCTTCAACTACGTGCAAAACTGGGCGTGAAATGTTCAGAAATGCTGAAAGTATTGCTAACATTATTTGATGATTCTCTGTCACACTTAATGTTTTCTTCTTTTAGAGCACATACTGGAAGGTCCACCTTCCTTTGAAATTGATTTACCTCCCCTCTTTAAACATTTTCAACCCTCTTCGAGCTGTGCTATACGGAAGAACAAACTCTCCATAGGCTTCCGGTGAAGATTTGTTGAGACGAAAGAATAACTTCAGAGTAGCATCTTGTTCGTGACATGCTTCATTTTGCTGTAAGCGGAACTGATCATGTCTCAACTTGCGGGAAAAGCTAGTAACAACAATAAAACTAGTAGAGCGAAGACTTTGCCTGTAGAAAAGTAATGATCTTCCTATACTGAACTAACTCGTAAGAAGTTTAATTTTTTTAAGGATTTGAGTCACAAGATAGAAATGTAAGTCGTGGCTGAGATTCCAACTGCTGATCTTCAGTGTGCAGATCCGCAGATCTACAGATACTCTTACCATCTTAGCTACCGTGCACTGTGCGACCACAACCGCAAATTTTTCCCCATTCCTGAATACCTTATGTTTATATATTGTAATTCACATCTCTTCCTCCCGGCCAGGATCGATGGATTTTTCGGGCGTAAAAATCCTAAGTATGGCTTCTTTCGAAAGGGAAGTAAAGCCGTGGGTCCCGTGTCGTACATTTACGTCACGATAAAGAACCTCAAGCCTGAAAGAAGAGGCCTCTGAGCAAAATTTGTCGGCCGTTTCACGCCCTGAATTGAATGGGACGCTGATCACCTGAGATGTTAAGGAGCGTCCTCAAATAAAACGAATTAAAAAAACATCTCTTTCTCTTCCGTTTAGCATATTTTCTGAATTCAGTCACTTAAAAACTTATTTTATAACATTAGAAAAAGTTATTAGACAGGTCAGATAGTCACTCCGGCGAAATGGTAATGCAGAAATAATACTTAACGACGTGTTATGCAGGTTGGCCATGTCGGAGACGCAGTCTGAACAGTACACCACCCCGGAACAGGCCACTACGCTATCTGTGTCGGGTGCAGGAGGCGTCGAGACTGTGAGAAGACTTGACACCAGGACCTTGCAGGTAACACATTATCAAGCTCAAGTTATCACGGTGCCCAATGCCAACTTTACAAAAAAAATACCGGATCGATGTCTCTCTCATTTCTGCTAAGGTGCGGCTAAACGACGACGTCGCCATACGTCACGTGGAAAGGATCGAAGGACCATTGACGTACTCGCAGCGCGGGTTTCCAGAGGACAGCAGTGGCGAAGAGGAGCGCATGCGCAGGAGACGGCAGCGTCGTAGAAGACGAACCAGGGCACAAGAGGACGACGATAGAGGACGCATTCGGGGCAGACGAGTCGAGTTCCCCGCCTCAGAGGACGACATAGGCTCGGATTACGACAGCGAGGGGCACCAGAGTACACGACACAGGAGGGGCAAAGGTAACTTAAAACGTTTTAATTAGTATTCCCATAAGAGAAGTTGTAGAAGATATAAAGAAAAATGTTTGTAAACTAACACCGTATTCACAATTATTAATCCAACTACACGTTGGCATTCTCTTAAGGCGATAGCTCGCTTTGGAAGTTTTCCTTGAGAATAATAATAACGATATCTTCTTCCAGCAAAATGGAGCGAATGCTCATATGGCTAAGGAAGATTTGCAAACGGTTCGTAATGGATTCCATTTCTTAGCCACTTTGTTCTTTAAATTTATTTTACTTACTGGTTTTGCAAAATTAGCACTTAATTTATAGAATTCAATGACAAATGCTAAATGTTATATTCCTGTAAAACTAACGTATATTTATGAGGGGCGTTCTAAAAGTAATCGGCCTGACTAATAAAAAGAAGATTTGAGAGAAATGCTTTTTTTAATTTGTAAATCAAAACATTTAGTCCAACGACCTTCCAACTTTTAAATACCCTCAGCAAAATAAGATTTGTCCACCTATGAAAAATAAGTGTCTGCCTCAGCTTCAATTTGATGTTAATCTTCCTCCACCCAAACATTTCTTCAGGTTTGGGAACGAAAAGTGATCGGTGGAAGTCAAATATAACGGATGTGGAAGCACTTCAAGCACTTGAAAGCGAAGGTCTTGCAGTTTTGCAGCAACAGTTCCAGACGTGTGTGAAGGCGCTTTATCGTGATGAAAGAGAACTTTCTTTTTCTCAAGGTGTAGGCGCTTAGCCTGAATGCCATCCTTCAGTTGGTTCAGTAGTGAAGCGTAATACTCCCGGGTGATGGTTCTACTCTTCTGGAGAAGTAACGTACCAAGAATCCCAGAAAACCGTAGCCATGACTTTTCCTGCAGATGGAACCGTTTTTGCTATCTTTGGTGCACTTTCATCTGTTGCCACCCATTGTATGGACTGCTCTTTCGTCTCTGGCGTGAAGTAATGAATCCATGTTTCATTTACTGTTATGAAACGTCGGAGAAACTCACTGAAATTGCGTTTAAACATTTAACCACTCTTGAGCTATATTCATTTGAATGCGTTTTCGGTCAATTGTTAACAAACACGGCATCCATCAAGCGGAGAGATTTTTTAAAATCCAAAATTTCGTGTAAAATGTTGTGGACACTGCCTATCCAGGTTTTTACAATGTTAGCCAATTCGTGCATCTTCAATCGGCGATCATTGAATACGGCATTATGAATTTTTGACATAATCTTATCGGTCGTAACAGATTTGGGACATCCAGGGCGGTCATCATCTTGAATTTAAGCCAGCTTAAATTCAGCAGCCCACTTTTTAAATGTCGAAAACGAAGGAGAAGAATCCTTTAATGTGGAACTTTCTCTTTTGTGCTTCTGTTGGGGTTCAACCCTTCCAAAAGAAAGCACTTTATCACAGCTCGCATTTAAGTTTTATTCATATTGTAGAAAACGTCAACACTAGTTTGTTTACATGATCGTCACAAATGTTCACTGTTTTCTTCAAAATTTTCTATCAGATCCTGCCACCAGTGCACGCTGCTTTTTCTGCTCATTTGTGATGGTAGAGGATCTAAGGACTGTAGAACTTCCTGACGTGAAGTTTTTCTTTGGGGATTGTTTTCACTGCTGTCAATCCTTTTTAGGGTTTCTTGAATCTGATGTGCAACGATGATCTTTCCGCAACATGCGCTCTGCTTTCATCACATTTTCATCGGCTGGTGCTGTAGTGGGCTGTCCTACGCGATCATCTTAGAGGAAATCCTTTCCACTTCTAAAATCTGCAAACCATCGATAAATAGCGAATTGAGAAGGGTTAATGTCCCCAAATGCACGATGCAATCTTTCAAGGCATTCTTTCTCCTCTAAACCGACTTTAAAGCCATAGAAAACCATAGCGTAGAAATGCTCTCGTTGAGATACAGCCTAGCATCCGGCACGGCAATACTTGCACATACAAGCTGTGCTAACACTACACATTGTTGGAGTACCTCAGACTTGCCCATGTTGCTATCTAAACTTCAATCTAAAGCTAGGAAACTCTGCACTGGTTACAACTCCTTGTTGTCCATTCTGAAAACTTTCAACGTGACCCTAGCATACAAGCTTGTACGGGTATGATCATCTTCGAAATGCTCGTGTTTGACCGCACTCCTCGGAATAGTGGCTAACACTTGGAAAAAATGAACCTCCCAGCCAAACAGTAACTCTCTGCAACAATTTGTTTCCACCTTATTTATTTATCACGCATTTAATTGTTATTAACTCTTGAAATTTGGGTATCACGAAAAATCTGACAGAATATTTTGGGTCTCATCTTTGAAAGAATTAATAACCATGTTTAGTTTACATAGAAACTCGCTGTACATGTGTGTCAGTGGATCTGGGCGAAATTGAACTCTGTCAATAATTTTATACTTTATTTTCTACAGATGTATTTGAATATTAGCAAAATGTTTATATGTGCAGGAAAAAGGGTTTGGAGAGAGAGAAGTGAAGATGAAGGTGAAGGCAATGGTATAGAGTTCGATAATGAAAGTGAAGGTGATAAACAAAGAAGTGGTAAAGCAAAGAAATCGAAAAGAAAAACTAAAACTAAAGACGAAAGTGATGAAAGTCCAATAGAATATGTTAGAGTTAAAAGGACTACAGTTCAGCGTAAGAAAACAAGGAGAAATAAAAAAGCTGTGGAGAGAGGGAAACAGAAAGAAGAGGAAGAGGAGGAGGAGGAGGAAGAGGAAGAAGAGGAGACTCAAATAGAAGGAGACTCTGTGGAAGAGGGAAGTAGCGTAGATGTCGAAGACTCGAGAGACAACAGCACAGAGAAAGAAGTCATCACAAAGTCAACAACGAAGTCTTCGTCAAAACGACAGACAGTTACAGCCACGAAAACGAAACTAAAACATAAAGCGAAAGAAGACTCAAAAAGTGCTCAGAAATTGTCGGGAAAATCTGGCAAAAAGACCACTCCATCTGAAGTTCAGAAAAGAGAAGATAAGGTGAAAGTAAAGGGCACAAAAACGTACACGGCCAAACAACCTTCTGACGCTAGATCCTCATCTAGCGTGACGAAGGGCATGGAAGAAACGAACAAGAAAACTGCCGAGAAAAGAAAGAAAGCTGAATCAGCAAAAAAGATGAACATGGACCATTCTACACACGACGTGCAACAGAGAAGGGAGGCTTACAGACAGTCACAAGCAACTATAACTTTGGAGGACGACGAACTGGAAGCCACCAAAACTGTCGTGACTGCACTCGTACACCAAGAGGCGACGAGCTTGACGAGTGAAACTTCATTAGTTGAGGCAAAGGAACCGACCAAGAGCGGCGACAGTGCTGAACAAGAACAAGCGGGAGAGGAAGAACAGAAGGTAGATGAACAATGTGGAGCAGATGTTGGTGAACAAGAAGCTGCAGTAGACAATGAAGATAACCTGAGCGCTGAAAAAGATAATGCAGCAGATGGTGAAGAACATGTGAATGGTGAACAGGAGGATGCAGCAGACGATGAAGGCCAGTTGACTGGTGAACAAGAACTTACGGCAGATGATGAAGTCAAGTTGAATAATGAACAGGCGGAGGTCGAAGACAAGGTACCTGAAGAAGCTGTAGAAGAACCATTCCAGGCCACAGCTGAGAGCGAAGAATTGGCTACTGCGAAAGAGGAAGAGCAAATAGAAAGTTCTGAGCAGACACGAGGAACAGAGCCAGAAGAAGCTGGTGACAATATAGAGCAGGAAGCAGAAAAGACTGAAGAAGAACCAGAACAGGTAACGCCTGAAAAGGATGATGAAGAGAATGAAACAGAATATGATGAAGAACAAGCAGAGCTAATGGAAACGGAGGGTAAAGATCAAGATTCTGAAGAAATCGCTGAAGAAGTGACTGCATCTAAAGATATGGCTGAAGAAAGTAGTTTGGAGAGAGACGAAGAGGAAGCCCAGAGAAAAAGTGAATCTGAAGAAGCAGAAGAAAACTTAGAAGCAGCAGAAGATGAGAAAGGAATGGATGAATCCGGTATAGAAGAAGGGGAAACTGATGCCAAAACTGAAGAGCGTGAGAGTATTAGCGAACTGGGAGCTGAGCCAGAGCACGACGAGGAGGAGGAGGAGGAGGAGCAGGAGGAGGAGGAGGAACAGGAGGAACAGGAGGAGGAGGAACAAGAGGAGGAACAGGAGGAACAGGAGGAGGAGGAACAGGAGCAAGAGGGGCAAGGACAAGATGATACAATTCAACGAGCTGGCAGCAGTGACAAAGTGGAAGACATCTTCGGCGAGGAAGTAAAAGCCGAAGGAGAGGAATATGGGGAAGAAGATGAAGAGAAGGCGGAAGAAGCGGAAAAGAGCAAATCGGAGGAGTCTGGTGCATCAACAGAACGCAGTCGCTCCTCCGTGCTAATGGATTCTGGGTTCGAGCCTTCACCACGGCGTGACAAATCACATTCCACGAGCAAACGGAGGAGAGTTCCTCGACCTTGTCGAACTGACACCGAAGAGGGTCCACCAATTACTCCCGTGTCCGTCACACAGGCTGTCCAGCATTCCATGCGCAAGTAAGTATATTCATACACTATCTCGACATTGTATTGCAGTGACGGCTAGTGTGTATGCCGGGCAATTCGCCACTCAGGTTGTTCCCGCATTTCATGCAAAAGTAAGTACACTTGTACACTATTTCGACATTGTACTGCAGTGACGGCTAGTGTGTATGCCGGGCAATTCGTTCGTCACGCAGGTTGTTCCAGCATTCCATATGCAAATAAGTACACCTGTACCCTATCTCGACATTGTATTGCAGTGACGGCTAGTGTGTATGCCGAGCAGCTCATTCGTCACGCAGCTGTTCTAGCATTCCATACGCAAGTAAGTAAAACGTATACTACTTCAACGTGGTATTGCAGTGACGGCTGGTGCAAATACATATACAGAGGGTGCCAAAAATACTCGCTTCAAGAAAAAAACACTCTGTTAACATTACAAATCTGAATTCACATAAACAGAAAATGATGAGCACTAATCATCTTAGACTTTTACAGTTACAACAGTTGCTCAAAATGCCCACCATCGGCGTCGATACACCTCTGAGTACGTTGAACTACTGAATGAGCAACGTTTGTGAAAGTGTCCTCAGCGATTGCAGCACATGTCATTTCAATTTCTTCCCGAAGTGCTGTCAGTGTACTGGTTTTCTACGGTATACAACATCCTTAAGAGTTTCCCATAGGTAGAAGTCCAACGGAGTTAGATCCGGAGAACGCGGTGGAAACTCAATCGGACCTCTTCGTCCTATGCACTGCCTTGGATCCAGTGCGCGGGGCTAGCTGCTGTGCGAGGTCTCCCAGATCTGCCCTTGTGAACATCACATAGGATACCACGAGTCTCAAATTTGTCTCGAATGCGTGCAATTGTTACTCGCGTTGGCGGTTCTGTTCTGTACACACGTCTCTATTGCCTTTGAACTTCAGCAACATTCTCGGTTTTCCAATACCATTTCAAAATTGCATTCCGCTGTTCAAACGATAATCTTGACTCCATTTTGTTGTAGCAACGCTTGCATAACGTAATGTGAGCCACATCTGTTTACAGAACATCATACTGCACATTACTGTTGTTTTTCGGTCCAACTTTGAAATGTATTAAATAGATATCTACTGTGAAAGTGTGGGCACCCTCGGTATGTGTATTACCTACATTTCATTCATAATTATGTAGCATGCGTATCGCAGCTTTTCATATTAAATAAAAATAAATTTAACGGCATGACAAGAATGGAACCCGCGACCTGTGAAACATCAGATTTTGCGTTTTGTATTACGCCACACAACAGTTAAAGATCTTCCAATAAGTAGGCTATGTAGTGCAAGGCAGTTAATAGATGTTCATTGTCGCACTGTCACGTGATTAGTTCGAGATCTGAGGGATTTTTATGGCACTAAATCTTGAACACGCTGATAACGAGCTGCGGCAAATCGATATTTCTATGCTCGCAGGACAGTTTTAAAGAAATTGTAAACCAATTTTTCACCCGACTTGGATTTAACACCGACTTACCTTGTATACCGCAGAGGCGGCTGGTGTAAACACTGATTTACAGCACTCTGTTACATAAGCCCTTCTATATATAGTTACGCACATTTTTACAACTTCGTACTATATTTCCAGTGGTGGCTCGTAAGGATTATTCGTTCATCATAGTTAACAAATTTGCTTCCTGATACGAGATCACGAACTATTATAAGTTCTAGGTGAAAATATCCACAAATCATTATACATTTCATCACAAAACAGGAGCAAGAATAATTGCAGAGGGCTCTAAGGATCGGCTCGCCAGGGAAAGTCTGCGGTTCGAATCCCACCAGGAACATAACTCTGGCTGAGGTTTTTGCTCATTTTTCCTCAGTTCTCAGCAACGACAAATGCCGAAAAAGTACCCTGGACTTAGGTCTAGAACTCTTCCTGCCCAAAATTCCTATCCCAATATATGCTAGTCCACTGCTTATAATGTCATAATATAAATACAGGCTAAAACTGTTTAAAAGCATAAAACAAAAGGTTTAGCTTCATATTTGATTATTAAGTGGTTATAAATAGATTCATTTAATGTACATTCTTGTAAACAATGGCACAAATACCAATGTTTGTTTCAGAACAATAATGATATAATTTTATTTTTTAAAATGCTCGGTGTTTTAAAGGCATAATTACTCGTTCGTTTTTAATCAAGTATTAGATCCAAACTCCTAAGCATAAAAGTGGAATATACATTTAATTTTTTAACTTTCAGATTCTAAACAAAAAATAAATACTTTTATTGTAAAGTGCAGTTTTACTAGCCGTCACTGATTCTGCTGTAGGTACCAGCTGGAGCGCCGGATATTCCAGGAGCTGCTGGAGCTGAAGCGGCTTCAGATTCGCGCAGGAAGAGCAAATGAGCAGGTGCTGGTGAAACGCTTGGTTGACGAATACCATAAGGCAGGTCTGACTGTGGGATTGCGAAAGTACGAAGGCGTCTACACTTTCCGCAACTTTGAGAAGTATCTCTACGGTATGAATTTTCCCTTCTTGTGCCAGCTTTGAAGTGAAATATTTCCCACACTAGTAGTTGATGTAGCATATGTCCTGAAACACGGTAAATTCTATGTTTTCTGTTGAATTTGTTGAAACTAAGTAGTTTAGATTATATTTAGGAGGTCGTCATTTTACAACATCGCTTATTTGCATTTGGCGTGAGTGGAGGGAATCTTGTAAAGCATTTAGTTGCAATGGAGGTGTGAATTGAAGCCAATGAGCTTATGCTGTGCACAGAGCATTCAAAATTGTTGTAATCAGTCTATGCATTGTTGGACAATAATGTATAAAAATTGTACCTAACGCAGGTGGCAACAATGAACCTTAAACTATCAAGATATGTATAAGTGCAGGTATAAACTTGCTTAGTACTGTCGTACAGTGTGTTGAGTTCAGTCTGTGTGAAAAATCATGAATATTTCTAAAGTACACTTTACATTCTACATTTTCACACGCTATAAGCAGGCAAGAGCGAGGACTTGGTAGCTGTTCAAGTGTGTTCATTTGATAGCAAGGTGGATTCGATCATTTGAAGAAGGGTGAGAGACTGAAAGATCACTTCGCTCTGGTCGGCCTCGGGAAGCTGTGAACGACAGAACAATTCAAAAAGTGAGGAAGTTTGTGGAGGAAAATCGACATACTGGGAAAAGGGTATCAGTGTTGGCAACATTTTTTTAATAGCGTTTAACGCCCATTTTTACTACTGAGGCACCACAGGCGGTGGGCACTGATGATACATGAGATGAAATGATAAATTGAGAAAGGATTTTTTTTTTTGAGGAAGGAAACGTTCCAGGCCTAAGTTTAGGGTACCTCCCCGGCATTTGCCAGTTATGAGGACTGAGAAAAACCTGGAAGAAACCTCAGTCTGGGAGGACACATGCGTGGCGGGAGATTACATTTAAGGAATGATAATAAAGCTCTCTAGACATCACAGCACTTTTACCATTACTTGTTATCCAACCTAAGTACAATAATCGTTAGTATGCATCTAAAGCACCCCAACTCTCCCCAGATGTCACGAGAATGGGTACCAGGAATCGAACTCGGGATCTACCAGTTTAGCCGCTAGTACAAGTTACGTATAGCCATATAATGTTCTAAAATGAGCAATGAGCACTTTGTGCAACAGGTTCCGTATTTTTAAACACATGCTGAAGACCTATCCTGCTAATGGGCTACTTTCTTCACTTGCAGAACAACTGAGGCTATTACAGACTTCAGATCGGCGAATCATCCCACGACTCAAGTCCAGTGATGACCTGGAGAAACTCACGTCAGCCTTACGCCGTGCTCGATATAACAACCTCTTGATGGATGACAGCGTTCCTGACAACCCACTGCTCTGCACACACGGGACACATCGATGTCACCATGCTGCCCACGCTTACACTGGCATCCCCTGTGCTGCTTACAGTAAGCATTATTATTAAATATTTTACAAAATTATTTCACCTGATAACTGGTTAGCGTTCAACTTAATTCCACTTAATCATTTGTCAGGGCCACGCAAATGACAACGATCGTCAAAACACACACCTTACCTAAACGCATGACTGTTCAATAAAGAATGATAATACTTTTTTGACAACACACCTTTACTCATCCTCATAATTTTGATTGTATTTCTCAAAGTACACCCCGATGGATGCAAGCCACTTGTTCCCGCGTCTTCCAAATATGCTGTAAACCATTTTTGACAAGCCCAGAATCACCTCCGCAGCCCTCAGCACTGCTTCTGGTGGCGTTTCTTCAATTTGGGGAAAAGGCATAGGTTACGTGCGGCTAAATCTGAACTGTAGGGAGGATGAGGGACACACTTTACATGGATTTTTATCAACATTTGCGATGTAGGGCTACGATGTAATTTTCGTGGTGCAGCATCCAGATTGTTGCACAGAAACGTTGCCGTTTGCAGTTTTCAAAGCATCTCTGTAGTACAAGAGGCATTTAAAGGATTTTGCAAATGCCACACTAAAAGCCTAAGTTAAGGACTGAATTCGAACACTTATCTTAACAATCCTTCAAAGTACTTTCCATCTCTCTCCATACGGTGTAACCACTTGTCAAAAACACTACGGTACTCTGAGCCGCCGGTGTTGCATAATTTCTCCTTCCACAAGATCGAGCCATATTTTCAGGAGTGAGTACCACCAAAGGCCGACCTGCACGTTCTTCGACTTCAATGCTTTCTCCATTCAAAAAAGTTTGTTTAATTATTTTACGGTAGAATATGAGGGGGTGCTTCCCCATATACACCGTTCAATCGCTGTTTGGAGTAAGTCCTTTTGTGAAGAACTTAGTAACAGCTCGATACTCCATTTTGAACATGTGACAATGTTGTACACATCCTTGTTTATGCAACTATATCTGAACAACTGAACACAGTTGAACGGAAGTTACAGATGCAATTATTTATTTAACAAATAACGTAAGGGTTTGGTGAATGTGATAATACTTATCGGCGAGGCCGGAAACTTATGGATTTATCCTCGTAAGTCACTGCTGCTCTATATTCCGTTTTCTTTCAAATATTGTTAGATATCGGAAAACTTCGGCATAGAGCTCTATTCCCTTGTTGTGCAAAAGGATACCAAGTTGTGAGTTTACTGTTGGTAATGCAAAATATTTTGTGAAAGTCTTTCAAAAAATCTTAGTAAATTTTATACGACTGCTTTGTTTTATGTTGTGTCTGTGCAGTAACGAAGTTGAACCATCATCACATGCCGAAGGGTGGTGCAGTTGCAAGTACAAAGAGCAGCGGATTCTTGCCACGCATCGATACTGGGGCAAGCAGCGCAAGGTCCAAGTCTTCACGAGGAGAGCACTTGCCACCTCGGTCCCTTCGCTACGTCGACCCAACACGACCAGTCACCCTGGAGCTCAGCCACGGCTCAGAGAGACAGGTTATCTCTCTGCCAACAGAGAGGCTGGACCGCAACAAAAGATACTACGTCACCTTCACCATCAAAGGGTCAGGTAGTCGAGAGGAACAGAAGGATGACGAACAGAGTAAAGGACTACGTCATCGTCATGCCAAGAGCTTTTAACTTTAAACGTGTTAATCTTTCTTTAATGAAAAATATTACCTCTATTAGCATTTCTCATAGTTAAATGCGAATACTTTTTCAAATGAAATGCACAACGTTCTCTTTAACACTCAACATGGTCAGCAGGTGACCCAAATAAACAAGTGAAAGAAAGTGAAGGTTTCCTCTTTCAAACCACAGGTTTCAGCTTGAAAGTTCACCACAGTAGTTTTTATTTTGGGGGAGTGAAGAGGGAGTTTCCAGTAATAACTGACGCTGATGACCTGAGAGGTTAAAGAGCGTCCAACGCTGCTAGTAAACAATTTGAATGCTTGTGATAAATATAATAGATATAGATTGAATGAGAGAAGCGCATGACACGGAAACAAATTGAGGTCAGATGAAGCGAAATAATAGCACACAGAAAACGTTAGTAATTATTCCACTTGATTACATTTTTAACAAAGGTTCCAGGACTGTGTAAACATTCATTCAGAAAAGTATCATCACGAAACCGCTCTCTTCGGTTTAAGTTTGTGCTACTGGACAAGATAGAAGGCGTAGCTTCTGCGCGGCGTGTCATTCTCATAAAAAATTCGGGTCCAGTATAGAGACAAAAACCAGTGTGTGAATGTAGGTTACAAGAGTAGGGCCATTACTTTTTTATGCAACAGTACACCAGACTGTTGTCAGGAAATGTGGTGACTATGTTGAGTGATGACAATAGGAATTAAAGGTGCGTTCTAAATTATTTTTGCGTTTCATTTATGACAATATTCCCATCCAACCTCGAGTCATGTTCTGGAGGCTGTGTTTTTCATGAAAATTTGTATGCTTTTCCTTAGTTACAATAAATAAAGTGTTAAACTAATTTGTGATAAAATGTGTTATTAAGTTTAATGTTGGAATTAAAAAATATTTACTCTTTGGTTTTACATAATGAGCAAAAGTGGACGAACCATGTGTCTTTCAAGGAATCTAATTAAAAAGCAAAATAACTGTTTGACGATTATTTTAGTCAAAGAAACTTTTTATTTTTAATGTTTCGTACAACTGAGTAAAACGTGAAACTGCTACCTTCCAACAGATGAATGCATCCCGACTATTTAATGTTAATTAATTTTTTTTTTTTTTAACTAAATGCACGAAGAACATGCCGAACAGTTTGACCACCTGAAATTTTTTTATTAATCACACTTGGAACAATGCGTCTATGCAGCTTTTTCTCCACTTTCAGGATTATGAAAGTAACGAGGGGTCAAAACTGGGAAATATGGAGGACGCAGTAGCATTCTCAGCCCCAGTTTTCCGTCTACTGTTTAGTTTCCGCATCTTAATGATAAATCTACGTTCTTCGAGTCATCCCGCTGAATTTTGCATCAAAATTGGCACCAGTCAACATGGACTCTTTTTAAATTACTGACATTTTCAGGGGTGACTGCCATTAGGTTGAAAGGTATGAGATTCATCTTCGAGGGACTCCATTCACAATAACAACTCTCAAGTACGTCAAATGAAGAAGCAGGTTTCCCAAAAAGGGCCTTGATATTATTTAATGCTTACCATTAGAAGGACTGACCTAATCTGGCTACTTACGAGGTCATACTGAAAGTAGTGAGTACAATTTTTAAACCTCTTAGTGTTTTTATTTATTATTATTATTATTATTATTATTATTATTATTATTATTATTATTATTTTTTTTTTTTTTTTTTTTTTTTTTTTTTTTTGATAAACTAAGTACATCATCGTAATCTGCACACTCTTCTTTCGCTTTTCAACAGTCTCCATTTATTTGCACACATTTTCCGCATCGTTCTGTAAGTTTAAAATACCCTTACGATAGAACTCCGTTCCAGCTGCACGAAGACACTGACGCACTGCTTTCCGAATATCCTCCACCGTAGTGTTGGCCTCGGGCCTGTTCCTTGAGAACCAAAAAGATGATAGTCGGGCGGTGCCAATTCGGGACTGTAGGGAGAATGTGAAAGAGTTTCCCACCCAATGTTCTGATCTTCTGCATTGTGACACGGGCTGTGTGAAGACGCACATTACAGGATGATCTTCTTTCTAGGGTGCTTATCGCGCAATGCACGACGGAGTTTCCAAAGTGTTTGGATTGAGCGGGCAGCATTTATGGTTTGTCCAGGTTCAAGACAATCAACCAGATTACAACCCTGTGCATCCCAGAAGACGCTACCCCATAGCCTTCCCAGCAGATCGCACTGTCTTCTCTTTATTCTTCGATGGTGCTATTCCAAACTCTGGCGTTTTATTTCAGGCTCATAATGATGGAACCAGCTTTCAGCGCATGTCATAATACTCGTCAAAAAACCACCCCCTTCATTTTGACATATCTGAAGATGGTTTTGGCTGATGATTACTCTGTGAAGTTTGTGGTCTTCGACCAATAAACATGGCACAAATTTTTCGATAACCTAAGCTTTTGCACTGCACTAAATCCTACTGCAAGTTTTTGAGCGATTTCATCCACAGTGATACGCCTATAACGATCTTCTATAGTGGTCTCATCAACTCTTTCCTTGTTGCGTTCCGTGGAGGCAGTTAGCGGGCGACCGCTACGAGGCTCATCTTGGATACTCGTTTTGCCATTTTTGAAATGTTTAACCCACCTCCTAACATTGCTAGCACTCGTGCAAACATCTCCATAGTCAGGATGAAGTCTGAGGTGAATTTCAGCAGCAGATTTTCCCTCTTTAACAAGGAATTCAATGTAACAAAAAGGACTGCAGGACCGTAATCTACAGACTTTACACCACATATTGCCATATTGTGACGTCATTAGCTTCTATCACGTAACCATAGGCAGTATTTCAATGTTTCGTTTTGACAGCAAATTGGCATAAAAGCACCTACCATCTCTCCGAAAAGTGTTCCATCAGCAAAAGCCATAATTACAAATGCAAGTGAAGGTGACCAATGCATTTTTCCACCAATGTATATCAACCAGGAACTTCGTTACTAAACAACATTGTGGAAGTTGGGATATACGCCTTGATCAGACCTCACATATAAACCCTTAGCTACTTTCAATCGGGAAAAGGGGGTATGACCTTCGTGCATCTAGTTTTGATACATTTTCAGACACACTTATTGTCATTTTTTCTGGGGGGTTATTTACGGACGCTCTTTAACGTCAGGTCATCAGCGCCCTATTCAATTCAGGGTGTGAAACGGCCGACAAATTTTACTCAGGGATCTCTTCTTTCAGGCTTGAGGTTCTTTACAAGCCATAAATGTACGACACGGGACCCACGGCTTTACTTCCCTTCCGAAGGAAGCCATACTTAGGATGTTTACGTCCTAAAAATCCATCAACCCTAACTAGGTTTGAACCTGCAATCTTGGATCTTCGAATCAAGTATGGTTACCACTCGACCAAAGTACCGACTCTTCTCGTAACCATCTTCTTCTTTACCTTTTCTTAGGGCAGTCACAATTAATGAAACTTTATAGCTTTACGTTTATTTTTGTGATTAAATTATTTTGATTTCCCCCTATTGGCTTTGTTCTCTTTATTATAAGGGGCATTTTGAGTATCAAAGGTGAAGAGGAATGAAAAAATGCTCATTTTTTTGTGATTATGAATAAAATATGGAGATACAAACGAAATTATGACAGTGAAAATTTTAATACCCTTCCTAAACCTAGTCATTTATTCACTAGCATGCAAAAGTTACATTCTAAAATTGTTTATTTCCTCCACTAGCATCTAAACTGGTGTTTATTTCGTCATCCTTGGCAACCCAAACGAATGTTTTAATCATAGGAGCGAATTAAAGTTGTTTTTCGACGAAGGGCGAAAATTTCCAATTCGCCCTATTATTGTTAGTGCCTGGGAGTCTTAAAAAGCAGTAAAGAAATTAATTAGTTACATTTCGTACCGAATAAAGAAGTGCCGTTTTCATTGTATAAATAAGTATTTGAGAATCATTTACAATAGAGTTTTTTGTGCCTTATTTCAATGCACATAGACTGTCTTAATATATCCCCCACCAACGTCAATGCACCTTTGTCTTTCCCCTGGTAACTTCATTATGGCATCGCGGAACCATCGTTTGGAAGTGCAATGCCACCACCCTGATCAGCGGTCTAAATTTTCTCGTTGTTGCCGAATATTTTATCTCGCAGACAGAGATAGATCCGACTAATATGGTAGGTGCGGCACAACAATAAACCTTTGTAGTTTGATGTTGCTGTATTGACATGTTGGAGAAATATTTCTATCGACTACTAAGGGTCTCGCTGTTGATAGTCGTTCCTTGAGAAAGCTAGTTCATTAGCAGTTTGCCTGAATGTTTCAAAAGACGGTGATCATCTGCTTGCTCCAGATAGAACAGCAAAAATTTCCACGGTCGGGGGACTGGATGTTCCCATTGTATAAATTGAACTTTCTTCTATGTTGTGTGGTAGTGACACCGACTTCTCCAAAAAAATCCGGATCTTCATTGTGCATTTCCAGCAGCCGATGACAGACTTTAACCCTTTGATTCTTCTAAGACAGTATCAAGTCCTGTGGAACTCAATATGGGCACACCCTTTTGCATATGCAAATCGTCGTGAATAATACTGTGCAGGATTGCGTGGTCGAGGTTGTCTACATTCTAGTTCATCCTAGGCTATGTGTCTATCAGTCATAAACACAACTTCAACGTTCCTGTGAGACCGCGATGTTGAGGGACCACCAGCACTTACATTCTTCTGTGCAGATTCCCTGCCACTGGCGAACCCAATGACTCAGTTCTGTGCAGGAGTTTTTTGACCACATATAGCAGTGAATTTCTGCAGTCTTGAAGCCTTTCTTCCATAAAAACCATTCAGTCCTTCTTGTCCACATCTTTCTCTACTTGACAACAAACGAACACTGTTTCTTTGGCTATACGCTCCAGAGTCTCTGTGGTGTACTAGTAATCAGTCCATCGTCGTACGAATGGGCATGCCCATAGATTGCATGGTAATTGCAAATCATTTCCAAACGTCCCTTGCACATCATCATTCAGTAAGAAATTAATATTTGCCTCGATCTATCAAGCTTAACAGAAAATGTAACTAACAAATTTAACATTCATATTCCCCTTATTCTCTAATTAAGGGGAATATCAACACCTGGGAAGAACCTTTTTCTTGTTGTATGGATTTATGTGCATCTAAATTATCACGAAATTTGGTTCAGTGGTTTTAGAGAAAAAAATATTTATTTAAAAATAATTTTAAAAATAATTTTTACTGTTTTTTGTTTGTTTGTTTCTTTACACCATTTGAAATAAAAGTTATGAGCAAAAATATTGTGCATTCATTTAATTTCCTTGTATTAATTCCGAGAAATTGTTTTTATTTGAGTTTTAAAATTAAAAAAAGTATACACCATTACAATTTTGTTGAAATTGGTCCATATTTACTATTAGAAAGTATGCTTTGAATATGTAAAATTATATATTGGCGAAAAACAGGTGCAACGTTTTTACAAACATTCTGCAACCTACTTACCATTCTAAAATGCACCAGACCCACATGTTTTCCCCGGCTTCTTTGCTTCCTCTGTGTGTATTTTGGCCACTTTGCTTGCTCTTCTTCTTCGTCAGCAAGGATAGGCTGATGCGCTGTTTCAGACGACGGTAATCTGGACGCCTGCTCATACTCTTGGAGAATTTTCAGGGATCCTGGCTAATTTTATGAGGTATTGTCCTTGATACTATTACACACAAAACAATTATCTTTTTGGAAACAAATATCTCCTTTGGGCACCTACTCCAGATAACGCTGTGGGGATTTTCATTTGCATCTTTTGTCATGCCAGCAGAACATTTTGATAAACTTGAATCTGAGCCCAGTCTCTGGCATACTGGAAGTATATTTGTTACAACATACACATTGAAAGGTCTTATGGGATTTAGGTGTGCCACTCTTTCTTTGGCTGCATTATAGAAAAGCCACGAGTCCTTTCCAGTTGGGCATTTGAATGTTTTGATGTTTCATCAGTGCTCATGCAAATTCAGCATCCTTCATTTTTTCACATTAGGTACATCTTCAACTATGACTCCCATACAATAACTAGTAAGTTTGACTACAGTTGCCTCCTTCAAACTTCCAGCACATTTCCTCAGATTGTTACTTTTCTCACTTTATATTCTTTTACTACATTTTTGAGACCAGTGACTAGTCTTTTGTATATATGATTTACACATTCTTTTTTACAGTTCATGTTTCTTTACCATAAATGTCGATTTCCTGGAGACGTTAGTTTTAGTTAGTGTACAAAATTTACCCCAGATTACAAAATGATATTTTTTAAGATGCCACGCCCCTTTGCACTGGAAGAAAAAATGTTCTTAACCCATTTCCAGTTCAAATCTCGCAAAATTACTTTGGAATCTAAAAGTGCACTCTCTAAAGCATTCATTTTCACAAAGGAAGAAAAAGAAAAGAGTGACCCCAAAATTTGAATGCCCCCTTAAGTATGCAGTCATCAGTGCTTACATGTCAAGCGCATGCCTTGAGAGAGAATAACCATTTCATTTTTAATTTTACCCCTAGAGGAAAAAGAGACCCTAAAAGCGGCGGAAAGTTCAGTTTTAAGATGCCGTACAGGGACTTAGGTTCTAAAGTAGACTTCTTCAGAACTAGCGAAGAGGCAGCATCACTTAAACATCTACCGGTATATCAGTTTCTTTGTATTTTACTAACATAACTTTACTCATCCTTAAAGTAATCCCCGTTGGATACAATGCACTGTCCCAACGTTTCTGCCAGTCTTCAAAGAGATAGTGAAAACCATTTTTTATCAGGTCCTTCAGAATACCTCCGCAGCCTTCGATGATGGAACATACCTCCCACGAAATGTTGCTACAATTTGGGGAAAAGAATAAAGTCACACGGGGCTAAATCTGGAGGAACATACTTCACATTGATATTTAGTAACAACATTTGCGATGTGATGACCTGACATCATCAAGTATGGTAACCCCTACACCACTACACCACCAGGACCGACATGTTTTAATTCACTGTCCAAATCCATTTATTCTTCACTTTGATTAAATATTGTCCTATATTCCTACAATCTTTATAAAACACTTCAATTATAGCTATATTTCTATCTTAAACCATTTCTTGTTAATAAACTCTTTTCTTCAAATTTCTGTTCCTTTGCTCTTAAATATTATGCGTTCAATCTTTTCCATAACATATAGAACATTGATTTTGTGAAATATCTTTCCTTAAGAATTCCTTCCTTGCATATAACCTTCCTTAGATTCTCTACCTCCTAATTCCGTCTATTTAACCAGAAACCTATTCCCTTTTATAAACCCTCTTTTACATTTTCATTCTCTCTCTCACCCTTTGTATGACATTATTTAGGATATCAGTTGCTCTTTCTACTTTAATTTTCTTTGAAATGTATCCTATTTCACATTAACATATCTGCCCATAATTTGAGTCCAGTACCTGCTTGAATTTATTGCCAAGTTTTTCCCCCCCCCCATTTATATCAACCATATTTCTTTTACCACCATAAACTTTTACCACTCTTAACCATCTCTCACTTTCTCTGATTGAATTTTTATCTCCACAATCAGCAGAAAATGTCCATTATTGGTAGAACATTACAATTACTTAGAATGTGTCCCATATTAACCAACTATAATACATAGTCAATTACACTATGCCAATTAATACTACTAAGAAAGATATATTTCCCATTCAAAATATCTAAAGCATTCAGTTCACAAAATTCTATAAATTTTTCACATCCTCTATCAACTAACTTGTCTTTACTTTGTCTATACTTCTCTCTTTTGGATATTATTTCACCACGCATCCAATCACTTCCAATATTTACATCACTTTCTCCAACCGTGATATTAAAATCTCTGAGTAACATTACCTCTGCATGCACATATTTCTCCTTTAGCCTTTCTATATTTTTCCATTTGTGTAAGAATATCAGGATTATAAAACCACAAGGTGACGGGGGGGATTATGTATTATTCCTATACATCCTCCATTATAATCCATATAATTTTTTTATTCCTAGAACATTTCCTTAATTCCTTCATTTAAGGTCCTCCTTACACAGAAGCTTATACCTCTGGAAGCCTGGTCTTTTATATAATATATGCATTGTAAGAGACAACATTTTTAGTAATTAACCATTTGTTCCGCTTTTGACAATAGACTTACTTACAAAACATATAGTTAAATAAAGAAGAATCTAGTTGGATCAGCTAAGTGTATTATGACAAAAAATAAATAAATTATCAGAAGAATTCATAATAATTACATAAACTTCAACGCTTAACTCTTAAAACATTTCAAAAAATTAAACTATATGTTTTTATTACTTAAAGCAGCTGAATCAACAAGCACATATAGAGTATATTATGCCAGAACTAAAACCAGCAACCTGTATGCTTCATTCATTGTATTTTAGTTCTGAAGTTACCCTCAAAACAAAATACTGTGCATATTTCTTATCGATTATGAAATATGGTTTACTATTTTGAGGAAATTAGTTGACAGCAAATGCTTTTTATATTACAGAAGAAGGCAATACAAATAATATGTGGTACGAATTACAGAAAATCATGTGGAAATTTATTTTGAAAACTAAAAATGTTAACATTTTCTTATGAATTTATTCTTTCTCTTATAACTTTTACATAAAAAATCAAGACCGTTAAATAAAGATATGTAAATACATAACTTAAACACTAGAAAAAAGAGTAATTTGCTAGACATATTGCAAATTTATATTGTTATCAAAAAGAACTACATTATGAATGCAGAATATATAATATTCTCCTAATTACTCTGAAATTATCATCATCCAATAATGATCAAATCTGCTCTTACAGAATATCTAAACAATGTCTAACCTATTATTAAGTTGACAAATTTACAAATGAATATCTGATGTTCAGATAATCATAAAACATCATATAAAATACAGCATATGATATTGTACGAAATATACTTCTCTCTTTTTTCTGTATTTATTACATGTATGAAATTTAATATGTGTAGCTTTGCAATTTCGACTTCTTCCACATCTGCAGTACATATACTATACAAGAATCCTATGGAATGAAAGTAAATCCTAATCTGAAGTAAAACAAATAAATAAACATTTCTAAATATAAATTTATATAAATAGAGAACAGATTTATTGCATAAATGCTTGAGAACATTTTGTGTATTACAAGTGTTATAATATGGTAAAACAATAAAATAATTTTACAATATTTAACATAAAGTGTGATTGGAACTTGCACAGTGAAGCAAATCATATATGATATGAGAAGTGTTCTTTGTATCCAGCCTATTCATTGTTGGACAATAATGTCTACAAAAATGTAACTAACGTGGTTGGCAACCTTAAGCTATCAAAATATGCACAGTCACTGTCGTACAGTGTGTTGAGTTCAGTCCTGTGTCAATAGGTAGTGAAAAATCATGAATATTTCTAAAGAAACTTTAGATTCTACATTTTCTCACATTATAAACTAGGTACAAGATTGAAAAAAATCCACGAGAACTTGGTGATTAAGCATTTTCATTTGAACCATTAATCATCTGAAGAAACGCGAGAGACTTTGAAGGACAACCCTCGCCCTCGTCGGTCTCGGGATACTGTGAACAACAGAATATTTCAATGAGTAAGGAACTTATTGAATGAAGATTGACATATTATTGTTGAAATGCTAAGTATGGAAGTGAATATCAGTGTTGGTAGCATTGACAATATACCCCATTAACATTTAAAGCTGTGAAAAATCTGTTCAAAATAGGTTCCACATCCCCTAACTGATGAAGAGAAGAGGAGGAGAAAGGAATGTGAAGGAACTGCTGAGCATATTTCCAACAAATAGTGCTAAACAACATGCTCAGCAGTTGTTTCTTCTCTTCATTGATTAGGTAATGTGGAATCGATTTTGCACAGATTTTTTGTAGCATTAAATTTTAATGTAGTATACTGTCAATGCTGCCAAAACTGACACCACTTCCATGGTTAGCATTTCAACAGTAATATGTAAATTTTCCTCCAAGTTCCTCACTCTTTGAATTGTTCTCTACAGAGGCGCCACAGGCGATGGACATGATGATACATGAGATAAAATGGTATTGGATTTATTTTTAAGAAAGAAAACGTTCCAGGCCTCAGTTTAGGGTACCTCCCGGGCATTTGCCATTTATGAGGAAAAAATCTCAGTCAGGGAGGACGATCCTGGTGGGAATCGAACCCTGATCTCCTTCTCACGAGTTTGCACATTAATGACCTCGGCCACCTGTAGCGGTACTTCTTAAAGAAATATTATAATATTTTTCATATATTTTGGCAAAGATGTAAGTTAGTGTAATTGGTCTGTAGGATCTTGCCTTGTTCATTGTTAAAGACAAATAGAATTACCTTATACACATTTTAATGATACTATAGTTAACATTTCAGATTTTTTAAAAATGCTTCTACATTCTCCTTTCTACCTTATATATACATCTCAAACAACTTTTTGAAGGATTATAATTTATGATAGGTAAATGTATAGGATAAATGAATTGTAAATATGTATATAAAATATAGTTGAATGTAATTGTTTATATGGAAATACCCCATTATTAAACAAGGTATATTTGCCTCTCATTTTAAAATATTTGATTTTATCAATGTATTTTCTGACAATGACTGAAACTCAAGGATGAAGTCATGGTCTATCATTATTTTTATATGGCCTCTTACCCAAGTGAACCAAAAGATACTTCGGTAAAGCTCTTCCTACAAAGTTCACGTTAATGTGTCTTTTTACTCTCATGCAGCAAAAGATGTCTTTTTAAATTAGAAGTCCAGGTAAAGCCCCTCCCACAAACTTCACATTTATTTGGCTTCTTACCCTCATGAATCAAAAGGTGTCCCTTTAAATAAAATGCCTTGGTAAAACTCTTCCCGCAAAGTTCACATTTATGTGGTTTCTGATCCTCGTGCAGCAAAAGATGGTCCCTTAAATTAGATATCCGAGTAAAGCTCTTCTCACAAACTTCACATTTATGATGTTTCTTACCCTCGTGCAGCAAAAGATGTTCCCTTAAATTAGATATCCAAGTGAAGCTCTTCCCACAAACTTCACATTTATGTGGCTTCTTACCCTCGTGCATCAAAAGATGTCCCCTTATTTGAAATGCCCGGGTAAAGCTCTTCCCACAAATTTCACATTTATGTTGTTTCTTACCTTTGTGCATTAACAGATGTCGCCTTACACTTGATATACAGGTAAAGCTTTTCCCACAAACTTCACATTTATGTGACTTGTTACCCTTGTGCAATAAAAGATGTCTCCTTACACTAGATATCCAGGTAAAGCTCTTCCCACAAACTTCACATTTATGTGGCTTCTTACCCTCGTGCATCAAAAGATGTCCCCTTAAATTACAGGCCATAGTAAAGCTTTTCCCACAAACTTCACACTGATGTGACTTCTTACCCTGATGAGTCCTAAGATGGCTCCTTAAATGGAATGCATGCATAAAGCTCTTCTTGCAAATTTCACATTTATTTGGCTTGTTACCAGAATGAATTAAAAGATGTCTACTTAAATAGCATGAATGTGTGAAACTCTTCCCACAAACTTTACATTTATGAGGCTTCTTACCCTCATGGATCAAAAGATGATGCCTTAAATGATATATCCGAGCAAAGTTCTTCCCACAAACTTCACATTTATGTGGCTTATTATGTTCATTAATAAAATTATTACTCTTGTGCTGATGAATTAAATTATATTCATTTATAGGTAAATATGTTGGGAAAGTACTACTACACAATTTGTTGGAGAATATCTGCTTCTTTTTGTTCACTTTACAATCCTGTGTAACTTCAACATAAGAAGTATTGGATGAATTTTCCAAGCAGCTGGACAGGTCTTCCCCATTTGGCCTGAAATGTGAAGAACAAATTGATGAAAAGAGGAAAATTTTTGTTGTGAACATGAAAATCATAACGTGTATTAAGTTTAGGTTCATATTGGAAAATACCAAAGAACATAAAGAAAAAAGAATCCTTAATTCACTCTTAGAATACCAAATTAAGCTCAAATATTACTACTACTGTGCGATTTTGTGATTACTAGAATTTAATTTTCCTATTTGGAATATGATGTGTCACACTATTATCTCTGTCAGCTTCCAGTTCCCCACACCAGTATTGTTCCTAGACTCATTCTCTAGCAGACTTCTCATGTTGCAGTCCATTTGAATCTAGGCCAGCTCCTGCATCCAATCGATCACTCCATTCATGGTAGAGACTAATTTTTCAAGTGTTCTTCACTTCTCCATTCAGCGCTTCTCTCTGTTGGAAAACCCATTTCATCTCCTTCCTTATCTCCTCCACAGCTTTCCTCACCACCTGCATTTTTCAGCTACATGACACAGTGTGCACTAAAAACACATCCGACCACTGCAACGTCTAGTAACCAACAATGTGGAATTAGGTGACATGATTGTGGGAACTTATTTTTTTGATAAGAATGCAAATTTGAACACTTATGTACAATATCATTGTAATGGAATTGCTGGATGATATGCCAGTGAACAAATTTATAAGAATGTAGTTTCAGTATGATGGAGTCACAGCACATTATGCTCATTTAGTTCATTAGAAATAGAATTTTTGGTATACAATGGATATGAACTGATAAATCTTAGCTATGTATCCCAAGTTCACCAGGCCTCACTCTTTAGACCTTTTCCTTACGCGGTGTGTCAAACAAGTTTTCCAAACTGAGCCAGAATCCCTGACTAAGCTGAAACAGTTGATTTTATGTAATTATATATTTTAATGCTACATATTTATGCACAAACAAAAGGAAAATGTTGATGAGATATAGATATATGAATGTTGTTATAAATTTTATTTTACACGTTTCACATAATACTACATATTTTTACTTTATTGCAGAATTATTATAAAAGTTTGGCATATTTTGCAATTTTATTGAATTATCCAAACCATAACAAGAAAGAATAAATAATTTGAATGCAATTCTACTACTCATACATTGTCATTACTATCAATGCTAAATTGCGCAAGTTCAATACTGCCAACAACAATTTGTTTCAAATGCTTTCCTTTCTTGTTCTCAAAATGCATCTGAATTTGTATTAGTCAGTTAGCCATGGCTTCAGTTGCATCTTGTAATAAACATATTGGGCGTACGACAAAATCTCAAACTGAACAATATTTACAAAGCAACAGGTTTCTTCAAAGTAACAGCTGTAGGGACAGCCTACATCATCTAATGCGACTTTTACAAAGAAATGTGTATTGCAATGGTTGTAGTGAACATATCTTGGAAATAACTGCAGGTACTGAGTTGAAATATTTCTTACAAAAAACTGCAACTGCAACATTCTAGACAGAAAACTCTCAGGAAGAATTACTTGCATCCTGTCATGTCGACATCTTAGAAAAAATCAGGGCTGATATAGGTGATTGGTATATATGACTTTCTGCTGATGAGAAGAGAGATACTTTAGGCTGATTCATAGTAATTCTAATTGTAGGATTCATTAATAATGGACTTAAGGTGCTATGCCAGCTGGCATTAAAGAACAGAGGTCCTATTGTTGTACACAGATGCAGCTGCTACATTTTGGAAGCAGGGAAATCACTTAATGTATGTATCCAAACTTAGTGCATGTTACTTGTATGGCTCATGCATTGCAACAAGTAGTAGTAGAGACAGAGATAAATTCTGGGAAGTAAATGCACTGATATTAGCAACAAACAAGGTTTTCTTGAAATGTGCCTATTTTGTATAATGTTACCTGACGTATCTCTATCTCTGAAGCCTGTGATCATAAGGTGGGCAACTAGTAAAGCTGTGATTTTCTACAGTAAACACTTTGAAACTGTGAAGTCAGTGATGGAGTGTCTGTTAAAGTGAATGATTCAACAGTTCTAAAGTCCTCAGTTCAGTTTCATACATCACAAGTCACTTTAGTTGGCTTCCCGACAGTATCAAGAAACTGGAGACTTCAGTTATGCCTCTCAAAGAAGCCATGGAAATAATGGAAGATGCAGCAAAGGTCAGTTTGTACCAGGTGAAGTGGGTGATATAGTTTCCATTAACTGCAATCTGTACTGAATAAGAACCCTCTGAAAATATTATTACTAGCACAATCCCTCTGCTTAAATGCACACAGGTAATGTGCAACATCCTTTCCCTGCATATAAAACATTGTCAGACACAAGATCGTGCATGACAACACAACACTTGGAAAAATATATTATAATTAATTATACATCTCCTTACAATGTAACTTTAAAACTTAAATGCAGGACACTTATCTTCCAGTACTTTTGTGTTAATTCCAATGTTAACTGTAATTTAATGTTTGAGGCAGAAGTGAATTGATTAATAATGGTCTCAATTTGACTAGTTACAACGTTTTGTTTTTAAATATTTTATTTTACATGTAATTGCTTCATTACATATTTAATCAATTTTGGCTACATATTTCTCAAAGTAATATTACATAAAATTTGGATTCTATATATGATCACACTTGTTATTGAGAATAAAGATAAAAGATAATGATAAAGACAGCCTATTGTGTCCCTTAAGAGCAAAGTCCTCCTAAAAAGTAGAGAAAGCTCGCTTTTTCCTAACGTGGTGAGCTATTCCATGCTATTTGTCCGTATGCTGTTTAAGACACTCTGACTGATTTGTTCTTTGGTTACTCCATTTCTCACTGCACTAGTTGCTTCTTGAGAGATTCCCATATTCCTCTTCCTCTTGCTACTCTTGACCAATCTGGGCCTGCATGTTCCTTGAAGAGGTGTGTCCATCTTCTTCTGGGTTTGCCTTGTGTCCTTTTTCGTATCAAGGGGTTCCATACGAAGAAGTTGTAGGTACACCTATGGTCCTGCATTCTTGCAACATGATCGCCCCATTGCTATTTGTGCGAAGTCTGTTGTCTGAGATAACTAATTTATTAATACTATAGATATTTTGTCCTTCAAAGTTATTCTCAGGATTTTGTGTTGCATTTTTCTTTAGCATATTTGAATTTTGTTTTGTTTTTCTGTTAGTGACCATGTCTGGCATTCATATAATAATAGATGGTATTTGAACGTCTGGAATCTTCTTTTCTTAGTCAAGTATTTAGTCTAATATGAACTTAAGGGCCCAAAATGCTCTCCAGATTAATGACACCCTTGATTGTACTTCTTTTTCCATTTTATTACTGAGAATATCCTACCATAAATACTTTACACATAATTGAAGAATGTCAAGATCAATAGAGACAGTTTCCTCAAGTAAAAGATACTAATTTTGAACATTTGTGATACAGTACAAAACAGTTTTAGCTTCTTTAAAGCCAACTTTGCTTTCTTTGGAGTATTAAAATTTAATGAAATAAATGAACAAATAATGTAATAGATTTACACTGTTTAATGCAGTAAAAATTAAAAATTAGAAGTTCTATTCAAAATAAAAATATATATACATAATATTTTATTTTCAAAATAGTTACTTTCCATATGTTCAGCGACTTATGAGTCACACTGTAGTTTTTTAATTCTTAAGACATTTAGTCCAGCAGAAAATGCTTATTTGTTTGTTTGTTTTTTTATTTGTTTATTCAAGGATGCTCTTTAACATCTCAGGTCATCAGCATCCCAATCTATTCAGGGCATGAAACGGCGACAAATTTTGCTCAGAGGCCTCTTCTTTCAGGCTTGAGGTTCTTTATCGTGCCATAACTGTACGACATGGGACCCAGGGCTTTACTTCCCTTCCGAAGGAAGTCATCCATACTTAGGATTTTAACGCCAAAAAAATCCATCAATCCTGGTCATGTTTGAACCCGCAACCTTGGGTTTAGAAGATTTATTTATTTGTTTGGGCTCCAGCAGTAACAGTATTAATAAAATAAAACGTAAAGTGCTATATAAGACTGGCATTCATGAATTATCAAATTAATTTTATGTGCTCAATACAGAATGTGCAATTGCTATCCAATGAAAATAAATATAGAGTGTTAATGAACTACACCAAAATAATTTCAGAGTGTGTGGAGGTGTCTTAGACAGGTAATTTAAGATCGAAAACATATGATGTATCTGATCAAATTTCAAAGCTATGGCTATAAGTTTCTAATGGGCCAATATACCACTGGCTAATGAAGATGCTCCTTGAAAGCATAACACAGGATAACAAAACAAGGTTTCTGAACTTATCACTCTGGCGCTATGGTTACAGCATTAGCTATCAAGTAAGAGGTAGTCATTTGTTTTCTAGTTCCAGTCTCGTTCATCACATTTTTTGCTCTTTGTTTTCTGACTATCCTAATAATTCAGCTTTTAGTTTAGATTTTAAGTTGATGTTTCAATTTATAGACTTACATCTTAACATATCAATTGCCATAACTACAATCCTTATAGTTTTTGTTGTACTTACCGACCAGAATTGGGTTCTTAGTATATGTTAGGTAAATTAAGTTTTAGGCATCATGTTAGTAGTATGCTTATTAACCATTGTATGTTAGTAATACATTCAGTATTAGGAAATTGAATAAAACCTGAAAGCATTAAGTTTCATTCATAATTTTTAGTATGTACATCACAACACTTCATATTTAAATAAAAAAATTTACAGCATGACAAGAATTAAACCCGCAGACTGCAGAACATTATCATTTGCATTATGGCACACCAAAAGTGCTCCCTCTAGAGAAGGTTACATCAAGAATGATACATAGTCGACATTGGCTACATAATGCAAGAGGGCAATTGAGAGATGATCAGTCTTGCACAGTCAAATGATTAATTTGAGATTTGAGGAATTTTTGTGGCACTAAATTTTGAAAATGCTGATAAAGGGCTGAAGAAAATCCATATTTCTATGCTTGTAAGTCCGTTTTAAAGACAATCTAAGCCAATTTTTCACCTGGCTTTGCTTTAAAGTTGACTTATAAGTTCCTGATGCCAAGATGTGTAACACCATAAAACTGCATTATGTTTAGTTCTAACCCATGCATTTTCTATCTGAAATTGCTTATATATGACATCTATACACTATCTGAAATTATTGGTGTAGTTCATTAACACCTTGTATATGGAATCAGAAATAGACAGGATAAATTCTATGTCACTGCTAGGACTCGAACATGGATCTTTTGGCATACCATGTCAGGTTTGACCAAAACCTAGTAACTCTGCCATCTGAGTTTGTATACCCCAGCAACTTCTAAGCTTATTTTGTTACTGAGATTTTATCCTTAAAAAAGCAACTTTTAATAAAATATGTACTTTTCATTATTCACAGCAGATAGTTTCATTTATTTGTTTTTTTTTAAATATATATAAATATATTTTTGTCTTTTTTTTTTTTTTTGTACAGCTTAGAGTATACACATTTTGTAACTGGGAATATTTGCATTTAGTTCTTTGATTTCAAGCTCTATGTTTACATTGCAAGCAATACCTTATGTTTATTGTATTACCTGTTTAGTTGTTTACAGCCATGGCTGCCAACAATACCAAGGTTACAAAGCTGGGTTGATATAAACATGAAGGAACGTTTCCACCTGTTTAAATTGAGTAGTAAATGATGATATCTTTATTTTGTTAATCATCATTAACAATGCAATTAATAAAAATTATCTATTCCATAACTTCTGCAATAGTTACGTTAGCATTTGTGCTTTATGCAAGTCTGCATTCACAACTAAACTAGCATTATGTTCTACAGTAAAGGTGGTGGGTAAAGCACCAATAGGAGTGAACATAAAACAGTTCTCAATGCACTCAACAGAATCTACACAAATGTAAAATGAGCAAGCAGTATAATGGAGTCAAGAGCACTTTATTCTTTGTTATGGTAGCTATAGAGTCATATGTAATTTAAATCATGCAAAATAAGATTGTTCACAATAACATGTTATTTTTCACATTATGAGTAAAGTCACAGGTGCCCTTTCAAACAGTATACTTTAGAAGCTTTTGATAAAATGTTATTTGGTAGCTTATAAGTTAAATAAAATCTACTACATATAAGGGGAATCTGCAAAAAATTGGCTACAATGAAGCAATTAATATGATTTCCATTTTAATAACATTTGTAACATAGTGCAAGTAAAATTCCCTATTTATTTGATTTTGCTCCAATTGCAGATGAATTAAAAAAATGAAAAGTATTATATGAGAGTGGAATTCATAAGTAAAAGTTAATTAAACTTACATAAAATACATATATGTACCACTGGCATTTCATTAAAATAAATATACATATTTGGAATTAGTGTCAGTTAGAACAAAATTGACGTTTATTAATGACACTCTTAACATCTGGTTATGAGCATCCCATTCAATTCAGGGCATGAAATGGCCGATAAATTTTGTTTAGGAGCCTCTTCTTTCAGGCATAAGGTTCTTTTATGTACTTTAAATCTAATACAATATGGAGCGAATGGTTTTACTTCCCTTTTAAAAGAAACCTATTTTGAACTTTTTGCCCTTAAAAAAATCCAATCACCTGGTTGGTTTGAACCTGCAACCTTGGGTCTATGAAGCAAGTATAGTTACCACTAGACCAACAGGACCAAAAAAAATTTTAGATCTTGCTAGAACTTGAACCGTGAATTTTTGGCTTCTGAGGCAACATTCTTTTATCTGAGCTATTATGCTCTGTCATATGACAACTACAAATTTCTCTCATTTGAGTCTCTATATTTATTTTAGATACCTCTAAGGATTTAATTAAGAGGTCTAACTAACCCTAATGGGATGATTAATTATGAAGCATACCTTCAATTTCCTTCTTAATTATAATATCTTTATAACAATAACGTTAGAGGTACACAGGATACTTAAATGGGACTGATTCACAGTTACAGGCAGACCTAGCAATGGGAAAGCTTTGGCACAGTACTTATAGATCTTTAATTCAAGACCAACAGTGACTTTAAAATTTTTCTTTTTGATTCAAATTCCAAATCTCTGGGCAACACATGGTTGTATAACTAAAATAAACTTTAAAATGCACATAAAACTAGTCATCATTACCATTTGAGTAGTAATATGGCATACTTAATTCAGAAATAAGAAGTTTCCAAGTTAACTTGTGGCAAGAGCTTCAAATTATATTGACAGCAAGATAATGATTATAACAGAAGTTATGTTAAACTGAACTTGGCAAGGAGAGCAAATCAGAGTAAACATATAAAGTGCATGTAGATTATATTTCTGTATTAATAGCAACATTTAATAAATCAAATTTGGATGCACATTAGATTCAGTTTCGAATCTAAACCTCCTACACTTACTGTATGTATCTCCAAATTCTCAAGCCAAGTGCTTGTTCCCTTTTATTACGCTTCAGCTTAACAATGGACTATTATTGTTACAAATGAAGCATTCAGTGACAAATTGCATCAAAATTTATCTAAAGATGAATGACAAACAATGAAGCAAGATTCAAACAAAATGCAATACTTAATGCTAGGAAAAATGGAAAAAGCTACGCCTTGTAAAAATTGGTATAGCAGAGAGTAATGTTCACCTTTAGAGTCAATACAGGTCCGGTATACATTATATTTGCCATGGGCATTAGAATCATGTAAATAAGATATAAATATTCTGAGCACTTATATCCGTAAATAATGAGAAACATATAGTTGGCATCCAATATATGCAAATAAGCACATATACTTATACTTATACTGTTATCTGACATTTTTTTTATTTGTCAGGAAGTGTCAGTTTTTGCACAGCAGTAATACTACATACTTAAAGCTTAATATTTTTATTCTGTAGTTAACATGTGCTGTTGATATCTATCTCCTGAATCATTTTAAGAAAAAACTTCTGTGGAGAGGTCTGCAGCCTGTTTTTCAGCTCCTGCACTGTGGTTCTTGCACCTTCAGATATTTTTATTTGTTAACTTTTAATAGTACTATACCATAAATTCTGGTTTTTGCATCAAATAGTGAAACAAGCATTTTGCCAGTGATCTTCAAAAACCAAAATGCACAATAAATTGTACTTTCTGACACTTTTTCAGTATGCGGAAATAAAAAAAAAAGCACTATATACCAAATAATACTGTATTGCTCATAGAACATAACATGATGAGTATAACAAGCCTGTAAAATCATGGTCATATGTGTTAAATAACTGCAGAATGAACATGTATAGACCTTCAAGGCAGAGCATAAAGTAGAAACTAGCATCACAACTCAAGTTCTTTTGTTCATGCTCTTCTAATACACTAACGTATGAATGTATGTCCAAGTAAAACTTCACTAAAATTTTATTTAGAAGAAATCAGGGACCAAAAATTAATCATGAATATCATTAATAACTAATCCAATGATTGGACATATTTTTGATAGTACTATTTGCTGCATATTTTTAAGTAACCTAACACTACCACTCTTACTGCCACTATCACTACAAAAATATAATAAATTAATTGTCTGTCTGCACATTCATCTCTTCAAACTACCTCAAACAGCAGATAATTCAATAATGTTCAAACTACACAATGGTTACTTTCTCCATGAAAACTGAGCCCTGTAGTGTGATACAGGATACTTCAAATGACAGAATCAACAACAGAACTGCTGATGCCTCTTGGAGTTATAAACCAAGAGATCCTTTATTAATTTATATAGATGAGTAAAGAAAGATTACATAGGTTTACATTTTGATCATACGTACTTTCATACTGCAAATGTAGTTCACTATATGAGTGTAAAATATTAACTACACTTTGCAAGGTGATTTTGATGTTCCAAAAGACAAGCAAATAATATTGAAAAATACATGTATTTATTTTTATGAGTATAAGTGGTCTTTGTGAGTTTCCTATTTCAAATAATTCCATTAACGCATTTGCAATGAACTTAAATTCTTGACTTAGAGTTTTCAAATCGATTCAATATAATGGCACAGGATATAAAATGTATGCAGTTCCTATTAACACTATTAAATATCAATTGCATAACACCTTGTATGTCTTTAAATCTCTATTAAAATGTGTAACTTTGATATGCCAGAATAAATGTTTTGCCAAGATTTTTTCTACAAAGTGCAAAGTTAGGAAAGTTTACGCAGTAACAATTCTAAAAAACTTTTAATCTATTCTTAATAAACTTTTCAATTCAAGTTTGTATTAATAAACTGTTTACTTATGAGATGATTGGGCAATGCTCTTACCCATAGTTTCAGTTTATATTGCTGCATTACTTATGAGTGAAAATATATTTTCAAACTGTATATGCCAAGATAAATGCTTTATCACTAGCTTCACATTTATGTTGTTTATTACTTGTGAATCAAAAGATGTCTCCTTAATTGAGATGCTTGGGCAAACCTCTTGCCACAAACTTCACATTTATGTGCAGTTTTATCCTGGTGAATCAAAAGATGTGACCTTAAATGAACAGCCTGGGTAAAGTTTTTCTTACAAACTTCACATTTATGTGGCTTTTTACCCTCGTGAATCAAGAGATGTCTCTTTAAATTAGATGTATCGGTAAAGCTGTTCCCACAAATTTCACATTTATGTGGCTTCTTACCCTCATGAATCAAAAGATGTCTCCATAAAGTATATGAGTGGGTAAAGCTCTTCCCACAAATTTCACATTTATGTGGTTTCTTACCCTCAGGAATCAAAAGATGTCTTCTTAAACTAGATGCCTGGGTAAAGCTCTTCTCACAAACTTCACATTTATGTGGTTTCTTACCATCGTGAATCAAAAGGTGTACCTTTAAACCAGATGCTCGAGTAAAGCTCTTCCCACAAACTTCACATTTATATATCCTCTTACCCTCATGAATCAAAAGATGTTTCCTTAAAGTATCTGAGTGGGTAAAGCTCTTCTCACAAACTTCACATTTATGTGGCTTCTTACCCTCATGAATTAAAAGATGTCTCCTTAAATGAGATGACTGGGTAAAGCTCTTCCCACAAACTTCACACTGATGTGGCTTCTTACCTTCATGAATTAAAACATGTTCCCTTAAATTAGATGCCCATGCAAAACTCTTATCACAAATTTCACATTTATGTGGCTTCTTAACCTTGTGAATCAAAAGATGTCTTCTTAAAGTAGATGCCCAGGCAAAGCTCTTCTCACAAATGTCACACTTATGTGCCTTTTTATGGCTTTTTAAACAACACTCATTTATCATTCTATTTTTTTGATGTTCAAAAATTGATGTTTGCCTTTTTATAGATGAAGTGGTGGTGTAAGTGCTACCATGTAATTTACAGGAGAGTATCTGCTTCTTTGTTTTCCCTTTATAATCCTGTGTAACTTCAGTAAAAGAAGTTCTGGATGAATTTTCCATACATCTGGACAGCTCTTCCCTATTTGGCCTGAAATGTGAAGAACATAATGACAAAAAAAGAGAAAATATTTTTGTTGTGCAGACAAAGGTTTGGTCATATAAAATTTAGATTCATTATAGGAAATATTAAACTATTTCATTCTAATATAAACATTTATTGACATTGGAATGCAAATTATTCTTAAACGTTCTATTGCTGTTCTCTTATGTAATTTTCAACACTTCACTGAAATAGCCTGAAATTGTTTGCTTTTGGTAGTTGTAGAATACTACTCAAGAATAAAAAATTTTTACTATGTTCCTAACTGAACATTCTTAAAGAATGACATTTTCAAGCTACTGTACAGACGTAGTATGAAAATTATTAGTACCCTTTTGTATTTAATTTCAACCATAATTAAGATTGTCAATCATCCTTTATACACACTTTTCTTTTTTCAATAGTTTGAAGCACAATATATCTAGTCTGTATAATCCAAACTTTGAAGGATGGGTAGACACCTCGTCTTTTAACATTTGTAGGAGCTAAGTGTAACTAAATTAAAAGGGTTCATGTGGTTTTTTAGGTACCAGAATAGATATTAGGCATAAGCCTTATATGTCAAAGATAATGAGATGTGAAACTGCATAACATAAACACAATTACCACCATTTTGCCAAAGCTAACAAAGAAACAATTGTGCCTAGAACTGAATCATGGTCAACTTTTTTACAGCTGTATAATGCCGTTATTTTAAGATTGCTAGTTTCAAAATTCTTTGTGCTTAAGCCACTTAACAGATTTGACAGAAGGCAGCATCTTTTTCAATATGAGGCTTAATCACCTGAAACAACAATCGAATCACCATCTGCCTAATGCATTAAAAATTATATAGCCATTCATTTCAGGAAAGACAAACTTCTGTAAGGGGATCATTGGGTTGCTAGATGATTATGGACAATTGGAAATAATTTAGTATAAAATAATTGTTTTACACATTTAGAACAAGTTTAAGATTTGTCTTTCTAATAGAGTTAGTGATGAATACCAGAAATGTTGTATTAGATTTGCTTCAATAAGTTGATGGGACATAGCTAGAATTCATTAGCTGTTTTTGAGATTATAACATTTCAACTTTATCATCATATTTTTGATCCTATTTACAGGCATAGTAGACCATTTTTGATGCTAAATTAGGTTTACAATGATAAGTTCGTTTTCTGGCATATCATTGACAATTCCTTAAACTTTCCATAATTTTCTAAAATATATATTAATCAATTTTTTGTTGTTATTAGAGGAATTAACTAAGTGTGCACACAATCAATAAAAGTTTATAAAACAATGCAATTCTTAAAAATCTGTATGCTTTCATATTTTACAGCTGATTGATTATTTATTATTACAATTTGCGCATTTTGTAACAGTGAATACTTAAATTTAATATTTTGATCTTAAGATGTATGTTTACATTAAGTTATATAATTTAAATTTTGATATCTTAATGTTTATTATACATTGCAAGAATCAGTCAAAACAACTCATTCTTTGTTTTGTCAGCAACATAAGAAAAAGAATTCAGCTCAAGTATCAAGTGATATCTCTAGAAGATTGGCATCAGTAGATAAATGTAGTGGTAACCACATTTGCCTCCTAAACCCAAGATCACAGGTTCAAACCTGGCCAGAATCAATGGATTTTTTTCTGGCGTAAAATCCTAAGTATGGCTTCCTTTGGAAGGGAAGTAAAGTTGTGGGTCCTGTATCATATATTTACTGCACAAAAAAAATATGAGCATTATATTTTTCATATTTACAGTAAAGCCACATGTGCCCATCCAACTTGTATACTTCAAAAGCATTAGATAAAATGTGGTGATTTGGCAGTTTAATACTTTGAATAAAACAAAATATGTTGTAGAAGAGATTCCAAAAAATTAAACTTCTATCTTTTTCTATGGTGAAGCAATAAATATTATTTTCATTTAAATAACATCTGTAACATAGTTGCAACAGAAATTCCCTATTAAATTGATCCTGCTCTAGCAATTAAGAGATTAATGAGTATAAATGGAAAGTGCTATATAAGAGTGGAATTCATAAACAAGTAAATTAAACATGTACAATATACAAAATGCTACTAGGATACAATAAATAAGTATACATATTTAGAATTAGAGTTAGTAAGGAAAAGTTTAAAGTCTCAGTATTGACCTTAAATTTTTTCTATCTAATTCAAATTCCAAACCTCAAACCAATATACGGGTTCTATGACTAAAATAAACTTTAAAATGTGCATAAAACTAATAATTATCTCCATTTGAGTAGCAATAGCACACTTAACCTCAGAAATAAGAAACTTCCGAGTTAATTTATAACAAGAGCTTCAAATTATATTGACAGCAAGGCAATGATTATTATAGAACTTATGTTTAACTGAACTTGGCAAGAAGATCAAATCAGAGTAAACATATAAAGTACATGTAGATTATATTTCTGTGTTAAGTAGCAACATTTTAAAAATTAAATTTTGATGCACATTAGATTCGGTTTCAAATCTAAGCCTCCTACACTTACTCTATGTATCTCCAACTTCCCAAGCCAAGTGCTAGTTCCCTTTTATTATGCTTCAGTTTAACAATGAACTGTTATTGTTTTAATAGAGCACTTAGGCACAAAATGCATTAAAATTTATATGAAGATAAATGACAAACAATGAAAGATGTCCTGTGAAGCAAGATTCAAACAAAATATAATTCTTCATTCAGAGAAACATGAAAATACACAAACTTTGCAGAAATATGGAATAGCAAAGAGTAATGTTCCAATAGAAAATCTTATAATGTTGGCACTTTAACAGCTTTATCAAATCTTGTTGTAGATGTAACTATTCTTATAAATATTACCTGGTTAGTGAATTTGGTGGTTCGGGTTATATTTATTATCTGGATTGTATATTTAATAGAAATACATTTATGGTGTCACTCTGGTGCACATATTTTAAAGAAAACAGAATTTAAAATTTGCTATGGGCATTAGATTAAATTAAATACAGTATAAATATTCTGCGTAATGATAACGCTAAATAAGGAGAACCATGCTTTGTTGAAGAAATACATACATCTAATATTTGCAAAAATGCACTGAAATACTGATGCAACCAGTTATCTGACATCTTCTGTTGTCAGGAAGTTTCAGTTTTTGCACAACAGTAATACTATATACTTACAGCATTATTTTTTTCACTCTGCTCCCATTTTAAGAAAAGACTCCTGTGGAGAGAACTTCTGCCTGTTTTCACCTCCTGCACTGTCACTTTTCACATCTTCAGATATTTTTCTTAATAGTGTTCACATAAATTCCACTGTTTGCATCAAATAGCAAAACTAGCATTTTGCCAATGATCTCCAAAAACCAAATTTCACAATAAATTTTCCTTTTTGACAATTTTCAGTATGTGAAAAATAAAAACCATATTCCAGTTCATTGCTCATATAACACAGACATGATCATTAATAAGCCTGTAACATCACGGTCATATGTGTTTAATAACTATGAAGAGTGAACATGCAAAGTACAGAGTAGAAAGCAGCGACACAACTCGAGTGATTTTGTTAAACACTATTCTAATTTACTAATGTATGTCCCAAGTATAACTTCATTAAAATAATGTCAAGAGAAAATCAATTAATCATGAATATAATTTAATAACTAATACAATGGTCAGATATATCTTTGCTGGCACTATTTGCCATCGCCACAGGTGGCCGAGGTTGTTACGGTGCAGACTTGAGAGCAGGAGGACTGGGTTCGAATCCCGCCAGGACTGTCCTCCCTGAATGAAGTTTTTTCCAGGTTTTCTCCAGTCCTCATAAATGGCAAATGCCAGGAAGGTACCCTAAACTTAGGCCTGGAACGTTTCCTTCCTTTAAAATAAATCCTTTCCCAATATTTCATTTCATCTCAAGTATCATCAGTGTCCACCACCTATGGTGCCTCAGCAGTAAAAACGGTCGTTAAACACCATTTAAAAAAAAAAGAGTACTATTTGCTGCAAAATTTTAAGTAATCTATAATACTTCTACTCTTATAATCACTATAACTACCAAAATTGTTATCAATTATTCATCTCTTCAAACTAACTCAAACAGCGGATAATTCAATAATGTTCTAACTGCATATTGGTTACCTTCTCCATGAAAATAGAGCCCTGTAATAGATAAATGTGATACAAGTTACTTCAAATGACAGAATCAATGATGGAACCACTGGTGCCTCTTGAACTTATAAACCAAGAGATCTTTTATTAATTTATATATTTGAGTGAACAAATGCCACATACAATTACATTTTATACTAATTTCATTTTGACCATAGGTAGGTACTTCAATTTTGCTAATGTAGTTCACTACATGAATGTAAAATATTCACTACACTCTTCAAGATGATTTTGATGTTCCTAAAGACATATGACAAACATTCAAAAATACATTTATTTATTTTTATCAGTATAACAGCCTTTGTTTGTGAATTTCTTATTTCAAATAATTCCATTAACACATTTGACATGAACTTAAATCTTGAGTTAAAGAGTTTTCAAATAAATTCAAAATAATGGTTTTATCTGTAATAAAGGCAACAAGATTTAAATTGTTCTAAATACTACTGTATGCAGTTTCTATTAACACTATGAAATTGCATAACACACCTATGTACAGTCTTGTGCAAATTAATGTGAACAAGCTGGTAAATGTAGTTTATATGTTATTCAGTGCTATTAATTGTTTCCCTCCAATTCTACACCACATTATTGATATCCATTGTTGAGATAGTTAAATCAAGTAATTATTTTTTTTAGAAATTAAGTAATGTGCTTGTGTTTCTAGCTGTTTTAACATTTTATTTAGCAAGCACATTTTTATTCATAATAAATATCACACCTAAGAAGAGCAGTAAGGGCATAAACCTCCAAGGAATTTAGAAATATGACTCAAGAGACAGATAGAATCTGAATATAATATAAGTTTATATAATTAAAAGAAAAAATGAGATTTGGTTAATTTTACCTCAAAGGACAGGGCGATGTGGCTGTAAACAAAATAGGAAAGGAAAGAACATGCCTATCTAATCACAACCACCAAAATTGATCCTAAGAAGAACAGTTTTGATTTACAAAAAGATTTGTACGTTGCAGGGGTGAAAATCTACGTTTTAGCAGTTGTGAAGGCAGCTTCTAGAAGCTGTAAGAAAAGTTTCAAGACCAGTCAGAAAACAGCTATTGATGAGCCCTAATCAAGAAAAAGAGATTGGCATGGACTAGAACTTATCAAAACTGGACACCAGAAGAGTGGAGAAAGATCCTATTTTCTGATGAGAGCCATTTAAAGTGCAGAGGTTGAACATCTCGCATTTAAGGAGAAGTGATGGAGACGAAATCTCACAAAAGCACTTCAAACAGACGTTAAAGTTTCCACAAAAGAAGATGTTTTGGGACTGTTTTGCATACACAGACACTAAATGATTGATTCCTATTGATGGAATGATGAACTACAAGTACATCCCAATTCTAGAGAAAAGAGCTGTCCCAGAACTGAAGAGTGCCAGAGGAACTGCACGTTGAAAAGGCGATTTCCCAGAAAGATCTTGCCCCCCTTGTCATGCTTTGAAGAATGTTAAAAACTTCATGGCAAAAAATAGTTTTCAATGTTTGAACTGGCCTGGAAATTGCGGATCTCAATTCTATAGAGAATCTTTGGGCAATTGTCAAGAAACGGATGAGGGAAATAAGTTGTACCACCAAAGATCAGATCATTTGTTCTGTGATAAAAATGTGTTTTCATGATTCTAAAATATGTAAGAAATTCATTGACTTTAAGCCTAAACAAGTAAAATGTTACATTCAAAGTTTGTGAAATAATTAAAAAAATAGAATAATATTTTTGTTCAAGTTAATTTGCACAAGGAAGTATTCAAATTACTAATATAATACATAAGTTTGGTATGCCAGAATGTCTTACCACTATTTTTTCTACAAAGTATAAAGTATATAATATATTTAAAAAAAAAATTACTTATGAGATAATTGGGTAATTCTCTTAAGATAGTTTCAGCTCATATTGCTGCATTACTTATGGTTGAAAAGATCACTTCAAACATGCATGGACAAATCTTTTTCCACTAACTTCACACTTATATGGTTTTTCCTTGTTAATCAAAAGATGTTCCCATAAATAAGATGTGCAGGTAAACCTCTTCTCAGAAACTTGACAATGGTGTGGCTTTTTACTCATTGTGCATTAAAAGATGTCTCCTTAAATTAGATACCCAGCCAAAGTTCTTCTCACAAACTTCACATTTATGTGTCTTCTTACCCTCGTGCATCAAAAGATGTCTCCTTAAATGAGGTGCCTGGGCAAATCTCTTATCACAAATTTCACATTTATGTGGCTTCTTACCCTCGTGCATCAAAATATGTCTCCTTAAATTAGATGACTGGGAAAATCTCTTTCCACAAACTGCACATTTATGTGGCTTCTTACCCTCGTGAATCAAAAGATGTTCCCTTAAAGTAGATGCCTGGATAAAGCTCTTCTCACAAACTTCACATTTATGTGGCTTCTTACCCTCGTGAATCAAAAGATGTCTCCTTAAGTGATTTGACTGGGTAAAGCTCTTCCCACAAACTTCACATTTATGTGGCTTCTTACCCTTGTGAATCAAAAGATGTTTCCTTAAAGAAGATGCCCGTGTAAAGCTATTCCCACAAACTTCACATTTATGTGTCTTCTTACCCTTGTGAATCAAAAGATGTACCCTCAAATTAGATGCCCGTGTAAAGCTCTTCTCACAAACGTTACATTTATGTGGCTTCTTGCCCTCATGAATAAAAATATGTCTCCGTAAATCAGATATACGGATAAAGCTCTTCTCACATAATTCACATTTATGTGACTTTTTACGGATTTTTAAGCGGCACCTATTTATAGTTTGTTTTTTTTTATGTTCATTAATTGATGTGAGTCTTTTTATGGATGAATTGGTGGTGTTAGTGCTACTACATAATTTACAGGAGAATATCCGCTTCCTTGTTTTTTCTTTACAATCCTGTGTAACTTCAATAAAAGTACTGGATGAATTTTCTAAACATCTGGACAGGTCTTCCCTATTTGGCCTGAAATATGAAGAACATAATGATGACAAAAAAAATAAGAAGAAATAGTTTTGTTTTTAACATAAAGATTAAAATGAGTTTAGATTTGTTATGGGAAATACTAAACTATACAAACTACAAATACTTATTCACATTAGAATACAAATTATTGCCAAATATTCACTGCTGCTCACTCATGTAGATTGTAACACTTATTCTATTCAACCTAATGAAACAGCCTGAATTTCAGTACTTTTGATCAGTGTACAATAATAGTACTTAAGGATTTTAAATGTTTACTATGCTCATAAAGAAATATTCATGCTATGTACTGACATATAATGAAAATTGTTTTAGTACCTTCCAGCATTTAAATTCAACCATAATTAAGATTGCCAATTATCACGAATATACAGTATTTTCTATATTTTAAAGCACATTTATTTGATTTAGTTTATTTATAGATGCTCTTTAACACCTCTGGTCATCAGCATCCCATTCAATTCAGGATGTGAAACAGCCTACAACTTTTGCTCAGAGGCCTCTTTTTTTTTAGGATTGAGGTTCTTTTTCGTGCCCTAAATGTACAACATGGGACCCACGGCCTTACTTCCCTCCTGAAGGAAACCATATTTAGGATTTTTACGTCAGAAAAAAATTCATTGATACTGGCCGGGTTTGAATCTGCAATCTGGGGTTTAGGAGGCAAGAATGGTTACCACTACACCACCAGGGCTGACTTTTTAAAGCACAATAAATACACCCTGCATATATGAAACTTTGAAGGAAGGACATACTACTTCGCCTTTTAACATTTGTAGGAGCTAAGTGTAACCAAATTCAAATGGTTTATATCAGGTACCAGAACAGGCATTAAGCATAAGTCTTATAAGTCATTGATATGTGGAACTGTGTATTATAAACAAACACTCCCATTTTGTCAAAGGTAACAAAGAATCAATTGCTTCTAGAACTAAATAATGTTCAACTTATTCACAGCTGCACACTGTCATTATTTAGAGACTGCAAGTTCCAAAATTCTTTGTGCTTATGGCCACTTAACAGATTTGGCAGAATGCTGCCCTCTTTCAGTATGAGGCTTAATAACCTTCACAATCTTCTTTCCACCTTTCAATACTACTTAAATCAACCAGTTGGCATGACAGCATTGCACATTACATTAGTACAAGGAATCAAGGCTTTGGAGTGCATTAAAAGGAGGTGGTTCATATAGGTGAAGAAATATAACTTCATTTTCATATCTATTTTAACCAAAACAACAGTTTAGTCACTAATTGCATACAGCATTAAAAATTAATATTCATTCCCTTCAATAAAGTTTTAACTTCTTTGGGGGCCATTAGATTGCTAATTGATTATGGACAAATGAAAATAATTTAGCATAAAATATTGTTGCAGACATTTAGGACAGTATGAAAACTGCCTTTCTAATACGTGGTTAACTCCAGAAATATTCTATTTGATTTGCTTTAATAAGTTGATGGGACATATCTACAATTCATTGGCTGTTTTGGAGATTATAAAAGCGCTCAACTTTATCATCGTGGTTTTGATCCTGTTTATAAGCATAGAAGACCACTGGTAATACCGCACTACATTTATAATGATAAGTTCTTTTTCTGGCATATCTCTGCTTTATTATTATATACAATTACTACAGTTTCCACAATTGTGTAAAATTTAAATAATTCAATTTATTATTATTATTATTATTGGAGGTATCCACTAAGAGTGCACACAATCAATAAGTGTTTATAAAAATTTATACAAATTATATGTGTAAATAATATAACTCTTAAAAAAACTGCATGCTTTCATAATCCACACAGCAAATTATTTGTTTGTTTATTTATTTATTATTAGAGTTTGTGCATTTTGCAACAGTGAATACTTACGTTTGATATTTTGATTAACAAGATGTAGGTTTACATTATGTTATACATCATTTTAATTGTGATAATACCTTAATGTTTATTGTGAATTATCAGAACCTATCAAAACAGCTCACCCTTTGTTTCGTCAGCTACAAAGGAAAAAGAATTAAGCTTACGTATCTTAATTCCTGTATTGCAAGATGCACTATAAAACAGTGATAATCTCAAGAAAAGAGTATGCAATAATATTTATTTGTAAAAAATTCTCATCATATGAGAAAAATATTTTTCATATTATGAGAAAATCTACAGGTGTCCATTCAACCTGTATACTTTAGAAGCATTAGTCAAAATGTGGTGATTTGGCAGTTTATTACCTTAAATAAAATACATTTAGAAGAAATTTCAAAAAATTAAATTGCTGTCTTTTTCTAAGATAAAGCAATATATATCACCTTCATTTTAATAACATCTGTAACACAGTGTAGCAGAAAATTCCAATTTATTTGTTTGTGCACCAGCAGTTAGATTAATGAGAACAAATTCAAATTGCTATATAAGAGTGGAATTCACAAATAAGTAAATTAAACTTATGCACAATATACAAAATGATATTGGCATGCCACAAAACAAATATACATATTTGGAATTAAGAGTTAATAAAGCAAACTATGAGAGGAATCAAATTTGGATTTTTGGCTTACTGTGTCAGTGCTCTTTCATTTCATTCACCTTGCCCTATCGAACCACAACTACAATTCTCCCACATTAAGGTCTGCATAACCTTAATGCCTCTAAGTTAATTTTTACAGAGAATTTATCCATATTTAGGCTTAACAAAACCCCAATAAGGTGATTAACTATGAATTTTGGACCACTAGTGCTGAAAAATATTTATTTTCTCTTAAGAATAACTCTGTAAAAAGATAACCTTAGAATACTTCTTAGGCTTTCAAGGCTGGTGTTTCTTCTGGGCTGTGCTCCTAAAAATGAATACTAAAGAGAAAATTCTGCCAGGAAAGCAATCAGGCAATTTATAAAATCAGTTATAAAGACTCCAATAATGAAATATATAGGCAAAAAGAAAAACACATTACCCTATGATTTAAGGAATGCATGTGAAATGTAAAATATAAACACATGGATAAATCAGCAATAGAATACCATTTCTGGCATCAGGAAAAAAAGAAAAAGAAAAGGGGGGGAAAAAAAAGCATTAATTTTAAATGAGCCAAAGCTCTTCAAAAATTCATAAATTCATAAACAAAAACAAGGGAAATTTAGTTAATTTTTTATCTTCCAAACAACAGTAGCCTTATCATTAAATCTACAGAGCAACATCTTAATACCAAGCTGGGATGCTTACAGTGGAACCATGCTGATGATGAATGTTCAAGTAAGTGGACAACATTAGTGAAATTTGAGTGATTTCCTTACAAAAAATTGCAATATGTTCTTACAAAATTCAAATTTATGTGGCATCTTACCCACATGAATCAAACCATCTTTCTTTAAATGAGACGCTTGAATAAAAATTTTACAACTTCATAATGTGGCTCTTAACCTCACAAATTAAAAATTAAAAACCTCATTCAAATTATTTTGTGTTCAAGAATTAATGAGCATTTTACTGAAGAACAGATGGGGTTACAGCTAGCATAAAATTTAAAGAACATCTGTTTCTTTGTGCTTTTAAAATTCTGTTAAACTTAAATGAAAGGAATGATGGATGAATATTCCAAGTAGCTGGAAAGGTCTTCCTATATGGCCTGAAAAATGGTTGGACTATATTAGAAGACATATATGCTTCAAAATTAATCACACATATCGATATGGAACATATTAATAATTCATATAATAGATCTAAAAGTAGAGTATGGTACATAGTAACAAGTAAAGTTATAACAAAAATAAACACATATGCAAAAGAGACATGTTGTGTATAGGGCTTCATAGATACAAAGCTTGATATGCTAAAAGGCAATAAATGGACACATATGCATACCCACAATTACATGTGCTCCTTGCTAATTATTAACACAGACTGGCTGAAAACTCCCTAAAAAGTTTATACTGTTAATTTATAGTTTAATACAAATATTTGTGAGTTTCTATCTTAAAACTTCCAACAAAAGTTGTGACTATTCTACATTTAGGTAAAAAACTGAATAACTTTGGACTACTGTACTTAAATAATTTTATAACATTTTGTTTTAATGATGCTAATATAAAAATTGTTATATTGAGAGTATTGTGAGAGTAAATTTCAGCAATTGTTACCAGGTTACCAAGGTGGTATTCATATATACTAGTAATTCTTAAATAGACAAACATGGCGAAGTCAGTATATTAAATGCTTAGAATTGGTTTTCTCTTCTGATGATGTCTGCAAATAACAACTAAGAATTGCTTTCTTTCTTAGCTTAAACATGACACTGCTGTCAACAGTGTCATGTCTTACAGTGTGATCAGTTTATTTTTCCCATGGTGTTTTGCCTGTAGGTGAGCACACTCATTAGCCAATTAGCTGGCCAGCCAGATCTCAGTGATTAGCAGGAGGGTAAAACAATAAAACAAACCAACCATAAATGGCAAGGCAAATGGTGGGTTCTTGCTCATAGGAAAAAACCCCATGCAGCAGGGGAAAGCATCACTAATCGCAGGATATAATATGAATGAATGAAAATAAGGTAAATGGCGCATTTTAAGTACTTTGATATTTGAGGTCTCAATTAGCACAATGTACAGTTCAAGACCTAAGTTTGTTTAGTTTGTTCCACTTAAATATTGATCTGTTTTAAATAGGGACATGGTGTATGACATTGTAATTTTAACAAATGAATTATCTTGGTATAAACAGCTTATTGATATACTATGTTATACATCCTTGTCTCTTTTATTCTACTGTAGGTTATTTTTGAGAGCTAAAGAGATTAAAGTTTGTATTCTAAAAAATTTCACCAGTAACTATGAATTACAATATTGGAATAGCATTAACACTGTATAATATATCTATAAAATACATACATTTATGATTTTCATTACATCTCAAAAGAACATTAACAATTTTGTGCAAAATAGAAGCTAGATTTACTTTTATTCAGTGGTGAAGAATGCAATAAAAGCCAGCAACAATAAAATGGTTTTACACTAGTATTCCAGAAAGGATATTTGTGCTCTACGCCGAGAAGTATAGAGCTCTGAGGCATTCTGCAGACAATGAAGTCATATAGCCATATCATTAAACTCTAAGCTGAGAATCATAAAGCTAAATATCCAATAACATCCTCATCTTATTTGGCATTATGATGCACTTGCCTTGCATCAATCACTAGCCTGGCATTATATTCTAATGTGTTCTCAACTATAAAATATCAACTTTTATCTCCCAAGTTGAAATTAAAAGCAATTTTGTGGCTACAATACTTCAGCTCTTATATTACAAGCATAAGATTATATAACAATTGTATTAATTGGTTTTGAAAAGGACAAAAGTATATTCAGATTACTTTTTTCTTCCAATACATCAAAATTTTGTATTATTCCTCATGATTTACCCTGAGTTTGTGTAGTACTAGCTGTATATTTGTATATTTGCAGATTAATATTTACTAAGAAACAAAACAGTGTCTTACCCTGCATCACTGGCTGGTAAATTGAATTCTTCAACTTCAATCTTTGTTACATCTCTGTCAAATTCTTGCTCCTCCTGTGACAAAGGAGTTCATTTTAAATAACCATCTAATATTGTACTAACATGTATAAGAACTGTATTGTATTAATAAAAATACAAAGCCCTCGTTTGAATGCGTAACTGACTTAATGGGAATTTGCTTGGCACCAGAAGTACACTGTTTGCAGGCAGAATTGGATATTCATAGCCCCTTAAAATCAAACCTATGGGCTTATCATGCAAATTATAATTACAATAACCACATACCTTCATTGTAGAAAGTGTTGGAAATGATGTCCTTGTGCAGCCACACATCTCTCATACTTTTCAATAAAACTTGCATTAACTCATTAATTCTTCTTCTGAAATTGCAGCTTATATTCCTATATTGTCTTTCAGTTCTTCCAATGTATGTGGGTTATTTCGATATACTTTAGCATCATTACAAGGTCATGTAACTAAAACCAGGCTTCGTCCGTGAAAAAATTAAAAGTGGATCAACAGAGCAATCATTAACACTATCCAACACCTAATTGTAACTCTAGTCACATTATCGCATGGAGATGTGTGGCAGCACAATGACATCATTTCCATCTTCTACCATGAAGATATGTGCTTATTTTAGTTACAATTTACATAAGCAATCTATGCTCTTGAATTTAAGGGGCTATGAATATCTGACTTCACCAGGGAACAGCATGTTTTCCAGTGCTAAGCAATTCCCTGTTAAGCCAGCCACACATCTAAATGAGGGCTGAGTACAAATAAACAATAATAAAAAAACATACACACATATATTGTATAAAGGATATATTTCAGACGGAATATAACATTTCCAGATTTTTTTTAATGCCTGTTTTTATTGCAGTCATCATAGGGGTGGACACTGATGATAAATGAATGAAATAATAGGATTTTTTGCATTGGAAGGAAACATTACAGGCCTAAGTTTAGGGTACCTCCTCAGAATTTACCATTTATGAGGACTCAGGAAACCCTGGAGAAAACCTCAGTCAGGAAAGATGGTCATTGCAGGAATCAAACCCCATACCTTCTACTCAAAGACCATGTCTTAATGCCTTGGCCACTCATGGTAGTGACAAAAGGTGTGAAGGAGCAAGAAGAAAGAACGAGATATATTTAAGTAAGATAGCAAGGGGGAAAAAAAAGGTATGAAGATCAATAGAAGCACAAAAATTTAGGAAAATTCTTTTGAAGCAATTCCATGTAGGCTGACAGATTTCTAGACAGACCTTCAACTAGATAATACAATTATTTAACATATTCCCCTTATATAAGCTGAACAATATAGCAGTGCTAGCCGAAAGTATATCCAATACACACCTTAAATTTTATCAGTTTTACTATAGCAAAATGGCTTTCCCAGAAATTCTGTTCCTTAACAATATTAAAAAGTTTAGCAATAGAATATTCTTTTAATTTTATTGAAAAAAATTAATAATGCACACATTTTGCTGGAAGATCTTCTGATGCTTCTGCATTATTATAGAAGGAATATATAAATTGTTAAAAAACTGGGTGATATCCATGCATACACTGCTGAAACAAAAGATGATTTATCATTCTATTATCTCATTAATTACCTAATAGGACGAGTAGTGAACATTTTTGTTGGCATGAACATCTAATTAACATCCTTTTAGCTTCATTAGATGTAATTTTACTACTGTTTTTATTTCACATGAACAATGGCATGAATGTGCTGAGTTTGTATAGATGTAAACACAACAATAGCAATGTCAGCAGAGTTTGTATAGATGTAAACACAACAATAGCAATGTCAGCAACATTGTCAATAATACGTTTGTGGGGTATAACATACTACTCTAACAAACATATCTTTAATCTTATTTTGATTTAAAGTAAAACACTAAAAATCATGTCGTCACATTAAAACTCTCTTTAAGTTTCACAAACACACTTATAAAAGTAATTTTGGTACATGTTTCGTGAGGTACATTCCTCACATTGTCAACCAAAACGACGACTGAGGAGTCAATTTCAGCAAGTATGTATGTTACTATGCTTGCTCTGGTGGTCTGTTAATGAACTTAAACAATATGTTGTCTGCTTCCGGTATATCAAAATCCATAAGTTTGTATTCATATTTTTTTATGTAAATTTTTTCCCATATATTAAGTTCTTTCGGATGTCGAATTGTTTTTAGTAATGTTATGTCCTTCTCTATTTCATGATTCTCATTCCAAAAATGTGCAGCCACTGCTGATTTTTCTACTTGTTTGTGTCTAATATTTCTCCAGTGTTCCTTTAATCTTATCCCCAGATTTCTCTTTGTTTTTCCTATGTAGAGAAATTAGAGTTTTAATGTGACGACATGATTTTTAGTGTTTTACTTTAAATCAAAATAAGATTAACAAAAGTTTCACTGTGTGGATTCCGACATTCCGTAAACATATTACAAAAACATATCTTTCTTTCTGTTTGCAACTTAGTATGGCCATATGCTAGCACAAAGTCTGACAAGTGAAGGGGAAGTTGCATGATTGTGTTATTCATGTTGTACAGTAAAGCGAATGCAAGTGCTCCTAGTTCTAAAAAAGAAGTTGTAAAATGTCAGAGATGAAAGAGAATGTTTAATATGTACACATTTTCAAAAAAATATTCAGAAGAAGAAGAGAAATAGGATCTTGATTTTAAAAAGTGTCAAAGCCTAACAGCAAATGCCTGTGGAATAAATAAAAATACTGTGTTATGCATATGTGTTGAGGTCAAAAGATCTGACTCTGGTATTTGTGTCACCTCAAAAACATTAGGACTCCCTAAGAGAGTTACATACTTAAATGACTTTGACAAGGAAGTTGTATAAAGGACTGTGCGGAGCTGTTATAATGAAAGGAAATTTTCGACAATAAACTAAATTACTGAAGTTTAAAAACCAATATTTCATACAAAGCCTCTAATTCATTCACTTATGGAATACTGCACAGTTTAGGCTTCATTACAGAAAGACAAAACTCCTTTCTCAATAATGGAGATGAGTGACATTGTGGCAGTAAGGTTAAAATTCCTACACTCAATGCATCATTTCTGGTGATCCAAGACAATCTTCAATTTAGATGAAATTTGGGTTAATCAAAACTACACTCAAAAATTCATTTGGCAAGACTCTCTAATAATGGTAGGCTAAAGGTACCTTTGGGAAAGGGCAGCAAACTTATTTGTCATATAAGATCAGCAAAAACCTGTTTCTTTACCAGAGATAATGAGTATTCCGTTCTAAATCAACTGCTGACTATCAAGAGGACATTATCAGCAAAAACCTGTTTCTTTACCAGAGATAATGAGTATTCCGTTCTAAATCAACTGCTGACTATCAAGAGGACATAACAGCTTCAAAATTTATAGAACAGTGTTGACATTTTACTCATGTTCTTTTTTTATGTATGTTTTTATAATGGTTGTCTTCCATACATCTGCTATATTTTTGTCTATTAAAAAGTTGAAGCATTCTATTTCTTAGTTTATTGCCTCCATATTTTATTAATTTTATAATGATATTCGATTCCTGCACTTTAACATTTCTTGATTTTACTAATTCTTCTTCAGTTTCCATTAACTCAATTGCAATGTTCAAAATAATAATCCCTATATTTATCTTTTTCTCTTCTTCTATATTTAATAGATCCATATAATATCCTTACCATTTTTCTTTTCGTATTGGATTTATTTGTACATTATGTCTCTCATCTGATTTGAGATCCCATTCATTATTTATAAACTTCATAGGATATGATCAGAACAGTCAATAGCAGATATTATCGCTATGCCTCTAAACCTGCTATGTGCATCTTAACAAATTTTTCAAGAGGTACAAAAAAATCCGTAATTTTTCATTTTCCTTCAATTGTAAACTCACTGTTACTATCATTCATTTGCATTTCTTGAAATTATTTATTGTTGATGCGTTCTATAAAATGTTGTCATTTAAAGACTGAAAATTATAACGATTTCAGATTTTTACAGCATGGGTTTTAGATGCACCAATTCCACACTTAGCATATTTTCCTGTGCATAGCATAAGTACTGAAATGCACCCACCTTATGAGTTACAAAAAAATTTGTTCAAAATGTACAGAAATTTAACCAATTATATACAGTCTATAACATCATACATAGCGTATCAAATGTAAGCATTACTTTTTGTTCCCACACTGTCAGTGACTGCACAGATGAACATTACTGCTGGCATTTTCTGCCACATTTTGATTATTACAACTATGGATCATAGATATGATTAAATTAGTTATACCCCAAGTTGTTGCAATGGTCTTTATGCATAAATGATTTCAAGCTCTGAAGGCTTTCTAATTTACTCTGATCAATTTTCATCTGTTCAGTATACAGGATGGTGGGCTATTTTTCGTTTATTTTGTTCCTCCATTTTGGAAGCGGCTGCTAGCAATCCAAGTGCCTAATCTTGTATAGCACTTCTTCAACGTATTTTTATGGAGATGAGGAATGGGTAAATAGTTTAGCTTCTGGGAATACCTGAGAAAAATGCTGTTCCCAGAAAATTTTTTAAGGCAATTAGAGGTAGATTAACATGCTAGGACCTAATTAATGTCAACTGCAACTTGCACAATTGATATTATTGTATGATTTAGTTGAACTACAAACTTTTAATGCTTCACTTACTTGTAAAAGTACAAGTACAAATAAGTGAAGCATTAAGAGTAGGTAGTTTAACTAAATCATAAATTAATATCATTTATATGCTAGGACCTGTTTGTGGACCACACTAATTGGTTGCATACGGTCATTTTCCTACCCAAAGTGCGCGAAGCTAGAAGCAATTTTCTGGTTAGAATGAATAATTAGTATAATTATAAATAATTTGTGATATTTGGAAAAACAAGGAGAAACATAGGCATATGGGTAAAGGAACATTTCAGGAACATAAAGTACAAGCAAATAGAGAAATCAGCAGTAGCATATCATTTTTGGACACAAGATCATGATATAGTGAATAAAGCAAAATTATTAAAATCAGTACAAGAACCTACAGAACTAGCAACTTGGAATAAATCTACATCTACAAATACAAAAACAGTGTAATGAACTTCGACATTGCCGGGGATGAAAACATAAACTATAAGTTTATCACACCACCTCTAGAGCAGAATACACATTCCTACAGCTTAACAAATTATCCGACAGTTGACTTTTAGCTTAGCTGACGATAAGAACAAAATGTTCTCGAAACCGGTTCTATATATTATGACAAGTAAGTGAAGCATCAAGAGTGTGTAGTTCAACTAAATCATATAATAATATCAATTTGTAATATGCTTCCATTCTTATATCTGTAAATACCATCATTCTCATTTTTTTAAAAAAAATATTTATTATTGTTTAATATTTTATCATTAGTAGTACCTCTTTTTAATTGTGTACCATACTGTGGTATGCTCCACAACCAATGCATAAAATTTAAATTGCTAAAAAAAATTAGAGGAATACACGTTTAAATCAAAGCCCAAAAATAAATATTGGTATAATTAAATCTTGACAGTTTATAATTACAGATTGAAAAATTGTGTAAAATTAGAATAAGCATTCTAACAAACTTTTGTTTCATAGGATTAGAAATACAAACAAATTATTGATTGATACAGAAAACAAAGTGGAAATACAAGTAGTTAACTTGTTTAGTAATCAATGATTTCATGATTATTTCAAAACACAGTACCTAGTGTGAGTTGTTATGACTTCATAACACCCATATGGCATGCTTACACCAGTCTCCTAATAAAAATTTATGGGATTCTCTCCCATTTTACTTTGAGTCCATTTGCAAGTTTTCCCAGGTTCTGTGGCAAGTTTTACCAGCTTATTCCATAGATGCTCAATCAGATTGAGGTCAGGACTGTATGCTGACCCGAATTTGGCAAACTTGCACGGCATTTTTGGTATTCTGTGTTGTATGAAATTTAGCATTATCATGAATTAAAAGAAAATTGGGGTCTATACCATAAGCAAAGGGTAAGACATGTTGAAGGATAATGTAAACATCAGCATTCAGGCCCTGTGGAACAACAAAAAGCTACTCAAAGTCATCCCAGCCCAAACCATAACCCAACCACCTCTAATGTGTCATGTTCAATAATGCTGGCTAGAGCAAGAAGTTCGCCAGGATGTCTCCATACATGTATACCACCATTATAACTCTTCCAACTAAATCTTGACTGATCTGAGAAGAGAATGGAGGCAGAGGTAGTGGGGGTGGTAGGAGCAGGAGCAGCAGCAATATTAGCAATGCTCTTATGTTTGTCACTGTGGGATCCCCTTTCCCACTGGCCTGTTTGATTGAAAAGTGAACTCCTGTTTTTCATAGTTTTTGAAAAAACTATGGTCCATATAATGGATAACATAAGGCTGATTATTATTTTTGTTGCATAGTCAGCATACAATGGTGGAGTAAACATGTTCTAGACTTATGCCCTTAGAAATAGCAGCCAGGGTACTTGCCAAGGCTCTATTTTTATTCTGATATGCACATCCATCAGAAATAAGGATAATCTTCTTGTAAATAATGTTTAACTTTAAGAAGTCAACAATACAATGTGAATTCGTTTGATTATCTTTCCTTCACCTTCATGCCATGTTTATAAGGAACATCTATGTTGTTAGTGACATATTGTGAAGTTATGTACTTGCAATTTCTGACTATAATATTGCTGGATATTAATAATTGGGGAAGTCAAGACTGTCTATATGTCCATAGCTGCAACAAGAACAGAATCAAAAACTGAAACTATAGCACTTTGTTTAGCAACTCTGCTTTCTTCTTTTTAGTTATGTGCAATCTGTAGTCTTCTTCTGGCAATTTTCCCTCTTTGTATGAAACACAGTATTTGCATTAATCATTACTTGGCTGGAAGATGGAGATCTTTTCACAATCCAAAACCTCTGTGAACTTCTTTCTTTCAACACTGGGAAGACAAAATTTCCTAGCACCTTCTTGATAAATCTGCAGCATATGTGATATAGACCAAAAACTGTTCTCTACATAAATTTGATAAGTGGAGGCTCTGCAATAGTGATTGGGTACTTTTGGAATTATTTGAAGCCATTTAAGTATTCTGTCTGATTTCAGCTCTATTGGTAACTCTCTATTCTGTCACTTTGGGAGCACCTATAAACATAAATTTGTCATCATCTTTGTCCAATTCTTGTTAATTATTATCATTTTGTAACTATATTTATAAATTAAGAGTCTTCTGTTATGCACAGGAGAGAAAAAAAGAAATCTTGCCAAACCTGAATTTTAACTCCCTCAGAGTTTGGGAAAATAGCAATTACATAAATTCAGCTTACAGGAAATTTCTTGATCTAAGTGGGATCTTCTTCATATGGGCACTAGAAAATCTACTAATCCCACAATAAAAGCCTCTTTTTTCATCCCACATATTCATATGCAAAAAATTGTTAAATTTATTTTTTGTGTTTCCACATTTATCTCATTGAACATAAAACTTCCTGAAGTTTTCTTGCTTCTCTTATGTATAAGTGATCTTTCTTTCTTTCTATTAAAATGGATGAGCCATTTTATTTTTCGAAACCTTCACATTTCTGACCAAAAAATGCACAACCCTTTTATTTTTGTCCTTGTCCCAAGCATTTTTTGGGCTTGGGAGAATATATTTGTGAAAAGCTCTGTTCCCTAACAACATTTTCATCATTTCCCTGAGAATGTACAATAACACCACTGTCCACAATCACCTGACACTTTTCAATTAAGTTTGATTTCCTACAATGTTCTAGGGAAGCATTCTCTGCAATCATAAGATTATTTGAAGCTGCAGGGATATTCCATTATAGTTATCTGCTGAAATATGCAGAGCAATGTATTTACTAAACATGACCCACACGCATTGCAACAGTAGGTAAAATGTTTATCAAATAAGTGTAACCTAGTAGCAGTATATTTTCATTGCTTACCTCATTAGAGTACATCTTACGCCGCCGCACAAACAATACTCTTTCCTACTGCTGTCACCAGAAAATAACTTGCATAAATGTGGAAAGATATCTCAATTATACATTGCAGCTTCAAGGACAAATGTAGCTATGTGCTGACATTTACACATAATGCTTTAAGAGGAACAACTTTTTTTCATATGCACACAGCAGTTTTTGAATTTACAGACAGGGAATGGATATGTGCATTTCTCGTCTTGAGGACAAATCCATGATAGAAAATTGTGCCTAAATCAACAATAAAGCAAAAAAGAGAAATTTCTGCACAGAGCAGGTTTTGGAGGTGCAACGATATTCTATTTTGTAATATGAACAGATTACAATTATTTAAATTTCTTTTTAATGGTTCCACAGAGAACTCACATAGAAGGTATACAGCATGAGTTACATACAACAGAGCTATTCAAAATAAGACTGAATCTGAGGTGAACAAAGCTTGTCTATGACACTCAGGCCTGGTTCAAAACACACAAACTAGTTTATAGTCAAGTTTTTGTAGTTTTTAAATTTATTTATAATTCTTAAATTTTATCAATATGATCAAATAGAGCTAAATTTTCTGCAATGGCCAACCATCTCCCTTTATGACATTTGGTTTTTAATTATTATACCAACCAGTTACCTAACACAATTTACTGCCTTTTTATAGTGCTGTATGATATGAACAACCTTATGTCTTTTAACTAAAAGTGTTAATTGGAACATTATATTACTGAGTAAAACCCTTTTGCTCCACTTGTTTGTTTAAAATATGTAGAACCAGTTTTACAAACACTTCATCCGCATCGTCACATCATTGTCAAATGGAGGATAAACCGTGGGAATGTGTAATCTGCTCTGGTGTCAGTGTGATGAGCTTAAAGTTTATGTTTTTATCCCCAGAAGTGTCGAAGCTCATTAAACTGTCTTTATACTTGTAAATGTAGATTTTCTCCCATTTTACTAATTCTGTAGGTCCTTGTACTGAATTTAATAATTTTGTTTCATTCAATATGTCGTGATTTTCTGTCCAGATGAGAAAATCAGTAGTGGAATCTCTGATGTGAAAAATAATAATGAAGTATAATGTTAAATGGCTATTATTACAAAACTAAAGTATAGAGATGCTCTACTTATAGCCAGATAAACTAATTGCACATGGTATACATTGCATTTTTATTTAACCATGGCAATATTTATAAACATACGTAATGCTCATTAAGTTTACCTCATCCTTTAGCATAGCACCATTATTAGCATCATAAGAATCTTCTTCCTTAGTTTCTGGTTTCAACTCAATTGAATATACATCAGAAGTAAGCAGTTCTTGTTTAACTTCCACTTTGGCATCCATTTTGCATTCACTTATCATCCTCTGAAACTGCAAAAGAAATGCAAACATAAAAATCTATAGCCAAATCCTGACACTAAATGGTTCAAAAGAAGGGTGAGGTCCTGTGAGACAAGCAAAAACTGCTCACAAATTGGGAAAAGCAAGTGAAGGAGAAGGAAAAGTTTGAAAAGGGAACAGCATACAAACCATATTCATATTCTACAGGAGGCCAATGTTTCCAAAATGAATAGTTTCACAGAATTACATATATTACAAGGATATTCAATGTTGACAGAGACTATAATTTTTAAACAGGAAATGTTCATAGAAACACCAAACTATATCAGTTTTCCAAGTATTACTCTGTAAACATTCAGATACCAAGCCCATCATTTCAGAAGGTCCCTGGTTTAGTGTTTGTAACCACTGCAGGACAGTGGTTCATTTGATACCAATTTCCACCCTTCATTGAACTGTTAACAACATTCGCACACTTTTGCCCATGATAGTGTTTGTTCATCATACTGTGTTTGCAGTGTACACCAAATTTCATTATATACTGCTGTTCAACACTAGTTGCCACCATCTTTGTTTACACTATTGCGCATGTGCCTAATGTCATCGTGGCTACTCGCGAGGAATCATGGTCTATCCTGCAGTAGTTATGCAGCGCTACATCTATTCATTAATTTCTTACCAAGAAAGTTTTGCTCAACCTTGGACAGTAATGTGAATGTAAACTAATTTACTGAAATAACAAATCTTCCTCTTGTCCTTGAACATGGCTTCAAAGGAATGACTGAAGTAGTTAAGTTTCACTGAGATGGTACAGTTGATTCTACACATTTTTGTGGGTAAATGTTACCAAAATTAGCTAGTCGTATTTGTGCAGAATTTCGTTTAAGTTCTCTGGTCAATTGCCTTCTTCTAGAAAAGCAATTCATGATATTGTGAATAAATTTGATTCTACTGGGTCAATCCACACACACACACACACACACACAAAAAATGTGGTAACATACTTTTTTAATAGAGGATAAACTAAACAAAATTGGTGCAATCCTGGAACTTTTGCCAAAAAATCACTCCTGAAATTAGCACAAGTGGGGTTCTGCACATAAAGAAACAAAATTATTAAACCTAAAACCATATAAGTGTACATGTGTCCACTGTTTAAAACAAGGTGATCCAGCAGCAAGAGTATGTTACTGTGAATAGTTTTTTTTTATTTCTTTTTTTTTTTTTTTCCATATTTGAATGAAGGTTTAATGGATCTCTGTTCAAATGAGCCTAGATTCACCTGCATGACTGTTTTTTTTTTTTATTGTTTTATTTATGGATGCTCTTTAACATCTCAGGTCATCAGCGTCCCATTCAAATCAGGGTATGAAATGGCCGACAAATTTTGCTGAGGCCTCTCTTTCAGGATTGAGGTTCTTTTTCGTGCCGTAAATGTACGACACGGGACCCACAGCTTTACTTCCCTTCCGAAGGAAGCCATACTGACGATTTTTACGCCCGAAAAAATCAATCGGTCCTGGCCGGGTTCGAACCTGGAATCTTGGGTTTAGGAGGCAAGTATGGTAACCACTACACCACCAGGACCGACCTCCTGCATGACTGTGTGAACTATCAAAACATGTGCTTTGGGTGCCCTGAAAATCCACATCATGTACAGGAAACCCCTCTTTAGGATAGGAATTTTAGGAAGTTTGGTATGCTTGTGAGTGTAAGGCATATAATTGATCCGATTTTTTATGAGATGATAATAGAAGCAGAAGGGCCATTTAGACACTATATATTTATCAGCTTACAGAAGGAAGAATCCTATGGGTGTTTTAACAGGATGCTGCAACTGCTCATATAGCAGCAGAGTCCATGAATAAAATAAAGGAAGTGTTTAGATTAGTGCCCTCTAACTCACCAGATTTAACATTACCTATGGGGTTGACTGAAGCACAAAGTTTATAAAACAAACCTCACACATTGGAGAACGTAAAGGAAAATATCACAAATGAAATCAGAAACTTTACATTAGCCGAACTTAATAGTGTCAATCAGAATGTGTTTTACAATACCTGTTTAGCTGAAGGGGGACACCATTTCCAGCATCTTCCATTCTAGGATGGCAGCGACATGCCCAGTTGCCAAGAAACAAAATTATGCATGTGAAGAATAGGTTTTACATGAAAGCCCAGCAGTAGCAACATAGTATGTTATAGAATAACCATAAAAGAAGAAGAAATAACAAAGCTAATTATAAATCCTAACACTTTTTGCATAGTCCATGGATTTTATTTCAGGTACATAGTAATTTTCTATGAATGAAGAAAAAGCAACTTAATGGCTTTATACATACTTCCAACAGATTTGCTGCACTAAGTCAAATTCTCCAAGCAGAAAACAATGTCATCTGTTATCATTGGACATTGTATTAGCATGCACTAAAAATATCTAGAATATGCATGCATTTATGCTGCCAAAATCTTTAACTTTAAGCTTATACTTTTTGGTACTTACAATGTACATTCTTCCTTAGACATCATTCCAGTCATAATTAGATTTGCAGTATACAATGATCACTTTCTCCAAATGCTCAGGTGTAAATTTAAGCTGAGAAGGACCTTTCTACTTCTACATATGTTATTAGGCAAAATTTGAAATCATTTACTAACTACGGGGAAATTTCTTCAAGAAGCACTACATTTTCCCCTTCAAGATGTTTATCCACAGAACAAAACTTTAATGTCAGGAGATCTCTCTGAAACACTGCACAATTTACCAATTAATTTTCCTGCATACTTTAAAGAAACACTTAAGTTTACCCTGAACTTCACTTAGAATTGATAATGATTCATGTAAGGTAAACTAGATTTTTTCAGCTATAACTTTGAAATATGCCTTCATTACAGCCAAGTCCCTTTAAAAATACTCACTATTAAAAATATTCTAAGAACATTGAATTGACAAAGCATCAGCTGAATTCAGCGTACCAACGAATTCTAATAGCATTGAAATTATCTGAATAGAAGACAGCAGCTTTAAACCGCGTATCCAAATGGGTAACTTGACTTGATTTGGTGTATTTATGGATGCTCTTTAACATCTCAGGTCATCAGCATCCCATTCTATTCAGGGCGTGAAACGGCAGACAAATTTTGCTCAGAGGCCTCTTTTTTCAGGCTTGAGGTTCTTTTACATGCCGTAAATCTACGACATGGGACCCACAGCTTTACTTCCCTTCTGAGGGAAGTCATACTTATGATTTTTACGTCCAAAAAAAATCCATCAATCCTGGCCAGATTTGAACCCGCAATCTTAGGTTTAGGAAGCAAGCATGGTTACCACTACACCACCAGGACCAACTCCCAAAGGGTAAGTATAGGCTCTGGAGGTAATGGGAAGTCTGGAAATATTTCTTTGTAAGCACTAACTATGGATAGGACTTCAACAAATATTTTCTTGGTGCTGGATATTAAGCTGTTCACACTAGAAAAACTTTCCCTTGTGGCTTCCGTTACTCCTTGCAGTGCACGCACATACACTTAACATGAATGAGTTGGGGAAAAATTACTTTTATGCTGAAGCAGCTTTTAACATGTAAGTTGCCACATCTGAAAGCAGAAACGGAAATTTGTGTTCACTGCCTCTTTCAGACCAAAATAATTTTGGAGCATCATTTACAAAGGGAGCAATGGTAGAATGATTTGTTTTTTGTAACACCCTACCAGCAATCAATAAAAGGGACTCCCCAGTAACATCAAGTGATTTTGTCACAATTGCACTGAAGAGGCTCCTTATGGGTGTATCCATTGTAAGGACTTTATTATTTTGTCACTGATGTGTTTAAATATTAATTTTAAATTTAAAAATATGTGTATTACATGTGCGATGCATGGAAAAATAATAAAATATGCAATTATATGCACCATAAAACTTTACAAATAAGCTCAGAAGAACATTAAACATATTCCTAAACTTAATTCCATATCAAAAGGAAAAATAACTAAATAGGCATTTGCATACATATTCGATGTCTAGTTATTACTTATTAGTCTGGTTCTGGTCAATGTCTAAATCAAACAATAATATCAATTATATGATTGGTTTCACTGTGCAAGTTCCAATTAACATTTTAATTATCCACTTTTCTATTATAAAGTTGGTTTACTTGTATATAATTTGGAATAAAGTATGATGAGTGTTCACACAACCATTTTGGTGGAACAACAACTTGTCTGAAGAGAACAAAAATAGTGGGCTAATTAACCCTTCAAACACTGATGGAAGAAACCATTCACAATAATGCATGTGTGCTCTGGAACCACCTTGTTGTAAGTGTATTTGTAAAGTTTGAGTTTTAACAATTTGTCACTGTATGCTAAGAAGACACTGTAATCACATCTTGTGCTAATTTTGGTAGTGATTTTGTTGGTGAACATTCATGATTAGCACCAATTATGTCTAATTTGTCTTCTGTTAAAACTTCATCTTCGCTTGTGTTTCAATTTTATATCACTGAACCAGTATATCAAATTTATTTACAAAACATTAATTGCAGCACTTCCAGGAATCTTCAGAATAAATTCCTCAACAATGTGATGAGTTGATTCATATTTATCATACCAATTACACACAATAATAATTGTTCTAAAGTTAGCTATTTTGGCATTTTTGCAAATGAATACCTGCCTGGAAGTTTGAGGACAGACAGCAGGCAGGTGGCCATGAGTGTGGAGGGAACCAGCATTAGCCAAGATCCAAAACCCCATGAAAATTGATGATGACATATTCAGGAAGCCTGATAGTATTGGTTGTTACAGCGAGTAGCATATTTATTATTATCTACAATAAACAGGATTACTCTATACATATATAGTGAAACAACAATTACAAGCTATATTTTCTAAATATATTTCAACATCAAGTCCTTTAATTTTAAGTCTATAAATAATTCTTAAAGTTTTTCTGCAAAACTAATAAACTAATTAGATTGCAGATTCCTGTGCTACCTTGGGGTAATGGTAAATGATACCATTACATGCAGCTTTCAATAGAGCAGTATCCAATTTCCTTAACAGCCAAAATGCCATCTTGCATAGCTTAAAGCTAAATTAGATACAATACAATCTAGGTCATTGAAAATAATGACAGGAGTTGTATAAACAATGCCTATTGCTTCAATGCAGAGCATAACTAACAACCTTCCAATTAAAACAGAGCAGCAGACATATTAAAGTGGCAATTCAGGGACAGAAATTAAATAATCAACAAATGAATAAATGGTTTCATATTCCCAACACAACACAATGATTAAAAACACAACAAACTTTCAAAAAATTACATATAGAAGGAAAATTTAGAAAATTTTTTTAAAAATAACCTTTACAATGTATAGATATCAATCTGGATACAATGGTCTCCAAAAAGAATGACCTGCCTGAAGTATTAAGATTGACAACAATTGAGTACATTAAACATTTATTACCAAAATGACAGTATATACACATGGATCACTTAAAAGTATTTTTTTAGTAGTGTTTAATGCCCGTTTTTGCTACAGAGGCACCACAGGCAGTGGACACTCATGATACATGAGATGAAATGATATATTGGGAAAGGATATTTTTTAAGGAAGGAAGCGTTCCAGGCCTAAGTTTAGGGTACCTCCCTGGCATTTGCCAGTTATGAGGACTTAGGAAAAGCTGGAAAAAACCCTAGTCAGGGAGGACGGTCCTGGTGGGATTTGAACCCCAGACCTCCCACTCACAGTCTGCACCTTAACAACCTTGGCAACCCATGGCGGTCACTTAAAAGTGAAGAAGCAGGCTTTGGAATATACTGTGAAGAATTCTCTCATATATACCATTGGGACAGTATACTAACAATTTTGATGTCAAAATTATAACCATTAGAAAATCTATAGTATAAATCTAACATAAATAAAAGAATTGTAACTGTAAAGTAGCACTTCAGTTTGCCACCAATATACACTATAAATGAAATTAAAAAAAAAACTATATCATTCAATCCAGATTAGAAATAGTTTTACAATGGATCCTGAGTCCTGTGGATTTATACGGGATACCTCAGCAAAAAAAAGGGGGGGGACTACATAAAATTAAAACTTTCTTTTGAACTGCATAGGACTTTCTTCTAAATTGAAACTCATAAAAACCATTTGAAGATATATAGACTCTCAAACATCTTTTACTGAAACCAAGAAAAATTGCAGTTGTCCAATTCCACTTAACTGTCGGGTATAATTGCCAGTCAGAACATCTCTTCAGAATGAAATTAATCAAGGACAGTTACTGCCCAATGTATAAGGATGTGAATAGGATCTCAAACAAAGGACTTCTATTGAAATGCAGCAACTGGATAGCAACAAATCAATGAAAAATACTTTGGAAGCCCTTTATTGTGAAGTTGCTGTTGATTTGGTTTATTTAAGGATGCTCTTTAACATCTCAGGTCATCAGTGTCCCATGCAATTCAGGGTTTGAAACGGCCAGTAAATTTTGCTCAGAGGCCTCTTCTTTCATGCTTGAGGTTCGTTTTTGTGCTGTAAATGTACGACATGGGACCCGCAGCTTTACTTCTCTTCCAAAGGAAGCCATACTTAGGATATTACGCTCAAAATATCCTTTGATCCTGGCTGGGTGTGAACCCATGATATTGGGTTTAGAAGGAAATTATGGTTACCACTAAACCACCAGGACTGCCTTATTGGGAAGATGGGGGAAAAAATTGTAATACCAGCATCCCCAATGGCCACTAGCAACCAACTTTTTCTTGCATATGTGATCTACTTGGTAATCACATGTTAGATTCCTATCAAAGTATAATGTCAAGAAATGTACATATTGAGCTGATTTTATGATTTTTCCTTTTAACGTTATTTCTGGATTATAACTGTTACAAATGTAATATAAAATAGCAGTTTTACTTAATTTATTTTAAAATTACTATCTTCAAAGTTTTTCAATATGAGTGTTGAGGGTTCTGTTATTAAGTGTTTCACACTTGCTATAAGTACACTTGTCCCAAAATAGTGATGTATCATTCGCATATGAAATGTTATACATTACTAGACTGCGGGATAACAATCACACATATATAGGAAATAAAAAGAGGACCAAGAACTGAACCTTGAGGTACTCCATACTATACTGTATCATACTGTAATGAAAATGTTTTCATATGATTGCTCATTTTACTGTGTATTCTGGTAGTAGAATTATTTATTTAGCATTAATTTTAGGAAAATGTTACTAATAAAATTTCCATGTGCATAAGCAACACAATTATATATCAAAAATTTACGGCATATGCACAGGTGTTAAAAAACCTGTACAAAAACCTCTTAGTGTTACAATTATACAAAGAGCACTTTCTACAAATGACTCTGTACTTTTAAACCTTTGTTTTTGCTGCTTACCTTTAACTCCGGGTCATGAGCAATGCCAGAAAAATTTTCCCAATATGTTTCTGATTGTTTAAACTCAAGTGAACACACATCAATATCATTTTGTTCCTCTTCAATTTCTAGTTTAATATCCATGCTCTTAATCACTTTTACTTATGATCTTCTAATGCTGCAAAAGAAAGAAAAGAAGAAAATACAGCACCATATCTAATGAAGTATAATATACAAGCATACAATAAAGCATGAACATTGACGGAAGGGAAATACTGCATTTATAATATGAAATGTGCCTTTTAAACAATATTTCCATTTAACCTCAACTTAGGTATTAATTTTTTACACTAAACTCCACTCACTTACACAAAAGAAAGACATGTTTCGGGAGAATCCCTCCCATCTTCAGTTGCTCACTCTTGAGTGGAGTTTAGTGTAAAAAATTAATACCTAAGGTTAGGTTATATTGCCACTCCATTGTCAACAGCTTCGTAAGTACAATATTAATATTTCCATTGTCCCATTAGCTACAGATAATGAAAGATATGGTTATCTATATTTGGATCAATGCTAAGAATGTATATATACAATCACAGTATGTACAATATATTAAAATTTACTTAAACCATCATAATTTTTATTAATCACCTGAAAAATGGAAATTCTCCTAAAATACAGTTATCTACAGAGCTCTCTTAATGGCAATCTAATAAAGGAAGTTAGAAACAAAATTTTTAAGCATGTAGATTGATGAGAATCTAACTTGAAACACACTAACTGCTGAACTTCACCAAAAGCAGAATAAAGTATTTAATGGCTTTAGAATAGGTACCATCTTGTTCTGCATATCCTGAGTTAAGAGAGAGCTCTAGGATATATTTATTTATTCATTCATTTATTTACCCTGGCATGAGTTATGGCCATGGAGTCTTCACTTCCACTCTACCAGGTGAATAAAACTAGCGAAAATACAGGGCACAATACATAGTTATGTAAATATATATATATAGTTACAGGAAAAAAGTCTGTCATTCAAAAATGCATGATCTAATTGAATATAAAATCCAAATTATAGCCTTATTAATTAATAAAATTTAGTTATGGCATTACTTTGTGGCATTAGCAGACAAACTCTAAAGTTAGATATCTGGGGGATTTGATGGAGTTTTGAAAAATCCAGCCTTAAGGCCTTAAGGCTTATTGTGCTACCTCAGTGGGAGGGGTGCCTTCATTGTTTACCCAAATCTGTTCTTTGTACAAGATTGCAGTATTTTGGTTCCAATGTTGGCATTTTTTCCCAGATCTTCCCTGGTTATACAGAGAACGAGCTTCTTTCTTTTCAGGATTGGACACTCAAACAGGATATGCGAGGCAGATTCCTCATCCTGTATACGCATTCTGTAAGTGGGTTCATCTTTATAGAGATGAACTCACTTGTAGATGTTTTTCGTAGATGTTCTCTGAAGTGACCATGCTCAGTGATTAACATAATTGCTTTCCTCATTTTTCTTCTGCCCAATTAGAAAAGGGACGAGGAAAGATTCTTGCTAAGGTTTAGGATGAATTTCCTAGTTTAAATCTGTAAAGGATAGGTTTGCCATTTTAGTTGATCCTTATTCCGAATCCATGTTTTGACTGCAGTCATAGCAGTATAAGTACTAATTCTGACCGCAGGCTCAGGGCCATAAAAGAGTGTGTTAACTCCCCTTCATGTCAGCTTATCTGCCATTTCATTCCCTCATGCCCTCTTGCCCCAGAATCGCTGCAGTTCAAGCCTGTTGCAGGATACCAGGGAAAACAAGGCACTCTGACATTCCCACACCACCCTGGATTGCACCTGGTCAGAGGAAAGTGCTTTTAGTGCATTTTTACTATCTGAGAGGATGAGAATTTGTTTCCTCCAATAAATCTTTTCCAGTCCTCTATAGGCACAGTTCAGGATAACATAAACCTCTGCCTGTAAAAGCTTAACGTTAACTAATAAAAGAAAAACTGAACTTATATTACTTAACTGATAAGTTGTTTTTTCGCTTTAAAATCACTTGAAAATAAATGTCCATATTGAAATTACCCTGAATTTCAAAATTAAGGGGAAACAAATTAGATTCTTGCAATCTATAAGTATTACAAAAGAGAAATTACCTTTTTAAAATTATTATTATTGAAATTAAACCATTAAAATTAATGGTTATTATTAAATGAAATTATGACTACTGATAGACAAAGCTACACTGTGTGGGTATTTTTAAACATTACCATTTTATGAACTGAGCCCTTGATAACATCTTTACATTCAAAAATAGAGAATTAACAGAACATTTTGAGTTTCATTGTGTATTTAAGAAGATGTTCATGTGTTTCAATAAAACAAAAACACATTATAATCAAAAGTTTCATCTATTTTCAATGGCTTTGAAATTTAGATTAAATGTTATTGTAGTAAAAACATGTAACACAAATGTTTTATGAAGGTTATTACAGAATGCTCTTATATACAAATATAATTTTTAAACACACATTAGATTAATGTTTCACATTTACTATCTTCATGATGATGCTTTCATTAAATATTCAATATATGCAACATTCTAAATACAGTTATATGGTAAATTAATTCGTCCTTTTAGTTTAAAAAATTGAGAGAAAATAAAATTCAAGGGCACTTTTTAAATTTTGGGTTTTAGGTAAACCCGCACTTGTAATGACCCAATTTCCTTGATTTTTCACCAATTATTTTCTAATTTTATTTAAATGATACACACTGAGTTTCATTGCAAAAAAAACAAATATTTGTGTCACTAGAGTAATTTTTAAATATTGGGTTTCAGGTAAGCCCCCAGTCTTAATAATTGAATTTCATTGATTTTCAGACATTATTATTCTTATTTTATTTCAATGGTCTATACTGAGTTCATTGAGAAAAAACAAAAATTGCAGCTGCTAGAGCAATTTTTAAATTTTTATTTAACCCTCCCCCCTTTAATTTTGGCTTAGAGTTATATCCCCCTCCTAATTGCATGATTTTCCTAATTTTTAGAAACCAATTTTCTTATTTTATTTAAATGGTATACACAAACTTTGTAGTGAAAAAAACAAACATTGGTGCCACTAGAATTACTTCCAAATTTTGAGTTTCAGGTAAACCTCCACTCCCTAATCATCTAATTTCCTTGATTTTCAGAAGTTATTTTTATTTATTTAAATGTTATATATCAAGTTTCGTTGCGAAAAAGCAAATATTGGTGCCACTAGAGTGATTTTTAAATGCTGAGTTTCAGGTAAATCCCCAATCCCATTAATCTGATTTCATTGATTTTCTGAAACTATTTTTCTTATTTTATTTCAATGGTACATACCAAGTTTCCTTTAAAAAATTTAAAATTGCAGCCATAGAACGACTTTTAAATTTTGCTTTAATCCCTATTCCTAACGGCTGATAACCCTTATTTTCAGAAAATATTTTATTAATTTATTTTAATGAACTATACTGAGTTTTGTTTACAAAAACAATAATTGCAACTGCTATAGCTTTCCCCCCCTCCCCCACTTTAGGTTAACCTCCATTCCCAATGGTCCAATTTTGCTGGTTAACAAACTCTATGAATTAATTGATGGTTTTCGTTGAGAAAACACAAAAACTGTGGCTGCTAGAGCATCTTATTTGTCCAATATCACATCATCTATCACTTCTAGTTTATAGAAGTACTAGAATTTTCATACTGAAAATTGAATGCTCTTTCCATTCCTGGAAAAGAAAATAAACCATCCCAATTGAAAAAATCAATTTGATCTTGAAGTGACATTGAAAATGGCATTTCAAGGATGAGTTAAGGTCGCTATCTTATGTTCCAGTAAGAGCACTTCAAATTTGTTTGAAGCACCTTTGATTTTCCCCTTTGTTTCCAGGGAAAATAATGCCTCACCCTGTACATTCACATAGATGAGTTAAAATTTCAAACTGCTTAAAGACTTTTCTGCACCAGTGTCTGCTATGTATATCAGTGATTATTTGTATGATTTTTTCTGTAATAAGAAGACACTCTAGCTTTTAACGGAGTTTTCCCAAAATATATTTCATTATTGAGTTGGAATAGGCATAATAAACTAATTTTAAATTCTTAATTGAATCAAAAGTTAATAGTGTGCACATTACATATCATGCATGCTAAGTTTAGATATGATAAGATCAATGTGATCTTTCCGATTCATATGATTATCAATTCCTATAGCAAGGAATTTAATCTTTGGTTTGTACAAGTTCACTGTTAGAATATCCTATCTAAAATAGAGGATTTGGAGATCTGTAAGTGATGAATTTCATAACATTTCTTTTATCTAGATTTAGAGACAATTTTGCTTTGAACCATACACACAAGGAGCCACAAACCAGATTTAATTTAATGACACAATCCTTTAACTATTTCCATTTATTAATATGCTTCTGTCATCTACAAATAGAACGGTATTATCTACATACTGGATAGATAAGGAGAGATTATATACCCATATACCTATCAGAAAAAGAAGAGGGTGCAGAACAGATCCTTGAGGCACTCTACTTAATTATTTCCCTCTCTGGTGTATTTTTATTTTTAAAGGAGCATTTATCTCTATCTTGTGCTTTCTTTTGTAAATATAGGATATAAACCATTTTAAATATTGGATTTTTAATCCGTAGAGTATACTTTCATTGAATGCAGTTAAAATTTCATTATTAATTTAAAGATTGCATATTCCGTTGAAATTCCTTTCCTAAACCCAAACTGATCATTAACTAGAATATTTTTACTTTCAAGAAAATTACTTACTCAAACACCTTAGAAAATGTAGTTGAAATAGCTATGGTTCTATAATTGAAGACATTTTCCTTTACTCCCTTTTAGAACAGAGGCTTCACTACCGAATAGTTTAGTATTTCAGTAAATATGCCTGATGTTAAAGACTCATCACACAAATTACTATGAGAGACTAATTTCCTTTGCAAAGACCTTTATGACTTTGCTGTTAATCCCATCATAGCCAGAAGAGTTTTTTGATTTTAGTTTTCTAATGATATTAGTAATTTGCAATGAAGTAGTGAACTTGGTTTGAATTCATTATTTTGATTGAGAAATGATGGCTGTAAAATTTTGAAAACTTTAATTTCATTACCAGAACATAAATTTAAATTTCTTGTTACATTAAGGAAATAACCATTAGACACATTTGTTACATCTGCAGGGTATTGCATATCTTGAGTTGTTAACGGTGAAGATTATTGCATCTTCTTGTTGCAAATTAGAGTGTAATATTTTTCATTGATATTGATGCTGATTTTGTTAAAATTTTACTTCATTTTACTACAAAGTTATGATTTATGTATCAATAATAATGTATTACAAAGTTAAAACATATGCGAATGATCACAGATGTTAAAGAAATTCCTTTAATAAATTAACTTTATAAAACATATTCTTAATTCCCTTTGGATTTGAAAGATATTAAAAAATGATTACCACCATTTCATGCAATCTAACAAGCTACCATCACCAAGGACATCAACAGCTCCTTTAGGAACCACCAAATACATCACAAAAGAGAAGAATCCTATATGATCTACATTTATCCACCTTTAGTACTCTGTGTTTGTACATTTTTATAAGGACTTTCTATTCCAAATATTTAGGATTATTACCTTATAATTTCAGTATTTCAATACTCAAGCAGTTTTATTAAAAAAAAATAAAAAAAATGGTGATTTTTCTCCAGTTAAAACATACCACTATATTTATGGATTTTGATGCTTGTAATTTTATAAGGGCTTGGGATATCTACTGCAATTACAGCACCAATGGTTATATGATATGGATCATCTGCATTAAGACCAATGCATGATATACAATACATTTAATATTCGTTCCTATATGTTCTGGGTACACATTTCATAGAAATAAAACACATTTTATTCATTTCCCTTATTTACCATACTCCAGAACAATGCTGTGCTTTCTTTTTTGATGAAAAGACCATATTTTCCAATGCATCCCATCATTTTCCAACATGCCACTGCTTTGAGCCAATGCACCATGCATTAACAGCAATAACACAACTTCAAACATTAGTCATTCAAGGTTACCCATTAAGCCCCCTCCTATTTAATATACCAACATGGAATGTTGTTAAAGCAATAAGAAGGAACAATGAACATGTAAAAACTTATCAGTATGCTGATGCATGGCCATTGCATCTAAAAACCAGGAAGATTTACAAGAGGCACTGGACAGATATTGGCAAACCAGAATGGTTTATATATAAACATCATTTCTGAATACCATAGCTATTCATGCTCTACTTGCCATAAACAACATGAACAACCTCCCACACCTATCACTGATAAAGGCCATGAAATTATTACGTTTAAAGATCACATCTATAATCACATATGGATGGATGTTGATATGGGAACTCTTGACAGAACACAACATGGAAAGCATTGAAAAAGTGAAAGCGACAATCTTAAACAAAAAGGCACTATGCATCTTGAGAATCACTTATTCCAGGCTTGATTATGTAATGGCAAAAGAAACCTTCTTTCTAGATGACCCAAGATATGACCTCCAACTACCAGTAATAATGGCATGGACTTCAATCCAAAGGAGAAAAGAAAAAATTGCAGAAATAGAGAAAAATTTATGCCTCAGATGCCATCTTGTACCAGGACTGGACCAAAAGCAATTATGAGTTGAGACATGTAGTAACAATTCTGTGTTCATGGTTTTCATTACAAATTACACACATCAGGATGTTTCATGAAACCCGACAGTGAATGTGTTTGTGAACTGTGTGCAAGAGAGTGTGAAAAGTAGTACATGCAGTGATGGTTGTAAAAAAAAAAAGTCCAAATCTTTAACAGCTTACAATAAAGAAATATTGCAGATTCAATGAAAACAAACCTAGGTAAATTACTTATGTATTGCACCTTTCTTATTATTATAGTAAATCTAATTAGCTACAAATTTATACTTACAAAAAGGAGGCAAGTGTAGGCCTTCAGTCCCACTAAAAATATGAAGATGAAGGTGAAATGCACCTGAAAAACTCAGTTTTGTAATAAGGAACAACATATCGCAGTCAGAGAGCTAAAAACTGTATAAACTCATAGTTATAAATCTTGTTTCTGGAACACTAATTCTTCATCATGGAACCATAAGTTATTAAGCTCCTCTCTCGGTTCTCATCTGCCTAACTTTCACCTTACTAGCTCTGTGTTCCTAACCCTAGTGAGTGAATTTCTTATATAGCCAAAGGCTCCTTCTAAGTGCAGATATAAAGATGGGCAAACACTCAGATTCTAGTGATATTTTAGCAGACGAATAGGCATTACATAGAATTTTAAATTCATATAAACACTTATTGACTTAAACCTATCTCGGGTAAATCCTAGAAACCAGTACATTCATTGGTTTCTGCAGCTCATAAGGTAAGATGACCTTATGATGATAAGGTCATCTTACGATAAGTAATCATCTTATGATAATAAGTAATTTTGCCATCATTTCGTAAGCATAAATTGATAGCAAATTACATAGATTTTATTAGCACTAAATGTAATAGTGGCAAAATTACTTTCACTACAGCAAAACCATATGTGAGGCATACATAGTGTCATCTACCATCAGAAATCACAAGCTTACTTGCCCTTCAAATAAAGGTCACTTGGGATACAATAAAACAAGAAACATTTACACCAAGATGATGCAATAATCTTAAGCATTAACAATCAAGATATGACACCATGCAGATGTAGCAAATGTGTTTAATGCTTACTTTCTTAATGTAACAAAAAATTTAAATTCATACTCTAGTGATAAAAAAGATCATAAAGGATTTTACAATAATCATTTCCCAGTCAAAATAATGAATTCAAACTTTGTACCACTACTGTGCTAGAAATTAGTAATATCATTAGAAAACTAAAATCAAAAAACTCTTTTGGCTATGATGAGATCAACAGCAAAGTCATAAAGGCCTGTGCAAAGGAAATTAGTAACCCCCTTAGTCATTTGTGTAATGGGTCCTTAACATTGGGCATATTTAATGAAAGGCTAAAATATTCAGTACTAAAGCCTCTGTTCAAAACGGGAGAAAAGATAAATGTAATTATACTTCTACAGCTATTTCATCTACATTTTCAAAGGTGTTTCAGAAGATAATGTACAATAGGATTTACCATTACCTTGAAAGTAACAATATTATAGTTAGTGATCAGTTTGGCTTTAGAAAAGGAATTTCAACAGTAAATGCAATCTATAAACTCACTAATGACATTTAACTGCATTTAATGAAAGAGCACATGTAGGAGGAATATTTTGTGACTTAGCAACGGTTTTCGATTATGTTAATCATGGATTTCTGGTAGATAAATTAACTTTCTATGGAATAAAAAAACAAATATGTTGCAAAAGGAAACAAAAAGTAGTAATAAATTGTCCCTTTAAAAATAAAAACAATGCATCATATTGGGGAATGATTAACCATGGAGTACCTCAAGGATCTGTCCTGGGCCCTCTTCTTTTTTTTAAACATATTTAAATGATCTCTCCTTATCTAAGCAAGATGTAGGAAATACTGTTTTATTTGCAGATGACACAAGTATATTGGTAAATGGAAATAGATTTCATGATTGTACCATTAAACTAAATCTGGTTCCGAGTCCTTTGTGTGATGGTTTAAAGCAAACAATTTGTTTCTAAATCTAGATAAAACAAATGTTATGAAATTAATCACTCACTGATCTCCAGATCCTAAATTACAGTTAGAATATTATAAAAGTATACTTCTACGAACCACAGATATTAAATTCCTGGTCTAATAATTGATAACCGTCTGAATTGGAAAGATCACATTGATCTTATCATACCTAAAATTTAGCAGTGAATATGATGAAATGTGTGCATTAGTATGTTGGAGTCAATTAAGGCTTTAAAACTAGTTTATTATGCTTAGTTCACATTAATAATGAAGTACAGTCTAATATTTTGGGGAAATTCAGTTAAAAGTGAACATGTGATTACAGAAAAAGGTCATGTGAGCTGGCATACATAGCAGACATTCATGAAGAAACCTCTTTAGGCAATTTGAAAGTTTAACTCTTCCTGGTGAATACATATTATCCTTCACGAATTTGTATATAAGAAATAAAGAAAATGTTGTTATAAATGAAAACACACATGACAAGAATACTCAACAAAAAGCAATCTACATAGACCGGCTACAACACTTTCCTACCATCAAAAAGTATTTTATTAGGAATGCATTTTAGTACAAAATGCTCTTCTCTAGTCTAAATGCCTTAATAAACAATGATGATTCCTTTAAATTTGCTTTTAGAAAATAGCTATGTAAAATGGCCTATTATTCCGTAAACGAATATATGAGTGACAATATATTAGTCGGTCCTGGTGGTGTAGTGGTTACCATACTTGTCTCTTACACCCAAAAAACGCGGGTTCGACCCCGGCCAGGACCGATGGATTTTTTTGGGCGTAAAAATCCTTAGTATGGCTTCCTTCGGAGGGGAAGTAAAGCCATGGGTCCCGTGTCGTACATTTACGGCACGAAAAAGAACTTCAAGCCTGAGAGGCCTCTGAGCAAAATTTGTCGGCCGTTTCACGCCCTGGGTTGAATGGGACGCTGATGACCTGAGATGTTAAAGAGTGTCCATAAATAAATCAATAAAAAAAAAAAAAACAATATATTAAACCCAGTTAAAAACACTACAATAATTTTATATCAATGCATATGTAAACATATTGTAAAATTTGTATGATTAAGTGACTTGTCTGTTTTTGTTGTTTGGTTGAGCTGTTCTAGGTGTTATTTTTCATTTTTATTGTAACTATATATGTAGATGTACACAATATTTTTTCGTAAATGTAGATTGTGTGCTACTGTTATAATTGTACAACATAAAGTTCTATGTTCGTAGGACTCTGTGACTGCTTCGCGAACTCACTGAATGCTCCAAGGAACTAAACTAAACTTACATTCACTTAAAATAGACAAAGTAATCCAAGAGGTTATAAACGTCAAAAATTTGAGTATAACTTTGGCATAGCCTGCAGTGGATTCAAATAATACTTCGTTTACCAGCTTACCTTTTGATTTCGGTTTTTACTATTAAATTATTCTCCTTAGTATGGCATCCGTAAACACATAATTAGCTGCTACACTGAGCAAAGTGGTACACAAAAATGTCATAAATGCAAAACATGCGCAGTTTACATTTCACACCTTAGAACTAACAAAATGAAAATGCATGTGCTGCCAACACCATAAATGTATACTTCCCTAGTAATTTTGATTCTTCTCTATGTGGGTAAAACATTGCCACTTCAGAGTCTCCAATGTATGCACATCAGAATATTACAACTGAATTACTGAACAGGCAATCTGGGGGCAACACCGACTATATTTATCAAATCCGTACACAGATTACAATAAGAACCATATATGTTTTTAAAAAATGGCGGCCGAAGTCGCCCTAATACTGCCAATAGCATATATACAAAACTTATTTCTCCACAGGTAAGCACAACTATCTACAAATAACCCGAACTTCAAATAATTGGACTCCTTAAAACTAATCGACCTATTTAGAACAGCATCATATTTATTATCATCTATTTGGACGTAAAGGACACATCTTCCTTGGCAATATTCATAACTGGATGTACCTTATCTTGTCTTAACCTCACTTGCAATTAGGTCGAAACATACCATCCATTTTATTAAAACTCATCTCTTTCCAAAATCTACTGAATACATCCTTCCAGATCTTTCCTTTCATTTCTAACCATTAATACATGATGGCAGATTAAGGAAAACTGCACTAAGAAAATGTTCTTCCTAACCACACATTTTAGTAAGAAATGCTTAATACATAGTACTGTTTCATCATTAACTTCAAAACTTGCACGGTGTATACCCTTTATCCACTTCTTCTTTAATGACTGCTACTTAGGAAATGAAAATATAGTATGCCATGCACTGCCATAATAGACATACAAGAGGAACCCTTGTGGTACCAACACCTTCTATTACGCAAGTCCTTATGTTATTTCACTAAATTAATATTAACTTCATAAAAATGAAAAGAAGTAACACACTATTGTTTCAAACTATGAACCACTGTAATAAACCAGGTAACTACAAATTAAGTCATATAATTCACATACAGATCATATATTTCACCATCTTGTCTACTGTCGCTACCTACATTGGTGAACAAATATTGTCGGCCTTGCTGAGCAAATGTAAGAGGATTCCAATGTAAGCAGAATGGTAAACAATGTGTGTAAATGTTGTCGATCTTGCCGAGCAGCTATATTTACCAGATCCTTATGTAGGTAGCGATAGTAGACAATATGCTGGGATGTGGGATCCATGTATTGTATCTTTTTGTTAATTTGCAGTTATCTGGTTTATTACATTAGTTAATAGTTGGAAGTAAATCAACAGTAACATGTTATCTTTGTTTTTTATTAACTTAATATTGATTTAATGAATTTACACCATGAACTTGGTTAATAGTGTTAATACCACATGGGTTGCTCCTGCATTTAGTGCATAAAACCATATTTACATTTTCTAAATAGAAGTTGCGAAAGGAGAAACGTATAATCATTATACATCATGCAAATTTTGAAGTTAATGATGAAACTGTATTGTGCATTTAAAGTTTCCTGCCAAAATTTGTGGTTAGGGCAGATATTTTCACAGTAAGTTACTCTAAATTTGAGTGACTTCTTCAAAAATAATGTTATAAATGATACTATATTTCACCGTGAAAATCCCAAACTATTCAAATTTAAATGTCCAACATATCTACTATCCTCATTAAAACTTTCAATTATAGTTAATTTTCTATTTAATTTGAGCCATTTCTGATTTACAAGTTCCTTTCTGCTAAGTATGGAATATGTCTTGTGCATTTTAGTTTCTATTCGCACTTAATCTCCAATGGAGTCACATGCCTTGGATCAGCTATATCTTTTGCCTTTCTGCTCTCAGTGCAGCTATGCTTGCCACTTTGCATAAGAGAATAATGTGCTACAGTATTTTTAAAAACATTGCACTGTACTTGTTGCAATTAATTAATGGATGGTGAATGAAAAATTATCAATGGTTAATACAACTTATATGTACAACTTGATAACTCAATGCAGGAAAACCATGTTATGATAAACTATCTACGAAGGTTTATCCCCATCTTTTATAATTAAATTATGCCTAGAAATACATAAATTCAACAATGGACCGAGATTTCACTAGCACTAAAGTATGTTCAATTATTTCAGTTGTGTACGTATTCTGTCATCCTGACTGCTAGCTAAAAATGTTTATGCCAAATACCAGTTAAGAAATAAGGCAAAAGACATTCAATTACAGGCTTAATGATCTCACCTCAACAATTCTTTCAGCTTTAGGTACAATGTAATCTCAAAACAATTGGCATGCAACATTTGCACAACATCAGTGGAAGATATCAGGTGTTCAGGGATCATTAAAGGAAGAAGAATCAGATGAGTGAAGAAATGAACCTTCATCTCCATCTCTATTTTATTCCCAGTTGAACTACCAACAGTTGTAGCACTAAATTATATATAATAATGTAATTTGAGAAAGCCTAACCTAAATTAGCAAAATGACCAACCATTCCTTCAGTGACAAATGCCTATTCCTCCTGGATAGAAATGCTCATACCCAAAATATGTGATATGGGCCAAAGAAAACTCGAGGTGGATGCGTGAAGCTAACAATTCCAGTGCTCCATAAGTTAAGATGTTGTGTGGAATAATAGGTGATATGGCTGTAAGAACATATGAGGGTTGATCCATAGATTTCCGACCTTGCCGATAAGGATTATTGCCTTCATAAAACCGTTATCTGGCATCATACCTTATCTGTTAAGTAAATAATTGCAGCTGTAACTTCCACTCTGCTGTATTCATAGGATATAGTTACATAAAGAAGGCTATGAGTAAAAGATTCTGACATGTTCAAAATGGAGTTTCGAGCTGTTATTAAGTACTTCACAGAAGGACTTATCCCAAATGAAATTAAACAGCAATTGGATAGTGTATATTGGGAAGCATACCTATCATATTCTATTATAAAAGAAAGAGCCAAACTTTTTCAAATGGGTTGAGAAAGCATTGAAGACAAAGAGCATACAGGTCTGCCCTTAGAGGTGCTTACTCCTGAAAACTTCACACTTTAGGAAGGAAAAATTATGGAAGACCAGCAGCTCAAAGTTACAGAAACAGCAGCAAGATTGAGCCTTTCTGAAACAACAGCTCTTCCAATTATTCATGAATATTTAAACATGAATAAGGTTAGTACACGATGGGTGCCTAGTCTTCTTTCCTCGGTCCAAAAGCAGCTACGAGTCATCTGTTTCTAGCATTTTGGAGCTCTGCCATGGCAACAAGAGGGTATTTCTGCAAACCATTGTTACAGGAGATGAAACTATGATCTTCTACTATTATCTCTTGTTCAAAAGAGAATCAATGGAATGGTATAAACTTGGCGAAGCACCATCTCTAAAGGCTAACGTCACTCAGTCAACCAAGATGATAATGGTCACAATCTTTTAGCACTGTGAAGGAATACTCTTCATTAACTTCGAGGAGGGGAATACCACAGTAAATGAGTACTATGATGGCCTACTGCACAGACTACATGCTTCCATCAAAGAGAAAAGGAGAGGAAAGCTGAGTGGTGGTGTGCGCCTTCTTCATGACAATGTGCCTGTGCACACAGCTCTTGTTGCAAACCGACTATTCACCCTAAAGCCCAGATCTAGCTCCCAGTGACTATTTCTTCCTCCCTCCCAAAACTCAAGAAGGGCCTTTGAGGAAAGAAATTTAAGTGTGATAAAGAATTGATGGATGATGTTTATGTCCATGTTGCAGACAAGACTCCTATTTGGGGGGGGGGGGGGGAGGGATTGAAATGTTAATCCAAGCAATTATATTAAAAAGTGAAATATAGTTATTGTCTTTTCATGCCTAGAAAATGATTAGGAAGGAACTTATAGACCTAACCTCATATTTTTTTTATAGCAATGTAAATTAGAATACTTATGATAAATAGCATTTAAATGGAATCGCTGGATCATATGCCAGTGAATAAATGATAAGAATGTGGTTTCAGCATGATGGAATCACAGCATATTATATTCTTTCAGCTCACTGGAAATAGGATATTTGGTGAGCAATGGATATGAACAGATAGACCTTAGTTATGGCCTTCAAGATCACCAGGCCTTACTCCTCTAGACTTTGCCCTGTGGTGGTATGTTAAACAACAGGTTTTCCAGACAGAGCCAGAATCCCTGACAGAAAAAACACAGGATCAACCTTATTATAGAGTATATCCCACCATCAAAACTTTTACATGTAATAGAAGAATATCAAAATTCAGTAAGAGTCTTTTTTGGTAAATAGAAGTCATTTTGAATATTTGTGGTACAGTACAAAACAGTTTTAACATGAAAGCTTCTTTAAAGCCCACCTAGTTTATTTTGGAGTATTAAAATTGAATAATATAAATGAACAAATATTGCAAAAAAGTTGCAATGTAATTATTATAGAAACGGGTAAAAATTAGAACATCCATTCAAAATAAAAATACACAGAGCCCTTGGTTTGATGCATGGCCTGCTTAAAGGGGATTCGCTTTGCGCTGGGAAGCATGTGGTCTGCCAGCAGAGAAACATATTTATAGCCCCTTAAATTCAAGCACATAGATTTCTACAGCACACCAAAAACCAATTTTTTGGTCATACAATGGCATTTTGTATTGGAAATCTGCTTCTTCTACAGTCCATTATTTGTTTTGTGTCACTATAATAAAACCATACTTGGTGCGTAAAAAAATTAAATTAACTGTGAAATAGACAGATCAAATATTAAAATTATCCAATATCTAATTGCAGAAATTAACTCTACTTATATCACCACATGGTGGCAATTTCTGAACTACAGTTATTTTAGAGGGTTTTAATTTTAAAAGTTTAGTGGCATTCCAAGCCAAGGTTTGTGAAATTCATGGTTCCCATGCAAGCTTTCTCAGAGATTTTTTTGGACTTCGTTCTAATTTTTCTGTGGTGTCATAGAGTTCTTCCTCTATAAGAACATGGCATTTTACTTTAGGTTTCTTATCCAGAACAAATCTTGCCTACAAGATTCTCTATGAGGCACATGAATAGCATGGAATCTGTCTATAGATCACCATCTCACTTCTCTACATGCATTTGTTTTCACATAGGAATCACACATGAAGATTGTGTGTGCTACAGCATATGAACACTTTGGCATTATAACAGCATTAACTCACCATAACACTCAATCTCATGGCCTAGCAATATTAGACTGGTTAAAAACAGGGTAGACAAACTCCCATTAAGCCAGTCACACTTTAGTTTTTCATTCTTAAAACAACGTAACATAGTGTAGCAGAAAATTCCTATTTATTTGTTTGTGCTTCACAAGTTGCAGTATTAATGAAAGCAAATTGAAAATGCCAGATTTTATTTTATGTGCAACATGCTGAGTGTGTGAACAGTATCCAATGAAAATAAATAAATATATATATAATTATAAAAACAATGGGATAAATTTGATATATTGGCTCAGATTCAAATTATGGATCTATTAGTTTATCGTGTCCTATAATAAATTATTTATGAGGAAGTCACTCAAATTTCACTAGTTTTTATCCACTTACTTGGACATGTTTTAAAGGCAAATTTCCTTCATCGTCAGCATGGTTTCCACAGTCAGCTTTTCAGTTTGGTATTAAGATGTGGCTCTTTGGATTTAATAAACTTTTTGATGAGGCTACTGTTGTTTGGAAGATCAAAATTAACTAAGTTTTCTTTATCCTAAACCGATAATTCTATGGGTTTTTGAAAAGCTTTTAAGAGTTTTGGCTCATTTTGGAACTCAGTCTTTTTTTTTTTTTTTTTTTTTTGCCAGAAATGGTATGCTGGCATACTGCTGATTTTTACGTATGTTTATATATAAACAAAGAAAATTTAAATATTGTACTTACGAAGCTGTTGACAATGAAAGAAAATTTAGTTATTTTGATCTTACAAACAACAGAACCCTCATCAAAAAGTTAATAAAATCCAAAGAGTAACATCTTAATACCACGCTGGAAAGCTGACAATGGAACCATGCTGACAATGAAGGAAATTTGCCTTTGAATGTCCAAGTAAGTGGAACAAAACTAGTGAAATTTGAGTGACTTCCTCATAAATAATTTGTTATATGATACTATATTTCACTGTGAAATTCAAATTTATCATGTTCTGCTTGATCAAAACTGAGTAACTTCTACGCCCGAGTTTGTATAACCCTGCAACTTCTAAGAATATTTTGAGACAAAGATATTATCCTTAATGCAACTTTTAATCATATTTGTGCTTTTATAATTCACAGCAGCATGTTCCACTTTATTATTTTTCTTTGTGCAGCTTAGAGTTTGCAACTGTTATAACTGGGAACATTTGCATTTAATTATTTGATCTCAAACTCTATATTTACATTGTAAACAATACCTTTATGTTTATGGTATTACTACTATGTTTTACATTTGCAGATTTGTGAGGAAGGTATTGTTTACAGCTGTGCACTGTCAACAATACACAAGATTACCTAGACGAGTTGATATAAATAAGGAGAGAGGTTTCTATCTGTTTAAATTGAACCATAAGTGATGATATCTTTATTTTCTTTATGATCATTAGCAATGCAATTTATCAACATTATCTATTTCATTCACCTCTGTAATAGTTACATTTAGAATTTGTGCCTTCTGCTAGCATGCATACACCACTAAACTAGCATTATTTTCTGCTATTTGTAAAGGTGGTGAAAAAGGCACCAATAGGAATGGGAGCAAACAGTTCACAGTGCTTTCACCAGATTCTGCAAATATAAAATCAAAAAGTAATACAATGGAGTCAATAGCACTTTATTCTTTATTATGAGTGCTATAGAGCTATATGCACCTAGGTAGTTTAATTCATGCAGTGTAACATTGTGTGCAATAAAACAGTGATTATCTCATGATTGAATATTTCAATGGCTATGTATACATTTAGAATTACTATCAGACAGCATAATTTTAAAATTTATTTATTTGTTTATTTAAAGTTGCTGTTCGACAATCTAGTCATCAGCATTCCATCAGCTCAGGGCATGAAACGGCTGATATATTTTGTTTAGAGTCTTCTTCTTTCAGTTTTGGATTCTTTAAATACCATAAATCTATAGCATGGGACCAACAGTTTTAGTTTTCTCCCTAAGTACTACTTTGGATATTTATGTTCTTAAAACTCCATCAATCTGGCCAGGTTTAAACCTGTAACCTTGGGTCTTTGAAGCAAGTATGGGTACAACTAGACCACCAGGAATAACAAAATTGTGAGGCCTTGGCTAGGACCCCAATCATGAATCCTTGGCTTACTGTGCCAATGTTCTTTTATCTCTACTACCATGCCCTGTTCGATAATAACTATGAATTTCCCATATTTGAATCTATATATATTTTAGATACCTCTAAGGTTAATTCTTTACAGATATTTTATTAACAAATCCTAATAGTGCAATTTATTATGAAACATAGGTTACAAGAACTGAAAAGTTTCGATTTGCTTCTTAATTATAATATCTTTGTAATAATAACCTTAAAGGTACCCAGGATACTTAAATGGGACAGATTCACAGTTACGGGCAGACCTGACAATGGAAAAACATTGGCATAGTACCTCAAGACCTTCAATTCAAGTACCAGCAGTGACTTTAAATTTTTTCTATTTGATTCAAATTTCAAATCTCAAAGCAACACATGGTTGTATAACTAAAATGATCTTTAAAATGTGCATAAAACTAGCCATTATATCCATTTGAGTAGTAATAGCAAATTTAATTAAGAAATATGAAGTCTCTGAGTTAAATTATACCAAGAGCTTCCAATTATGTCAGCAAGTAAATGATTATAATAGAACTTATGTTAAACTGAACTTGGCAAGAAGATAAAATCAGAGTAAACATATAAAGTGCATGTATATTATATTTCTGTATTAAGTTGCAAAGTTTAAAATAATTAAAAAATGGATGTACAATGGAATTGATGGCGCATTAAATTCAGATGCAAATCTAATGTCTTATCCTTTCTTCCTCCAAATTCCCATGCCAAATACTTGTTGTATTTCATTAAGCTTTGGATAAACATTTAAATGGTATTGTTTAGAATGGAGCAGTTAAGACATGAACTGCTTTAAAATTTATCCAAAGATTAATGACAAACAATGAAGGATGTCATATGAAGTAAGCTTCAAACAAAATATAATTCTTCAGGCAAAGAAACATTCAAATAGGCACTCTTTAGAGAAATTTGGTATGGGCATTAGATTCATGTAAATATTGTATAAATATTCTGGGTACTGATATACCTAAATAAGGGGAACATTGCTTTGTTGGAGAACCACATATAGTCACGTCCCGTTCAATATTTGAAAATGTGCACTTACATACTGATGAAATTAGTTATTTCATAATCTTCTATTTGCAAAAAGTTTTAGTTTTTTTACAGCATTAATACTATATGCTTACAGCTTTATATTTCTCTCACAATTATTTACATGTTCTTATTGAAACCTTTATCTCCTGAAACATTTTAAAGGACTTCTGTAGAGAGGATTGCATTCTGTTTTTCAGCTCCTACACTGTTGCTTCTCACACTTTCAAATATTTTTCTTGGACAAATAGACAAATGTAACATAGGTTAATTCAAATGATAGAATTAATGAAAGAATCACTGATGCCTCTTGGGCTTATAAATCAGGACACCCTTTATTATCTTATATAATTGCGTGAACAAATAGTACATACATTTTATACTTAATGCCTTTTGAACATTGGTACTTTTCATATTGAAAATCTATGTTTACAATATGAATGTAACTTATTAACTACATTCTTCAAAGCGATTTTGATGTTCCTAAAGACAATGCAACAAATATTCCAAAATGCATGTATTTATTTTTATGAGTATATGCAGTCTTTGTTCGTGAATTTCCTATTTCAAATATTTCCATTAACACATTCAACATGAACTTAAATCTTGATTTAAAAAAGTTTTTAAAATTCAAAATAATGATTGTAAGAAAGGCAGCAAGAGATAAACTGTTCTAAAGCCTAATATATGCAGCTACTATTAAATGTCAACTTCTGTCTTTGAATCACTAATAAAATGTGTCACTTTTATATGCCATAAGAAATGTCTTGCCAAGATTTTTTCTACAAAGTGCAACCTTATGTACTAACATATCTGAAAACATCTTTACTAATTCAATTTTTCCTATTAAATGTTCAATTCCATGTCCTCATTAATAAACAATTGTTTACTTATGAGATGATTTGACAATGATCTTACCACATAATTTCAGTTTATATTACTGCATTATTTATGGATGAAAAGATGTCTTCAAACTGTATGTGCCTGGATAAATGCTTTTTCACTAAATTCACAATTATGTGATTAATTGCTTATGAATCAAAAGATGCTTCCTTAAATTAGATATAATTGTATAGCACTTCCCACAAATTTCACATTTATATGGGGGCTTCTTACCTTCATGAATCAAAAGATGTCTCCTTAAATTAGATATAATGGTAAAGCTCTTTTCACAAATTTCACATTTATGTGGCTTCTTACCTTCATGAATCAAAAGATGTCTCCTTAAATTAGATATAATGTTAAAGCTCTTTTCACAAATTTCACATTTATATGGCTTCTTACCCTCATGAATCAAATGATGTCTCCTTAAATTAGACATGATGTTAAAGCTCTTTCCACAAATTTCACATTTATGTGGCCTTTTACCCTCATGAACCAATAGATGTCTCCTTAATGTACATGCCAAGGTATAGCTATTCCCACAAACTTCACATTTATGTAGCTTCTTACCATTGTGAATCAAAAGATGCATGCTTAATCGAGATGCCCAGGAAAAGCTCTTTTCACAAATTTCACATTTATATGGCTTCTTACCTTCATGAGTCAAAAGATGTGCCTTTAATCCAGATGTCTGGGTAAAGCTCTTCTCACAAATATCACATTTATGTGCCTTTTTATAGTTTTTTAAATCACATTCATTTATTGTTATATTTTTTTGATGTTCATCAATTGATGGGTGCCCTTTTATAGATGAATTGTTAATGTAAGTGCTACTATATAATTTACCAGAGAATATCTGCTTCTTTGTTTTTTCTTTAAAATCATGTGTAACTTCAATAAAAGTGTTGGATGAATTTTCTAAACATCTGCACAGGTCTTCCCTATTTGGCCTGAAATATGAAGAACATAATAATGACAAAAAAAGAGAAAATATTTTTGTTCTGAACATAAAAATTAAAATGTATTAAGTTGAGATTCATTATGGGTAATACTAAACTACATCAGATAATACAAAAATTTATTCACATTAGAATACATTTATTTTCAAGTGTGTTAATGTTATTCACTCACATAGTTTGTAACATTTATTCCAATCAACACAATGAATCAGCCTGAAATTAAGTTCTTTGGGTCAGTATGGAACACTGAACAAGAATTTTACATGTTTACTATGAATATTCTTAAACAATGACATTTTCATGCTATTTTATAGATACACTATGAAAATTATTGTTAGTGCCCTTCAGTATTTAGTTCTGACCATAATTAAGATTGCTAATTATTCTTTATAAGCAGTATTTTCTATTAAAATGTAAATTGGAACTTGCACAGTGAAGCCAATCATGGTAACTAATATTATTGTATATCATTTATAGTATTTTCTATATTTTAAAGCACAATAAACATATCCTGTATACATGATTTGAAGGAAGGAAGACTACTTCCACCTTTTAACATTTGCAGGTCCTAAGTATACCTAAATTTGTATGGTTTATCAGATACCAGAATAGGACTTAGGCATAAGTCAATGATGAAATACAGAACTGCACTTCATAAACACCTACATTACTATTTTGTCAAAGGTTGCAAAGAATCAATTTCTCCTAGAAATTAATAATGTTCATCTTGTTCAGAGCTTACACTGCCATTATTGTTAGAGTGCTAGTTCCAAAATTGTTGTGCTGATAGTCATTTGGCAGAATGCTGCACCTCTTTTAATATCAGGCTCACCTTACAGTACAACTTTAATCAATCAGCTGACATAGTAACACTTTACACATTACATTAGTAGAAGGTATCAAGTATTGGGGGTCATGAAAAGGAGAAGGTTCAGGTGCAGAAAAATAACTTCATTTTTATCTACTCATCTATATTTTATCCAAAACTATAGTTGAATCACCATCTTCCAACAGCATTAAAAGATTATATAGTCCTTCACTTTAGGAAAGTCTAACTTCTTTGGGAGTCATTTGATTGCTAGTTGATTATGGACAAATGGAAATAATTTAATATAAAATATTATTGCAAACATTAGGGGTAGTGTAAGATTACCCTTCTAATTCAATGGTTGATATCAAGAAATTTTATATCTGATCTGCTTTAATAAGTTGATGGAATGCATCTAAGATTATGCTGGTTTGGAGATTATAATAGTTATTATAATTTTGATTCTGCTTCCAGGCATACTGAACTATGTGTACAATGATAAGTTCTTTTTCTGATATACCACTGCTAGATGCTTTACTATCATAGGCAATTCCCTAATTTCCCATAATTTTGAAAAAATTAAATTACTCAATTTACATTTATTATTAGTGGAGGAATCCACTAAGAGTGCACACAATCAATAAAGTGTAAATAATGCAACTCTTTAAATACTGTATGCTTTCATAATTTACTGCATACTGTTTATTTATTTATTATTAGAGTTTGCACATTTTGAACTGTGAATACTTACATTTTACATTTTGATCTCAAGCTGTACATTTACATTATGCTATATATAATTTTAATTGTGATTATACCTTAATGTTTATTGTACATTGCACTTTGCGAGAGCAGCTCATTCTTTGTTTTATTAGATACAAAAAAAAAAATATGCATCTTATATTCTACATTGTTAAGATTGTGCACAATAAAAGTAATGATCCCAAGAAGAATAAGTTTGCAATATTCATTTTTAAAAAATTCTCACAACGTTTTTCATATTAAGAGCAAATCCACAGGTGTTCATCCAACCCATATACTTTAAAAGCATTAGATAAATATGTTGATTTGGCAGTTTATGTTGAATACAGTAAAATAAATTTAAAGAAGAAATTGAAAAAAATTAAACTGCTGTCTTTGTCCAACTTGAAGCAACAAATATTATTTTAATTTAAATAACATTTGTAACATAGTGTAACAAAAAAATCCCCATTTATCTATTTCTGCTCCAGCAGTTACAGATAAATGAGAAGGAAAGTGCTATATAAGAGTGAAAATCATAAATAAGTAAATTAAACATACAATATATAAAATGCTACTGGCATATAATAGAATAAATATACATATTTGGAATTACAGATGGAAAAAGTTTGAAGTCTAGGTTAGGATCAAACAATGATTTTTGGCTTTCTGTTCCAGTGCACTTTCATCTGAGCTACCCATCCCCATCAGACCACAACCACAACTCTTCCCATATGAGTCTATATTGTGCATAAATAACTCTAGGGTTAATTTCTTACAAAGAATTTATCCTTAATAGGCTTAACAAAACCATAAGAGTGTGGTTAATTGAATTGTGGGCTACAGGCACTGAAAAGTTTAGAGTTTCTCTAAAGGAGAATTCTGAAAAAGACAACCTTAGAGTTCTCCAGGGTACTTATGTGAGGCGGGTTTGTGTGGCTCAATGCAAGATTTGTCTTATTAATTTTTTTTTTTAGAAAATAAGATAGGACCACAAATTGATTCTTAATTCACAGCCATAGCTCCAGTGTTAAGTTTTTATTGCAAAATTCGTTTAATCTCATTGAAAAGAGGCTTCAAAGTATTGGTACCCTTGCAGAACTTGTTTAGTCAATTGGCTGTACTTTCAAATTTCATTTTGTCCACTTAAGAAACTGGTGCAAAACACACAATATATTTCAGATATTCTGTGCCATCATTTCCTCCATCACCCGCATGTCAAAACAAAGCTATGGCAGCTTTATGATGCAGGAGTTATCAGGATTTAAGGCATATGCATCAGAAATTTTAAGCCAACCTGGACAGAGAATCTCGACATAATTTCATATTAAGACTTTTACAGTTTATATTCCATAATGTAACAGATCAAGTTGTGGAGCTATTGATTGTTGCAGAAATTAGATGGTGAGATGGATGAATTTTTATTTCTCATAAGTATCAACATACAAAATATTTATATCAAAATAAATGAAAAAAAAAAACAGGTAAAATTAAAATACAGCAAATAGAATCTGTGCCTTCTGCAATTCCAGAAGGCACTAACTCCAATCCCAATTTGATTGGCTCCACCCCCCCCCCCCCAGTCCCAGGTTAATCAGCAGCTCGTATTTGAATATCCAGGAGACCAGGTTCTAATCCAACCAAAAGAAAAATACAATACCATAAATGAGTTATACCCAAACCATTACTATAACTAATTAACTGCAATTTCTATACTAATAATTCCCACATTTTTGAATTGCCCAATACACCTAAACAAATGCATAATATATATCTAAAAAGATTAACACTATCAAAAATAATCTCCTTATACTTCTTGACTTGTCCCTTGCTTTTCCCAGGAATTCCCCTATCTTGTTGATTTTCTCTACCCTCATGTCTGGTAACTTTTTATTGCCACTAAATCTTCTTGTAGATTGTCCCATTTTTCATCCCAGATACTATCCCAACACCTTTTTACCATTTCACATTCCATTAGATAATGGAGCATACTATCTACTTTCCCACATAATACATTCTTCTTTAAAATTTATTCTTAGTTTTCTTCAGAAATATTACCCCTGTACACATTCATACCAGCTAAATATTTTATATAAAACTGAAGAACTTTTATTATTTAAGTTAGCCCAAATCTCTTGCTTCTATGTATCTTCTGCCCTCTGTCTCACTTCTTTCCAAAATCTACTAACATTACTTTCACCCAGTCGCCATACATCCCCCAATCCAAGTTCAATAGTTTCCCTATTTCTGCATACAAACTCACTCTTTCCAATACATCTCTTGGATACATAAGACATTCTTTTAATCATTGTTGTCTAGATTGAGATATCTGTACCAATATTAGATTCTCTCCTGTATTATATCTTCCCTTCCTACTCTATTACAAATCCTGCCTTACTTACTTCCCTCCCTCAATAAACTTGTTGGCAAATCTTTGTTAGAGATTACTTTGGATCACCATCACATATTTTATGTTCTTTGTGCTTGTCCCTTAAAGAACAAACAGATAAGCAAGATTTACAAACACAGTTGAACATACATACCAACAAATCAATGCATTTTATATCAACTATTTAATGCTAACAAAGATGAATTTATGATCAGATCTGTCTGACAAAAAAATCATACCATTCAAAAGACTGCTCATCAGGCAGCTTACCATTTACACCAGCTATATTTATATATATTTCACTATATGTAAGGGAACATCTAAAGACACTCAAGATACGAGAGAATACACTTGGCTCTAAAATGGTTGCCCAAAGGGTTCAAATAAAACTGCTTGAGATTTGGGGAAGTACCTGTGGTGTAAATATTAATAGACTAGTAATCCTTCAAAAAAGTTGTTTCAGATGTATATATAATGTAGACAGTAGAGTATCATGTAAAAGAATTTTTAAGAAATCTAAAATTTTAACTCTAATATCATTATATATGTACGAGGTAGTTCTATTCGTCTGAAATAAAATTAATATTATCTTATCATTTTCATCTCTACTTTACCCAAAACTACGGGATTGCCATCTGCCACTGCATTAAAAATCACATATTCATTCAATTGATGAATATCTAACTTGTCTCACAAGAAGTCACTGATTATGCACAAATGGAAGTTACTTTGCATAAAATATGTTGCAGCATTTAGGACAGTGAAAATGTGTACCCTTTGACACACTATGTGTCAACTGGAGAACTTCAGGGACGCTTGTAAACACTGTATTCACAACATACATGCAGTGAATGGCACACTGCAGCATGCACTTTGCCTATAATCCCAGGATTCTTGAATTTGCGCCCATAAGTGATCTTTCATATCATGAATTTGCAGGGAATGCATGTGCAGCATACTGCATTTAGATAGAATAAATACTGAAGGAAATATATTATATTATATATAACATGTTAGTGTAAGGTTGCTGTGTATGGGAAACAATAATACAAAACTAATTTGTCATAATATTTTAAAAAATAGTGCTTGTTGCTGGGAGGCGAACCTGAGCTCTTAACCACGACATCATTGCACACTCTACCACAGAGCTAAAGGATCACACAAGTAAGCATCTTTAGTGGATGCCATATAACACAACTGCCGCAGTGGCTACACAAATTTGTTGAATGCCTTGTGAACTGTACCTGGCTAAGAAGGACTTAGAATAAGTTTGAGTTCAAGAAATTACTATTTTTTTTTTATCAAAGAGTGTTCCTATCTAACACTGAGCTTTCTTGGGTGGTTTTAGAGATTATAATAGTTCAATTTTATTATAATGGTTTTGATCATGTTTACAGATAGCTGTTTACATTAAAAATTTCTGTAAAATGGCAAATTTTTTTTCCAGTGCTGCTATTTTATGGCAAAATATACTTGATTCTTTTGGGTGGTGAAGAAGGCACCAATAACAGCAGACAATTAACAGCACTCAGCAAATGTAAAATGAATAAGTATAGAAGGGATTCAATACTACATTATTTTTGTTAGAGTAGCTACAAAGCCAAATATATTTTAAATCATGCAAAGTAAGATTGTGTCCAATATCTCAGGAATGGCAATATTTATTGTAAAATAATTTTGACAACAGCATGAAATTCTTTACATTAACAGTGAATTCAAAGGTACTCTTCCAACCTGCATACTTTATAAGCTTTAGATAAAATGTGATAATTTGGCAGATTATGTTGAATAAAATTTAATACACTGTGAGAAAATCTGGAAAAAAGTTAATTATCTTTGCCTGAGATGAACCAAACATATTATTTTCATTTTAATAATAGTTATAGCATAGTATAACAAAAAAAAAACTCTATTTATCTGTATTTTGATCCAATAGTTACAGTACTGAGAGAAAATAGAAAGTGTTATATGAAAGTGGACTTCATAAATAAATAAATTAAACTTACATAAAATACACGAGTGCCACTGACACTCAGTTAAAATATGCATGCATTGAATTAGTCACATAGGACTATTTTAAGTTTATTTAAAGATGCTCTTTAACATATCTAGTCATTATCATCTCATTCAATTCAGGGCACGAAATGGCCAAAAAATTTTGTTTAGAGGTCTCTTCCTTCAGACTTAAGGTTCTTTTTACATGTATACCTACCAAATTTTAATTCTCTTCTAAAGGAAAGCTTACTTTGGTTTTTTATGCCCTTAAAACTGTTATCGATCAAGACCAGGTTTGAATCCACAAATCTAGGGTACACAAAGCAAGTATGGTTACCACTAGACCACCAGGACCGACAAAATTTTCAGCTTGGCTAGGACTTGAACTATGGATTTTTGGCTTACTGTGGCAATGCTCTTTTATCTGAGATATTTTCTGTTTTATCACAACTATGAACTCCTTCCAGTTGAGTCTAAATTTTTGGATGCCTCAGAGATTTTATTAAGGGGTCTAACAAAACCTAATAGTGTGTTTAATTATGAAGCATAGGCTACAAGAAATGAAAAGCTTCCAGTTGCCTCTAAATTATAGTATCTTTGTAACAATAACCTTAGAGGTTCCCAGGATACTTAAATGGGACAGATTCACAGTTATGGGCAGACCTGACAATGGAAAAACATTGGCATAGTACCTTAAGACCTTCAATTCAAGTACCAGCAGTGACTTTAAATTTTTTCTACCCGATTTAAATTCCAAATCTCAAACCAACACATGGGTTGTATGATTAAAATAAGCTTTAAAATGTGCATAAAACTAGCCATTATCTCCATTTGAGTAGTAATAGCAAACTTAATTAAGAAATATGAAGTTTCTGAGTTAAATTATACCAAGAGCTTCCAATTATGTCAGCAAGTAAATGATTATAATAGAACTTATTTTAAACTGAACTAGGCAAGGAGATCAAATGAGAGGAAACATATAAAGTGTATGTAGATTATATACAAAGGTAAATCCATAAGTTTCCAGCCTTGCCGATAAGGATTATCACATTCACCAAACTCTTATCTGGTGTCACATCCTATCTGTTAACTACATAATTGCAGCTGTGACTTCCACTCTGCTGTGTTCAGTTTCTCTGATATAGTTGCATAAAAAAGGCTAATTCAACAATGTTTTAATGGTTACTTTCTCCATAAAAATTGAGCCTTGTAATAGACAAATGTGATACAGGTTACTTGAAATGTGATACAGAATCAACAATAGAACTGCTGATGCCTCTTGGAACTTATAAATCAAGAGATCCTTTATTAATTTATATAGATGACAATAGAACTGCTGATGCCTCTTGGAACTTATAAATCAAGAGATCCTTTATTAATTTATATAGATGAATGAACCAATAATACATACATTCACATTTTATGCTTAATTTCAATTTTATCATAGGTACTTTGATATTGGAAATATAATTCCCTATACGAGTATAAAATATTAACTACAATCTTCAAGATTTTAATTCCCTAAAGACAATGCAACAAATATTTATAAATGCATGTATTTATTTTTATGCATATGAGCAGTCTTAGTTTGTGAATTTCCTATTCAAAATATTTCCATTACCACATTAGACACGTACTTAAAATATTTACTTAAAGAGTTTTTAAATCGATTCAAAATAATAATTATGTCAATGGCAACAAGATAAATTATTTTAAACACTAATGTATGCAGTTATTATTATATATCAACTTATATGTCCTTAAATCACTAATAAAATGTATAACTTTGAGATGCCAGAATAAATGTCATGCCAAAATTTTCTCTACAAAGTGTAAAGTTATGAAACTTTATGCACTAACAATTCCAAAAACATTTTTTCTAATTAAATCCTTTCCTATTAAATTTCAATTCAAGTCCTCATTAATAAACAACTGTTTACTTATGAGATGGTTGGGTATCTTACTGCACAATTATATTATATTGCTTATGGGTAAAAGATATCTTCAAACTGTATGTGCCTGGATAAATTCTTTTCAATAACTTTACATTTATGCTATTTTTGCTTAAAAGATGTTCCTATAAATGATGCCGGATTAGAGTTATTCTCAGAAATTGCATATTTAGTGGCTTTTCTCACTCTCGTGCAACAAAAACTGTCTCCTTAAACTGTATGCCTGCATGAAGCTCTTCCCACAAACTTCATATTTATGTGCCTTCTTACCCTTGGTGCATCAAAAGATGTCTCCTTAAACTACACGCCTGAGTAAAGCTCTTCTCACAAACTTTACATTTATGTTTTCTTACCCTTGTGAATCAAAAGATGTCTCCTTAAGGTATTTGAGTTGGTACAGCTCTTCTCACAAACTTCACATTTATATGGTTTCTTAGCTTTGTGAGCTCGGCATGTTGGCGCATATCTGCTTCCATACCACATCCGATGCACCCCGGTCCTCTTAGCCAATCCTTCCCTTATGTACATTAATCTATCAACTAGATTTAAAGATGTCTCTTTAAATTAGGTGAGTGGATAAAGCTCTTCCCACTAACTTCATATTATGTCTTCTTACCCTCGTGAATCTTAAGATGTCTCCTTAAAGTATATGAGTGGGTAAAGCTCTTATCACAAACTTCACATTTATGTGGCTTCTTACCCTCATGAATCAAAAGATGTCCCCTTAAATTGGATAGCCAGGTAAAGCTCTTTCCACAAACTTCACATATATGCGTGTTCTTACTCTCATGAATATAAAGATGTCTCCTTAAAGTATATGAGTGGGTAAAGCTCTTTTCACAAAATTCACATTTATGTGGGTTCTTACCCTTGTGAATCAAAAGATGCCCCTTTAAATTAGGTGCCTGGGTAAAGCTCTTCCCACAAACTTCACATTTATATGCCTTCTTACCCTCGTGAATCATAAGATGTCTCCTTAAAGTATATGATTCGGTAAAGCTCTTATCACAAACTTCACATTTATGTGGCTTCTTACCCTCATGAATCATATGATGTTTTCTTAAATGAGATCTCTGGATAAAGCTCTTTCCACAAATTTTACATTTATGTGCCTTCTTACCCTCATGAATAAAAAGATGTGTCCTTAAATGAGTTGCCTGGATAAAGCTCTTCCCACAAATTTCACATTTATGTGGCTTCTTACCCTCATGAATCAATAGATGTTTTCTTAAATGAGATCCCTGGATAAAGCTCTTCCCACAAACTTCACATTTATGTGGCTTCTTATCCCCGTGAATCAAAAGATGTTCCTTTAGAGTATATGTGTGGGTAAAGCTCTTCCCACAAACTTCACATTTATGTGGCTTCTTCCCTTCGTGAATCAAAAGATGTCTCCTTAAAGCAGATGCCCAGGCAAAGCTCTTCTCACAAACTTCACATTTATGAGCCTGGCTTTTTAAGCGACATTCATTTATCATTTTATTCTTTTGATGTTCATAAATTGATGTGTGCCTTTTTATGGATGAATTGGTGGTGTAAGCTTTACAATCTAATTTACAGGAGAATATCTGCTTCTTTGTTATCCCTTTACAATCCTGTACAACTTCAATAATAGAAGTGCTGGATGAATTTTCCAAACACCTGGACAGGTCTTTCCTATTTGGCCTGAAATATGAAGCATATAATGATGACAAAATGAGGAAATATGTTTGTTGTGAATATAAAAATTGAAACACATTAAGTTTAGATTCATTATGGGAAATGCTTAACTGCATCAGACTAATACAAACATTTATTCAGTTTAGAGTACAATTCAGGCTTTTCGTCCATGTAGAATACTACTCAAGAATTTTTAATGCATACTATAGTTTTTAAAGAATCACATATTCATGCTACTGTACAGACACACAATGAAAATTATTTACTAAATAGTATTCAGTATTTTATTTAACCATTATTAAGATTACCAATCAACCTTTATACACTCTATTTTCTATATTTTAAAGCACAATAAATATACCCTGCATATATGAAACTTTGAAGGAAGGGCACACAACTTTGTTTTTTTACATTTGTAGGTACTAAGTGTAACCAAATTTAAATGGTTCATTCGGTCTGTCAGGTACCAGAACATGCATTATGCAAAAACCTTATAAGCTGATATGTGTATCTGCATATCATAAACATAATCACCAATATTTTGTCAAAAGTAACACATAATCAATTGCTCCTAGTAATGAATTATGTTTAACTTGTTCAGAGCTGTACACTGCCATTATTATGAAACTGCTAGTTCCAAATTACTTTGTGCTTATAGCCAAATCTGTTAAGTGGAATTGATGAGATTATATGAGGTAGTGGTCGAAGCTAGGATGTTGTATGCAGTTGAAATTTGGGGAGTTTCGGAGGGAAGGAGAAAGGTACATAGGGTTCTTGGAATGTTCTGCAGAGAAGTGCTGGGATTACCCAAAATTTCTCTGAGGGGGGTTATTTTGGTAGAATTAGGAAGGGTTGGAAGGAAAGATTTAATTTTGGAGAGAATAGGGAAGTACTGGTATCGAACCCTCAAATTAGACAGTACAAATATACTAAAAGGAATGTCTTATCTATCAAAAAGAGGTTTTAGGAAGGAAGAGTTGGTATGGGGAGATGGGAAGGTACTAGAATAGGAATGGGGAATATATGGAAAAGGGTGAAAGTAATATTAGCAGATTCTGGAAGTTAGTGAGACAGAGGATAGATAATATTGAAAAGCAAGAGATTTGGGCTAGTTTAGAAGATAAAGTTCATTGGCCATATATAAAAGAATTACAAAGAAATGGGGACAATATATTGCAACATATTGAAACTTGTGATCAAATTGGAAGGATAGGTTGCCATTAATCTCTTGAAAGGATTAAGGGGAAATGATAAGGAAGGATGTAAATGTTGGGGGAATAGTGGTAGTGTCCTATTATTTATTAGAATGCGAAAAGTTTAAATGCTGTAAAGAAAAAATTTGGGACAATAAGTGGGATAAACTACAGAAAGACATAGTGGTATTAAAAATGTTAAAGGGAACAAGAGAGGGGGGAAAATCCAGAAAATGGGGGAATTTTTAAGTTAAGTTAAGAAGTGGGAGAGAAATAGGAAGAAAGAGTAAGAAGATAAATATAATGAAGGAAAGAATCGATGGTTTCTTACATTCATATAACCAGGTGGTTAAGGGGTAGGAAACCATAGTTTAGACTGAGTCTGCTAGAACCTAGAGGATAAACAACAATGTAAATAAAGGTACCTTAGTTGGTATCGTAAATTGTTGGATATTTTGTTGGTATATGTAAATGTAATGAATGTTACAAATTATTTTTGTCACTCAAATTTCACTAGTTTTATTCCACTTACTTGGACGTGTTTCAAAGGCAAATTTCCTTCATCGTCAGCACAGTTCCAATGTCAGTTTTCCAGCGTGGTATTAAGATGTCGCTCTTTGGATTTTATAAACTTTTGATGAGGTTGCTGTTGTTTGGAAGATCAAAATTAACTAAATTTTCTTTGTTTTCGTTCAAGAATATATTTTCCCACACCGATAATTCTATCGGTTTTTGAAGAGCTTTTAAGAGTTTTGGTTCATTTTGGAATTCATGTTTTTTATTTATTTTTGTTTTCTTGCCAGAAATGGTGTGCTTTTGCTGATTTTTCCATGTGATTATATTTTAGATCTCCCATGTGCTTCTTAAACCAAAGAATAATGCTTCTTTTCAGTTTGCCTACATATTGCACATTACAGTCTTTGCAATTGTTTTTGTAAATGACTCATTGTTTTCCTGATGGAATTTTGTTTTTTGTGCTCATTTTTATGAGGTTTTATTTGTATACAGGAGTCAAAATAGTGTTTGCATCTTTAAAAATCTTATGAAATTTTTGGTGTGCCTACAAATGGAATTTGAATTTCTTGTTTATATGATCTCCTCTGTAGCCTTTTAGTTTGGTGATGTCTCTTATTTTTTGAATTTTTCTATTTTCAGTTTGGCCAGATCTATTTTGTAGCCATTTTTTTGTGCTATAGCTATGAATGTTAGGTACTCAGATTTGTATTCTGTCTTGGATTTTGCTAGATTTTTTAGTCTAAATGTGAGGCTGTTGATTATTGCAAGTTTATGTTGTTTTGGATTGTGGATGTTTTTGATGTAATTATCAGTAGGGTATCTTTTTTAAATGTGCCTAATCTCAAAATATGGCTATTTTTTTTCTAATTTTTATATCCAGGAAGAAAAGGAACTTATGGTATTCTATTTCCATTGTGAATTTAATGGTGCGGTCTTGTAGATTGAGTACTTTTATTGCATTCCTTTTTATATGTGGAAAAGCATCAACTAATTTTGTTTCTATGAAACAAGGGCAAACCTTTTGATTTTTATATATACATAAAGTCATTGCCAGATTCTATGGGTTGATCGGAGAACTTTAGGGATGCTCATAAATGCTGTATTTACAAGCATATGCAGCAAGTGCACATTGCAGTGTGCACTTTGCCTGTAAACATAATGGCCACAATCATAAGCAACTTGAAAAACAACATTAAAGTAGAGTAAAGGTGGTCAAGCAGTTTAGAAGGCATGATCTGGGTATAATCTATTTTGCCTCTTTATTTAGAATGGTTACTTTTGTTAATAATTTGCTTACCAAACTAACACATTTCTAGGTAAGAGCAGTTTTCATTATTTTCTAATTCTTAAATTGTACATGCTGTTTTACAATCTATCTCATTCATTAGGAATATTTTGTTGTCAGTCCTACTATTATAGAATATTTTTATTTTAGGTCTGAATACTCTGTGCTATGGTGCTTTTTGATGATTTTCGTTTTTAATCAGTTTCTCTAGAACTTTCCCACATTATTATCAGATATTATTTTTTCCTTCATTCAGTTTTTTGTAAATATAGCATCAGATTACATTGTGGGGGAGTTCTAGAGAAAATGATCAGAAAAGATAATCATCCAAAAACACCATATCACAGGGTACTCGGACCTTAAGAGAAAAAGTCACTATTTATAGTAGTCCTGATGAGGGAAACAAAATAGTCGTTATGAATCAGATATATGATGAAAACAGCATAAACAATTTACTAACTAGTTGAGTTGAACTTTAGTTTGGCTGAAGATGGGAACTAAATGTTCTCAAAACTGGTTCCATACATTTATGAAAAGTAAGTGAAGCTTTAAGAGTGTGTAGTTCAACTGAATCATACATTGATATCAATTAATATGATTAGCTTCACTGTGCAAGTTCCAATTTACATTTAAGTAGTAAATTTACTAACTAGCAGGATTATGAAAAAAAATTAAAACTGATCCTACCCAGATATATATCTGTTCAGTTAGCAAATTATTAACAGAGGCATTAATTACAAATGAGGAAGAAAAAAAGAAATATCATACCAGGCAATCCTACTGCACCCAGAATCTGTGGCATATCAAAAATATATAAACTTGGTAATAAAATAGATCTATAGCAAACAATAAATTCACCCACATACATTTTTTAAATAAATTTAAGACTTTACCTCAAAACAAAAGATAAAGGATTAAAAACTCAGCAGAATAGAAAGAATTGGACGGATGAAACTAGAAAACAAAACGCGTCTTACTTTTGTGTAAATGAGTGGAGTTTAATGTAAAAAATGAATACCTAAGTTTCATGTTTCCAAGCATCCCCCACAAAAAAACTACTAATTATCTTAAAGAAATGGTTAACCCCAATAAAACCTACCTGAAGAAGTAATAGAACAATATACACCAAAATTTTCATTAATCAATTCTTTACATTCAAGGCAATGTCTATACAGAAAAGAAGGCTGTAGCAAGAGGAACTGCACTCTCTCCATTCTTAGCAGTATGTACATGAGTTTCTTAAATCAAAATTAGTAAATTTTTCACATATATTCAAATGTTGGTACCATTATATAGATTTTTTGCTTTAGTAAATGAAAAATGAAACAGGATGCAGTAAACTACTTGATCTAAAAGACAGCACCATTAAATTTACAATGGAAATAAAATAAACAAGTTTCTTCCCTTCCTGGATATAAAAAATAGCATTATATTGGAATTTGTCATATTTAGAAAAGATATCCTCAATGATAATTACATAAAAAACAATATACACTGGCAATAATCAGCAGCCTCACAAACCTACCAACAAGTAAGAAGATTACAAATCACAGTACCACAAAATGATAGCTATAGCACAGAAAAATGGCTACACAATAGATCTGGTCAAATTGAAAATAGAAAAATTCAAAAAATAAAAACAAATAAAAGAAATTATCTACTAAAAGGCTACAAAGGGGACATACATATATAAGAAATTTACATTCCATCCATGGGCACACCAAAAGTTCCAGAAGATTATTAAAGATGCACACATTATTTAGGCCCAATAACAAATGCAGTTTAAAAAAACCCATAAAAAGGAAGGCAAAAGAAAAAGTTCTGCCAGGAAACCAATCAGGCATTTATGAAATCAATTGCAAAAACTGCAATATAAAATATACAGGCAAAACAAAAAGAAACACTATATTAAAAAATACAAGAGAAATGGAAAAAATATTACATTGAGAAATCAGCCATAGCATACCATTTCTGATGGAAAACTCAACAATTGAAACAAAACAGCAACCACTAAATACAAATTGCAAAACAAACCAAAACTCTTAAAAGCTCTTCAAAAATTCATTGAATTAACAGTGAGGGAAAATATATTCATAAACAAAACAAGGGAAATTTAGTTAATTTTGATCTTCTTAACAACGTAACCCCATCACTAAGTTCATAAAATCTACAGAGCAACATCTTAATACCATCCTGGGAAGCTAACAGTGGACCATGTTGATGATGAAGGCAACAATTTTCAAAACATGTCCAAGTAATTAGAACAAAATTTGATTGACTTTCCATAAATCAAAACATGTTTCAATGAGAAGTTTGAATATAAATCTTACAAACTTTATATTTATATGGCTTCTTCCCCTCACAAATTAAAATTTGTTTCTTTAAATGAGATGTATGAATAAGGCTTGTTTAAACTATTTTTTTATGTCATGAATTAATATGAGCATTTTAAGAGAGAAACACATGGGGATAGAGCTAGCATTCTGATTGATTACATTTGAAGATCTCGTATATGCTTCAATTGATCACACATATTGATGTGGAACATATTAATGAATCATATAATAGATATAGATTGTATAAAAGAAAGTTAGGGGGGGAAACCACATATGCAACATACAGACACGTGTGGTATAGGGCTCATAGATATAAAAGCCAATAAAATGAATATATATAACAATTTGAGTTTCTATGTTAAAGTTTCTACCAAAAATTGTGATGTGCGTTTCGGTAAAAAGTTAAATAAAATTGAACCATTGTACTTAAATATTTTCATAATATTTTGTTTCAATGGTGATGTGCAAAATGTTATTGTTTAGAGTATTATGGGAGTAAATTTCAGCAATTGTTACAAGGTTCCCAACATGGTTTTCACATATACTAGTAGTTATTTAATAAACAAACCGATAAAATCAGATTATTAAATGTTTAAATTTTCTTTGCAGCTTTCTCTCCTTGTGATGACTGCTAAGTGTATTATTTCTTTCTTTTGTAGAGTAAAATCGACTCTGTTGTCAACATAGTTGCCCATTGTATCATGTCATACAGTGCAATCAGTATTGCACCTGGACCTTGCATCTGGAATTTTGCCTATGGGTGAGCATGCCATTACTTTAACCAATTAGCTGACCAGCCCAGTCTCGGCGATGGCAGGAAGGTAAAACAATAAAACAAACCACCATACACAGTGCAGCAAATGAATGGGAGCTTGCTCCATAGGAAAAACACCAAGCTGATAAGGACAGCATCACTAATCACTAGGTATAAAATAAATTAATGAAAATAAGCTAAATTGCACATTTTATATACTTTTATATTTGAAGTTTCAAATAAGTTCATTTTTGTACCAGCTTAATTATCAATCTATATTTTAAATAGGGACATGGTATCTGGCATTGCTATTTTAACAAATGAATTATCTTGGTATAAATAGCTTATTGAAATACCTGTTATAAAGCCTTGTCTATTTTATTCTATTGTATGTTGTTTTGAGGGTCAAATAGATGAAATATTCTCAAAATTTTCACCAGCAGCTATGACTTACAATATTGGAATGGCATTAACACTGTATACACTATACCTACTAAATGCACACATTTAAGATTTCCAGCCACAATTCAAAAGAACTATAAATATTTTGTGCAAAATAAAATAGATGCCATATTAACCTTTCTAAATAAAATCAGTGGTAAAGAATGAACTAAAAGCCAGCAAATGGTTTAACACTAATATTCCAGAAAGAATACTTGTCTAGTTATAGAAGTAAAGAAATGTCTGCTTCATCCAGACAACGAAGTCAAGTAGCCATATCATTAAACTCTAAGCTGAAAATTGTAAAGCTAAATATTGAATAACATCATTTTACTTGGCACTATGGTCCATTTGCCCTGCATAATTAGCCTGACACTACATTCAGATTATTTTTTCTTCCAATACATCAAAATTTTGTATTACTCCTCATGATTTACCTCTGAATCTATGTTGTACCAGCTGTGTATTTGTATATTTACTAAGAAACAAAACAGTGTCTTACCCTGCATCACTGGCTGGTAAACTGAATTCCTCAACTTCGATCTTAATTGCATCTCTGTCAAATTCTTGCTCTTCCTGTAACAAAGGAGTTCATTTAAATAACCTTCTAGTATTATACTAACATGTATAAGAAATGTATTGCATTAATAAAAAATACAGGGCCCTAGTTTGGATTCATGGCTGGCTAAACAGGCATTTGCTTTGCACCAGGAAGCATGTGGTTTACCAAAAGAGTTGGATATTCATAGCCCTTTAAAATCAAGTGCCTAGATTTCTCATAGAAATTATAACTACAATAACCACATATCTTCATCATAGAAGATATTGGAAATGATGTCCTTGTGCCACTGCACATCTCTCCCGTCTTTTAAGAAAATTTGCATTAACACTCATTAATTCTTCTGGAATTGCAGCAGTTTTTATACATTTCTGTATGATCCTAATAATTTTTTCTGGAATTTCAAATTTCCTCATAAAGTCCCACATTCTGTTACGAGTAATCAAATCAAAGGCCTTTTCAAAGTCAACAAAGACCAGATATAATGTAGTTTGCTATTCATAAAATTGTTCTAAAAGTGTTCTAGTTGTATTAATTTTGAAGTATGCATTATTGTTCCTTTCTAAAATCTGCTTGTTCTGATCTCAGTTTCTTATTATTGGGTTCTTTGATTCTATTGAAAATTATTTTAGATAAAATTTATTTAAAATTGAGAGTACAGTTATTTCTCATCAATTTTTGCACTTTAAGAGGTTTCCTTTCTTTGGTATTTTAATTAGGATTCCTTTTTTCCAATCACCTAGTAATGGCTCTGATTCCCATTCAAAAATGGGTAGAGAGTATCTGTTTTATGTTCAGGATCAACTTTTAATGCTTCTGAATAATGTTATTTATACCCAGGGTTTTCCCCCCTTTTCATTTCTTCAATAGCTTTTATTATTTCAGCTTTCGTAAGTGTATGAACTGGTATAGATAAAGAAGTACTTGCATGTTGTTCAATATTATAAACCTATTTCACCATCTGTTAAGTATTATTTAATAACTCTTTGAAGTACATTTCCCATCTTTCAATTTGTTTATCTTCATTTGCAAGTAAAATGCATTTTTTATCATTAAATGGTTCATTTCTAATATTTTTTTTCTCGATATGAGTTTTAATTGCATATAATTCTTTGTTAGCAGCTTCTTGGGCCTTATCCACTAAATGATTAATAAATTCCTTTTTATCTTGTCTTAATTTTTTCCTTACTTTCTTATTTTTCACAGGGTATTCATATTCAGCATTTGACTTATCCTCCCGTTTCATATTCTACTACAGCTTATTTTCATTTTGAATTGTCTCTTTTCGATAATAGCATTCCATGACTATTTTGAAATCCAATTCCTCTCCCCCTCACAGGTTTCATAATTACTTATTTTCTCACATTTCTCATTTATATTTGTTCTTTCTACTGCATCTAGAATTTGGGATAGGTTTTTAAGTCTGTCTTGAAAGATTCTATTATATCTTTATTGTTTAGTTTTGGGTATCATATTGTCTTCTCTTATTGTTAATATGTCCATTAAATGAAGCTATTTTCAGTTTTATCTCTGCTAGGATTAAATGATGGTCACTTCCTACATTTGCATCCCTTCTGTTTTGAACATCATATAGGAAACTTCGTCATGTTTTGCTAATTGCAAAATAGCCATTTGGTTCTCAGTATTATTATCAGGAGATATCCAGGTATTTTATGATGTGCTTTATGAGCAAATATAGAATTTTCTATTACTAAGTTATAATAACAGGATATTTCAATTGTCACTCTCTGTTGTCATTTAAATTTCCTAATGCATGTTTTCCCACAATTTGTTCAATGTTTTTATTATTATTACCTAATTGTGCACTCTATCTCCCATTAATGTTATAATGTCCCTTTTCCTTATTCTTCTCAATGTTGCATTTAACTGACCATAAAAACAGTTCTTTTTAATTTCTGGTGACACCTCTGTTGGGGCACTATATTACTGATACTGGCCTGAATCTTGATTTAAATCTTACTGTAATAATTCTACTGGAAACTAGTTTCCATTCTAATGAATTCCTTTTTTGCTGTTTAGACATTATATACCAACTCATTTAATATAGTCACATTTCTGTAATTACCGCTCTCATTCTCCTCTGTACCCACAAAGTATGTACATTCTAAAATTCAATTCTAGTCTCTTTCTCCATAGCAAAGATTGTTAACTTACTTTATTTTGGTTTCAATAGTATCCCATTTCCCCCCCCCCCATAAGTCTGGTTGTTAGCCCTCACTTTCAACCCCCAACTGAAGGACCAAGTCTCCATATTTATGTTCCCTGGAGAAAGGGTGGCCCAGCTATGTCTGGGCACTAGGTAGCTCAGGTACATTGGGTTCGCCATTCCCTGTTCTCACCATGAGGGTAACACATTGTGGGGACAGTTTATACCACAGCTATACTGCTCTCATTTTTCTCTCTTGCAATTGTTTCTTACATTTACGCAGCTGAGAAATTACCCTCACCACAAACTTCTTTCAATTGTCTCACCCAGATCGATACAAGGTCATTTTCCAGGACTATAAAATTGCAGTATTTCCCTTATCCTCCCCATTTCCTGATGTTCATATGCCCGAGGTAACCATGCATTCCTTTAACTAATGAAGGTTCTGCTTTTTAAAAAGCTTAAGTAAATGGGTTGAAGAGAAAGTTTTGACTGTTTAAAAGAAATAAATGTATAATATGGTTATCAATAGATATCTGTGAGGTGAACATAACATTTTTATAAGTTCACTTTTTTCACTTCGATTTTTGAAATATGTTATTTTTAAAATGGATAAATAATCAAAGAAAAAAATCCAAAATAGGCAAAAAAATGTTTTAAACCTTTAAAAATAACAAACTAGTACTATCGACCCCAAACATACAGAAACATGTTCATTTATATCTGACTCTTAAATATATCCACCCAGATAGAAAAGGCATTTTGCCTGAATTCTGGACTATGATTACAATAAATCTTATAATGTGGATTAGAGAATTATGAGGTGATTTAACAAAATTCCTTTCAGCCAAGCAGCTGAATAATAACTATGAAAATACTTTACAGGTAATTAAACTATGTACAGCCATATCCTCATATAGAGATGTCAGGGAGCATATTTGTTGGTTCATAACAATATATTCACGGTTAAACAATTTTTTCATGGAAAACACAACTACATCATGTACTCTTAGAGTCCTGTATCAATGTGAAGACTGCAACACTGCAAGAGGCTTTTCCATTAGAAAAATACTCACTCGTAAATGTTCTAATGTTGTGTCCTCACTTTTACCATGTATTAATCTGGAGAAGAGGCTCAATATCTTAAATGTCCCTAGCGCTAGGTTGAAACATTTCTATATCTCATAAATTACCTACTAGGACAAGTAGAGAACATTTTTGTAGGCACATATGTCCAAACAACATCCTTTAACTTCAGGAGATCCAATTTTATTTACTATTGTTTTTGTTTCTCATGTACAATGGTATGAATGTGCCAAATCTGCATAGATGTAAATAAAACAGTAGGAATGTAAGCAACATCTGGCAATAATAGGTTTGTGGTACCATAACATACCACACTAACAAGCACATCTTTCTTTCTGCTTACTACTTAGTATGGCCATATGCTAACAGGCAGTCTTACAAGTGAAGAGGAAGTGAATATTGCATGATTGTGTTATTCATGTTATACAGTAAAGAGAATACAAGTGCTTCTAGTTTTAAAAAAGAAATAGTAGGTGTCAGGTGCAAAAGATTATTTTTTTTTTGAGTAGTGTTTAACGCCCGTTTTCACTACTGAGGCACCACAGGCGGTGAACAGTGATTATACATGAAATGATAAATTGGGAAAGGATTTTTTTTTTTTAAAGGAAGGAAGGAAGCGTTCCGGGCCTTAGTTTAGGTACCTCCCCGGCATTTGCCAGTTGTGAAGACTGAGGAAAACCTGGAAAAAAACCCGTCAGGGAGGACGGTCCTGGCGGGATTCGAATCGCAGACCTCCCGCTCACGAGTCCGTGCCTTAACGACCTCGGCCACCCGTAGCGGTAAAAGATTATTTTAATGTATATACAGTTTTAAAAAATATGTGATTATAAAAAATGTCAAAGGCTAACAGCACAAACCTGTGGAGTAAATAAAAAGTACTATATCACACATGTCTACATCTTTATATGGGGGCTATAAAGATGTAGACCCTGCTGGAAAGTTATTAGAGGATTTTATAAATACCAAACAGGTACAGCTGATATATCAGGATACAGATCCTAATACATACTTGCATTATACAGGAAATTCCACTAATCCAGATCTCACAATAGTATCTGAAGACCTACACAGTAGCACAAGAAGATTAGTTACTGAAGACGGAGGAAGTGGACATAGAGCTATAATCACAATCACGGATACTAAGAAACATAGTCCAAATATTGAAAAAGGATATACCTGGAATTTTAAAAAAGCTAACTGGACCAAATATAAAAAATATATTGATAGTGAAGTACAAGGATTAGATTTAACAAAGAATGCAAATCAAGCGATTAAGGAATTTAATCACATAATGTTAAAATCAGCAAAGACAAACATCCCCAGAGGAAAACCAAAAGAATATAACCTTTTTGGAATAAAAAAATTAGATACACTAAAAGTAGAAAGAAATAGTCCTAGAGATTTAGCACAAAACAATAAAAATAGGGAAGATGTAATAGAATGGAGGAAAAAAAGATGCGAGCTACAGACGAGAATTAATCGTATCCAAACGACAATGCTACAATAAATTCTTAACCGGGTTGGACTATAGAACCAATAGTACTAAAGTGTACAAGCATATTAATAATGTTAGCGGTAAGTACGACAATAGTAATAAAAGTATATATATATTAAAAAAGGTAATAAAGACATATACAATAACAAAGATATAGCTAATGAATTTAACCAATATTATAAGAAAGTTAATACACTAGGAAAACACCTGGCAAAAGATAATAGAATATTAAAAAAAGCCAACACAATACAAATATAAAAAATGCAAACAGTATCTCTGGTTCGAAGTTCTAATTGGAAGAATTAGAACAGGCAGTGAAAACACTAAAAAGTAAAAAGCAACCAGGACCAGACCTTATACATCCGGAATACATTAAGAATCTTGGAATAAGAGCAAAAAAGATATTATTGGAAATTATTAATAAAATATGGTTTGAACAAGAGAATATGCCAATAAGCTGGTGCAAAGGATTAGTAATACCGATTTTCAAACCAGGAAAAACTACAAATGAAACAAAAAGTTACAGACCTATATCATTGACCTCAATTCTGGCAAAAATAGCAGATAAAATGATAGTTAATAGATTAATATATTACCTTGAAACAAACAACTTATTAACAGACGAACAGGCTGGATTAAGATGACAATATTCAACAGTTCACCAAACGTCAAGATTAATAGAGGATGTGAAAAGTAAACTAGCTAACAATATGTCAGTAGCTGCAGTATTCATAGATTTTCAAATATCATTTGATCTAGTATGGAAAGAGATGTTAATTAAAAAATGAATACAAATGAATTGCCCAAAAAATATAATTAGATGGTATAGAAGATTTCTACAGCAAAGATGGATTGCAGTTAAATGGAAAAATACAATATCCAAATACACCTAACTCAAAACTGGAGTGGCACAGGGTGCAGTATCCAGTCTGTTATTATTTAATATATATATTAATGATATGCCAAAGACTATAAAACAAACCGGAATAAACAGTGCAATGTATGCAGATGATGTAGTTATATGGTCAGCTGAAAAAAATGATAAGAATGTATATATCAGACTAGAAGAAAAAATAAAAAATGTCTTAGATAAACTAGTAAATTGGGCAAAATTAAATAATATGATCATTAATGCAGCCAAAACTAAATATCAAGTCTACACTATGAAACACTTTGATGAAAGGGAAAAAAAACTGAAAACTTGAAATTAACGCAAGTCAAATAGAATATGCAGAAGAAATCAAATATTTGGGAATAGCACTGGACAGGAATTTAAAAATGAAAGACCATGTGCAAAATATCACACATAAAGCCATAAAACGAAGTAACATATTGAAAAGATTGGATCTAAATGGGGCAGCTCAATGGAAGTTTTAAATAAAACATATAATAGATATATAAAACCAGTACTAAAACATGGATGCGCTACTATTAACAGCAACACAAGAAAAAATTAATAAGATTGAGAAATGCCAAAATCAATGTTGACTGATAAGACTGATAACAGGTGCCGTAAAAACAACACCAATAAATGCACTTCTGGCCGGAACAAATAATAATCCAATGAAAACCAGCATTGAAACACAAGCGGCATAATTATACATACAATTAAAAACAAACCCAAGTAAACATCAATGGTTTCATCAACTACCCAAAGAACAGGAACTAAAAACACAGATCACAAATAAAGCTTACTTAGAGAAGAATTACAATTATTTACACCTGGCAGAGAAGAACATCCCATATCCCTCAAGAACTAATCCAATGGATTATATTAAGATAGTAACAGATAAAAAACTGACAGAACAATTAAATAAACAAGAAGACTCAACAGAGGTATGTAGAACTATAGCACTTAATCATCTACACAACCAATTCCCTGAAACAGACTGGCTTAGAATTTACACAGATGGATCTGCAGAAAAACAGAGAAATAATGTTGGAGGTGGTATATATTGTAAATATTTCTCGCATTATTTCACACTGCCTAGACAATCCACAAGTTATGAGGGTGAAATGGTGGCAATACAATGAGCATTGGACAGATATACCATAGGACTGATATAAAAGAAAATAAAGTAGTGATTCTTACAGACTCAGCTTCAGCTATACAAGCTATAGAACGATATGATAGTTCATATGAATCTTACAATGTAAGGGACGTGAGATCTTATTATAGATTACCCCAAACAAAATTTCAACAAATAATACTACTGTGGATACCAGCACATGTGGGAGTGATGAGTAGTGAGAATGCAGACTTTCTGGCCAAAAAGGGGACAGTGCTATATTCAAAACCAATAAAGTCCTGTGAATTAAATGTATAATTAAAAAATATCAAAACGACCACAGAACAAAAATATTAACATAATATTCAAGTGGAAATATCTAATAAAAATTATTCTAATATAAAAGAAACAGTACAGAAAATTAAAATCTATCAAGGAAGGAAGCAGTTGCTCATTTTAGACTGACCACTGGACATGATTGTATGGCGGAACATCTACACAGATTTGGTTGTATGAATGATAACACATGTAAGATCTGAAATACTGACAAGATTCTAAACGGAGAACATCTATTGGAATGAGGAAAGCTGCACCTGACGGGAAAATACACAAATTATATTAGCTGGCCAGGGAAAAATTGATGGATCAAAATCCTGCACATTAGATCAACAACAACACATTTTTGTGTTCAGGTCAAAAGATCTGACTTTGGTGTTTGTATCACCTGAAAGAACCCCCAAGAGAGTTAAACATTTAAATGACTTTGACAAGGATGAAGGACTTTGGGGGGGGGGATTTCCAACAATACACAAAATTACCAAAATTTTAAAAAACAATATTTTATACAAAGGTTCTAATTCGTCCACCTATAGAATATGACGCAGTATAGGCTTCAAATGTAGAAAGATAAACAATGAACATAAATTCTTAATACATTGTCTGATAGCCATTTATACCCAGCACTGACTGTTCCCTGATACTGAATAAACAGATGTAGGTATTTAAATGGTCCATAATTTAAATTTCTACACTATAGAACAAAACTTTATATTTTGCTTATATTTTATATTTTAATAAAACAAAAACTGAATTAAAGGAAATTAAATGCAAAAGAGCGAACTACAACAAGTATTACTGTATTTATTTGCCAAACGAAAAGAAAAGAAAAAACTTTTTTTTGGATTGCATTTTCTGTGTCAGATTGTGATTTGCAGAGCTAAAAGGGTCTGGAAGGCTACTATCATTCAACAACAGTGTTTATAAGTATTACAAGAGACGTAACGCAAAGCAGTCGCACAACATTTGTTTATCATTCATAGAGAGTAGGTTTTCAACTACAACGTGTACAAAGTGCTTGAATCATATGGTTGTGTTTCCATGACAATAGGCTTAGCTTGAATGTTCAGGTTGGCTATACAATGATACTGGATACTGTAATCTGTTCTTCGCTCCATATGTTTGGGAATATTTTCGTTTCAGCTATATACTACTAAGGCAAGGTTCACTTGACAAGGAATTACAAAGCTACAAGCTTGTTATTCCCAGTTTGAAACATGGTTTCAACTAGTGAGACAGGGTTATGGATTCCTAAACCATTGCAGCATAAAAAGACATGTTTTTCGAAGTACAACCTGTGGTGTACAGACTCATATACAGCTCACATGTGACAGTCAAACCAATTGATTTTTTACCAAATTTTTACTGTAGATTAATTAACTCACATAATTACTGAAACAAAGGTATATGAATGTTAGGTGCATGAAGATCTGATCTTAAAAGGCAAATACATTTAAATCATATTGGATTGCCAAAGTACAGGCTCTAAAGAGAAGAGAAGTGGAGGTGTGTCAGCTTCCACCTTTGACTTACATTGTTGGACATAATAGAAAGGTTGTTACTGCTTTACCTAATTGCAGTTCCAAAATTTTGATGCATGATACAGGAAAGCTAAAGCCAAAGTTAAAATAATTTTCAAGCCTGATATATATAAACACAATATGCATATGGGTGGTGTTGATTTAGCGGATCAGGTATTGCAGGCATATCCCTCTTTACAAAAAACTGTAAAATGGTGCCCCCCCCCCAAAAAAAAGATTTTTTCACGTGCTGGATATCACCATATACAATCACTTGGTAATTTGGAGAGCTCTAAACCCACCAAAACAATGATATACCTACAATTTTGCTTACCAATTAGTCACAGCCTAATTGTAAACTACCAAATTTAGAGGCCTGTGCACAAAGGGGGTAAAAAAACCCTGTGATCCTCAGATTGATGGAAGAACATTTTCCCAAAGGATATCGTCTACAGGGGAAAAAAAAAGCTACATCCATTTTGGAAATATGCATATGCCACAAAAGGGACACACATAAGGAAGCCAACATGAGTTGTGGCGAGTGCAGAGATGTGTCCTTATGTCACTACCCATGCTTTGAGGTGTATCATTTAAAATGCAACTTTTAAAGGCAAGGTTATACTATTTTATAAAATTTATTTCAGTTTATTATTTAAAGAAATATTAAAATAATTATGGGTTGAAAATCATTTGATATGCAGTGCTTGCCGGACGTGTATACATGCCCATATTGGTTGGGCCTATTTTACTATGGACATCTATACACATCCATATCCAGGAAGAGATTAATAGAGAAGAGTGACATTGTGGCAACACGGTTCAAATCCTGCATATAATACATCAAATTCAAATTTCCAGTGACACAAAACCAATCTTTTATTTAGATGAAACTCAGGTTAACCAAAATCAAACTCAAAAATCCATTTGACAAGACTCCTCTAATAATATTGAACTGAAGGTATCTTTGGTAAAGAGCAGTAGACTCTTTATTTGTCATTTGAGATTTGTCATGTAGGGTCAGCAAAAACAAATTTTGTACCAGAGCAAATTGGTATTTTGTTCTAAATCCATCTCTATCAAGAGAACATTACAACTTCAAATTTTAAATACTGGTTTTTGAATGATTTCCTAAATTATTTAGAAGCAGGAAGTACAATAATAAAGGATATGTATGTCCCTTATTACATGGTCACTGCAAACAAAATTCCAAATACATCAACTAAAAAGGAAGATATTCAATGGTTGCAAAAAAAATGAGATTAAGTTTTCGACAACCAAAACAAAAAATAAACTTCTCCATTAAAAAATCAGTCTAAAATGTACAAACATGATCAAATGGCTAATGGAAGGAGGCATGAGGTAATTTGATTGTCTCCTTATGATTGTCATTGCAATCCAATTGAGAAGGTGTGGCCTCAAATAAAATGGGGGGCTGCAAATAAAAATAGGACATTTAGTAAGAAAGACATGAAAAAACTTGTTTACATAGAAATATAAAAGTGATACAGCAGATTTGCATGACAGTTGTTACTACTTATGTCAAATGAGCAGTTAATAAATTTGATCCATTTTTATGTTTATATTTACAAAAGCTCTTCATATTTACACAATTATGGTGATATTATTTTTGTTTATTACATGCAAAATTGAACTTTATCACTTAAAGGAAACAATTATATAAAATTGGATAGTTTGAAGTTCTCTCTCTCTTTTTTGAAAATTTCTTTTTTGAACTTGAATTATGAAATTTAATAATATTATGTACAGATATTAAGATCAGTAAATTCATTCAAATTTGACCCATTCAAGTAGCCAGGCAAGTCCTGCTTTGCTGCAGAAAGGACCTGACTTGCTTATTATCCTTCTCTGTAAGCTCTTTCAGACCAGTATAGCCTTTCAGGTCTGGAGAACTGCCAGGGTTGTGTTTATTCCTAAGTGCAGTAGTAATAATTATACCAAAGCAAAAGCCTATCGATCAATTAGTTTTGCATCTTTTCTTTTAAAGACTATGGAAACACTTATTGAGGGTGTTGTCAGACACCCTCTTCTATGGAAATCAATATGCCTATCAGTTGTACAAATCTTGCACAACGGCATTATACAGTCTTGTTAGCAGACTGGAGGACTCCATGACAAAGAAAGAAAAAGTCCAGCCCTATGAGGCTTTCCTAGATACAACGGGTGCTTTTGACAACACCTCTTATGAGTCTATGGTTCTAGCTGCTCAGAAATATGGAGTTAATGACATCCTCTGCAGGTGGAGTAACTTCATGCTTAGGAGCAGAAATATTACTGCTAGTCTTCTTGGGGAAACAAAAATTATGCCTAAATCATCAATGAAGAAAGAGAAATTTTCTGCACATAGCTGGTTTTGGAGGCTTAATCATGAGTCTGTTATAACCTTAAAGGGCACATGGTCTTTAAATTTCTTTTTAATGGTTCCACAGAGCATTTACTATGGAAGGTGTGAAGCATGAGGTACATACAATAGATTATCCAAAATGCAGCATTTCATTTTAACTTAATTTTTTCTCCTTGTTTTAAGTTCAGTGGCTGTATAATATTTGCAATATATAAAATGTAGTTTTTTGTATCTAGGATTTTCAGAGAGAAATATAGTATAATTTGTCATATATACAGAATGTAATAAAAATATATATGTAAAATGAAGAGAAAATTAGAAATTCAGAAAAACGTACATTACAGGAATATTCATTTAAAACAATTAGGTAAATCAGTAGTAGCACCACACTTTTGGACTATTATCATGAAATTGCACCAAAGGATAATTGGCTGAAAGAACTTCCAGCCCAACAGATGGAAAAAGTTTCCTCCTGAAAAACAGAACAAATTTAATGAACTTTGACGTTGCACCTGCAGAAGAACCCAGCAAGTTCTTATTTGAGCCATCAAATGTCACTAGAGAAACACCTTGGGATCCAGCCAATACATTAACCAGTTGGTCAACAGCTGATGAGATGAGCAATTGCCCCCAAAATATATTCTTTTGTTATACAATAAGCTATGTTAGTATTTTAGCTATTTTAACAAATCTTTTTCTAGAGATTCAAGAAAAGAATATGCCAGTTCCCAGGGTCTATTCTGTAACTGCCAAAAAAATATCTACTGCATTTTCTCCCAACAACTTAATTTCAATAACTGTTAGGTGTATTAAATGCAGTATACATTATTTTCTTTGACAAATAAACCCCAATGAGCATTAGTAAATTTAGAGGCACAAAAAATATTGGCACAAACACAAAACTGTTTATAAAGAAGATCAAATCATAGTGCTTAAAGTGTATGATTTTTTTAAAAAAAAACATTCTCCTGGAGTTATAAGAAGTGCCAATTCTAAATTGATACTTCAAAAATTCAAATAAATTTTATCCAAAGTCAAAATCTAGATACACAATTTTATAAAATTATGTGCATATGTTCTCAAATATCTACAGAGGGCAAAAACTCAACTTTAATTAGATTCTTTATAAAATTCTAAAATGTTAAAAAAAAAAAAAAAAAAAAAAAATCCACAATGAAGCAGGATAATCCTGCCCATCCTCAGAAATAAACCATTTCATATTATCTCAGTGCCAATGAAATTTAAAACTACATCAATATTAAATGTACGTGTTTTATTGGTTATTGCAATGTATTGGAAACACTCATATCTTCTGGTTTTACAATGTTTCAGATGAAACAAATGTTTTTTGTATTCTTTTATGTAGTGAAAACACTTTCTGCTTATCCTGTACAAGAATAAACCAGTAAGCAAGTTTCTCAAATAGCACATTATCAGATGCAATGGGATACATGCATTTACTACAGGTTAGCACTATTATGTTTTTAATATACAAATACTTCTTTGTTATGAATTCATTTCTCATTGTCCATTACATGTTGCCATTATCAATAACATTTTATTTAACTAAAAGTATAACTTTTTTACCAAATATGCTGAAGTCGATATGACATGCAAATGCTTGTCATTCTCAGTTGCGTATCTATTCTATCTCATTTATATTGTGGCAAAATAGTACTACTATTCAAATTCTAATGGATTCTTTGGAGTTCTTTCTTGTTTTGGTTAACAAGTAAATAAACTGAGCCGAACTAACACTCTACTTTACAAGTAAATAAATGTCAAATATTTTAAAAATATTACAGAGCATCCATAGAAATAGATATATCAATTTCCATTACATTCAAGATTAATTTTCCTAATACACACAATATCAAAAATGCACTGTGTTTGAAGCAATAAAATAAATCATTATTAGAAGTTCTTATTCAAGATGAAAATATATATTATATGCATGTTTATGTTTTTCAAAATTAGAGTTACTTTTCCCATATGTCAAGAAACTTTTGTGTCATATAGTACACTAAATTCAGCAACAAAGCATACAGTGATCTAAAACAGCACAAAAAATTATAAAATAAATATATTCATTAGTAAAAACTGAGGTTAATACTATGAAAAAAAAAACACACACACACACAAACTGCTATTCTCCTCTTAATCGTCATTGGGTCATTCACTTCAGTATTGTTAGATGAATATTATTTACTTAAAACTCTGAAAATATTCTCTAAATCTTTTATGTAGGATCGATTTTTCAAGAATTCTCGGCTAAATTCACAAAAAATGCACTGAAACATTATTTTAGAACAAAATTTTGACTTTCAATGTCTATGAGAACCCTGCACTGAATTCCCCTGGATTATGCACAAGACATATATCCTTATCCAATATATTTATTTAGAAAACCCCAAAACACTTATGGAGAAAATAATAGAGCAATACAATGCTAAATGACTATTACAATACTGAAGTACAGAGATGCTCCACTTATAGCCAGACAAACTAACAGCACATGCTACACATTGCAATTTTATTTAACCATGGTAATATTTTTAAACAAATATTCATTAAGTTTACCTCGTCCTTCAACATGGCACCATTATCAGCATCATAATCTTCTTCCTTAGTTTCTGGTTTCAGCTCAATTGAATATATATCAGAGGCAAGTGGTTCTTGTTTAACTTCTACTTCTGTATCCAATTTGCAATCACTTAGCATCCTCTGAAACTGCAAAAGAAATGCAAACATACAAATCTATAGCCAAATCCTATCAGACACTAAATGGTTCAAAAAGGGAAAAGCACACAAAACACTCTTCATATCCTACAGGAGACTTATGCTTCCAAAATGAAGTCATTCAAGATTGACCAAGATAGGAAATGTACACAGAAGCATCAATCTATGTCAGTTTTCAAAATATTCCCTTTTGAATATCCAGACAATGTGGTCATTGTTTTGGAAGTTCCTTGATGCCTTTGGTATAAAAGAAATGGATTGGTATTGTAATCACTGCAAGAGAGAGTTTCACTTTGTTACCAACTTCTGCCCTTCACTGAACTTTTGAAACCATTTGCAAACTCATGCTCAGATAGTGTTTGCAGTCTACACCAAATTTCAGCAGGCTTCACCCTCTCCTTTACTAAAAATTTCATTACAGACTGCCGTTCCACATTAGCAGCCACCATCTTTGTTTATACCACTGTGCATATGCCAAATGCCCCTGTAACGCCTCATGGTTACTTGCAAGGAATCAAGGCCTGCCATGGAATAGTAATACAGTGCTACATCTATTCATTAATTTCTTACACATGAAAGTCTCCATCAACCTTGAATGACTAATACAGAATTATATAAATTAAAATAGTCCTTTTAAATATATACTAAAAACATCTTTTACTGCTGCTGTCAGAGACAACAGAGAATTTGTACCCCTTTTATTTAAATTGAAAAATCGTGTGTGGACCATCTCTAAACGTTATCTGTTAAGCTGTGAGTGAGATAAGTTTAGTTTCTCATTAGTGATATTTACATGTAGAGTAATAAATTAGTCAGTTAATCTATTATATATGAAATGAAGGAATAATATACATGCTCATTTTCTTTCTTTCAAACAAAAAAAAAAATTGAACTAAGATATAAATTTATGAAGAAAGAAAGGATACACCGTAGAAGAAACAAGAAAGCTCTCACATTAGAAAGGGATGTATACACTAGATTTAAATGCCCAAGATAAGCTCTTTTTCCTATCATGCATCAGATTGCCAAGGAGTACTAAAAATGTAAAGGTCGCACAATAATTGCTCGAGTTAGCAGAAGTGCCAAAGTACTCTCTTTGAGGTCAATCTTCCGCCAGTTCTATGCCTTAGCATCTGCAAGGCAAAGTTTGGTTCATTTCCTGATGCACATCTCTGCTACCAATAAATAGAAAAACATAACTGACTGATAGGATATAGCAAAGAAAGAAAAAAGTGAAAATGTGTGGGAGTGTAAAGATTGTAGGGTACCTTTCCATTGCTGGGCTGCTTTGAGGTGTACCATACTAAATCATTGCACTAGATATACACAAATGGTAAGTGTATTCTGTTCTTGCTCTGATTGTAAAATATGAATCAGAAATGTTATTAGATTATCCCTTATAATGATTTGAATATGAAATGCCTTACACTACCTTCCACAGCTATTTAAATATGATTTCTGTAAACAGGAAAGGGTATTTAAATATGATGCAAATAGGTTAATTCCTTGGAGTTACACTGTCCCATGAGGGATATTCTCAGATGACATATAGGGAAATGCCCACCAGAGACATCCTTGGTAACAGGGACATAAAGCATAAAGATAATACTCCATTCCATTATTTTAATATTTCATTTCTTAAATAGCAATAGATTAGATGGTAATATACAAATATGAGGTTAGCTCTGGAAAAGTATGAACCTTGAATTGCAGAAATTACAGAGCTTTCAAATAAAAATCATTCCGCATGCAGTGTTTTAATTCATGCTGGCTGTGATTGGAACTCTCCAATTTTTCCACTATAAGTCTTCCCTCCTGTCCTTGAACATCAGTGCAGTAGTTGACTCTAATCAGACTCTAAATATTTTCATGTTACCACAAATATGAATTAGCTCATCATGATTGTACAGAATTTTGTTTGTAGTTCTCTGGTCAACTGTCTCCTTCCAGAAAAGAAATTAACAATATTACAAATAAATTTTATACCACTGCATCAGTCCACAACAGCAAACACATGAAAACAGTTTTAACAGAGGATAAACTAAACAAAATTGGTGCAAACTTTGAACATTTGCCAAAAATTCACTCGAAATTAGTACAAACGGGGATTTCAATGGGTTCTGCGCATAAAGCAACAAAATTATTAAAACTCAAACCGTACAAGTTTACGTGTCCAATGTTTAAAACAAGGGGCGATCCAGTAGCAAGGGTGCATTATTGTGAGTGGTTTTTTGCTTCTGTGAATGAAGGTTCCTAATGCTTCTGTTCCTTTCAGATGAGGCCTTGTATTACCTGAATGGCCATATGAACAATCAAAACATGCACTACTGATGTGTCCAAAAGCCACATCGTTTACAGGAAACCCCTCTTTATAATAGGAAAGTTGTAGTTTGGTGTGCTGTTAGCGCGAGCATTATTGTTCAATTTTTTAAAAGACGACAAAGATGCAGAACAGGCATTTTGACCCATTTTTAAAGCAGCTTACAGAAGAGAAATTATATGGGTGGTTTATAACAGGATTCAGCAACTGCTCATACAGAAGCAGAGACCATGGATAAAATTAAGCAAGTTTTTGAAGATAGAAAGATTAGTGCTGGTGTATGGCCCTCTTGCTCACCAGAATTTAACAATGTGTGATTTTTACCTATAGGTTGCCTGAAAGATAAGAGTTTATAAAACAAACCCTCACACGTTGGAGGAACTGAAGGAAAATATCACAAATGAAATCAGAAACATTTCAGTAGCCGAACTTAAACGTATCTGGAATGTGTTTTCCAGATACAATACCTGTTTAGCCAAAAGGATATACAATTTCCAGCATCTTCCATTCTCGGGCAGCTGTGTCACGCCCAGTTGCCAGAATCAAAACAAAGCACATGCAGTATAGGTTTTAAATGAAAGCCCAGCAGTAGCAACATAGTACGTTATAGAATAACCATAAAAGAAGAAATAACAAAGATAATTATATATCCATATACTTTTTGCTTAATGCATGGGTTTTATTTTGGGTACAAAGTAACATTATATGAATGAAGAAGACATTTTTTATACATTCTTCCAAAAGATATGGTGCACTTAGTTAATTTTCCAAATGGAAAACAAGTCTCATCTGTTTATCACTTAATTAGTCTGGTTCTGGTTACATGTCAAAAAAAATACCCTGAGCTCTTCACTAATTATCCACTGAAACTCTAAAGTGATGTGCTACTAAAGAAAATTATAATAATTTATTTTCCTATGAATACTTATGGTTTCTTCAATACATAGCAATCAAAAATAAAAATAGTGTTATAGCACTAATTTCACTTTAGGTATAATAACATTTATTTATTTGTTTATAGTCTTGCTAACACAACTTTTGGCATTATGAGTTTGTAAACATTATTCAGTCAAACAAATATGAATACATAATAAAATGGATGGTTAAAACAAACAATATAAATAACTGAGTGACAAATGAAAATATTTGAAATGACCGTTTCTGTGGTCTAGTGGTGGCTTTTGAGACTACTACTCCAGAGGTCTTCGGTTCAAATCCTGGTATGGTGAGAGAAATAATTAGACATTTTTTTCTTATCACCTACAAATTATTGTTTCTCTAGGGACCTTTCTCAATCAAGATTTTTAGTTTTTTTATATAGTTTTTTTTAGGTTATAGAGTCTACGGTAGTTTGTTAAATATGGTCATGTCTTTGACAAATGGGTCTCATTCTGATGCCTTTTCATTTACGGGTTAATTAACCCTTGGGACACTCATGGAAGAAACCACTCACAATAATGCACATGTGCTATGAGATCACTTTGTTATAACTGTTCCCATGTAAAGCTTGAATTTTAACAATTTGCTGCTCTATGTGGAGAAGACACTGTAACCCTAATGTATATTTTGATTTTGGTAGTGATTTTTGGCAAACATTCAAGATTAGCACCAATTAGATCTAATTTGTTTTCTGTTATATCTTAACATCTTTGCTTATTTCTTTCTTTCTTTCTTTTTTTTTTTTTCACAGAAGCAGTAGTATCAAATTCTTTTTTTTTTTTTTATTGATTTATTTATGGATGCTCTTTAACATCTCAGGTCATCAGTGTCCCATTCAATTCAGGGTGTGAAACGGCCGACAAATTTTGCTCAGAGGCCTGTTTCAGGCTTGAGGTTCTTTTTTGTGCTGTAAATGTATGACACGGGACCCATGGCTTTACTTCCCTTCCGAAGGAAGCCATACTTAGGATTTTTATGCCCGAAAAAATTCATCAGTCTGGCCAGGTTCAAACCCGCGATCTTTTGTATAGGAGGCAAGTATGGCAACCACTACACCACCAGGACCGACTGTATCAAATCCATTTACAAAAACATTGATTGCAGCACTTCCAGGAGACTTTTGAATAAATTCCTCAATAATCTTATGAGCTGATTTGTATTTATCATAAAAGTTACACACAAAAACATGTTTCTAAAGTTAGCCATCTTAGCATTTTTGCAAATAAATGCAGACTGGTAATTGCCTGGAAATTTGCAGACAGACAGCAGCCAGTCTTTACCAAGATACAAAGCTCCATGAAAGTGGTGAGAACATATTTAGAAAGCCTGGTAGTACTGGTTGTTATAGTCAGTGGCATATTTATTACTATAACCTGCACTAATGTGTTCAACATGTTCACACTAATTCCATATGTGAATATGTTGAACCTATTAGTGAAGGCTATATTACCACTCCATTGTCTCTAGCTTCACGAGTAAATTTATTTAAATATTTATTATTGTTCGTAATGAATAGGTTTACTCTATGCATATATAGTGTGACAGCAATTATAGGTTATATTTTCTAAATATATTTAAACATCAAGTCCTTTATTATGTCTGTAAATAATTCCTAAACAGCTTTTCTGCAAAATTAATTAGCTAATTACATTGCTGATTCCTGTGCTACCCTGGGATAAATGAGGATAAATTAATAAATGAGGATAAATTATACCAATATTCAATAGAGCAGTACCCAATTACCTTAAAAGACAAAATGCCATGCTTATTTTCTTCCATAGCTTAAAACTAAATTAGATACAATCTAGGCCATTTGGAATAATGACAGGAGATGTAAAAATGTCTATTGTTGCAATGCAGAGCATAACTAACAACCTGCCAATTAAAACAGAACTAGATATTTAAGCAACAATAGTGGGACGAAATTATAAAGTAATCAACATGGGAATAAATGGTTTCATATTCCTGACACATTGATTAAAAACACAACAGGCTTTTTAAAATATAGATATCAGTGTGAAACTAAATCTGGATACAATGGTCTCCAAAAAGAATGACCTACCTGAAGTATTAAGATTTACAGCACTTAGTACACTAAATTAACTATTAGCCAACTGATCCATGGTGAACAATATATACAGATGATCATTTGAAATGGAAAAGCAGGCTTTGGTATATAATGTGAAGAATTCTCTCATACACATTGTTGGGAAATTTTGATGCTGAAATGACTATTAGAGCAGCAAAAATCTAATTGTATTGATGTAACATAAATAAAAGAAGTGTTATCTTAAGTAACCGTGAAGCAGCATTGCAATTATCCACCAACATATAATATAAATTATAGTTTTACAATTGATCTATAACTATGTGGGTTTAAGGGGAACAAGATTGCTGATTAAATAAATTGTACTTTTGAAGCTGTAGACAATGGAGTGATAATATATTCTCACTTATGTGTTCAACTTGTTTACACTAAATTCCACTTACATAAAACTAAGACATGTTTCAGGAGCACTCCGCTCAATATTGAAGATAGGAGCAAGTGCTCAAGAAACATATCCTAGGTTTTATTTAAGTATGTGGAGTTTAGTGTAAACAAGTTAAATACATAGTGTAGGGGATACTGCTGATACTTGAGCAAAAAAAGAAACCATGTAAAATTAAAACTATCTTTTGTAGAACTTCATTCTAAACTGAATCTCATAAAAAATAAATAAATAAACCAGAACAAATTAAAATGTTAATTGGAACTTGCACAATGAAGCCAATCATATAATTAATATTATTGTATGATTTAGTTCAAACACACTCTTAATGCTTCACTTGTTTGTCTAGAACAAATTAAGGAACACCTAATGAAAACTGAAAGACTTACAAACATCTTTTATTGAAATCATAAAAAATTTGAGATGCCCAATTCCACCCAATTGTCGGGCATGATTGCCGTTCAGAACATATCTTCAGAAAGAAATTAATCAACAACTACTACCCATCATGTAAGGATTTGAATACAATCCTAAACAAACAAATGTAAATTAATTTTGAAGCTCTTTATTGGGAAGCGAGGGAAAAAATTATAAATATCAGCATCCCCAATGATCATTAGCAACCAATTTTTTCTTGCATATGTGATCTACTTGGTAATCATATATCTATCAAAATATAATGTCAAGAAGTTTACATATTCAGCTGATTCTTAGATTTTTCCATTTAACATTATTTCTGGGTTATAACTATTACCAATGTAATGTTGAAATTGTAAAATTAGTTTTACTTAAATTTATTTTAAAATGGTTATTTTCAAGGTATTTCAATATGATGCTGAGGGTTTCGTTATTGTTTCACGCTTGCTATATGTACACCCGTCCCAAAATAGTGCTGATGTATCATTCACATATGAAATGGTTATACATTCTAACACTGATGGATATCAATTACACATATATAGGAAATAAAAAGAGGACCAAGAACTGAATCTTGAAGCACTCCACACTTTACTGTATCATACTGTAATGAAAATATTTTCATATGATTGGTCAATTTACTGTGTATCCTGTAGCAGAATTATTTATTTAGCATTAATTTTAGGATGTTACCAATAAAATTTCCATGTATATATGAAACACAATTATATAGTACAGTTTTAGATATGCGTGTGTGTCAATATCATCTACAAGATTCTCTTGATGCTACAAATACAAAGAGCACTTTCTACGAATGACACTGTACATTTAAACCTTTGATTTTGCTGCTTACCTTTAACTCTGGGTCATGAGCAGTATCAGAAATATTTTCCCAATATGTTTCTGGCAGTTTAAACTTAAGTGAACACACATCAAAATCATTTTGTTCCTCTTCTATTTCTAGTTTGATATCCATGATCATAATCACTTCATTTAGTTACGATTCTCTAACGCTGCAAAAGAAAGAAAAGAACAAAATACAGCACCATTTCTAATGAAGTCTAATATACAAGCGTACAATGAAGTATGAACATTGGTGAAAATTGCAAAATGTTGCATTGATAATATGAAATGTACTTTTTAAACAATGTTCCAGTTGTGCAATTAACTATAGATAATGAAAGATATGGCCATCTATGTTGGATCAATGCAAAGAATGTAAATATACAATAATAATAGCTGCAAATATCTAAGTTTACTAAATTATCGTAATGCACTTTAATCACCAGAAAAAAGGAAATTCTCCTAAAATAAAGTCATTTTCAGAGATCTCTTGATAGCAATATAATAAAGGAAATAAGAAACAAAAATATTTTAAGTATGTGGATTGATGTGAATCCAACTTGAAAAACAAACTGGTGAATTTCACCAAAAGTTGAATAAAGTATTTAATGACTTTAGAATAGGTACTATGCACATGCATGCACATATTTCTTCTGCACATCCTGAGTTGAGAGAGCGCTCAAGGATATATTTATTTATTTATTCATTCATTTATTTACCCTGGCAAGAGTTAAGGCCATGGAGCCTTCTCTTCCAATCTACCAGGAAAATAAAATCAGCAGAAATACAGAGAACAATATATATAGTTAATAAAATATAAGAAAAAAAATGTCATGCAGGAACTGCATAAACTAAACAAATTCCTCGTAGAATAACTTTTTAAAATGTTTGCATGTTTATGAACTAAGCTTTTGATATCATCTTTACATTCACTAAAACACAGAAATAACAGCAAGTTTCCACGTTACATTGTGTATTTAAGATGATGTTCATATGTTTCAATAAAACAAAAACATGTTGTTATCAATTACAATGTACTAAGCAAATATTCACAACCAACCAGACCAAAAGTTTATTTTCAGTGGCTTTGAAATTTAATTTTATTGTTATTGCAGTAAAAGCATTTTCTTAAGGTTATTACAGAGCCCTTTTACATACAAATATAATTCTCAAGCACATATTAGATTAATAGTTCACATTTGCTATCTAACTGATTTTGCTTTTTTTTATATTTAAAATAAATGATACATTATAAATAGTTTATATGCTGAATTAATTTGTCCATTCATTTTAAAACAATAGAAAGAAAATTTTGGTTTCCAAGTATACTCCTACTCCAAAAAGTTTGATTTATTTAATTTAATAGGCACAAATTTTGTTGTGAAGAAACAAATATTTGTGCCACTAAAGCTACTTTTAAATATTATGTTTCAGATAAACCACCACTCTATTAAATTTTATTTCACTGATTTCCAGAAACTATTAATCTTGTTTTATTTCAAAGGCCTATACCAAATTTTCTTGAGAAAAAAATACAAATTTGCTACCGCTAGAGCATTAATACACACACACATACAGAACATTTTAAAAATGGTGAACAATTTACCAGAGAGAAATACAAGCTAAAAGAAGCAAAAATTCCAGTAAACATGGGTTCACAAATTAACTATATACGAAATAATACCATTAATTTTATTGGTTGGGGCCACCACTGAAGCGCATGGATACTGAATATGTTAGGACCAATTCCAACGTAAGTTGTGACAATTTTATTTCATTTATTAATAAAGAGATGGTCAAATCCATAACTTTGACTTCAACAGAGCAGAAATGTTATTGAACATATGCAGAAACTTGTTCGAACAACAGTGAAATTTGAGCTAATTTACTCTACTGATGAACATCAAGTGAAGACTTTTATAGAAGGTGCTAAAATGCTGCCTATGCCTTGAATGCAACTCTGTAGTCTTCTCTGCAAAAACCTGATAAGTGCTTGGGCAATCCTGGATCATTATTCACTTGATGGGAGACATCTACTATCCAACATTGCAATTCTTCAGGTGTGGTGATGTCCATTGTATAAATTTGGCGTTTTGCACACAAAAATCCAAAGGATTTAAATCCACTGATCTGGCAATCCGTGGTACAAGTCATCTGTCTAACCACTGTTGCATTGCGATACATGAAGTGCATGTTGGCAAATTCTAAATTACTGCATTTCTTTTTCATGTTTATAAATCTTTTCATAAATTCACGTTAGCTACATAACCTCTATTTACCATATACATGGCAACCAAATAGGACATAAACCACTTCAAATATTGTATTTTTATTCCAAAGAAGGCCAATTTATCTTTCTAAAATTCATGATTTGACACAATCAAATGCCTTTGCTAAATAAGATATGCCTCCTACGTGTACACCTGAATGCATTTAAATTTCATTACTAAGTTTAAGATTGCATATTCCATTGAAATTCCTTTCCTAAAACCAATCTGACCATTAACTAGAATATTGTTACTTTCAAAATAATTGCTTTCTCAAACAACTTAAAAAAAAAAAAAAAAAAAAAAGGTGAAATTGCTTGGATATATAATTAGAGACATGTTCTTTTACTCTCTTATTGAACACAAGTTTCACTACTGAATATTTTAATCTTACAGGAAATGTTACAAATTACTAAGAGAGACAATTTCCTTTGCACAGGCCCTCATGACTTTGCAGTTACTCTCATCATAACCAGAAGTGTTTCTTCTTTTTAGTTTTCTAATGATATTACTAATATCTAATGTAATGATAATTGGTTTGAATTCATTAATTTTATTGGGAAATAATAACTGTACAATTCTTAATGCTTTATTTCATTAACAGAGTATAAATTTTAATTTCTTGTTACTTTTACAGGGTATTGTATCTCTTGAATTATTAATGCTGACGATCATTGCATCTTCTTGTTGCAAATTAGATTGTTACATTTTGCATCGATACTGATTTTGTTAAAACTGGATTTAATTTTACTACATAGTTATGATTTATCTACCAATAATAATGTATTGTAAAGTTGAAATATATGCCAACAACCAGAGATGGTAAGGAGAATCCTTAAATAAACTCAATAAAATATATTCTTAATTCCTTTTGATCTGAAAGAAATTAAAAATTACAAGCACCATTTCAAGAAATTTAACCAAGCTTCATCAAGGTCATCAGTTTCCTTTAGGATACTCCAAATATATCACAAAAGACGAGCAGCCCTATTTTACTAACAATTTATCCACCTACGTGCTTGTGTTAATAGTTAATCACATTATGTATATGATGAAATCAAATGGGAAAACAGTAATGTAGCAATGTCACATGTACAGTAAAAAATAATCAAATGGGAAAAGACATGAAATTTTAAAAAATGGTAGTCTCGGAAGGGCTTCGAATCCACCACATTCCCGCAAGTAGCAGAACACTATCCAACTGAGCTAACAGGACGACATAGTCTAAATGAATTATACGCCTACATATGTTGAAGTCACACTACCTGGAATTTGGAGTTCTCCATTCCCGTTTGAGAAAGAAGGCGTGTCCAGAGAACCTTATCAGTACTTACTTACATATTGAAAATACAAACTTGAGTTGGTTGCACTCTGCACTCGCGGAAAGTGGCATATGGGGAAAAAGAACGGTACGCGTTGAAAATGATTGAAATGTGTACCTTACATATAGGAAAAGTACAGTAAATACGATTTCATCCCATGATGCCAACCCACGTCCCTCTAGTGGCAGCAAACAGAAAGAAACAAATGAATTGTCTATATTCAAACACTATTGATTACATTAAATTCGTTAAATTTCCTATAAAGAATAATACTCGCACCCATAAAACGAATATATTACCTATGAACCAATATTTCATTTACTGGGATTTCGTAACATTTCGCGCCTGTTTTCCGTTTCCTGCTACACTACCGGAATGCGAACATTTCCTCTTCCTTGCCTCAGCTATTTCAATCCCACAATCCTTCATTCCAACTCGTTCCACCAGGTTCACCAATAGCAAAATTTTCTTTCAAAGAAATTTAGAGTATTAAAAAGGCCTCAAAAGAAATAGTTTTCACTTCTTTATTCTGGCACTTAAAAAAATCGAGGAAACCCTTGATTGAGAAACAGACTATACAAAATCATTTAAAACTAGAAAGCATCCAGGGAAATCAATGACGTCTTCGTAATGGGAAGGAAACGATGTGAAATTTAAATTAGTAGTAGGTATTTAAGATGTCCATGGTCTTGATTTATGTGCTTCCACTGTGCCTATTGTTTTTAGCACGGATGTAGGGAGTTCATAATTACGGCAGCAATGATCATTTCTGGAAATATCTGCACGAATTCTCAATATAGCGCTCATCATTATTGTGCATTCAATTCCTTATTTTTGTTAGTTCTCGGAGCATTCAATTAGTTCGTGGAGCAGCCACAGACACCTACGAACATTGAACTTGTCATATACAACTACCATAGTATCTTTCAATCTGTATTTACAAAAATTTGTCTGTATCTACATAAATAATTACAATAAAAATAAAAAAGAACACTTAGAACAACTCAACCAAACAACAAAAACAGACAAGTCACTTAAGCATACAAATTTTATTATATACATGTTTACATATACATTGATATGTTGTGCAGTATAATATTGTCACTCATATATTCCTTTACAGAATAATAGGCCTTTTTACATAGGTATTTTCTAAGAGCAGATTTAAAGGAATTGGCATTGTTTATTAAGGCTTTCAGGCTAGAGGGAAGAGCATTGTATACTAAAATGCACTCATAATAAACACCTTTTTGATGGCATGAAAGTGGGAGATGTAGATTTGCTTTTTGTCTAGTATTCTTGTCATGTATATTTTGATTATGAACAAAGTTTTGTTTATTTCTTGTATAAAAGTTAATGAGGGATAAAATATATTCACAAGGAAGAGTTAAAACTTCAAATTTCCTAAAGAGGTTTCTGCATGAATGTCTGCTATGTGTACCAGCGATTATTCATATGACTTTTTTTTGTAACAGGAAGACACATTCACTTTTAATTGAATTTCACCAAAATATTAGACCGTACTTCATTATTGAGTTTGAAATAAGCATAATAAACTAGTTTTAAAGTCTTAATTGACTCCAACATTACTAATGCACGTTTTGCATAGCATGCACTTCTTAGTTTAGGTGTAATAAGATCAGTGTGATCTTTCCAATTCAGATGGTTATAACCAAGGAATTTAATATATTTGGTTTGTGAAAGTACACTGTTATAATATCCTATCTGTAATTGTGGATCTGGAGATCTGTGAGTAATGAATTTCATAACATTTGTTTTATCTAGATTTAGACACAATTTGTTTGCTTTGAACCATACACACAATGAACTGAGAACCAAATTTAATTTAATGGTACAATCATTAAGGCTCTTTCTATTTATCAATATGCTTGTGTCATTTGCAAATAGAACAGTATTTCCTACATCTTGGATAGCTAAGGAGAGGTCATTTATATATATCAGAAAAAGAAGAGGGCCCAGAACAGATCCTTGAGGCACTCCATGGTTAATCATTCCGCACCCTGATGCATTGTTTTTATTTTTGAAGGGACAATTTATCACTTTTTGTTTCCTTTTGTCAAGGTAGGATTTAAATCATTTTAAATATTGGTTTTTTATTCCATAGAAAGTTAATTTACCTATCAGAATTTCATGATTGGCACAATCAAAAGTCTAAGATAAGTCAAAATATTCCTCCCACATGTGCTCTTTCATTAAATGTAGTTAAAATTTCATTAGTGAGTTTATAGATTGCATTTTCTGTTGAAATTCCTTTTCTAAAGCCAAATTGATCACTAACTAGAATATAGTTACTTTCAAGGTAATGGTAAAGCCTATTGTACATTACTTTCTCAAACACCTTAGAAAATGTAGATGAAATAGCTATAGGTCTATAATTAGAGACATTTATCTTTTCTCACTTTTGTACAGAGGCCTCACTATTGAATATTTTAGACTCTGAGGAAATACACCCAATGTTAAAGATTCATTACACAATGATTAGGGGGGGGGGGTACTAATTTCCTTTGCACAGGTCTTTATGACTTGGCTGTTGATCTCATTATAGCCAGAAGAGTTTTTTGATTTTAGTTTTCTAATGATATTACTAATTTTTAGTGGGGTAGTGATACCTGGTTTGAATTCATTATGACGGGGAGTTGTTGATTGTAAAAATTTTAAAGCGTCTCTTTTATCACCAGAATATAAATTTTTTGTTACACAAGAAAGTCATCATTAAATACATTTGCTACATCTGCAGGGTGTAGTATCTCTTGATTGTTAATATTTAAGATTATTGCATCATCTTGTTGCAAATTTTTGCCTGTTTCTTGTTTTATTAAATTCCAAGTAGTTTTTATTTTGTTTTTTGACTGATTGATAAGTGTTTGGTAATGGAGGCCTTTCACTGCTTTTATGACTTTCCAAAGTATCTTACAATACTTTCTAAAATGTATTTTTAATTTAGGGTCTTATTATATAATTGTCTTTTATGTGGACAAGATTTTTTAATTCCTTGGGTTAACCATTCCCTGCCCATATTATAACTTCTTTTTTTAATTTTTGGTGGGAAACATGCTTCAAAATGCAATTTAAAAATGTGTAAAAAATTGTTGAATTTACTATTAACATTATTTACACTGAAGTCACAATTCCACGATTCTTGTTGAATGTCCTCCACCATTTTACTGAGGTTAGCATCATTAATATTTCTACATTTTATATATCTACAACATTCTTCGAGTTTTATTGTATTCCCCCCCCATTATTACTTGAGCATATGGTCAGAGAGACCATCGATCAATGAAGACACAGAATATAATGACAGTTTGTCTGAATTTACAAATATATTATCTATTGCTGTGCTAGAGTTTTTATCAATCCTGGTGGGAAAGTTAATTGTATGAACCATATTATATGCAGTTAGAAGGGAATTCAGTCGATTCATTCTTAAACTTGGCATTAAGTAATCAATATTTATGTCCCCACATATAATTATTTCATGCTTAGGCTCAAATAAAAAGTTTAAGGTATCTTCAAGCTTCATCAAGAAAGTTTAAACGTTTCCTAATGGTGAGCGATAAATAGCAATTATAATTACTTTTGTATTGTTGCTATCCAATTGGATTGTGCAAATTCAATGTCCTGTTCTGAATTAAATTTTGATACATCTAATGTTTTATACGGTACATCCAGCCTGACATAAATGCAAACTCCTGCGTTATTTAGCTTTTTTCTTGAAGCTCCTGCTCCCAGACAATAACCGTGTAATGACAATTGTGATAATTCCTGTTGTTTCAAATGATGTTCAGATAGGCAGATAAAATGTGGTTTTATATTGTCACAAGTTAAGCTGTTTAGTAATTCATCTGTTTTGCTTCTAACTCCTCTAATGTTTTGATGAAATATACAGAGATTTTTTATTGCTTGCTGAATACTCTTCAATTTTACTTCATTTTCTGTGCTATCATGATCATTGATACGATTGTCATTTGATTTGACATTAACTATTATTAAGTTTGACTTGAATTTCTGGCCTGGATCAGGTGTCTTTATCCTAAAAAACGGGACCTTGAACTATTTATAACAACAGGAATCTTATCCTTGATCGGTCAGCAATGAGTGAAAGCTGCTTTTTGCCTCTAGAATTCAAGTGCAGGCCATGTACAGTAAAATTATCTCTACCTAGGAGATTTACATCTATCATACAAATGTGGGAGTTTCTGGGTGTCATCAATGCATGCTCAAGCCTCAGATTAATACTACGCACCCTCCTATAAAGCTGAGACCTATCATGCCTATCTAACAGTTCCAGAAACTTCACATTGGTATGCCTGCTTTTAACGCTGATGTCACCAAGATCTTGCTCAATCTAATAATTATTATCTATATCAAGACTATTACCTGCACTATCAAAAATTACAACATGATCATTTTTACTGAAATCAGCAGTTAGTTTTCCCAAGTCTTTTGTGACATCAGCGGGTCCAGCACATGGCTTAAAAATGCTGACATCATCCCAAGTGTCCTTCAGTAGGGATGCTATGCCCCTCCCACGACTACTACTACCTATTAACAAAATCTTACTCTTCCCCTTAAGCTTAGCATCTGCTATTGGAGGTGGACTTTTGCTCTGGTGAGCTTCCAATGTTCCAAGTACATTGAATCTCTTCACCAGAGGAATAGTGGTAGCATCATCAGCAGAGAATACTCTCCTCCTCTTGCGAGTGTTCCTTGGCACAACCTTGAATTCAAGTGATTTACTGTTTACTTTAATTGGTGAGCAATAGCTCTCAATCTGCATCTTTGCAAGTGCCAGTTCCTCTCACAGTTGGAGAACACTTTCCTTTTGCTTCACAACTAGCACTTTATATTTACAAAGTTCACAATACCACTGGTCAAAAGCAGCTCTTCTCAGAAAATTCACATTTATGTGACTTCTTACTCTCGTGCATCAAAAGATGTCTCCTTAAACTACATGCCTGTGTAAAGCTCTTCTCACAAAAATCACATTTATATGGCTTCTTACCCTCATGCATCAAAAGATGTCTTCTTAAACTACATGCCTGGGTAAAGCTCTTGTCACAAACTTCACATTTATGTGTCTTCTTACCCTCATGAATCAAAATATGTCTCCATAAATCAGATATATTGCTAAAGCTCTTTTCACAAACTTCACATTTATGTGTCCTCTTACCCTCATGTATCAAAAGATGTCTTCTTAAAGTATATGAGTGGATAAAGCTCTTCCCACAAAAGTCACAATTATAAGGCTTATTACCCTCATGAATCAAAAGATGTCTCTTTAAATTAGGTGCCTGATTAAAGCTCTTCCCACAAACTTCACATTTATGTGTTTTCTTATCCTTGTGAATCAAAAGATGACTCCTTAAAGTATATGAGTGGGTAAAGCTCTTATCACAAACTTCACATTTATGTGGCTTCTTACCCTCGTGAATCAAAAGATGTCCTCTTAAATTAGATGGCCGGGTAAAGCTCTTTCCACAAACTTCACATATGTATGTCTTCTTAACCTCATGAATCAAAAGATGTTTCCTTAAATGAGTTGCTTGGATAAAGCTCTTCCCACAAACTTCACATTTATGGAGCTTCTTACCCTCATGAATCAATTGATGCTTCCGTAAGTGAGTTTTCTGGATAAAGCTCTTACCACAAACTTCACATTTATGTGGCTTCTTACCCTCATGAATCAAAAGATGTTCCCTTAAATTAGATGCCCAGGCAAAGTTCTTATTACAAAATTCACATTTATGTGGCTTGTTACCCTCGTGAATCAAAAGATGACTCCTTAAATTAGATAGGCGGGTAAAGCTCTTCCCACAAACTTCACATTTAAATGGCTTCCTACCCTCGTGAATCAAAAGATGTCCCCTTAAATTAGATGCCCAAGTAAAGCTCTTCTCACAAACTTCACATTTATGTGGCTTCTTACCTTCATGAAACAAAAGATGTCCCCTTAAATTGTATGACCGGGCAAAGCGCTTTCCACAAACTTCACACTTATGTGGCTTCTTACCTTCATGAATCAAAAGATGTCTCTTTAAATTCGGTACCTGTGTAAAGTTCTTACCACAAACTTCACATTTATATGTCTTCCTACCCTGATGATACAAAAGATGTCTACTTAAACTACATGAGTGGGTATAGCTCTTTTCACATACTTCACATTTATGTGCCTTTTTATCACTTTTTAAGTGGCATTCATTTATCATTTTATTTTTTTGACGTTCATAAATTGATGTGTGCCTTTGAATGGATGAAGTGGTGGTATAAGTGTTATCATTTAATTTACCAGAGAGAATCTGCTTCTTTGTTTTCCCTTTACAATCCTGTGTAACTTCAATAAAAGTGCTGGATGAATTTTCCAAACATCTGGATGGGTCTTCCCTATTTAGCCTGAAATATGAAGAACATAATGACAAAAAATAGGAAATATTTTTGTTGTGAACATAAACATTAAAGCATAATAATAGATTCAGAATTGGGAATATTACATCAGACTAATATAAACATTATTCACATTAGAATAAAATTATTCTCAAACGTGTTACTGCTGTCTTATAGCTTCTAATACTAATTCTATTCAACCCCAAGAAAATCTTAAATTCAGTCTTTTGGTAAGTGTAGGATGTTATTCAATAATTTTAAATGTTTATTATGTTCTTAACTGAATATTCTTAGATATTGTCATGCTATTATATAGTCACTATGAAAATTATTAGTACCCTTCAATATTTCATTTCAACGTAAATAAGATTGCCACAGTATTTTCTATATTTTATAGCATAATAATTAACCCTGTATATATGAACTTTGAGGGAGGGCAGACTAGTTCATTTTTTAACATGTGTAGGTGCTAAGCGTAACTAAGTTTGAATGGTTCATATTATCCATCAGGCCTTTGGCTTCAGCCTTGTAAGCCGATGCATGTGGAAATGCATATGATAAACACCAACATCACCATTTTGTCAAAGGTAACAAAGAATCAATTGGTCCTCAACTGAATTATGTTCACAACTTTTTCAGAGGTGTACATTGCTGTTATGCTGAGACTGCTAGATCCAAAATCGTTTTTGCTTATCACTACTTAACAGATTTGGTAGAATGCAGCATCTCTTTCAATAGGAGGCTTATTGATCTCAGCATTCTCTTCACCTTTTGGTACAATATAACCCAACCAGTTAGCATGAGGGCACTTTGCACATTATATTAGTAGAAAGTTGTTGATTTTATTTATTTATGGATGCTCTTTAACATCTCAGATCATCAGTATCCCATTCAATTCAGGGCATAAAACTGCCGACAAATTTTGAGGTCTCTTCTTTCAGGGTCGAGGTTCTTTTTTTTTGTTTTAAATGTATGACACGGGACCCACGGCTTTACTTCCCTTCTGAAGGAAACCATACTTAGGATTTTTATGCCCAAAAAATCCATCGATCCTGGCCGGGTTTGAACCCACAATGCTGGATTTAGAAGACAAGTATGGTTACCACTACACCACCATGACCGACTTAGTAGAAGGTATCTGTTTGGACTCTTCAAATTGGTGAAAAATATAACTTCATTTACACTTCCTCTTCTTAACTTTCTATAGAAAGTTTTAGCCTTCTCAAAATTTTGCACCATTCATTTCTACTATGTACAAACGTTCTCCAATATTTTATATTTTCTTTTAAGTCTTTCATTATGCTATAGTTCCTCTATTTTTAGATGTTTCCCCATACTCTTCTTCTCACTGGCTTCCAGGCTTAAACTTCTGAGACTTAATAAAACTAATAACCATTATGTGTTTCTTTCAGTGTTCATGTTTCACTTGCCAATTACCATGGATCTGAATTATTGTGCTTCAGTTTAGTGCTTATGTATATTAGATAATTTCTAAACAGTCTAAGTTTGCTTAATATGCTCTATTTCCTAATAAAATTGTTGCTTTGATTTCTTCTATTGTGTTTACAGTCATTCACTATTGAACCAAGATATGAAAAGAGTTAATCAGCTCAATGTAGCTTCATTTGTGTAGAAAATGACTGAAGTACTTTTATTTCTTGTACATTTTAAATATTTTGTATTCTATATGTTTACTATTCATATTGAATTGATTTCTCTTTTAGTTGCTCATATGTTTCAGTCTATGATTTTTATTTCCAGCTATTTGTGTTATGTCGTCGTCAGCATAAGCTAAACATTCTTTCAGTTTTCTGAATGTTACCTCTTAAATCTAATTAATTTAAAAGTGTGTCTAATATCACAGAGAACAGAGTAGTGGATAATGGGTCTTCTTGTTTGGCATCTGATCAATTTTAAATTTTTCACTAATATCATTATTAATATTAACTCTTGCTTTATTGTCAGTTAATATTAACCATTATTTGACTCTATGGCTCGTACAATTTTACTGGAAAAAGTACAAAAATACAAAATTTGGGATAAATCCAGAGAAATTCTACAACCATATCTGCAAAACAGCAAACAATGTACAAATATTAACTGTGTGCGCACATGCGTGTGTGTGTAAATGTCATAACTTCACAAACCATACTTTAATAGTTAAAAGTTGAGTACCTCAGGGAACTGAACTGGACCCATTATTATTTCTGATACGGGTAAATGATTTGCCTAATCTTGGCAAATTTAACACTATATCATATGCTGATGAATCAATGTTGCTGTTTTCTTGTAAATCTCTTAGAAATCTGACTTAGAACCAACTATAGCAGGTTAATCATATATCATTTACAAATACTTATTAAGTAATAATTTAATACTAAGTGTGCAAAAAAGCTAAAGCACTTATGTTTCACTACTGCAACAACAGGCATTAAAATCCATACATAATTGTTATAATTAATGGAGAAGCAACAAAAGAGGTTAATAATATAAATTTCTTGGGAGCCATTGTTGATCATCAATTAACTTTCAAATACCATGTGGACTACAAGTGTATGAATAAGAATGTAAATTTATTTCCAATAAACATAAACAACATAATTAACATATTTTCATTATTTCACAGTTAACGAAATGCCATTACTAAGTTCTTATTATAGTGCCAATCAACACTATATTTATTTATTTAGCACCAACTATAATACAAAATAGCAAACATTCCCTACAACTTACATCAAAAGTTGACTGTTTCCAGTCCCAATATATTGTTAATCCCAAGTTGTTGATGTATTGGAGGCCAAACCATAATCAATTTCATTACTTCCACTCTTATTCTAATAATAAAAATTTTACTAATCCCTTACATCTAAACTCTCTTCTTCTATATTACTTCTAATCTTCCTTCACCATTTAGTCCTAACTTTGCCCATGTATGCTCTATCATTTTATATTTTCATCTCCTTTGATTGCAATAATCCTCCTTATTAAAATTTCTCCCTTAAATTTATTCTATCTCTCTTTCCATACCTGTAGTCTCCACCTCTTTGTCTGCGCACAATATAATTTGCTATGGTACTTTGTTGGTTCTGGTGGTGTAGTGGTTACCATACTTGCCTCCTAAATCCAAGATCGTGGGTTCAAACCTGGCTAGGATCGATGGTTTTTTTCAGGGCGTAAAAATCGTAAGTATGGTTTCCTTCGGAAAGGAAATAAAGCAGTGGGTCCCATTTACGGCACGATAAAGAAGATAATTCAATAATGTTCTAACTGCAATTGGTTACTTTCTAAGTGAAAATTTAGACTTGTAATAGGCAAATGTGATACAGATTACTTCAAATAACAGAATCAATAATAAAACCACTAATGCCTCTTGGCCTTTTAAATAAAGAAACCCTTTATTAATTTATGTAGTTGAGTGGACAAATAGTACATATATTTATATTTTATATTCAATTTCATTTTGATCAAAGATCTTTGTTATTGGAAATGTAGTTCAGTATATGAGTGTACAATATTACCTATACTCTTCGAGATGTTCTTAAAGACAATACCACAAATATCCAAAATGTATGTATTTATTTTTATGAGTATACATGGTCTTGTGAATTTCCTATTTTAAATATTTCCATTAACACATTTAAAATGAATTTAAATCTTAACTTTAATGTTTTCAAATTAATTCCAAATAATGCTTTTATCTGTAACAAAGCCAACAGGATACACAATATTCTAAAGCTGTAAGAAGTTTCTGTTAACACTATTAAATACCAAGTGCATAACTTCTGTATATCTTTAAATCACTAAAAAAAAGTGTAAGTTGATATGCCAGAATAAATATGTTGCCAAGATTTTTTATGAAAATTTATGAACTTAACAATTCTAAAAAACTAATTCCTATAAAATTTCAATTAAAGTCTGCATTAATAAACAACTGTTTACTTATGTTATGTAATGCTCCAACCATATAGTTTCAATTTATATTGCTTATGGGTGAAAAGATGTCTTCAAACAGTTTATGCCTAGATAAACCCTGTATCACTAACCTCACATTTATGTGGTTTATTGTTTCTTAATCATAAGAAGTTTGCATAAATCAGATGTGCAGGTCTCTTCTCACAAACTTGACATTTATGCGGCTTCTTACCCTTGTGAATCAAAATATATTCCTTTAACTTAAATGCCCAGGCAAAGCGCTTCTCACAAACTTCACATTAATGTGGCTTTTTATCCTTGTGAATAAAAAGATGTCTTCTTAAATTAGATATAATGGTAAAACTCTTCCCACAAATTTCACATTTATGTGGCTTCTTGCCCTCGTGAATGAAAAATGACAGCATGTGTCTTAAGATTCTTGGCTGCTTTACAGATTATAATAATTCAATTTTATTATAATGGTTTTGATCCTGTTTACATTCCAGAAAATCAATATTTACATTGAACCTTTTGTAAAATGGCAATTTATTTTTTTTCAGTGCTATTTTATGGCATACTATTACTTGATGGTTCACTTTCAAAGGCAATTTCTTCAATTGTCCATAATTCTGTAAAATTTTATTTCTTCAAATATATTATTATTATTGGAGCAATCTATTACAAAAGTTTATAAAATACTAAAATGTTTAGCACAAATAAGACAATTTTAATTAAAAGTGTTATTAGACTGCGGACTGTTTCATTTTATTTATTTTTTCTTTGTAAAGCTTAGAATTTGCACATTTGTAAATGGGAATATTTGCATTTAATTCCTTGAACTCAAACTTTATGTTTACATTGTATAGGATGCCATAATTTTATTGTATTACCTGTTTACTTTAAGTTTGCAGATGGTCAAGGAAGGAATTATTGTTTACAGCTGTCTGCTGCCAAAAATACATGGGCATTATCCTGGATAAATATGAAGACGGAATTCAATTAAAAATGAATATAGGAATCCACACAGTGGAACTATCATAAATCTTGTTGAATTAAAAGGTAAAACTTCTAAAATCATGTCAACATATTAAACTCATTGTCATTGGTTGACAATGTGAGCAAGTGACTCACGAAACTAGTCCCAACTTACTTTTTAATAAAAAAACAAGTTTTAATGTGAAACTTCCAGAGAGTTTAATATGTTGACATAATTTTAGAAGTTTTACCTTTTAATTCAACAAGATGAATAGGAAAGTTTGTATCTGTTTAACTTGAGCCATAAGGGGGATATCTTTATTTTGTTTACGATCATTAACATTACAATTTGTCAGTTATCTAACCCATACATCCCTGCAAAATTATGTTACCATTTGTGTCTTCTGCCTACATGACTAAATTAGCATTATGTTCTGCTACGAATAAGGGTGAAGATGGGGAAAGCACCAACACTTTACAGCTCTACCACCAGAATCTACAAATATAAATCAAGAAGTAATACAATGGAGTCAATAGCACTTTATTCTTTGTTATGGCAGCTACAGGCTTATCGACCGATTAGGTTTGCATTGCTGCTTTTACAAATTTTATACAGAATTATTGAAAGCATATCTGAAACAATATTATAAATATATCTATAAAATATATCTGAAAGAGGATGTTGCCAGACAATCCTCTCCTTCAAAATCAACATGCCTAACAGTCATCCAAGTCTAGCATAACAGCACAACACAGTCTTGTTAGCGGACTGGAGGACTCTGTGGTTAGGAAAGAAATAGTCCCAGTAGTACAGCCTTCCTAGATACTTTCGATAACACTTCTTATAGGTCTATAGTTTTGGCTGCTCAGAAACATGGAGTCAATGACATCCCTTGCAGGTGTCATTGAAAGAAATTGTTGCCAAGAGGGGCTGATCACAAGAGGTATTCTTTTCCCCCATATTTGGACATGGGGACAGTTTACTCAAGATATGACCCTGGAAGAATATTATATACAAGACTATGCAGATGACATATATTTGATAACTTTTCCAAAATTTCCCAATGCAGTTTCAGACATGAATAGTAGGCTGTGAGGAAAATTCAAGCTGGTGTATGCAAGAGGGTCTATCTATCAATCCTAACAAAACAGTTGTTCCATTTACTTAATGGAGAAACAAAGAAAGGCCTAGGAAATCTTAAACTAGACAGCTCAATCCTTGAATATTCTGAATCAGTTAAATAGCAAGGTCTTGAACTGGTTAAGTATTGACCTGGAACATGTTATTAACATTCTATAGCTGGGTGGTCTCTTGTAACCACTAGAAGCACTGGTGGATCCACCTGGGGCCTAAATACATACATTAGCCACTGGCTGTGTCACAATGGTCAGCTGCTAGATATCTTACAGTGCCTATAGCAGGTAAGTCTACCAAGCTACAGAGATTAGCATGTCAATGTTACGGGGCCTTCAGAAGCAATCCAACCATTGCAATGGAGAAGCATTTAGCAACAAATTAGCACACATCCATTTTAAATTTGCTGGATATTCCAGAACTGAGAACGAGGTCTAACCTAATTAACACTCAATATTGTACTTTTCCTCCATTTAAGGTAAGGTAACTTTAAGGTAAGATATCGAGAAAAACAGGTTGGAAGGAATTATGTACGTGACAGAATGTGACAAACTTGTCTTCTTTACTGATGGATCCCATATTACGATACAATTGGGTGCAAGCATATATGGCCTATAGGATACAATTGGGTGCAAGCATGTATGGCCTATCTTCAAGGATAAATTAGTGTAAGTCTTGGTAATGCTGCACAGCTTCTTAGGCATAAATATTTGCTATCCTGAACTGTGCTTTTAGAGGTACCATGGTAAAGGACTTCTCATCCTCTCAGATAGTCAAAGTGTCTTAAAAGCACTTTCTTCCTACCAGTTAAAATCTACATTGGTATGTGAATGTCTAAATGCAGTCTGCCCTGGCATCTCGCATCAGGCGTAAACTTTTTCTTTGAGTAGTGTTTAACGCCCATTTTTACTGCTGAGGCACCACAGGCGATGGACACTGATGATACATAAAATGAAATTGTGAAAGGATAGTTTTTTTAAGGAAGGAAGCGTTCTAGGCCTAAGTTTAGGGTGCCTCCAGGCATTTGCCAGTTATGAGGACTGAGGAAAACCTGGAAAAAAAAAAAAAACCCAGTCAGGGATGACGGTCCTGGCAGGATTCGCCCACTCGCGAGTCCGCACCTTAACGACCTCAGCCACCTGTGGCGGTGGGCTTAAACTGCAATGGGTGCTGGGACATTGGGGCAACATATCAGTTTGCACCCTTTTTGATCCTGAACATGCGATTGGAATGTACTGGTTAGACCGTGATTATATTTTGGATTGGGGAAAAGCACCAACTAAGGTGGCAAAACTATCCCGGTCAAAGACAAGCTAGGAAATTGGTCCCATGTCCAAGCACATCTTTCCACATCTCTTCTACAATTGGACAGAAGAGAAAAAGTAATTGCATTAATTACTGAAAATAGTCCATTGTTAAGCCGAAGCTTAATGAAAGACAGCTAGCACTTGGCTTGGGAAGTTGGAGGGAAATAGGGTAAACATAGACATTGGATGTAACACAACTTATGTTAAAACTAAACTTGATAAGGGCTTTATATAGTGCTGGTTGTCTTTATATAAATTTTTAAGTGCTGTTAGGCACAAATTGCATTAAAATTTGCCTGAAGATAAATGACAAACTGCTACGTTTGCAATGAAGGATGTCATATGAAATAAGATTCATATAAAATATAATTTTTCATGCCGAGAAACATGGAAATAGGCACACCTTGCAGAAATTCAGTATAGCAAAGGGTAATGTTCACTTATGCTGTCAACTCAGATGCACATTACATTTGCCATAGAACAGAATTTAAAATTTGGTATGTGCATTAGATTTACGTAAATACTATGTAAATATTCTGGGTACTGATATCCCAAAATAAGGAAAACAATGCATTGTTGGAGGACCACATACAGTTCTATCTAATATTTGCAAAGTACATTGATATACTGATGAAGCCAATTATCTGATACAGTTTTCTTTGTCAGGAATTTTCAGTATTTGCGCAGGAGTAATACTTATATACTTACACCTGTATTTCTTTTTCTCCGTTATTAACATTTGCTTGTTGACACACTTTTCTCCTGAAACATTTTAAAGAAAGAAATTCTGTAGAGAGGTCTGCAATTTATTTTCAGCTCCTGAACTGTTGCTACTCATAACTTCAGATATTTTCCTTTGTCAACATATAATAGTGTTCTCATAAATTCTGGTTTTACATCAAATAGTGAAACAAGTATTTTGCCAGTGAGCTGAAAAAACCTAACTTCACAATAAATTGTACTTTCTGACTCAATTTTCAGTATGTGGACAGTAGAGAAACGATTGTGTACCAAATAATACTGTATTGCTCATAAAACACAGATATGATGATTGTTAACAAGCCTGTAAAATCAGTTATATGTGTTAAATAACTGTGGAGAGCAACATGCATAGACCTTCAGGGCAGAGCACAATGTAGAAAGTAGCATCACAATTTGAGTGCTTTTTTTTTTTTTTTACCATAGTTCTTATACACTGATTGATGTATGTCCAAGTATAATTTTACTTAAATACTATTTAGAGATAATCAGGGGCAAGAATTAAACATGAATTTAATTTAATAACTAATACAATGGGCAGATAAATTTTTTTGCTGTAAAATTTTCATTAACCTACACTACTTCTCTTACTGCCACTATCACTACCAAAATTATCATTATGTCAGCACATTCATCTCCCTCAAACAGCAGATAGTTCAATAATTTTTAACTGTTCATTGGTTACTTTCTCCATACAAATTGAGCCTTGTAATAGACAAATGTGATACAGGTTACTTCAAATGACAGTATCAATGATACAACCAATTATCCTTCTTGGACTTAAAAATTCTTTATTAATTTATAAAGTTCAATTAACTAATAATATATACATTTACATTTTATACTTAATTTCATTTTGATCATAGGTACTTTGATGTTGGAAGTGTTCACTAAATGAGTGTAAAATATTAACTACACTCTTCAAGGTGATATTGATGTTCCTAAAGATAATGCAACAAATATTTAAAATATAATATATTTATTTTTATGAGTTTAAGCGTCTTTGATTGTGAATTTCCAATGTCAAATATTTCCATTATACATATGACATGAACTTAAATAGTTTTCAAATCAATTCAAAACTAGGCTTATCTGTAACAAAGTCAAGTATTAAATTTGCAATATAAATTCAATTTGAAATCTAACACAGTGAAACAAGCATTGATAATCTTTTCTGAGTTGAAATATTTAGAACACTCTTTATGCTTTCACTTATTAGAGATATACTCAGTACATGTTTGATGGATGCTCATACACATCCTCAGCTGTTAAGACGACTGTTCGATCATTTGTTTAGGTTATTAATTGTTCTAAAGACTACTGTATGCATTTACTATTAAACATCAATTGCATAGCACCTGGTATGTCTTTAAATCGTTAATAAAATGTGTTACTTTAATATACCAGAATAAATGTGTTGCCCAGATTTTTTCTAAAAATACAAAATTATGAAATTTTATGCACTAACAATTCTAAAATCATTTTTACTAATTAAATTTATTCCTACTAAATTCTCAATTCAACTATTTACTTCTCAGATGATTCGGTAATCCTCTTACCACACAATTTCAGTTTATATTGCTGCATTATTTATGGCTGAAAAGAAATCTTCATACAGTATAAGCCTAGATTTATCCTTTTCCACTAACTTCACATTTATGTAGTTTATTGCTTGTTAATCATAACTGTTACCATGAATAAATGGTGCAAGTAAAGCTCATCCCACAAAGTTTTATATTTATGTTGCTTCTTACCCCTGTGAATAAAGAAATGTCTCCTTAATTGAAATGCATGGGTAAAGTTTTTCTGACCAACTTCATATTTTGTGATTATTATCCTTATGAATCAAAAAATGTCTCCTTAAACTAGATACTCTGGTAAAGCTCTTCTCACAAACTTCACATTTATGTGGCTTCTTACCCTCATGCATCAGCAGATGTTCTCTTAAATGAGATGCCCGGATAAAGCTCTTCTCACAAACTTCACATTTATGTGGCTTCTTACCCTCGTGCATAAGAAGATGTCCCTTTAATTGAGATGCTTGGATAAAGCTCTTTTCGCAAATTTCACATTTATGTGGCTTTTTACCTTCATGAATCAAAGTATGTTCCCTTAAATGAGATGCCTGTGTAAAGCTTTTTTTACAAACTTCACAATTATGTGGCTTCTTACCCTCATGCATCAAACGATGTACCTTTAAACTAAATGCCCGGGTAAAGCTCTTCTCACAAACTTCACATGTATGTGGATTCTTACCTTTGTGAATCAAAAGATGTCTCTTTAAATAAACTGCCTTCATAAAGCACTTCCCACATTCTTCACATTTATGTGGTTCCTTACCATTATGAATCAAAAGATGTTCCCTTAAATCAGATTCCACAGAAAAGCTTGCATCACAAACTTCACATTTAAATGGTTTCTTACCCTCGTGAATCAAAATATGTCTCCGTAAATCAGATGTATTCGTAAAGCTCTTCCCACAAACTTCACATTTATGTGGTTTCTTACCCTCATGCTTCAAATGATGTACCTTTAAACTAAATGTGCGGGTAAAGTTCTTCTGACAAACTTCACATGTTCTTGGCTTCTTACCCTTGTGACTCAAAAGATGTCGCCTTAAATGAGCTGCCTTGAAAAAGCACTTCCCACATACTTCACATTTATGTGGCTTCTTACCATTATGAATCAAAAGATGTCCCCTTAAATAAGATGCCACAGTAAAGACCTTATCACAAATTTTGCATTTAAATGGTTTCTTACCCTCATGAATCAAAGTATGTCTCCGTAAATCAGATAAATTGGTAAAGCTCTTCCCACAAACTTCACATTTATGTGGCTTCTTACCTTCGTGAATCAAAAGATGTCTCCTTAAGCTGAATGCCCAGACAAAGCTCTTATCACAAACTTCACATTTATGTGGCTTCTTCCCCTCATGAATCAAAAGATGTCCCCTTAAATTAAATGCCCAGGCAAAACTCCTATCACAAATTTCACATTTATATGGCTTCTTAGCCTCGTGAATCAAAAGATGTCTCTTTAAAGTAGATGCCCAAGGAAAGCTTTTCTCACAAAATTCACATTTATGTGCCTTTTTATGGGTTTTTATTATCATTTTACTTTTTTGATGTTCTAAAATTGACGTGTGCCTTTTTAAAGATGAAGTAGTGGTGTAAGTGATATCATCTAATTTACACAAGAGTATCTGCTTCTTTGTTTTCCCCTTACAATCCTGTGTAACTTCAACAAAAGGAGTGCTGGTTGAATTTTCCAAACATCTGGGCAGGTCTTCCCTATTTGGCCTGAAATATGAAGAACATAATGACAAAAAAGAAAAAAAAATATTTTAATCAATCAATTGGGGTCAATTTATTGGGTTGATCAATTTTATTATCAAGTTTATATTTCATAAGGCCACAGATCCTGGGTGTGGCAGGGTAGTCCGCTATAATCTTTCTTTCCTCCTCATTTAGAATGGTTACTTTCGTTATTAATTTTTTACTGAACTAATATATTTCTGTCAGTTTTCATTTTTTCATAATCCTGGCTAATTAATAAACTGTACATGCTGTTTCCATAATCGTTCCCTTCATCAGCCCCTCTATAAATAAGGACCTCTTCTTTCAGAATTCTGAGTACTCTTTGATATGTTATATTATTTATTCTTATAAGTTTCTCTAGAATTTCCAAATTGTGATCTGATTCTATACTTTCAACAAACCAGATGAAGAAAAAAATAGATCACCACAATGGGAAAGTTCTAGAGAATCTGAAAAGAAATGAAAATCATAAAAGAAGATAATATCAGAGACTACTCAGATTTCTAAAAGAAAAAGGTGTTATAGTAAGGCTGACAAAGGAAATAAAATAGTCATAATGAATGAGATAGATTAAAACAGCACATACAATTTCATAACTAGCTAGAATTACGAAAAAATGAAAACCGATTCTACCCAAAAATATTTATGTTCAGTAAGCAAATTAATAAAAAAAGTAACCATTCTAAACAATGAAGAAAAAATGATTATACCACACAACCCTACCAAACCAAAATTTATGATCTACCAAAAGACCATAAACCTGGTAGTAAAATGAAACCAATAGTGAACACAATAAATTCACCTACACAAAATTTAGCCAATTACCTTTAAAAAAATTTAAAATACTTACTGAAATACAAAAGCCTAAGCATAAAAAACACATCTGAATTAATAGAAAGAATAAAAAGTGAAACTAGAAAACAGATATTTGCTAGTTTCCTATGCTGTGGTCTGTTTCCTGGCATCCCTTACATAAAGTTACTAATTATTATAAAAAAATAGCTAATCTCAATAAACCCACCTGCAGAAGTAATAGAACAATATCTAAACTTAACCAAAATTTGCATTAATCAAACCTACTTCACATTCAGAGAAAATTTCTATATTCAAAAGAAGGAGTCTAGCAAAAGAAAATCTATATTCTCTTGGCAGATATGTTTCTTAGAAATATTAGTTGATGCTTTTCCACACATATGCAAATGTTGGTATAGTTATGTAGAGGATTTCTTTGAAACAGCGAATGAAAAATGAAACGAGGATGCAATAAAACTACTGAACCTAAAAGACACAACCACCAAACTCACAATGGAAATAGAAAAGATGCTTCTTCCCTTCCTGGATACAAAAATTATAAAATATGGCAATATACTGGAATTTGGCATATTCAGAGAAAACGATTACAGCAAAAACAGCCATAATTGAAAACAACATAAACTCTCAATAATCAATTGCATCACATTCAGATTTACAAACCTACAAATAAGCAAGACAGCATATAAATCTGAGTACCTAAAAAGCATAGCTATAGAACGAAAAATGGATACACAATAGATCTGGTCAACAAGAAAAGAGAAAAATTCCAATAACAAAAACAAATGAAAGACAGCACTAAACTAAATTGCTACAAAGGAGATATATACAAACAATTCAAATTCCATTCATGGGCACACCAAATACTCTAGAAGAATTTTTAAGATGCAAACATCATTTTGGTTCCAGTAAACAGATGCGGGTTACTTCTTAAAAACGTACACAGAGGACAAAATTCTGCAAGGAATACAATACATTTATGAAATCAGTTGCAAAGACAATATGAAATATAAACACAAAATGAAAAGAAACATTACCCTACAATTTAAAGGAACACATGAGAAATGTAAAATATAAACATATAGAGAAATCGGCAATAGAATACCATTTCTGGCATTAAAAAAGAGAGAGCAAAAATATTAAAAGTTCTACAAAAAACCCATAGATTTAACAGTGTGGGTAAATATAATCACACAAAAACAAGGAAAATTTACAATTTTAAATTTTTTAAAGCTGAAGATGGAAACTAAATGTTCTCAAACCGGTTCCATACATTTATAAAAAGTAAGTGAAGCTTTAAGAGTGCGTAGTTCAACTCAATCATACAATGATAACAATTAAAGGAAAAGTTAGTTATTTTGATCTTCTAAACAGTAACCTCATCATTAAACTTGTAAAATCTACAGAGCAACATCTTAATACCAAGCTGAAAGGTGATAGTAGTCATGTTCTTGATGAAAGAAACAGCCTTCAAAAAATGTTCACGTAAGCGGAACAAAATTAGTGAAATTTGGATGATTTTCTCATAAAAACTACAATATTCTTCTCACAAAATTCAAATTTACATGGTATCTTGCTCTCATGAATCAAAACATGTTTCTTTAAATGAGATGCTTGATCTTACAAACTTCATATTTATGGGGCTTCTTACCCTCACAAATTATCATTTTATTCTTTAAATGAGATGTATAAATAAAGCTTTTTTTTTTATGCTCATAAATTAATATGAGCATTTTTACAGAGGAACAGATGGGGGATAGTGCTAGCACAGAATTTAGAGAATATCTTTTTCTTTGTGCTCCCTTGTGCTCTCTTTACAATTCTGTTAAACTTCATAAAAGGAATGCTGAATGAATATTCCAAACAGCTGGAAAGATCATCCTATATGGCCTGAAGTATGTTTAAATCACATTAGAAAAAATATATATATAATTATGTTTCAACTGATCACACATCGATATGAAGAATATAAATGATTCATATAATAGATCTATAAGTAAAGCATGGTTCATAGTAAAAAGGAAAGTTAGAATAAAAATAAATACATATGCAACATTGACACGTGTATACGCCTTCATAGATATAGAACTTGACATCTTTGTGTTATGAAATCTATGTGATAAAAACTAAAGCTTTCAGGAGAAAGAAAAAATGCATTCACTGTCAATATATAATGGTATTCTTGAATGCATTGATGAATCAATTCACCTATGACCCAATTACACACTTATCAGTTTAAAATGTATTAAAATATAACTAGCTTTGCAATAATAAATTTGATTTTTTCATAACAATGTTACTTAGGAGGTATCAAACTTTGCTTTGTAATACATAAAAGTTGTATGCTGATAAACACTTGTTTCAATAAAACTATGAATAGATTACTATGTTTTTGTGAAAATATCACAATATTATTAATATAGCAACTTATATATTTATCATTTATAAACTTGTATCCTAATATTCAAATGTGATTAAATAGTGTGATTTTATGGTAAGGAACTCTAAATTAATATCCAGGCTTACAAATTATTGTGATTTTGTTTACTATGTAATTTCTTGTGATGTTCAATTACCTTAAATTCCTTTAACTTAATTCAAACATATTAATATAATTATCTAATATGACAATAGCATTTTCAATTGCAGACACATTTTATAACTTATTACAAAATAATACTTTGTGCCTTTCAATACTGTTGTAATCATATGAACTCTTCAGATAACTATCTCCAAATTGGCATTCCTACGTCATATACAAAATTATTTAAACACAAAATTAAAAGCAATAAAATATATCATACTGTTAAATTGCACCATAGTACTACTACAATATTTTTTTATGTCAAACCATTCCTTGTCCACACTGAATAAATGAACTCTAACTTAAATGATAACTGAACATAGCATTTTATTAAATGCTAGGGACCTTAAGAAGCAATTATAATTATTGATATTTACAAAGCAGGTATTCACAAAATAAATTATGCAGAATGTGAAAAAATCCACATTGGAAAAACAAACAGAAACATAGGCACATGGTTAAAGGAACATTTCAGAACATAAAGTACAAGCAAATTAGAGAAATCAACAGTAGCATATCATTTTTGGACAGAAAAGCACGACATAGTGAATAAAGCAAAATTATTAAAATCAATACAAGGACCTATAGAACTAGCAACTTGGGAGAAAATCTACATCTACAAATACAAAGATAGTCTAATGAACTTCGACACTGGCAGGGATGAAAACAAACTACAAGATTGTCACATTGCCACCAGAGCAGAATATACATTCCCACAGCTTAACGAATTATCTGACAGTTGAATTTTAGTCTAGCTAATGATGAGAACAAAATGTTCTCAAAACCAGTTCTATACATTATGACAAGTAAGTGAAGCATTAACAGTGTGTAAATCAACTAAATCATAAAATAATATCAATTATATGATTGGCATCACTGTGCAAGTTCCAATTAACATTTTAATTAGCAATTATTATGTTTCATTCTGTCAATTAGTTCGGGTTTTCTTCCTATTTTTATTTTTTCAAGCAGTAACTTGCATTTGTTTTTGCTAGGTTCTCCATGTACATTTTCAGGACTTTAGTAGTGCTGTTCCTCTTCCATGTTTTTTAAGTGTCTCTCCATTTTCAACCATCTTTTGTATGTGTCTTCACCAAAATTCAGAGTAGCTAAAAAAATTTATGACACACTTTCACTTTTTCTTTATCTGAAAAAATATATATAATATTCTTCCCTTTTATCTTCTCCTGTGGTACTTCTTTTTCAAAAACAATGAACTTCCCACATTCAACGCATTCTGTTACTCACTACTGTCCATATTGTCATAATTATATGACAATATGGACATACAGTTTCACATGCTCTCAGAGCTTTGGCGAATATCAGCACAGCTTTGGCTGTTGCATCATCTTCCCCCTCTTCCTCACTTCCCTGTCCTATCACAAACACTTGTTACTCCTTCCTCCTCGTCGTACACTTAAAGAACGATTTGAAATATGTAGAAGACATGTACAGCTGCAAGTCAAACTGTAGCGAAGAAAGCCGACCTCTACCTTCAGGAGTGCAGTCAGCAGATGCCTTCATTTCGTATGGAAGCCCCTTCTCCTGAGAACAAAACATGTTACTCCCCCCCCCCTTGTTGTACACTTCATGAACAGTTTGAAACACATAGAAGGCATATACAGTTGCAAACCGAACAATGGCAAAGAAAGCCAACTGCTTTTGCTCAGGATTAGTCAGCAGATGCCTTCATTTCATAGGAAGCTCTCTTATTATGAAGAATATAACTTGTTTTATACTCTATTATTTTGTTTAAACTTAAGCTGAACTAAATGAAAAAGTAACATTTATTCAATTAAGAATAGTGCATAAAAATATAAAAGATGTATATATAAAAAGGTAATGAGTTAGAAATTGTTATTATGGAGGTTTTTGTGTATGTGTGTTAAACTTAAACTGAACTAACCTATGAAAAAAGTCACATTTATTTAAGAATAAAAAAAAAATTTATGAAGATTAAAAAAAAAAATTCAGACCCATGACCTTCATAGCAGTAGCATGACACTCTAACCTACCAACAGGGCTGCATGCTCGGAGTGGAAATTAAATGCCTAAAGTAATAGCTAGTATTAAAATCGTAACCATTTGGCATTCTTCGCTACCGTTCAGGACTAAAGCCAGCAATGTCTTCGTTGCATAAGGAAAAAGTCACTTCGAATACCACATGTGACAATGTCCTCGTCCACTGCCTCGTAGGTGTCAAAACTTATGGCAACGGCAACTCTGGCCCATTCTTCCCATCCACTATATCATGCAGCTTCAAAAGTATCGGCAACAAGGAGAATTTCTTGGATCAAGCGTGATACGAACTCTGTACATCCGATGGTCACTGCTTCAATCATTTCAGTTTGAAAACGATCGTTCCTAGATAGAAATTCTTTGGGACTGAACTTTTTGAACATATAACACAGGAAAACCATACTTCGAGGAACGATGAATGAGGGTTTTATTTAAATAAGATATAAGGTGAAACATTTGGGACCGCATAAATTTAATGATACATCCGAGAAAATTGTGGTTTCAGTAATAATCGAGGATCCACTGTAATTCTTCAATATACAAACATGGTAAAGTCAGTATATTAAATTATTAGAATTTTCTCTGTAGTTTTCTCTACTGGTAATGTCTGCAAAGAATATTATTGCTTCCTTTAATAGCTTATATATGATATTGCTGTCAACAGAGTTGTCCATTGTATTGTCATAGATGCAATCACTTTTGTTTTCCCCTGGAGCATTTTTCCTATGGATGATCTCACTGCTTGTTAGCCAATTAGCCGGCCAGCCCACTCTTGATGATTAGCAGGAATAAAACAATAAAAAATTCAACCATACACAGTGCAGCAAATGAATGGGGGCTAACTCATAGGAAAAACATCATGCTGCGGGGGAAAGCATCATTTATCACATGGTATAATACAAATGGATGAAAATAAGCTAATGGCATATTTTTTTAATACTTTGATATTTGAGGTCTGTCAGTTTAAGACATAATTTTGCTTATTTTTGTTCCAGCTTAATTATTAATCCATCTATTAAATAGGGACATGATATCTGACATTGCCATTTTAACAAATGAATTATTTTGGTATATATAGCTTATTAAAATGCTACGTTATAAAGTCCTTGTCTGTTTTATTCTATGTTTTGAAAGTTAAAGAGAAGATAGTTTGTATTCTGAAAATTTTGACCAGCAGCTATGACTTACAATATTGGAATAGCAACATTATATATACTATATCTACTAAATGCATACATTTATGATTTTCAACCAAAACTAAAAAGAACCATAAAAATTTTGTGCAAAATAATATAGATCCCAGATTAACTTTTCTAACTAAAATCATTGGTAAAGAATGAACTAAAAGCCTGCAACAATATAAATGGTCTTACACTACTGTTCCAGAAAGGATACTTGTGGTCTATGTATAACTGAGAGGCATTCTGCTTCATCCAGACAATGAAGTGGTTCATATAGCCATATCATTTAACTCTAATAAACTATCTAGATGAGAATTGTATAGCTACATATCCAATAATATCCTCATCTTACTTGGCTCTATGGTCCACTTGCTCTGCATCACTTGCCAGGCACTATATTCTCTCTTGTTCTTAATCATAAAACATCAACCCTTATCTCCTAAATTGAAATTAAAAGAACTAAAAGGAAACTTTGTGGCTACAAAGCTTCAACTCTTCTACAAGCATAAAATTATATAACAAATGTAATAATTGGTTTTCTGAAAAGGACAAAGAATATTCACATAATATTTTTTTCCAGTACAAGAAACTTTTCTATTATTCTTCACAATTTACCTCCGAGTCTATATGTTACTAGCCATGTATTTGCATAAAACTTGCAGATTAACATTTACTAAGAAACAAAAAGTGTCTTACTCTGCATCATTGGCCGGTAAACTGAATTCCTCAACTTCAATCTTCACTGCATCTCTGTCAAATTCTTGCTCCTCCTGTGACAAAGAAGTTCATTTAAATAACCTTCTAATATTATACTAACATGTACAAGAAATTTATTATGCATGACTAGCTTAACAGGGATTTCCACAGGGAAGCATACTGCTTGCCTGCAGAATTAGATATTCATAGCCCCTTAAATTCAAGCACATAGATTTCTCATTCATATTAGATTTTGGAAATGATGTCCTTGGGCACCGTAAATCTCACACCTTTTAAGAAAATTTGCATTAACATTCATTAATTCTTCTCAAATTGCAGCACTTTCTCTTCTTATATTGTCTTTCAGTTCTTCCAACATATGCAGGTTACTCCCATACACTTTAGTGTTGCTACAAGGAATGCTTCGCCTATAACAAAATTAAAAGCAAGTCGATAGAGTGATCATTAACATTATGCAACACCCAATTACAGAAATTAAATATAGTCACATTAATGCATAGTTGCAATTCATAAACTACAGTTATCTCACAGAGTTTTAATTTTAAAAGTTTAGTGGCACTCCAAGCCGAGATTTGCGAAATTCCTGATTTCTGTACTTGCTTTCTCAGAGATTTCTTTGGACTTTGTTCTAAACTTTTCTTCAATGTCATCAAGATTTTACTTTTTAAGAACATGGCATTTTACTTTTGCTTTCTTATGAAGAAAAGATTCCATTTTCCTAAATGATCAAAAGTAAAATGCTGTGTTCTTACTGAAAAAAAATCTCATTGACATCAGAGAAAAGTTATAATAAAGTACCAAAAAAATCTCGAGAAAGCATGCACAGGAATTAGGAATTTTGTTAACCTCTGCTTGGAATGTCACTAAACTTTTAAAATTAAAGCCCTACGAGATAACTGTAGTTTAGGAATTGCAACCACTTGATAATGCAAATAGAGTTAATTTCTGCAATAGTGTGTTGGATAATGTTAATGACTGCTCTAATGACCCACTTTTAATTTATTTTACGGACGAAGCATGGTTTTATTTACACAGTCATGCAGCAACACTAAGGTATATCAGAACAATCGGAATACTTTGGAAGGACCGAAGGACAATAAAAGGGAAACTGCTGCAATTACAGAAGAATGAATGAATGTTAATGCAAATTTTCTTAAAAGGTGTAAGAGATGTGTGGCAGCACAAGGAGATAATTTCCAACATCCATTATATGTGGTTACTGTTGTTATAATTTACATGAGAAATGTATGTGCTTGAATTTAAGAGGCTAAGAATATCCGGCTCTGCGGCACACAATGTGCTTCCCGGTGTTAAGCAAATCCTCCATTAAACTGGGCTCTATTCAAACAAGGGCTCTGTATAAATATATTAAAAAAAAAAAAAAACATGCAATATATGCATTAAAGATATTTCAGACCCAATAACACTTCCAGACAGAAAGTATTTTTTTTAAATAGTATTTAACGCCTGTTTTCACTGCAGAGGCATTTGACACTGATGATATGTAAATGAAATGATAAATTGGGAAAGGATTTTTTAATGGAAGAAAACATTGTAGGCCTAAGTTTAGGGTACCTCCCCAGAATTTGTTATTTATAAGGACTAAGGATATACTGGAAAAACCTCAGTCAGAATGGTCATGGCAGGTATCAAACGCCATACTTTCTACTCATGAGTCTGTGCTTTAATGCCGCGATCACTCATGGTAGTGATTAAAAGTGTGGCAGAGGAAGAAGGTAGACTGATATATATTCAAATATGTAAGGTAGCAACGGAAAAATGAGATATGAAAACCAACAGAGGCACAAAAAGATAGTAAAATTCTTGGAAACAATTCCATGCCAGATGACAGAATTCTAGACATACTTCCAAACTTGATAAAATAATTATGTAACATATTCCCTTTGTATAAAATGAGCAACATAGCAATGCTAGTAAAAGCTATAACTCATATATGCATGAAAATTTAAATCAGTTCCATTATAGCAAAATGACTTTCTCAGAAATTCCGTTCTTTAACAAAATTTAGAAGTTAAGGAGCAAAAAACTCTCTTAATTTTATTGAAAAAATTAAAAATGTAGATATTTTGCCAGAAGATCTACTTATATCTTTTGAGCATCTGCATTACTCTCCAGAATTCCTACAGAAAGAATACCTAGATTATTAAAAAATTGGCTTATACCCATATATACACATTACACCTGCTGAAGATTATATTTATCAGTTTGACAAAGCTATGCACCAACCATCATTATTTCAGTTTTAATGGTAAATTTTACCAACAAAGTTCTGAATTCGTTATGAGTAGCCTTCTTTAACCGTTTTTGACAGATCTGTTTAAGAGTGATTTTTAAATTCGCATAACTCACTCTTTTCTTCTAATTTTTAAGACTTGGCACAGATATATGGATGACATACTTGCTATTATACCTAAACATTTGGTTAACAATGCACTAAAATTATTAAATAACAGGAAAGATCAATACCATTTACATTAGAAATTGAAAAGAATGGAAAATCTCCTTTTTGGATTTCAAGATTATAAAAGACAATAATAGTTTGGCTTTGGAAATATATAGGAAACATACACAGTGACAATTACATGAACAAAAGCCTGTCATGCAGGAACTGCACAAACCAGCAAATTCCTTACTGAGTTGAATAGCATTTAATAAAAATTAATCTAAAATCCATATTACACCCTATTATTTTAATAAAATGAAAGACGTTATGGCATTACTGTGTGGTATTAGGGGAACAAAATTAGAATTTTTGCAATCTACAAGTATCATAAAAGAGAAATCACATGTTTTAATTATTGTTACTGTTATTATTATTATTATTATTATTATTATTATTATTATTATTATTATTATTATTATTATCATCTTTGAGCTTAAATCACAAGAATACTTTTAATCAAATATTTTAAATTGATAGACGGACAAAGCTATATGGTGTGAATATTTTTAAATGCAACCATGTTTATGAACTGACCCCTTGATATCTTTACATTCACTAAAATAGAAAAAAAATAACAGAAAGTTTTCAGTTACATTATGTATTTAAGATGATGTTCATGTGTTTCAATAAAACAAAAACATGTTAATATTTCAAAACAATTTTGATGTACCAAGCAAATTTACACAATCAGCAAAGAACAATAAAAAATTTCATAAATTTTCATTGGCTTTGAAATTTAATTTAAACGTTATTGTACTAAAAACATATAATGCAAATGTTTTCTGAAGGCTATTACAGAGCGCTCTTACATACAAATACATAATAGATTAAGATTTCACAGCTGCTATCTTCACGGCGATGCTTTTGTTAAATATAAAACATATGCAATGTTATAAATAGTTTATATATTGAATTAATATCTCATTTTATTTTAAAACAATAAAGAGAAAATTAAATGCAAGGGCATTTTAAATTTCCGTTTTCAAGTATACTTTTACTTCCTAAATAGTCCAATTTCCTTAATTTTCAGAAACTATTTTTCTTATTTATTTAAATGATATATACCGAATTTTGTTGTATTGGTGCCGCTAGAGTTACATATAAGGTAAAATATTTGGGACTGCATAAATTGAACGATACATTTGGGAAGAAAATGGTTCTAGGAATGATAGATCAAGATTCCACTGTAGTAATCTAATGTTATGGCTTACTATCACAATTGGAATAATTTTTATTAATAAATATTTTATTTGCATCATACTGAAAACAGATTTCAATGCTTTTTTGCATGCATATTTTAGGTGTAAACATTGGTCATTAAGCAAAAGAGAAGAGGCATATATTTCATATTTTACATATTTGTAGAAGCAAAATGAACATGAAATCTATTTACAGGATCGACTGAATGACATTAATAAGAACTTTAATTGCAGATTTAGCACACTTTAGATAGATACATATTTTGACCAAATAAATGAATGTCTCTTGAATGCAAAATTCTTGAAGTCCTACTCAATATAGTGCACAGTTCACAAGGTATCCAGCAAAGCTGTGTAGACATGGCAGCAGTTATATTATATTCATGCACTAAAGATGTGAAAAATGTGTATGTGTTCCGCTACTTCTGTGGGAGATTGCACTGAGCCATGGTTTACAGTGCAGGCTTACCTCCTGGCATGAAGCACTTTTTTTTTTAATAAATCTATGTAAAATATGACAAATTAGTTGCATAATATTGTTTCCCATACAAAGCAAGCTTTAACATTTAACATATTATATATATTATAGTGAATATTACATTATTTCCTTCAGTATTCTTTTAAGTAAAATGCAATATGCTGCACACATTCCTTGCTTACACATGAAGGGCAAAAGATGGTTTATTGGCACAAATTCAAGAAACCTGGTATGTTGTAGCCTCTTGTCCACACAACTGTAGAAATCTGACATCTATGCCCCAAACGATGAGGGCAGTTTATACATGCTGAGGGTTCATATACCCATTATTAATTTGTGTTTATTTCTATGTGTTTTCACTTTAGAAGATAAATATTATTATATATTTTTGTTTATGTATTTATTTTGTAAAAAATATCTCAGTTTGTGATTACAGTTTTTGTGTATAGGTAATGCCATAAAACTCAAATGATATATTAAAATATAATATGATATTAAGGCAACATGATATTCTACCTATACACAAATAAATAATTAAAAAAAAGTGGGGTTTGAACGCAGGAACTTATGCAGAAAAGCAATGCCATCTAAACCACCAGCCACCTCTATTTTCCCTAAAGTTCTATTTCCAGATGCTTATGATTGTGATCCTTACGCTTCCAGGCAAAACTTACACTGCAGTATGCCAGTTACTGCATCAGCAATGTTAATATGGCATTAAAAGCATTCCCAAAGTTCTCTGACCAACATGTAGAAGCTAGGGATAAATCTATTTTTTTTAAAGGGTGTACTATGTATTCTATGAGATTAACTTTATATTTTTTATTATATATTATTAAAACATATAAATAGTAACTATATTTACTTTTATAACATTAGAACATGTTTTGGGAGCAATTGCTCCAATCATCGGTTGTTGTCTGACACGATGGCCAGATCCCAAGGTGTTTCTGTGAAGATATAATGGTTTGAACCGGAACTTGCTGAGATTATCTGCAGGCATAGCATAAAAACTCATTAGATTTTCTAGATTTTCAGGATTTTTTTTCCCCAAGCACTCCATTGGGTTGTGAAGTTTTTCAGCCTCTTGTTTAATTTCATGACTTTGAGTCCAAAAATTTGCTGATACAAGTGATCTATTTTTTTTTAAAAAAATATTCTTTTATTCAAAATCCTAAATTTCTGTTTATTTTTTTCCCCCCCCCTTGATATTTTAGATTGCATTCATGTGTTGTAAATTCTTGATTTCTGTTTTGTTGGCATGGTGTTTTTTAATGTGGAATGTAGTCAATTTTTTATATTATATTTGCTCAATGGGTCTAAATTTATGCATTTTTTTTAATGCCTTACTGAGTTTGCTAAAGCAAGTCATTGATGTGCTACTTTTGAATGTGCTACATTCCTTGATGTTTTACAGTGCAAAAACATTTCTTATAGATTTTTATATTTTAAACTTTTATATCTGTTTTACTATTGTCTCTGTTGAAACTGTTCACTACTGCTGTATCAGTTAGGTATATGTTGAAACTGAGTTCTGTATTCTGTTTGTGTGAGGTAGGGTTATGGCTGGCATGTAATTTTTTGTTTTTCTTTTCTATAAATGCCAAAGTTGAGTATGTGTACATTTCTTATACTTTAAATGTAAGGTTGCAAGTCACCCATTTTCTCCACCACCATGGTGAACTGTATGGATTATCTTGGAAGTTAAGGAGTTTCATTTACTAAATCATTTTCCTTTTATATATATAAGAACTGTATGCACAGACTGCATCAAAGGTAATGTACATAAGTCAGCTAAAGTGAAAGCACATGTTCAGAGTGGCTTGTGTGAAACATTGTTATGAGTTGTTCACAGCAAAATAAAAGTTGCACACGATTAAAGAAGCAGAACAAATTGGAAATTCCATTGCTGGATGAAAATATGATGTGGATGACAGTTATATTCCTGACTGGCAAAAAAATAATGCTTGCCTTGAACAGACGAACATTGAACAGTGGGTATTTCGCGGACTAAAGGGAAAGTTTCCAGAAGTGGAAACAGTGGAAAACAGTCTTTAATGTTTTCAATATAAATATTTAATATACATCTTTACAAACTTTTTTTTTTCTTTCCAAATCTCCTTTCCTAATATCCGGGTGTAGGGATTATTCGCATATATACAGTATACTTTTTCTGCATGTAAAATTAAGGAGGTTAACCATATTCTTTAACAATTTTGTAAGCTTCCCCACTGAGATGCCAGGGAAGGAGACTTTTGCCTCAAATAACACCATTAAGCCTCCCATTGTAATTCAATGTCCTTAAGGTTTTAGCAAATTCAAAGGAATTTTTACTGCCAAAATTTGAAATTTTTTAACTGAGTTGAATTTTACACTTAACATTTTTGCTATTTTGCATATCAGCAATTTGATAATGCTTATGATTGGTTTCATGTATTAATTTTTGAGGATTTTAGGAAGTGCATTAAGTCTAGGTAGTACTTACTGCATTTCTTTGTTTAACTTTCTTGTTTGCATTTGTTTTAGTCTCTTTCAGTGCTTTGAATTTAATTGCAACCATTGAAAGGATTGCTTTCTATTGAATTGTAGAGTTACCATTTAACAAAACTTCCACTGTATTTATGTAATCTATATTGTCCAAAATAGTCATTGTGTTTCCTTTGTCTGCTTATGTGTGTGTGTGTATATAATGGTGAATAAGATAAGCTATATATATATAGCTTATCTAATTCACCGTTTTAAAGTATGTCTGTAATTGTAAAATTAAAAGAAGTATAGGAACAGTGAAGTTGTTAAATATACAAATGAGTTGGTATTAGATGATACTAAAACTGATTCATTTGTATATATCTGTAATATTTGTTCTTCTATTGATTTTTTAGGTTCTCTCAATTGCTGCATTTCATTTTGTCTACTATTGGCTGGCTATATATTTGTTATATACAGAATGTAATAAAAATACATAGGAAAAATGAAGAGAAACTTATACATTCAGGAAAAGGAGCATTTTAGTAATATTCATTTAAAACAATCAGATGAATTAACAGTAGCAGCCCACTTTTGGACCCAAATAATGAAACTACACTAGAGCCTGATCTGCTGCAAGAACTTCACAACCCACACAGAAAAAAATCAGCTTGAAAAATAGAGAAAACAATGATTTTGCAGATAAACTCAGTAAATTACTATTTGAACCATTACAAGTCTTTTATGGCACGAAAAAGAACCTCAAGCCTGAAGGAGAGGCCTCTGAGCAAAATTTGTCGGCCATTACACATCCTGAGTTGAATGGGACGCTGATGACCTGAGCTGTTAAAGAGCGTCCATAAATAAATCAATCATTACAAGCCTCTAAAACACTTGGGGATCCAGGCCAATACATCAAGTAACTGAAAAGCAGCTGACAATGGGAGCAAATGTCCCCAAAACATGTCCTAACATTATTTAATTAAGCGGAGTTAGTGTTAATATATTTTAATACTTTCTAATAAAATATATGATCTCTCCATTGTCTATAGCTTCCAAATGCAATTTTAATAAGAATGTATCAGTTGAGGGCTGTTTTAACATAAACTGAAACCTTTATTTAGAGAGTCAAGAAAGGAACATGTCAATTCCCATGTTCTGTTCTGTAAAGTATACAAAATTTGCATTTACTTCTAACAATTTCACATCAATAAATGTTAGGTGTATTTAATGTAATGTACATTATATTCTTTGACAAATAACCGCAATGAGCCTTAGTAAATTCAGAAAAACAAAAAAATACATACATGGCATAAAGAAGTGGAAATCAAAGTGCTTAAAATGTACAATTAAAAAAAATACATTCCCCCAGAGATATAAGAAGTGTCAATTCTAAATTGATATTTGAAAGTTTTAATTAAATTTTATTCAAAGCCAAAATTGGATTAACAATCATCTAAATCTATGCCCCTAGTGACAAAAAAAAAAGAGTAATCTCTTGAATACAAAATTCTTTTATGTCTTCTCAATACATGTGGTTCACAAGGTACCATGCCACATAACAAAGCTGTGTTTTGTTATATGGCACGTACTAAAGTGTGTGTACTAAAGTTAGTTCTGTGGCAGAGTGTGCAGTGTCCCCACTACTATAGAATTCTGATATCTATGTCCCGAAGATTAAGGGCAGGTATGCAAGCTGAGGGATCATACACCCGATATTAATTTGTGTTTATTTCTATGTTTTCACTTTAGATCATAAAGGTTTCGGTTTATTTAGTTATTTTTAAAGAATACGTTAGTTTATGATTGTGCTTTTGTGTGTGCATAGATATTGCTATAAAACTCAAATGATGTGTTAAAATATATAATATGATGTTAAGGCATGATGCTTATAAAACCAATAATAAAAAATAAAACAAAAATATGGTGTGGGATCTTAATCCAGGAACTTACGCAGAAGAGCAATGCCTTCTTAACCGCTCAGCCACCACTACTCTCTACTCTACATAATGCTCAGTTTCAGATGCTTATTTGTGAACATCACATTTAGACAAAGGGCTCACAGCAGTTCGCTACATGTGTGTTGTAAACAAAGCTTTTATGAGCATCGCCAAAGTTCTCTGATCAACATGTAGAATCTGCGGTTAACTCTTTTTTTTTTTTCAAAGAGTGTATCATACAGCTCTTAAACACCTAAAAATAACAAAATCTCAACTTTCTTCAAATCCTTTATGAAATTCTATAATGTTAAAAAAACCCATCAAATGAAGGAGAAAATCCTACCCTCCTCAGGAATAACCCATGTCATGTTATTTCAATGCCAGTGTAATTTAAATCCTACACCAATATTAAATTTATATGTTTATTGATTACAAAAGTTTGTAATCAATGTTTCAGTTGAAACAAATGTTTTTATTTTTTATGTAGTAGAAGCACTATCTGCTTAGGTTAGCAAGATTTTCATACAGCTTATTATGAAATGCCATGGATGTATGCATATTCATGTTAGTAATACAATTATGTTTTTAATATAACATGTTTTCTTTGCTATGAATTAACCTTTATTCTTTTCTAATGGTTCATTACATAGTCATTATCTATCAAATTTTATTCACACTACGGAATAAAAACACAAAATGTGCTAAAGTTGATATAACATGAACGGTGCAAATGCTTGTCATTTCTACTTGAATATTTATCCTATCTCATTCATACTGTCACAATGCAGCACTACAACCAATTTCAATTGGTTTCTTTGGAGATTCTTTCTTGTTTTGGATAGCATAAAAATGAATATCAAACATTTTAGAAGTAAAACAGAGCTCTGACAGAAATAGGTAAATAAATTTCCCTTATAAATATTGTACTTACAAAGCTGTTGACAATGGAGTGGTAATATATCCTAAACTTAAGTATTCATTTTTTTTTACACTAAACTCCATTTACTTACATATTACTTACATAGACTTAGCCATCCAACAACTACATGAAACGGAAAAAGGATTCATCAAAAGTAAATGCAAAAGTTTTACAGAACATAAAAAACCGAAAGAAATCAATAAATTACAGAACATTAAAAAAAGCAAAAGAAAAATCATTTATATACATAAAAGCAGACAAAGGTAATAAAATAGTCATTTTAGACAAAAAACAATACATAAATAGAGTTGAAACTATGTTAAAAGGACAAGACTACAACCAATTGATAAGAATCTGTTCAATAAATGCAATAAAATGTTAATCAAAACTCTAAATGAAGTCAAAACACTATTCACTACTGAAAAACAGAATATCACACAGAGTAATCCAGTACTACCCAGGCTTTATGCACTACTTAAAATACATCAAAATGATAACAGCATGAAACCAATAATAAACAATATCAATTCACCCACATACCAGGTAGCAAAAAAATTTATCAAAGTCTTCAATTCTTTTAAGAGATTCCACAGTTTGAGCATTAAATATTCAGTTGATCTAGTCAAAAAACTTAAAAATAGCAGAATTACGCCTGGAGATATAATGGTTTCATTTTATGTAAAAGCCTTATTCCCAAGCATACTTACAGAGAAACTTATGCTTATGCTAAAAAATGGTTAACATCAATAAATTTAAAAACAGAAGAAAGATAAGATTTATTAAAACTTACTAATATTTGCATTAAACAAAATTACTTCAGCTTCAACAAAAAATATTACCAACAAGTTTCAGGCGTAACTAGGGAAACCTTTTGTCACCTTTTCTAGCACAGTTATTGAGTTCATTTGAAACACATATCATAAAAGCCTTCCCTTCAATTTTCAAGTCATGGTATAGATATGTGGATGACATTTTTACAATAATACCGAAGAAACAGTCAATAGATGCCCTGAAACTCCTTAATTTGCTACATGAATCTATACAATTTACCATAGAGGAAGAAAGAAATGGTTGGCTAGATTTAAAAACTATAAGAAATGGAGATTGTTTGAATTTTGGAATTTACAGAAAAGAAACACATTGAAAACTACATAAAAAATGAGAGTTATTACCCCATTCCACATAAGTATGCAGTATTTCACAGTTTGGCACACAGATTGATGAATAATCCACTCACAGAAGCAGAGTTCAAAATAGAATACAAACAAATAATAAAGACACTATAATCAATGTTTTCAACAAAGACACAATGATAAAAATTATCAATAAATCTAAAAGACAAAAAGAGATAAGGGAAGTTTACACACTGAAAAACACAAAAGAAGAATACAAATTCAAAAGTTTCACCTCCATCCAATATACCACAACAAGTTCGAGAAAATTTTCAAAGAACATGGGATAATATTAGTCCCAAAGAACAGATACAACATCAAGAATTTATTAGATTGGACAGTAAAAGACTCCATATCAACAGAACAGAAATCAGGAATTTACGAAATAAAATGTGCAGATTGTGAGCAGATTGTATAGGCAAAACAAAGAGAAGTTTGGAAATTTGGAGGAAAGAACATTTTAGGAACATTCGGTTTAAGTAGGTGGATAAATCAGCAGTAGCAGCTCACTTTTGGACCAAAAACCAGAAATTAAGCTGCTGAAACATCTTCACAACCCAATGGAGTTATCCACTTGGGGAAAAATTTTTTAATTTAAAAAATAGAAAAAATCTAATGAATTTCCAGTTTCCTCCTATGGATGAACGCAGCAATTTCCTACCTCAGCCAATAGAGGCCACCACAGAAACATCTGGGTGTCCAGCCATCATTTCGAGTAAAGGGGGTTTGGTGAGCAACTGAAAATGGGAGAGATTCTTCTGAAACGCGTCTTACTTTTATATAAGTAAATGGAGTTTAGTGTAAAAAAATGAATACCTAAGTTTAGGATAAATTTCCCTTCAAGATTGATTATTCTAGTGTAAGTAATGTCATAGAAATGCATTGTGTTTAATGTAATAAAAGAAGTCATCATTAAATGTAGTATTCAAAATGAAAATAAATATGTATATGTTTATGATTATTATTTTTCCCATATGTCAGGCAACTTTTGTGCCATTAGTACATTAAAATTTGCAACAAAGTATGCAATAAGCTAAAACAACACAACAAATTGTAAAATAATAAATATACACATGCTGGTAAACACTCCAGTTAATACTCTGAAAGAACATGTAAAAAAAATTGCCAGTCTCCCTTTTAATCATGTCTCATTCAGGTATTCTTAGATGAAAACAAAATAATATACATTATTTACTTAAAACTATGGAAATATTTTCTGAAACTTTTATATGTGATTCATTTATCAACAATTCTCAGCTAAATTAAAAAAAATTCACCAACACATTATTTTAGAAAGAAATTCTCTAACTTTCACTGATCAATTTCAGTTTCCTCACTTCCAAAGTCTCTGAGAAATCTGCATTAAATTTCCCTCAAGATTATGAATATGCCTACATCCAGCTTATTTAGAAAACCCCAAGACACCGATGTGGAAAATAATAATGAATCACAATGCTATAATACAAAATTTATAGAGATGCTTTGCTTATAGGCACATACTGTACTTTTACTTAACCATGGCCATATTTTGAAACATGCATAATGTTCATTCAGTTTACCTCGTCCTTTAAAACAGCACCATTATCAGCATCATAAGAATCTTCCTCTTTAGTTTCTGGTTTCAACTCAATTGAATATATATCTGAATTAAGCGGTTCTTGTTTAACTTCCACTTTGACATCCATTTTGCATTCACTTATCATACTCTGAAACTGCAAAAGAAATGCAAACATACAAATCTATTGCCAAATCCCTGTCAAACACTAAATGGTTCAACAGAAGGGTGAAGTACTCTGAGACAGAAGCAAAAACTGCAAGTTAGGATAAGCAGGTGAAGGAGAAGGAAGAGTTTGAAAAGGGAATACCAAACAAAGCACTATTCATATCCTACAGGAGACCAATGCTCCCAAAATGAATAGTTTTACAGAATTACATATATTAAAATGTTATTAAAGGTTGACTGAGATTTTAATTTTTAAACAGGATATATACATAGAAACAATAAACTGTATCAGTTTTCAAAGTATTCCTCTCTGAACATCGAGACACTAGAGCCATCATTTGGGAAGTTCTCTGATGGCTTTGGCATAGAAAGAAAAGGATTGGTGTCATAATCACTGCAGGACAGCGTTTCATTTGATACCAACTCAAATCCTTCATTGTACTGTTGATACCATTTGTATACTCTTGCCCATGATAGTGTTGTTCATCATACTGTGCTTGCAGTCTATGCCAAATTTCAGCAGGTTTCATCCTTTTCTTCACAAGAAATTTCATTATACAGTGCTATTTCACAGCAACAGATACACTATTTGCTGCCATCTTTGGTAACACTACTGCACATTTGCAGAATGCCATTGTAAGGGCTCGTGATTACTCACAAGGAATCATGGTCTGTCCTGCAGTAGTTATGCAGTGCTACATCTATTCATTAATTTTTTACTTACAAAAGTCTCTGTCAACCTTGAACTATGCTAGTAATAATATGAACTATTTACTGAAACAACAAAAAGTATATGGAATTATACAATTTAAACTAATTAAACTAAATATATACTAAAAACATCTTTTAAAGAGGCACCAGAAAATTTGTATCCCTTTTACTTACATTGAAAATTGGTATCTGGAATCCTCATCTATAATTATTTTCTGTTAAGCTGTGAGTGAGATATGTAGCTTTTTTTAGTGATATTTATTCTAGCAGTTTTACTATGCAGAGTAATAAATTAGTCAGCTGACAACCTATTACTTATGAAATGAAGGTATAATTTAGAAGTTCATTGTCTTTCTTTCAAACACAAAAATTTAATGCATAGGAATGTTATGAAGGAAGAGAGGATGCACCCTAGGTAGACATTACATGTTAGAAAGAGATGTATAGTAGATTTAAACATGTAAGATACAGCTATTTTTCCTATCATGCATCAGATTGACAAGCAGTTCTGAAAAACACTTATCTTTTAGATATCAGAAGGTTCAATGCTTACATTGTTCTTTACAAACTCACAGGAAAAAGAAAACCTATTCTGACTTCGGTGTAAACATTGCACAAAACTGCTCTAGTCTGCAGAAATGACTGAGTACTCTCTTTGAGGTCAATATTCTGTCAGTTCTATGCCTTTGCATCTGCAAGGCAAAAGTTAAGTTCATTTCCTGATGTATAGTCTCTACTACCAATAAAAAGAAAAACATAATTTACTGATAGGATGCAGCAAAGGAAGAAAAAAGTGAACATTCACAGTAGTTCAAAAATTGTAGGGTACTTTTCCATTTCTTAGGCTGCTTTAAGGCATGCCATATAAACCATTACACTAGATATACACAATTGGTGTGTCATGTTCTTGCTCTGATTGTAAAATTTGAGTCAAAAATCTACTTATTTATTTGCATAAATAAAATAGAAGATTACTTTGTAGATCTAGAAGTGGCTATTGAAGATCTAAACAGTAAAGAAAAAGAAATAGAATGAAATCTAAAAAGTCTTAAAAAGAAAGAAATAAAAAGAAAACATCATTAAACAAGACACTTAGGAACATAATAAAATCCTTAAAAGCTAAAGATGTGGTTTATACAAAATCTGATAAAGGAAACAGAATAGTTATATTAGATAAACAAGATTATAATACTAGAATGCAAGAATTGTTAAGTAAAAATGAATTTGTTCAGGTCCAATCAAACCCACTAAAACATTGCATTACTTCAGTCACTGAGGCTCTAAAAACTTGCACAGTTATCCCAAAAGAAATAAAATACAAAATTAAACAAAACAACCCTACATTAGCAAAAATATATGGTTTACCAAAAATTCACAAACCTGGAAATGGTATGCGACCAATTATTAACAATAGAAATACTCCTACATACTATTTGGCAAACTGGCTAGTTGACAGATTCAAGATATAACAAAATTTTATAGCAGAAGCATAAGCAGTTCATTTAAGTTAATAGAAAAAATCAAAGACATAAAATTGCAACCTTCAGCACATTAATATCTTTCGACATAGTATCGTTGTTCCCAAGCATACCTAAAGAAAAGCTCCTGATTTATTTACATGATTGGCTAAAAACAAGTGGAATTAATGATGCTCACATAAAAGAATACACGAAACTCACCGAAATTTGCATAAACCAACCATATTTTTCTTTCAAGGACAAATTTTATAAACAAGAAACAGGACTCACTATGGGCAGCCCCTTATCTCCATTTTTAGCTAACCTTTTCATGAGCAGGTTTGAAACACACATCAATACAGCTTTCCCATACATATTTAAAACATGGTACAGATGTGTCGACAATATATTTGCCATTGTTAACAATAAGCTCATTGAGGATGCCATAAAACTTTTGAATTTACAAGACAAAAATATATCATTCACATACAAAACAGAAACTGATAACATGTTACCGTTCTTGGACATAAAAATAATGAAAAATCGAGGAAGTCCAGAATTTGGAATTTACAGAAAAGATACACACGCAGACAATCACATAAAAGCTGACAGTTTTAACCCCACTTCTCACAAACATGCAGTTATCAACAATTTAACACACAGGCCAGTTAACCTACAAATTAGCAGGGATGAATTCTTTAAAGTATACAAACAAATAGAAAAAACAGCAGTTAAAAATGATTTTAAGAAAGAAATAGTATACAAAAAGGTACAGAAATTCAAGAGGCAAAAGCTTATAAAAGAAATCACAACACTTTCAGAAAAGAAAGATAAATAAATTTTTAAAAAATTCACATATCATCCATGGGCTACAAAAAAGTTTCAGAAAATTCTTGAAGATTTTAATATCAGGTTGGCACCGATTAACAAGTTTAATGTTAAACATCTTCTCACAGACAATGTTAATGACAGTATTCCACAGGAGAAAAAATCAGGCATTTACAAAATAAGTTGTGAAGAATGTGAAAAAATCTACATACGGAAAACAAAGAGAAACATAGACACACGGTTAAAACAACATTTCAGGAACATAAAATACAAGCAAATTGAGAAACCAGCGGTGGCATTTCATTTTGGACAGAAAACCACGATATAGTGAATAAAGTAAAATTACTAAAATCAGTGCAAGGACCTACAGAATTAGCAACATGGGAGAAAATATACATTTACAAATACAGAGACAGTTTAATGAATTTTGACACTTCCAACGATGAAAATATAAACTTTAAGTTCATCACACCTCCGCCAGAGCAGAATACCCACAACACAACGAATTATCCAACAGTCGGAGATTTGAACTGATGATGAGAACAACCTGTTCTCGAAACTGGTCTACAATAATGACAAGTAAGTGAAGCATAAGAGTGTGTAGTTCGGCTGTATCATAAAATGTTTTCAATTATATGATTGGCTTCACTGTGAATGTTCCAATTAACATTTTTAGTTAAAAATGAAGTTATTTTTGAAAACAATCTTGAATTGCAGACAATTTATAGTAGAAAATAGCAAAAGATAATTATAGAACCTCACACTTTTGCCAAGTCCACGGGTTTTATTTCTGGTACAGGTAATTTTATATGAATGAAGATGAAGCAACTTAATAGCTTTATATATACTTACAACAGATACATAATTTGCTGCACTATGTTGTATTCTCCAAATGGAAAACAAGTTCCTCTGTTATCACTAATTAGTTTGGTTCTAGTTACATGTCAATGAAAGTATCCTGGGTTAAAACTTTCTTCATTAATTTGCCAAGTGAGATTTCAAAATGACATGCTACTAAAGGAAATTATCCTAATTTTTTATCCTCCACATTCTTGTACGATTTCTTTGTTACATAGCAATCAAAAATAAAAAACTGTTTATTCTAGCACAAATCTCATTTTAGGTATATGAACATATTTACTTGCCTGTAGACATGCTAATAAACTTTCAGGTATCAGGAGTTTATAAATACAATTCAGTTAGACCAAATATATACATAATAAAATAGGTAGTTAAAACAATGTAAATGACTGACAAACAAAAATATATTTTAAAGATATTAAAAAAGATCACTTCTATGTTCATTTGAGATTACTACTCCAGAGGTCCTCGGTTCAAATCATGGTCAGGTCAAAGTGTTTGAGTAAGGTTTTTTCTTATCCTGAGGTGTATAGCTTAAAGGCACTAAGAATACTGAGTTAAATGCACCCCATCATGAATTCATTTCATCTATCTCTACAGATGTACACCTATAGTATTCAGTGCACAATTATTTGCAAAAAAGACCAATATTAAAAAAGAGAGAAATAATTACACATTTTTTCTTAACACCAACAATTCATTTGCTCTAACAGGACATTCCTAAATCCAGATTTTTACTTCTTTTATATATCTCCCACTTTTTTATTTTAGAGTCTCTGGTAGTTTGTTCAACATGATTATGCCTTTGACAAATGTGTATCATTCTGAATGGCAATTAGGCGTAGATTATGTTTTCCTCTAAGCTCAGAACATAGTGTAACCACAAATTGTGTTAATTTTGGTTGTGATTTTGTTACATTCAAAATTAGCACCAATTAGGTCTAAATTGTCTTCTGCTAAAACTTAACATATTTGCATGTGTTTCTTTTTTTTCACTGAACCAGTAGTATCAAATTTGTTTACAAAACATTAATTGCAGCACTTCCAGGAAACTTCTGAATAAATTCCTCAGCAATGAGAGAGCTGATTTCATATTTATCATAACAGTTACACACCAAAACATGTTATCTGAAGTTAGCTATCTTGGCATTTTTGCAAATGAATGTATACTGATAATTGCCTGGAACTTTGAGGACAGACAGGCAGGCAGGTGTACATTAGTAGAGAGCGGAGTCAACCTTAGCACAGATCTAAAACACCATGAAAGTGGTGAAGACATATTCAGGAAGCCTGGTAGTGTTGGTTGTTATAACCAATACTACCTTTTATTAAGTGTGTAAATAGTTCTTAAATAGTATTTTCTGCAAAATTAATAACCTAATTAGACTGCTTATTCCTGTGCTAACCTAGGTGATTGAAGATATAAATTTTGCCATTACATGCCATTTCCAATAGACCTATCCAGTTGCCTTAACAGATAAAATGCTGTGCTTATTTTCTTGCATAAAATAATAATAATAATAATAATAATAATAATAATAATCTGAAATACTCAATCGCAGTACCTTGTTTCCTACACTGGGATGTGCAATGCAAACTCTTACACTTTATTTCTAAATTACCAAATCACATTCTTTCAGTATTATTTTCCAGATGATACATATACCTAGGTCATAATTAAAAAGTATTAAGTATTAGATACAATACAATCTAGGTATTTAACAATGACAGGAGCCGTAAAAACAATGCAAATTGCTACAATACAAAGCAGAACAAACAATTAAAACACCTAGATATTAAACATCAATATTGGAACAGAAATTAAAAAGTAATCAACACAGGAATAAATGTTTCATGTTCCCGACAGCATACAAAGATTAAAAAAACAACAAACTTTCAAAAATAAGCACTAAGCCTACCATTATAAAAACTGACTCTTTACAATATATGGAAATCAGCATGAAACTAAATCAGTATGCAGCAGTCTGCAACAAGAATGACATGCCTGAAGTATTAAGAATGAGAGCATTTAGTATACTAAACTTTAAATGGTGTACAGTATATACAGTTGGATCATTTAAAACCAGAGTAGCAGGCTTTGGAAGATACTGTACAGAATTCTCTTAATACACCATTGAGATTGAGAGTGTATACTAACAATTTTGACGGCAAATTAATGGCCATTAGAGCAGCTTTAGAAAATCTACTGTATAGACCTAACAATAATAATAACTGTTTTCTTTAGTGATTCTAAAGCAGCTCTACAAAGTGTTATGAATTATAGCTACCAACCAACATACACTATAAATGAAATAAGAAAACTATATCACACAATTCAGATCAGAAATAGTTTTAAAATAGATTTTGTCTCTGTTGCCATGTTGGATTAAAGAGGAACAAGACTGCTGATATGTCAGCAAAAAAAGGAATCACCATAAAATTAAAACCATCTTTTGAACTAGATGTCTTCTAATTTGACACTCACTAAAAGACTAAATGAACAAGAACAACAAAATGTCTAACAAAAACTTCATGTGTAGATCTAAAGACTGTAAAACATGTTTTATTAAAACGAAGAAAAATTGGAGTTGTCTAATTCCGCTTAATTGTCAGGCATGATTACCAGTCAGGACATCTCTTCAGAATGAAAGTACTCAAGGACAGCTACTGTCCATTGTGTAAGAATGTGAATACGATCCTAGTCCAAGATTATCTACTGAAATGCACCTAACTTGCAAGCAACAAACACATGTAAAATAATCTGTAAGCGCCTTATTCGGAAGCTAGGGAAACAATTATAAATATGAGCATCCCCAATGGCCACTAGCAACCAACATTTTCTTGCATATGCCATCTACCTGGTAATCATTTGTCAGAATCTATCAATATATAATGCCAAGAAATTAATATATTGAGCTGATCCTATGCTTGTTCCATTTAACATTATTTCTGGGTTATGACTGTTACCAATGTAATATTGGAAGTGTAAAATAGTGCTTTTACTTAAATTTATGTTTAAATTATGAGGGCAAGGTGAAAAGTTATCGGCCAGCACAGACATGGCACTGATATCAATTAAATATTTTTTATCCTTTAGCTACATGTTTTGCATTAATGTTGGTCAATTATCAACTTGATCTACCAAATAGCTTTGTTTGTATGGCCATTGAAAATAGACATGTGTATATTTCATTCATATGGAAAAGCCGACATTCTGTGTAGTCATGAAATTCTTTGTTTTGGATGGTTATCACCAACTGAAATTCATTCGAAGTTGAAGTTTTTTAAGGAATCTACTGTTTCATTTTCAGAAGGATCAGAAATTTGGCAGCAGAATTTAAACAATGCCATACTTCTCTTGAGGATGGTCCATGACTGCTACCACCGAGGAAAATATCAAGAAAGTGCACTTAACGGTATTGGACGATTGGTGATTAAAGGTGCATGAAATAGCTGATGTTACAGGTATATCAGAAGAAAGCACACAATACATTTTATATGAAGAACTAAAGATGAGAAAGCTTTGTGCAAGATGATGCTGCATTTGTAAAATGCCAACCAAAAGCAAATGTAAATACAAATTTCACAGCAATGTTTGGATCATTTTAAAAAGATCCAACTGATTTTGTGCACTGGGTCCACCACTACACTACAGAAAGGGAGTAAATCAAAGCAGTAGGTGGAAGCCAATGCTCCAGCACCAAAAATGGTGGTCGATCTCGTCTGCTGGAAAGGTTAAGGCCAATGTTTTCTGAGATGCAAAAAGGAATTCATCCTATTGATTATCTCACTAAGGGTAAAACAATAACTGGCACGTACTATGCAAAGTTTCTGGATCAACTGGTTGAAAAAGTACGTGAGAAGAGGCCTGGGTTGAATTAAAAAAAACAAAACAAAAAACAAAGAATATTTCACCATGATAATTCATCTGCCTATAAAGGTGCCTTGGCAACGGGAAAACTGAGGAATTTGATGAACTAATTATTGGAACATATTCACCAGATTTTGCACCCTATGACTTCCATCTAATCCCTAAACCTAAAGAAAATGTTGGCTGGAAAACATTTTGCATCCAATGAAGAGATTATTGCAGTCATAGATGAGTATTTTGTACACCTTCCAGCATTGCACTTCGGGGATAGAATCTACTCACTGGAAAAACACTGGACTAAGTGCATTGACATAAAAAAGGACTACATAAAAAAATAAGTGTACTGTTGTAATCTTAAAAGAAGTTAGGAACAGTGAAGTTGTTACATATACAAATGAGTCAGTGTTAGGTGACACTTAGTGAAGTTTTAATGTCACCTAATACTGACTCATTTGTATAAGTGTACTTTTACCTAACAGTTCTTTATTGCCAGGCCGAGAACTTAATCTCACCCTCATATTATCTTCCAGGTATATCAATATGATTGTTGAGGGAGCTGCTATTAAGTGTTTCACACTTGCTATAAGCAGACTGTCCTAAAATAGTGCTGATATATCATTTGCATATGAAATGGTTATACACATTCATATTGAGGAATATCAATTATATATATAATATAAAAGAAAAATAAAATAAAGTAACACTATTAACAATGTAACAAATTAACAGTAATAATAAAAGTAGAAAAGGATAAAACACTTAGATAAAATCACACTTGAAATTGCTATATTTTGAACTCAAGTTCTTCAATAGTCAATTGAAGAACTCAATTTCTATTCCTTTTCTACTTTTATTATTACTGTTAATTTATTACATTGTTAATAGTGTTACTTTATTTTTATTTTTCTTTTATATTGTTTGCACCTGTGGTGTTGCTTTTAACTTTGCTTATTAAGTTTAATTTGTTTTTGCATGTTTTGCCTTTGACATCTTTACTATTTATCTATTATTCTTTTATTTCCTACTTTCTCTGTGTTTTCTAATAGACGTCATTGTTTAATACATCTAATATAATAACATCTATCCAAGGTAATGTTATGAAATTTTGGTTAAACGAATGTAAGTACCATTCTAAGCAATTAGCTAAATATACAGGGCATGTTGGCTTTCTTTCTTATTGTGCTATTACTGGTGTTTGTCCTAACGGAATATTAATTCAATTGCCATTGTCTGCTATAGCTCCTAGCAATCACTGCCAATTTCACTTATTTAGGCACCATTTCACCCAGCAATTTCTACGGATGATCCTCAATAATTGTCAATATTTGCAGCAATTTCATTTGTCTAAATTAATTATAGTTTTATTAAAATTCTTTTGTCATGTTCTCCTAAATATATTACCACAGTTAATAGTATCTTGATGAGTGTGAATAAATTATTATATTCTCTGAATCAGAAACATCTTCTTAAACTATCGCGGTTATATTTACAATATTTAAGAGCAGGTATTCCTATTCAGTTTACAGCATCTTTCTTCCAAAACTTTTCCCCCGCCGCTTGTAGCGTCAGCTCCTGACTTGGCTTCTATTTTCAATTTATCTCATCCATCTAAATTTTACTCTGGTACTGCATACCAGCAGCCCAAGAACAAATGTACTCCTTGTACTTCTACTATTAATAGTGCAGTTGTTAATTTATCTTCTATTTCACTTTCTGATGCTGATACATTGCTTTTACAAAAAGGATTATCTTTTGCCCCAACTCCCAAATTTAATCACCTTAAATTTGTTTCCAATGGCATTAAATTTTGCCATAATTTAAGATGGCGTTACTATTGGCATACTAAATTTTCTCAGCCTACTTGTTACTCCTTGCCCCCTCAAGTTTGCTCCTCCCTCCAAACTTGAACCTCCTCCTTTACCTTCTAATCAGGCCATTGAAGAACTCAATGAGTTTGAAAAATAGCAATTTCAAGTGTGACGTTAAGTTTTTATCCTTTTCTATTACTATTTTATTACTGTTAATATATATAAGAAATTAAAAGAGAACAATGAATTGAACTCACTTTAACATACTGAAAATGTTTTCATGTGATTACCCATTTTACTGCATATCCTGATAGCAGAATTATTTATTTAGCACAAATTTTAGGAATATGTTACCAATAAAATTTCCATGTACAAAAGCAACACAATTATGTATCAAAGATTTACAGTCATATTCACGTGTGTTAAAAAACCTGTACAAGATCCTTTTGGTTTACAATTATACAAAGAGCACTTTCTACGAGTGACGCTGTACTTTTAAACCTTTGTTTTTGCTGCTTACCTTTGACTCTGGATCATGAGCAGTATCAGAAAAAGTGTATCCATATGTTTCTGGTTGATTCAATTCAAGTGAACACACATCAAAATCATTTTCATCCTCCTCAATTTCTTGTTTGATATCCATGTTCATAATCACTTTTACTTATGATCTTTTAATGCTGCAAAAGAAAGAAAAGAAGAAAGTACAACACCATGTTTAATAAAATCTAATATTCAAGCAGATAATTAAGCATGTGCAATGTACATTGCTCACATTTATTAAAATGTTGCATTAATAATATGAGAGGTGCCTTTTAAAAAATGTTCCCATCCCATTAACTACAGATGATGAAAGATGTGGCCATCTGTATCTGAATCAGTGCAAGGAATGCAAATACACAATCATAATAGCTGCAACATAACAAAGTTTACACTATCACAATGCACTTTAATTGACAGTTCCCCTAAAATATAGTCATTTTCAGAGATTTCTCAATGACATTATAATAAAGGAGGTAGTACACAAAAAATTTCTAAGCATATGAATCTAACTTGAAACACAAACAGCAAACTTCACCAAAAGTTGAGTAAAGTGTTTAATGACTAGAATTGGTATTGTCTGGCTATGAGAAGAAGGCAAATAACAGGAATATGGCATGTAAAGATTTTCTACCCTCCTCACCATGTTGCTGATAAAAGTAAACAGTGTTGTTGGATACTCCCCATGGCTAGAAATCTGGTGGGCAAGCCCAATCTGAGTCTGAGAGGTCCTCATTCATGTGGCAGCATGGTATTTTACATATACTTGTGTGCAAATAAACAGTTCCAGCTCTCCACTCGCACTTCAGCCTCCAACGGTCTTCTTCTGGTCAGCAGACTATACTATATATGTATCTCATCTGCAGATCCTGAATCAAGCACAAGCTCTAGGATATATTCATTTATTTATCCTGGCAAGAGTTAAGACCACAGGACCTTTTCTTCCATTCTACCAAGCGAATAAACTCAATGAAACACAGTGTACAGTACACATAGTTTATGTATAAAATACAAAGAAAAAAACATATTACAGATATATACCACGTATAAATGTCACATATTTCAGTATAGTTAGAATATAGTTATATAGTTAGAAAGTTGATAAAGATAGTGTTCAAATTCTACTTGTCCTTCAATAATTTTTCTCAAGTATGAGGAGGAGGAAGAGAAAGAGGAGGAGGAAGAGGAAGAAGAATAGGAGGAGGAGGAGGAGGAAGAAGAGGAAGAAGAATAGAAGGAGGGAGAGGAGGAGGAGGAGGAGGAGGAGGAGGAGGAGGAGGAGGAGGAGGAAGAGGAAGAGGAAGAGGGAGAGGAAGAGGGACAAGAAGAAGAAGAAGAAGAGGAAGAGGGACAAGAAGAAGAAGAAGAAGAAGAAGAAGAAGAAGAAGAAGAAGAAGAAGAAGAAGAGGAAGAGACCAGCTGTTGTGGTTCCTAGAGTTGAGGCAATTTAATCTACATTTAAATTTTTAAATTGCTTTACTATTCCATGACTTCTGGGGAAAGGTAGTTCCAGATTCTAGGAAGTGACATGCTGAATGCGGTTGAGTAGAAATTTGTTTGTTCAGGAGGGACAGACAGCAAAGTCATATTCTAAGTCTAAGGTAGGGCCAGGTATATGAAACAAGAGATGATATACTGAGGGGATGAGGTCTACCATTGTTCATTAAGGATTTTAGGCTAGAGGGAAGAATGATTTGTACTAAAATGCATTCATAATAAACCCTTTTTTGAGGATAGAAAAATGTTGAAACCAATCTATGCACATTTGCATTTTGTCTAGTATTCTTGTTGTGTATATTTTGGTTTGTACAAATTTGCCTTTATTTCTTATGAGTTAAGTCCATATCAATCAAACAATGAAAAATTACAATTTTGGAACACTGTAGTATGAAATTGTTAATTTTTTATATATTTATAACTTACCATAAGGTAAGTAAAATTATTATTTTGTTTTAATTCAACCATCATTTTTATTACATACTTTTTTAAAAGGCATTAAAAAAACATTTGCTAACTGCCACATACTTACATGTTCGTTATTTGAAAACTATAAGAGCTACACATTAGAGACAGGTGTCATTTTAAAGCTTATGAATAGGGCTTTCATTTAATATATAACAAGACTTATATTCACTGCTTCTCAAAATGTTTAATTTTCAAAGAATCAGAGTTTTTAATTTTTTTTTAAAAAAATTATGTCTTCTAGTTACTCATTTCAAATTTCATGGTGGTATCTCATTACATATCTTACATTTTCTTCTTTGCAGTGACAAGTAATTAAATGCTTCAAGTTAATTTTTTAACCATTGGTGTGGATAAAAATTATGTAGTGAACTTTAAATGGATCTAATGTAGTTATAACTTGATTTATTACATATTAAAGTTACAGGGAGATAAAGAGTGGTGTGGGGTGGGAATATCTTGTTCTTTGACTTAAAACAAGCTCAGACATGTTTCTACCTGCTCGATCATGTGCGGTTTCCTCACAGCTCAGTTGAGAACCGTTTCTCTTTATGTGCCATTTAATTTGTATGAATAGCGTGCATTTATTCTTCAAGTTTTCTGTTATATTGGGCAGCATTGAGGGCCAGTCTAATACAAAGGTATTTTTTTTAAGTGAGACTTCTTTGTGAAGTTTAATTAATCAGGTTTGTGATCAGATTTGTTTCATTTTAAATATAGAGGAGAATAAGTGGTCACAAACTGTTGGAATCATTTTTTTTAAAAAAGAAGGGCAGGTATTTGGTAATTAGAGACTTAAGTAATTATTTGGTTGGTTTAACTAAATTATGAAATCAAACCACACATAAAGTATGCCTTTCATGTAAGTTGCAGCTGGGAAAGGAAAAGAATTCATGCTTGGATAACAGTACACTTGAAAAGGAAATTACTGCCGAGGTATTCAAGGTCATCATTATATTAAAAAGGTTCAGTATGTGGACTCAGATGCAGGTACAAGCTACTTAAATACTTCTTTGATTCCTTTGATGAATGACCAGCTAGTAAGAAGAAACAGCAGTTCTAAGAAATATTGCAAACAAAAGATGAAGAGGGATTTAGAGGGTCTACAAATAGTCATTGTTCACTTATGATGATTCAGAGAAGTAAATTCAGTGGACCACTGTTCATTTGAAACTATTTTTAAGTCCACAGAGGATTATGTTAAAAGTTTTCAGCAGAGCTAAATATGTTAAAAAGGCATTATTTCATCCTTAAAAAGCAATCTGCAATCTTTCACAAGAGGAAAATTGAAATTTGCCCTAATGAAGGAGTGGTCAAATGTGATTTTGCTGAAAATGTTACTGTACAAAACAAAGTACAGTTACTCCAAAGGAACAATTCAATGGCAACTGCTCATTCATTTGTGCGTGGTGGTCAATTAAAAAAAAAAAGGGTAACTGGAAATGTATGTATTTATTTTGTTATATAAATCTTTTCTTTTAAGTGAGTCAACTATGCTGCAGTATATCCATAGCAATGTGCCTGGATTGTGGAACATTATTTTTGCAGCTATGGTGATGAAAGGAATGCTGGACAGTCATTGAAAACTGTGATGGAGGGTTTTGAAAAGGAGTTTCAAATACCACCAGGAAAAAAAGAAAGAAAAAAAAAACAAATTCTCCAATGGGTGGAGATGTTTAAAACAACAGGCTCAGTTGTGAATCATAACAAAGGGCAATCTGGAAGATAGAGAGCCACAAGAACCAATGACAATAGGGACAAGTGATGCATAAAGCTCTTCTCCAAAGAAAAGTGAGCTCCATATCAGAGAACTCTGTATAGCATGCAACAGTGCTCAATACATGCTTGGTAATACTGGAGTATCTCTTTATCAAATTCAGGTATTCCATGAGCTGATGGTGCCACACTTCATAGTACGAGTCCAATACTGTGCACGTGCTCTGTAGAGTATGTATGAAGGCCCCAAGTATCTCAAAAGCTGGTAGTGGTTTGACCAATATGATGTACTATTGAGTGCTAATAAACAAAATATTCATTTTCGGATGATTATGCACAGAGACCATTACATTCGGATATCAGAAGTGTTTCAACAAGATGGGGCAACTTCCCATACTGGTTGTGGAAATGAGCTGACCAGGAATACTGTTTCCTGGTCGGCTGATTTCGAAACACTCTGATTTTCCATATCCTTCACAAAGTCTTGATATGTCATTGTGTGATGCATTTTTGGGGGAATACTGAAAGAGGAATTCTACATACTTATTCCTTGGTCTTGACAACCTTCGTGAAAACAATTTTTAGTAGTGTTTAACGCCCGTTTTTACTGCTGAGGCACCACAGGCAGTGGACACTGATGATACATGAGATGAAATGAAATGATATGTTAGAAAAGGATATTTTTTTTAAAATGAAAACAATGAAACAGTCCTACACAGCATGCGAGCAATGTGATGCTACACTCACTAGGATGATAGACCTTATGGAACATGTTGTAAATAATGCTGGAACATAATTAGAACACACAGTTGTATGATAGGTAATCGCTGTGTGTAAATGCTTATTAACGTATTTCAGTTACCTTTTTTTTTTTGGGGGGGGGGCCCACCCAGTAGTATACTAGTATGAAAATAATGAACTGAAACAAAAGAGTTTTTTTTCCTCAAAATGTATTAAACATAACACAGACTTGTTAATACCATCCAAAGAAAACTTCTTACACTTTTAAGAACAAAATTGCACTCAAACTTAAAAAAGATGTTTTACTTTACAGAAGATTCGACAGCACAACTTTGCAACCACCAAGGTATTGAAGTAGAGTGGCATTTTTATGCCACTGCACATGGCAAAGGAGTTTGTAATGTGTTGGAGGCACAGTTAAGAGGATTGCAGCAAAGGCCAGTCTTTAAAACCCTCTCTCAAATCAGATCATCCTGCACAGCTGTTTGAGTGCAGGAAAAATTATTACACCCAGCTGGACCAGCTACATCATTTTCTTACACTAAGAAACCAGATGTTCTCGCCATGCCAGGAACTTCATTCTTTGTAAACTGGATTCAATTACAGCTACAGAGAGAACATACCAGTTAACTAGTTAAGAAGAAAGACTTTTCTTTACCATTGGGGTGTGACAACATTTCTATTTAATTAAAAATCTATTATTATCGTAAAGAAAATTAATGTTTTGCATGATACCATTAAGATACCACCTTGAAATTTGGACTGAGGAGTTATGAAACATATACCTGTATGTATGGCACACGCGTGCACACACACACACACACACACACACATATATATACACATATTATTTTAGAAAATTTAAAAATTCAAATTCTCTAAAAATTAAAATTTTGAGAAGCAGTAAATTCCGAAAACATTTAGAATGGTGTCATGTTATATTAAATGATAGCCTCATTCATAAACTTTAAAATAAAAATTTCTCCTGATTGTTGCTATCATAGTTCTAGAGTAAATACAGTTTTAAATATATGGCTATCAGTAAATTTTGAAAACTTTAGGCACTTTGTTAATTTGATCTCAAAAAAGAGTGGTTCAAAAATTCTGAAAATAAAAATTCTTTAAACACATCTACTGTAAAGGTGCAAATGTACAGAAATCTAACCAAATTCATGACTTTCAGGTTTTATCTATTGGTTGAGTTTACACGAACCAACTCTTGATCAATTCTTATATCAAGGAATTTAATATCTTTGGTTTTATAGAAGTTCACTGTTAGAATATCCTATCAATAAGAGGGGATTTGGAGATCTGTAAGTGATGAATTTCTTAACTTTTAGTTTATTTAGATTTAGAGACAATTTCTTTGCTTTGAACCATACACACAAGGAGCTTAGAACTCAATTTAATTTAATGCCACAATCATTATGGTTATTTCCATTCAATATACTTGTGTCATCTGCAAATAGTATTGTCTTTCATTTTGGATAGATAAGGAGATCATTTATATACATCAGAAAAAGAAGAGGAATCAGAACAGACACTTGAGGCACTCCATGTTTAATCATTCTCCACTCTGATGCATTGCTTTCATTGTTAAATGGACAATTTATCTTTACTTTTTGTTTCCTTTTGTCAAGGTAGGACTTAAATCATTTGAAATAATGGTATTTATTCCATTGAAAGCCTTTGCTAAATCACAAAATAATCCTCTTATATGTTCTCTTTCATTGCATGCATTTAAATTTACATTTGTCTAAAGATTGCATTTTCCGTTGAAATTCCTTTCCTAAAACATTTGAACCAGGCCAGGACCGATGGATTTTTCCGGGCGTAAAAATCGTAAGTATGGCTTCCTTCGGAAGAGAAGTAAAGCCGTGGGTCCCGTGTCGGACATTTACGGCACGAAAAAAAGAACCTCAATCCTGAAGGAGAGGCCTCTGAGCAAAATTTGTCGGCAGTTTCACGCCCTGAGCTGAATGGGTCACTGATGACCTGAGCTGTTAAAGAGCGTCCATAAATAAATAAATAAAAAAAATCTCTTGTGTAGTGGTAACCATACTTGCCTTCTAAACCCAAGGTCGCGGGTTCGAACCCGACCAGGATCGATGGTTTTTTTCGGGCGTAAAAATCGTGTGGCTTCCTTCGGAAGGTAAGTAAAGCCGTGGGTCCCCTGTCGTACATTTACGGCAAGATAAAGAACCTCAAGCCTGAAAGAAGAGGCCTCAGAGCAAAATTTGCCACTCGTTTCACGCCGAATAGAATGGGACGCTGATGACCTCAGATGTTAACGAGCGTCCTTAAATAAACAAATCAAAAAAAAAATCTCTTTGTAAAAGACTTAGCTCTCCTACCTTATCAATGCCTATTCCGAAAATAACTAATAAAAATTCTTTACACATCCGTTAACACTTAGAATTAGGTGCGGCACTTACCAATACGGTGCAAACATTACACAATTGCGCAGCATTAACACTATACCATGAAATTGTTTGAAATCCAACTAGCAACCATTTGGGTACCTGTATGTTTGCATGATGCACCTACAGGTTACAAAGTGTAAACCAGTGCTGCCAACACCATACAGTGGAATTTTCCTATCATTTCTTAATTTTTCTCTAAAATGGAAAATTTCTCTAAATGGTAAAAAGTTTACTACTTCAGTTTTGAAAATCGTGCATATTAAATAGATTACCAGCTACAATGTTAAAGTGTGATGAGATGTTAAAATATTCTGTATTCAGTAACTTTGCACAATCTTTGGCCATATATTAAGGACCGCTCATGTTCCACTGCCAATAGTATTGAATGGATGTATATATTAGCCCCAGTATATACAGGTGTTAATGAACTACACGAAAATAATTTCAGAGAGTGTAGAGATAATATAAGCAATTGTCGATAATAAACATACGGCCTGTCTGTTCAACTTTCGAAGCTATAGCTATGTTTCTAAAGCGCTAGTACGACACGGGTTAATGAGGATACCCCTTGAAAGCATGATACAAAATAACGAAGAGATTTTTGAACGTATCACTCTGGCGCCATGGATATGACATTAGCTTTCGACTGAGATGCCATTTATTTCCGAGTTCGATTGTCGTTCATCACATATTTTTATTTTGTTTGTTTTCTGACTATTCTAATAATACAGCTTTTAGCCTACGTTTCTAGTTGATGTTTCAATTTATAGACTTAAATCTTAACATATCAATTCATACAATCATAACCTTTGTAGTTGTTATTGTACTTACTAAGCAGAATCGTGTCCTGGGTATATTAGGCACCGTCTTAGTAGTAAGTTATTAGCCATTATGTGTTGGTAATACATTCATTGTCGAGAAAGAGAATAAAACTTGAAAGCATTAAGTAAATTTCATTCATAATTCTTTAATGTGCATATTACAGTATTTCATATTTAATAACGGAATGAAATTAACGCCATACCAAGAACTGAACTCACGGTTTGCGGAACATTAATTTTTGCTTTAGTCATTATGCCATTCAATCAAAGAGCTCTCTTTAGAATAGGCTACTTAATTCAATGAGGCAGATGTTCAGTGTCGCACTGTCAAATGATTAGTTCGAGATTTGAGGAATTTTTGTGGCACTAAATCTTGAAAACGCTGATAACGCGCTGCGAAAAATCGATATTTCTACGCTAGCAAGGCAGTTTTAAATATATAGTAAAATAATTTTTCACCCGGTTTGATTTTAACGCCGAGTTATCAGCTTCTGATGCCAAAATGTTTAACACTATATAACTGCGTTATGTTTAGTTGTGGACCATATATTGCCTATCTGAAATCTGTTATGTACGACATTTCTACGCTCTCTGAAAATATTTCGGTGTAGTTCATTAACATTCTATACATTGTATGAATGTATGCATTGGCAGCACAGAAAACCTACTAGACAATGAATGCCCACAAATTACTTAGTATACCTCATAGAGTATCTGCACATTGGGCTTTATTGATATCAGGCCGACTGTTATAGTGGGTCATATAGACGGAAATAATAGTACGGTTATAATAGAACAGTGTGTGCGCACATTCAACATTACTTTAACACTAATGAGGCTAAAGCAAGGTGATAAATTGTAATGTATTTTGTAAAAGTTAATGCTTAATATTTTTAACTTTTTAATCTTTATATTGTAAAGTAATTCTACGTCTAACAACTTTCAGCATGGCGTGGAATATCTATTCGTTAATTTCGAATTGGCGGGCCTGCTGTTTGATCCCACCAATGATAATTCTCGCGCATGCAAACTTTAGTATATATAGGCACAGTCACATGTTGACTTACGCAGTATATGGTTAAGACGTAATAGTTGATTAAAAACAAATAGTGCTAATCTTAACCACACACACATAACGAGAGTAAGGTAACGCCTACTATTGTTCGTGCAAGCTGAGTGTAAGTATAGCTTATTGGTAAAATATTAAGAGCCAAGTAGAACTTTCAAATAATTGTATACAACTATAGATTCGCTGATTAGTTTGCACTATACCTCGTTGTTAAGAAACAAGATAGAACAGGTTCTTAGAAAAATGGAAAATGCTATAATAAAGCAAAGGGTGTTATGGTGTGCACTTGGAGGAATAGAATTATTGAAAAGTGGACAGAATTACAGTTCAGCTTTATGTAGTGTTTTTGTCAATATATAACATGTTATCGATCCGCATTTTAAGTGATGTTGGAGTCATATTAAAGTGTTTATAACAGTGGACAGTCCATAATTCCACTATTGTAAGAACAAGAACTACAAAACTTCAGTGAACGGCTAGGAATGCAAGTTACCTGGCTGGCTGACTGGGGCATAGTGAGAACATTCGATTTTGTCCAGTTATCTACACTTGACGAATGAATTGCATGTTTGTCAATTTAAAATATAAAGAAGCACTCAAAAGTAATGAATATGCAATTTCTTAGTGCACTTTAGCATATGGTTCTGGCTTCTTTCATTAGACCCATGGAATTTCTTACATTACCATAACTGGATAAATAGTGCAAAGCATAATTCTTATTATAAAGAACCAACAGAAGTTCCATCTATCATGCATTTATACATAAAACTGAGAAGAGGTGCAGAATACAGTGAGTGCACAACAAGTTCCATATAGGCCATACATTAATTATTATTTTTTCACTTTTTATTCTAGGTACCAATTTTGGTATCACTATTTCTTCCCTAAACCTACCACCTTCATTCTTATCACACTTTTCACATCCATTTATACCATTACTTATACAAATACATATTTAATACTTATATTAAAGATGCCGGGATTCAATCATTGCTCCTCTATACCAAGTAATCAGTATCCATGCTGCTCTGTCAAAAACCTACCTGATGTGATATATGACCATCCAATTACAATAAAGTTATAACCATTATTGCCCACAAATCATTTTTGGAAAAATACAAGGCATCTTAAACATATAAAATGCAAAAAAAGTTAAGAGCTAATCCGGACCTATCAAACCTAACTAGAAACTTGTGACCAGCTTTCCGTAATCCAAGAGAAGAAAACATCTATACATTGGTTATCTGGCAACATGCATGTTCAACAAACACTGCAAAAACAGTAACTTCCATAGTTTCCTGACATTCCTAGAAAAAGTGTTGCAATACAAATGATAAGAAATGCAGATAAAAATTAATGTTGAAATCTAATTTAATTTATCACCAAATTCTTAAATATATTTCTTTCAAAAAATTAAACATACACAGGAAAATAACACACAACATAAATACGTCACAAATAACATCATACTGATATATACGTCAAATATGGTGACATACCTATGCCATTGTATTCTGCAGTTTAGCCTAAAAAGGTTACCAACATAACTCATGGAAATACAAACCTATGGATTTACAATTATTTTATTCAATATGAAAAAGATTTGGTTAGTTAGTAATTCTAGTTAGTTTTGTATTACCATTATTTAAAATAATTTCATATATTAACGAGAACAGTAGTGAAAATATGTGTTTTTCAGATTTACTTTTTGTTGTGTGTGGTTCAGTTCCTTTACCATGTGCACATAATCATTCACTGTTATGATACTAAGGTTATTTTGCTTTACTGTGAATTGCTTTGTGTATTTTCATATTCATTTTGTTACCATTGTGTATGCATTTAATTTTACAAATGTTTATATTTTTTACATTTAAAAGATATATTGGTAACTATTTATAAGAGGTATGCTATGGAGTTTGTGGAAAACATTTATTGAAATAAAAATTTTTATGTTTTTCAGATGAAATTAAAATCACAGATTTTAGAAAACTGTATCTTAAAAAAGTTAATCTAAACCTAATCTCATACTTGTTTAAAGTTACTAATTGCAAAAATAAATAAATTACCTCGTCCAGAGAATAGAATCAGCAAATTTTGTATCATCCATCTCAACAACATAGCCATCTCTACCAATTTGAACACTTAGTCATCATCACACATGTGGTTGACACATAGAACACTGATTGAAACTGGAATATGAGCATGCCGGATAATCATAAGTTTAAAAGTTTAAATTTACTTAAAATAACTGAAAAGTAGAGACATTAATATACCATGATATGCTGATCCTGGTGGTCTAGTGATAGCCATACTTGCCTTGTAGATCTAAGGTTCAAACTGACCAGAGTTGATGGATTTTTTAGGGCATAAAAATCCTTAGGGCTTCCTTTAGAAAGGAAATAAAGCCATTGGTCCCATATCATAGATTTATGGCACATAAGAGAACCTCAGACCTGAAAGAAGAAGTTTTTGAGCAATAGTTGTTTCAAGCTCTGAATTCAATGGGATGCTAAAGGCCAAAGATGCTAAAGAGTGTCCTTAAATAAACACAACAATGATAACAATGTGAATGTTTGGAGTTTGGACATAACAATGTGTTACATAGCAAAATTCCACACTGGCATGTTCAATGTATGTTTTCCTTTTCCCCCATCTTTGATTTGTGCATTATCTTTAGTGGTTTGTCATTTATTTTTCAGAATTGCCAATCGTTTTATAATTTTACGATATACTATTTATCATCTTTAGTGATTTATTGTTAATTTTTCAGAGTTGCCAATAATTATTTAATTTTACCACATGCCATTTGTGGTGCAACATTAATAGAATTGTGTAATAGTCATAATTTGTTTTTTTGATGGTGTTTAATGCCCATTTTTACTGCTAAGGCACCACAGGTGGCGGAAATGGTGAAACATGAGATGAAATGGTAAATCCAGAAAGCACAGGGTTTTTTTTGGGGGGGGGGGGCAAGTTTGGGGTACCTTCCCAGTATCTACCATTTATGAGAACCAAGGAAAACCTGGGAAAAACCTCAGACAGGGAGGAAGGTCCTGGTGAGAATCGAACCCCAAACCTCTCACTTACGAGTCTGCACCTTAACTACCTCACCACCCATGGCGGTAATAGTCATAATAATCTGCTAATACCACTTGTTAACTTAAATCTAACTAGGAGTTAATGTTAGTATCATCTGTTTTCAAAATACAAGAATTTATGTTGTTTCTTAGCCTTCTTATTTCATTTTAATTGAAATTATGCATTACTTTGGATATATCAGATTGTGTAAATTGATTCATGGCAAAAAATATGTTGGCATTGCAATATTTTAATGGTAGATCTCTGGAGATAGTTAATATGGTTAATCTTTGTGAGGGGGTTACAGTTTTGTGTCACCTGCCAGTCTTCAAGACAAATGGAATAAATGGGGCATATATATGAGGCTGAAACCTCTGAGTGCCTGAAGGATGACTTTTATCTTTTCATGGTGGGGAAAAATTCTGGAAATATCCCACTTTCAAGCAGAATTTTAACTTATGTCTTCCACCTTTGTAGATGGCTATAAATGATGTGCTAAGCAGTCTATTTATCATGTGAACATTTATGAGGATGGTTGAAAAGTTCTCAGCCTAGATCATAGATGACCTTGCATTTGTCAAGATAATTATATTATGTTGGTATATCTGACTTAACAACTCATCAGATCATTTGTTTCAAATAGTTTATTAAAGCTTGTAGAACTAAACTAAACCAATTTACAGTTTTCTAAAGCAGACATTGCATTCCATAAAATTGATAAAATGGAGTAATATGCACTGATAAATTTTTTTGTGAGAGTTGTTTTAATGTCAAAGAAAATTGATATCAAATTTATAATAGTTCATGGGGGCTCTTTTTCATTTTCAAGGATTAAAAAAAGATCAGCTGAATTCAAACATGGCCATACCAGCTGTGAAGATGGTTGATGTAAAAGTTGTCCAAAAAGGTGCAACAACAGCAGAATACATGTATCAGATGACTGACAAGTTAAAGTGCATGATGTTACCGAGGCTATAGGCATTTCAAAGGAATGTGTAAGTTACATTTTTACACGAAAAATTGCGCAGTTTAGTTTTGAGTTATCTGGTGTCCCCTGGGTAATGCAAAATAGGCTACAATGTTGTGCAGAAGTTAGCCAATATAATGCAGGACAAAAAAAAAAAAAAGTACTTTTTAGTACTTTAGTGCTTTAACTTGGAATGCACAGTTCTAAACGGAGAACATCTATTGGAATGCACAGAACTGAGGAAAGCTGCACCTGACGGGAAAATACACAAATTATATTGGCTGGCTAGGGAAAAATTGATGGATCAAAATCCTGCACATTAAAACAACAACACAGTTTTGAGTTATAGGCCAGCAGAGTGTGCAGCTGCATATTGAGAGAAGCCTTCATTGAGTTGCTGATTTGGCTTAATTACCTCAGGTCATTAGCCTCCCATTTAATTAAGGGCGTGAAATGACTGATAAATTTTGCTCAACTGCTTCTTCTTTCAGGTTTGAGGTTAATTTACATGCCCTAAATCTACAACACGAGACTCATGGCTTTCCATCCCTTCTGAATGAAGCCATACTTAAGATTTTTTATACCTAAAAAGTGCATCTATCCTAACAAGGATTGAATACATATTTTTGGGTTTATGAGGCAAATATGGGTACCGCTAGACCACCAGGACCTACCCAGTTATTGAGGTGTTATAATGCATATGCAAGTAAGAGTTTGAGGGAAGCTTTGTGAGTAAATGGTTATGCATTCATGCGTTATTTGGTGCTTACAATTGTATGCTATCGTTCTTTGTTAGTTATGCCACTGCATAAGTATAGTCTTGATGCACATGTGAAAATGCATTTTTGCAAAGGAGTGATAGGGTGATTAACAAGAAAATATTCTGAAAAGCGTGTACCAAGTAGAGAAGCAGTTTGCCAACTTGTTAAAAAACTATGAGAGATGGCATCTTACAGTAGGAAAGTTTGATGAAATACAGGAATTTCCTATGTAAATACTGGCAGTGTATTTTTGCTAATCTTTTAAAACACATGTTGATACTTATTATTTTCAATTTAAAATAGTGTTGCTTATTTTTTTTTTTAAATTTCAACCATACATTTTTTTTTATTATATACAGTCTTAAATGCCTCCCCCCAAAAAACGCATAATTTCTTAACTGCCACATACTTAATTGTTGACTATTTTAAAACTTTAAGAGGTACATATCTGAGATAAATGTAATTTTAAAGCTAATGAATAGGGTATTCATTTGATACATAATGTGATATCGTATACATTTTTTTAAAAATTTGCTGCTTCTCAAAATTTTTAATTTTGATATGACTTTTCAGAGAAATTGAATTTTTAAATTTTCTTTAAATAAAAAGGTACATGTCTTCTAGCTACTCAGTCCAAATTTCAAGGTGGTATCTTAATGATATTATACAAAACTTAGATTTTCTTCTTTATAATGACAAGGAATTAAATACTCTAAGTTCATTTTTGTACCACTTATGTACATAGATGCAGTGATCTTTAAATGAATCTAGTAAAATTATAATTTGATTTTTACACATTGAAGTGGTGGAGAGAGTGGTTTGATTTATTTATGGATGCTCTTTAACATCTCAGTTCATCAGCATCCCATTCAATTCAGGGCATGAAATGGCCAACAAATTTTGCTCAGAGGCCTCTCTTTCAGGCTTGAGGTTCTTTTTCGTGCCGTAAATGTACAACACGGGACCCACAGCTTTACTTCCCTTCCGAAGGAAGCCATACTTAGGATTTTTATGCCCAAAAAAATCTGTCGGTCCTGACCGGGTTCGAACCCGCGATCTTGGGTTTAGGAAACAAGTGTGGTAACCACTACACCACTAGGACTGACTAGGGAAAGTGGTGCTAGATAGGAGTATCTTGTCCTTTGACCTTAAACAAGCTCAGACATGTATCTGTCTCCTTGCTGATGTGCTCTTTCTTTCATCTTTCCTCACACCTCATTTGAGAACTGTTTCTCTGTATGTGCACTTTAAGTTGTTTGACTTACCAATTTGCGAATGGAGGGGATGAAAAAAAATTAGTATAAAAAGACCTAGTTTGCAGTAGAAACAAATTATCAAGGCTGTACATGTGCTCATAAAAGTGTTTTAGCAATGAGAAAATTTAGAGTTTTGAAATATGAATTATTGTAGCATTCACCATACTTGCCAGATTTGGCTCCCACTTACTTCCATATTCCCAAAACTCAAACTTGTCTTTGCCGGTCAGCAATTCCAGTCATAGAGAAGTATTTTGAGACTTCAGAGATGGGATAATGACAATGGAGCAGTGCTGGAATAGATTATTGACCTAAATGGAGCTTATGTTAAAAATTAAGATTTGTTTCTTCATTGTTAGATCAAGAATTTTTCAGACCACTCTTGTAAAACATTTTGGAATGTTGGATTCAATTGTTTCCCAGCTGTAAATCTAAACAAAGTATCACAGACTTCCATGATGTGCGAGTTTTACACCCAGGACTGGCTCTGAGATGTTAGACACCTGAGTGGTAGATATAATCGACTGCCCCAAACAATACAATTACATTCACAGTTTAACCCCATCCCATGGAAGACATGCATTAATGACAAGACCATATAATTTTCGAAGGAAAATCAATAAAATTTACACACAGTGCATACTACAGTATGTATTTCGAGTTTATAAATATAAAAATGTACATTGTATTAAATCTAAGCAACTATTTATCATTACGTTAGTACAGCTCTCTTCTTGCTTTCTTATTTGCAAGTTTATCATTAACATCTGGTAAGTCTAATTTTTCACATAATTCATTTTCTGTAGCTAATGGCTAAATCATTAAACCTCTCTTGAGTTATTGTTGCTCTTAAGTATGTTTTTGTAAGATTGAGTTTTAAAAAATGCCTGTTTATAGTTAAAAGAATTTACTTACATTACCAAACATATTAGGGAATGATGACATCAAATTATTTTATGCAATGTAGATCAAGTTTTTGAATGGATTAGTTTCTGAATTGCCATTGTCATTGCTCAAGGTTCTGAATATTATCAGGTCATTGAAGAGCTCAGTATGGTCAATATTTTAAAGGTTTGCACTTCCTTTATTAATTTGAAGGATAATATCTAAACCAGAATAGTATTTTTAATGTCATTTTTTGAATTTACAAATCAATTTAAATATACAAGCATTCAGATTTTCAAATCTTTCTTAATTTAATTTAATGCTGTATCAGAAATAATTTATATCAAATTAGCACACATTACTCTGCATTTTTTTGTAAAATTCTTCAGCATTTACTAAATTATTAAATATGTTAAAATTATATTTTAAATTTTTTGTATCTCTGCCCTAGTAAATTGATAGCCTACATGCACACTGGCCCTGGTTGCACTCTTCCTATGCTCTTTAACACTAGAACTGCGGAAGGTATCAGAATGACCCCTGACTAAATTTATTGTTGAACAGTTACTTCAGGTATTCATGTTTTTCCACCAAACATGACTTTTATTCAATTTGCTTCCTCTTTATAATGTTACATTGAGATATAAAAATATTTCATTTTCAATGTACTATATCTAGAATGGCAAGAGAGGTCAATTTGACCCCTATAAATTTATAGTTTAACTGCACAGTAAAGCTTTTGACAAATGACAATAATACAATTACAGTAATCAACAATGTGCAGAGAGAAATATCAGCTCATTTTTGGGACCTGCCATTTATGTATACTATCAGTTTTATCTGTAAATATTACATTCCAGTTTAGTTAGTGTTGTGTGTTCTTGAATCATGTATTGTCAGAAGGGATTTTCAGATGACGATATTTTGCACTTTTCCCCCCTTCTCCTCCTGAGAGTTCCGACATTGAATCAGAAATTGACCTATCAGACTTTAGTAGTGAATTTATGTAAAAAATTAGTGACAGTGATGTAAATGTTAGCGAGGATTCCTTATCCGAAGCGGGTGCGAATACCAATATTCCTCAACCATTACCTCAGTCATCTCAACAGGGCCAATTTCATCAGATGCCTCCTCAGTGAAAATGGTGGCTAGAGACAGATCCAGATAGGAGGTTATCAGCATATCTTCTTTGTCAGTAAGAAGGGCTGCTGTAAATGTTCTAAAAGAGTGAGTATAGCTCCCACTACTTATGTTTTCCAAATGGATGACTGTGCCATCAGTGCTTTTCGTCTACTCTTTAATAAATCAATGCTTTGTCTCATAAAGAAGTATATAGAATCCAATGCTCAGATGGAACTGAGGGAACTGTTTCACTCGAACTGGAGAAGATGATTGCCATAATGTAAACTGGAGGAGTAATCTGTACAAAATGTGTGTCAGTAGATGATCTTTGGTCGTGTTTGTGGGTACCTACATTCATCAAGGACACAATTATCATGGGATAGACTTTGGGAGCTGCTCAGATTTCTCCAATTTGATGAGAAATCAACATGTGGCAGCAATCAATGCGTGGGTCACCTACAATTAGGTAAAAACAGATAAAAAGGAAGAAATTAAATCTTCAGCTGAAGGATGAAAGGCATAGGCCTTCCAAAAAGTGAAAGAAATGTCAAATCAGTCTGTGTAAAGGAAACTAGACAAGTAATTTTTTTGTGATAAGTGCAGCAAAGCTGTGTGTGCAAAATGTTCATGGAAAGTACAGATCATCTGTGCAAAATGCTTAAGATGATTCAGGAAAAGAAAGAAAGAAAAGGAAAAAGTTATAATCCTTCAAATAAATATACTTAACCGCAAAAATTTAGGAGGTGTAATACAGAAATGAACTGAAAAGCAAAAGCTAAATTTTCAGTTTAGGAATAATATATAACTTTTTCAAATTAAATATTTAAACATAATTTAATATCTACTTGTTTATTGTTTTAAAAGCATTTGTAAATACAAATGATGCTTTCAATAAATAAAATAATAAGGTTTTGCATGTTTATAAGTTGGGGGTCATAATGATCCCTTTGCGCCGTTCTAGGTATATCAGATTCTTAGCTGTTCTAGTGTTAAATTCCGACCTAATGGCAGTGATAAAAAGAAATAAAAATACAGTATTTGTATCTGAATACAATATCTGAATTTCAAAACGTATAGTTAAATGATATAACATATGAAGGTTTGGTTTTCGTTACCTTCTGGTTAAGATAATGCTATTGGGTCGGATGACAAAATATCTCAGTTGAAGTGTGCAACATTAGGAATTGTTTCTCTCACCAGAAACGAGGCCTGAAGTTCAGAACCCATGCCTTACATCTTAGTGAGAGGTAATCTGTCGTCATATGGGAAGGATTACCCATGGAGGGTGCTGGTCTCTGGCTTAAAAGGTATGCTACACTGAAGGATGCAGTTTCTTGTGAGCTTCTGTTTGTAAATAAAGTTGCTTTTGTTAAATTTGTGTTGTTCTTTTCCTGTTAAGGTTGAGTCAAATTCCCTGCTCCAGTCTCAGATGTTTCTTCAGCATGTGTTCATGTTTTTGCAAGAACTTGGAACTTTCTCTGTGGTCTGTTGAATGATATTTTTGTATCTATTGCATGATAGATGCAG